>CM059223.1:9450137-10650137 GCA_030347435.1 Clarias fuscus | reverse complement strand
CCATCTAGTGGTGGCGGACGGTAAATGAATAAATATGGCTTCAATGGGCGTGTTTACTGTGAAATCTGGACACGCCTTCTGGCAGAAGAAGGAGGGGGGATTCACGTCAGCCACACGTCAGGCATACGCCAGCCGTAAGCCATTCACACGCCAGTTGCCCGACCCTGGCTGTTTTTAGTTGCTACATCTGTATGTGACGAATAAATGTGTTTGTACATGTTTCTGTGTGTGAGTCTGGGTGATGTGTGTGTTAGTATGTATGAGACATATAACTTGTTAGTGTGTGTGGGCGTGTGAGACAGATGTGAGGGTGAGAGTGTTAAAATTTGTGATACAAGTGTGTTTGTGTGTGTGTGCATCGTGAGAGAGGTGTCTGTGTGTGTGTGCGCGTCTGTACAAGTGTGAGAGTGTTAACATTGTGATGCAAGTGTTTGTGCATCGTGAGAGAGGTGTGTGTGTACAGATGGTAGACAAGCAGTATTCTAGATTCACCGTCTCGCCTCACCCAGTATTTGGGGTTGTACGTTTACTGGCTTTTACTGCTGAGTGGCGCTATATAACTATAGACCGACGCCTCAGGCCTTAGTTCATTCTCTCAAGGATTAATGAGCCGCAGCTCCTTTAGAGCTGCACGTAGTAGCGGATAAAATCAAGTGTAACATTGTACTTAAACGAATTTATAATCACAGTACTAAAATTACATTACAAATGTAGAATTAAATTTTATTAGTATCGAATTTAAGCAAAGTAAACGTTAACACAGTGAGCCTTTAGATTTTATCATGTGTAATTAGAAAGGGTACGCGTGTAGGGTTTTCGGTCATCTTATAATTTGTGTCTTTTAAATATGTAGTAGATAAAGCTGAAATAAATAAAACTAAATGACCATAAAATTAAAACGTTGTCTGGACGTGCTACTGCATAAGCAGATGTCGCAAGATGGCCCCGCTTGTGTTTTTGCTGTATTATAAGAATGAAATGCAGTAGGCTGTTTTTGATCATCATAATTTTCTTTAATAAATAATGACCCCCCCCGTTGCGCTGTACCACCGCTGGCAAAACCTTATGAAATCCAAGTGAAACATGAAACGAATTTACAATCACAGTACTAAAATTGTAATAGTACATATAGCCGTTTCTTATTGGCATCGAATTTAAGCAAAGTAAATGTATACTTGCGCGCATGTGATGGGCGTGTGCCCAAATCAGTATCACTCCTCACTCACTCCGAAGTTCACTAGGTAGTCTAACTAGGCACGGCTGGTGAGCTATAGGCGCTAATGATCCTGAGCTTCTCTCCGCGCTATAAAACACAGCGGGGAGTGTATCTCAGGGTCTGTTGGGGAAACTGGACTTTAAAAAACAGCGCGCGGTGGAGTTGCCACTCTCCTTAGTACTAAAGGAGAGTGGCACGCGAGCTCCGCGAGAAGACAGCGTGAACACACTATAAAAACAATATAATAAAACTATATGAGCTACATGGCCTTTATAAGACTCCACTTTCAGTTAAGTGCCCCAACCTCATTTAAATTAAATTAACAAATATTGTAAGTAAATAAAGTAGCCCACATTTAGAAAAGCATTTGTATTTAGATTATAAATAATAATCCTGCAGTTCAGATATAATAAATATTATTGTTATTATTAATAAATATTATTATTATTAATAAATAATAAACGACTCAGTTCAGGATTAATAAACTGAGATGCGTGTTTCTTAGCCCCACCCTCGTGAACACAGCGTATTCAGAGAAGAGAGAGGTTCTTCGTATTCTAAAATTGACATTGTTACCGTTTTTTTAATCTCTGGAATGGAAGAGATGGAAATTTTCCTCATCATAACATGCCTTGTATTGTTTTTAATCACTCTATACACAACCAGTGATTTTTTTAATGCTATTTTACAAATGAAAAATACAAATGGTATATTCTTCTTTTTTTTTTTTTCATTTTTTATAAAATATAAAATTTATTATTTTATAAAAAATACCAAAGAAAATTGTGTATAGAGTGATTAAAACAATACAATTCATGTTATGATGAGGAAAATCTCAATTCCTTCCATTCCAGGGATTAAAAACGGTAACAATGTCAATTTTAGAATCTGGAATCCAGAAGATGAAATTTACACAAATGTAAAAAGAGGCCTGAAGCACTGCAGGTCTTCAGAAGAGCCTCAGATCCAAGAGGGTTTCCAAGTGGGGAGGGGTGCATTTTAGTTTCTGAATGTATAGGTGAGAACACCTGATTCATACCTGTGGAGGAGTAAATTATTTGCATATGAATGTTGTCTGACATTGTAAAGCACACACAGTAACACTAAAACAACAACAACCAATGATAAATAGGAATAAGAGGCCCTGATTATACTGCATAAATACGATTTAGTACAACAAAATTCCTCCACGCTCTGGAAAACTTTATGCGTGTGGTTGAGTGCTGATTAGACTCGTAGGAAATTAAAGTGGAGGAAGTAAGCAATAGCCCACGTTTAGAAAAGCATTTTTATTTATGAAAAATAAAAAAATAATCCTGCATCTTTGTTTAGGCGTGCCAACTGCCACTTTTTAGTTTCTTTCTTAGTTTTAGTTTAGTTTTTATACAAATCTTATAATGCCCACATGACTATTTATTTTAACTATTTAAACCATTAAACTTTTTATTTGACTATTTTAGCTATTACTGTTTTATTTACTTCAAAATAATATTAACAACAAGAACAATACATTTTTTACAAATATTATTGATTACATTTGAGCTGATAAAACAGTTGTCCTAAAAAATTCATGAGGAATCATGTCCATCAATCTGATATACAGAATGCTGGAGAAACTCCCAGGTGGGAAGACACTGGTTTGTCTAGTTCAAAGACAAGAAAATTTTAATTAGATTTAATTGGATGGAAAACAAATTTTTGATTTATGTAATTTGTATGAAACGTCAATTTATTGACGCACCCACTCCTGCGGAGACGACGAGATGACATGATTATCTTCATCACTACAGCTGAAACCAGAGAAATCACAAATTTATCAATGAATTATTAAAATGGCCAGAGTCAGGGAGAAGCCCGGGATCATTAGCGGCAATAGCTCACTAGCCGTGACTAATTCCGTGGCCCTGCTCCTTCGCGCACCAGCAGAAGGAGTGGGCGCTTAGCTAGTGAGCTTTGAAGTGAGCGAGGAGCAATATTGATTTGCGTGCACGCCCATCACAGGCACACACCGTGACAACTTGTAACACAATAACAAAAATAGTTGCAAGCAACGATGACGGGCCCAAGCACCTTGTGCCATTTCCACCCTGGGCGCACCGCACAACATGTGTTATTTGAGTGTGTTAAGACCTCGAAAAAGCCATCGCCACTCGGTTGCACCTCACAACCTGCACACATCACACACTATACAGGGCTAATGTCAGTTTGGGCCCTAAATATTTGTTGAGTGCATTAGTGTGTGTGCGCGCGCGCGCATCGTGAGGGGTATGTGTGTGCGTGAGTGTAAACATTTGTAATATCGGTGTATGTATGTGTGCATACATACACCGGCTCGATGTTCGGCTCAATGAGCTCTAAATGTATGAGTGTGTTTGTGTGTGTGCATGCAGCATACGTGTATGTGTGTGTGAGAGTGAGGGAGAGAGGTGTGTGACGTGTAGATGTGTCAGTCTGTGTGTGATGTGTCAGTCTGTGTGCTTGTGTTTGTGCTTGTTTGTGTGTATGGTTTGAGTCTGTGTGTATTAACATTAGTGATGTGTGTGTTAGTGTGTGAGATGTATTTGTGTGTGTTAACATTTGTGATGTGCATGTGTGTACAATAGGCCGCAGGTGCTGGAAGAAAAGCCTCACACTATGATGTTCCTGAATGTGATGTCACAGAAGGTGTCACTCAATATAATGCCTCATTTTTCAGCGTACGTTTAAGACATTAGCACGGCTGACCCGTTTGAGATATCGAAAATCCCTCCACAATTTTGCATCCTCAATGTCTTTAGATCTCTTTGGCCCAGTTTGGTAGTGATTGTATAATTTCCCTAGGAGTATATCAAAATCCATCGGGTGCGTTTTTGCGAACGACCCAAAATAACCAGCTTCCTGTTGCGTTTAGCCCAGGACATGCAGCGCGAAAGTTGTTCGGCTCGATGAGCTCAAAATGTGTACCGAGTTTCGTGTGCCAATGTTAGTGTGTATGAGCTAGGCAGCAAAATCTTGTGTGGGGGCCTCTGGGGGCCCTGGGCCATGAGACTCTCAGGCATCCTGATGGCAGCAGATTCCAACCTGTCTGCCAAGTTTCATGAGTTTTTGAGCATGTTAAGACCCCCGAAAAGTCCAAAAGGGTGGAAAAAAAAATCCTTAGGAAAACAAGAGGGCCCTTCACACACTATGACGACATAGGGCTGATGTCATAGTGCTTGGGCCCTAATAAATAATCCTTACGAAAACAATAGGGTCCTGCGCACCTTATAGTGCTTGGGCCCTAATAATCCTTAGGAAAACAAGAGGGTCCTGCGAACCTTATAGTGCTTGGGCCCTAATAATATTCCGAACATTTTGCATGCTTCCGTTTGGAGAAACCAGATAATAAAGAATACACCAGTTGTTGTGTCAAAATAATCCAACCAGGTGTTCATTTGTAAATGACTCGCTACATCTCATTTGACTCAACATGAGCAAGCCAACAATGTGTTTACAGAAACACATCATTTTTAGAGAGTATTTTTTGAGTTATATTTTAATGTTTTATTCTGAAAGTCTAGTTTTCCAGTTATTCCTATATTTAAAGTTTAATGTCTTTGAATGTATTTTTAAAATAACAATAAACAGATACAGAGATAGGATATATAATAGTTCATTCTTTGTACAAATAAAATTGTGAGCTAGTGAACTTGTTTCAATGTTCAACTTCAATTTTTTTTCTGACTCATTATTGTACACTAAATATCATTAGCTCTGGTTCAGATTTTTCATGCTTGTTGTATAAAATACACAGATGTGGAAATTACCATTACATATAATTATATTTAAAAAACGAGACGACGGAGTAACTTTGCGCACCTGGTGGTCATTTCGCAAATTACTTTGAGATGCGACTGATTTATTTTGGCTGCTGTCGCTTTGTCGCGGCGGTGAGCGCGGCGATAATGGACATTCCCCTCGTCTACCTACTGTATGTGTGTGCGTGTGCGAGTGTTAACATTTGTAATCTGCGTGTGTGCGCGCACGCGTGTGTGAGATGTTTTTGTGTGAGTGTGTTAACGTTTGTGTTGTGTACGTGTGTTCAAATGGCCGCAGATGCTTGAAAATAAGCCTATGCATAGCTTATACACACTTTCATATAGGCACATGAAACTCAGTACACATTTAGAGCTCATTGACCCGAACAACTTCTCACTGCATGTCCTGGGCTAAACCTAACAGGAGGCCGGTTATTTTGGGTCGTTCACAAAAAAAAGCACCCGATGGGTTTTGGGAATTTATACAATTGCTACCAAACCGGGCTGTTATGATCTAAAGACATTGCGGATGCAAAATTGCGGAGGGATTTTTGATATCTCAAACCGTCAGCCGAGATAATGCCTTAAACCTACGCTGAAAAATTATTAATAACTTTCTGTGTAACCTTATATTGAGTGGCATTCTATTCAGTGAGATGTTCCGGGTCATCACATTGAGTAACGTCATAGTGTGATGCGTTTTTTCCAGCATCTGTGGCCTATTGTACACACATACACATCACAAATGTTAACACTGTCACACTCATCACACGTGCACACACGCACACAGACGCACACACGCACACAGACGCACACACACAAACACACTTATATCACCCACACATTACAAATGTTAACATTGACACAGACGAAGACACACGCATACACAAACAGACTCATATATCACACACATACATGCACATCACAAATACACATCCACATGTCTCACACGCGCACACACATGCACACACACTCTAACACTCAGACACACACCCCTGGATTGGCGATGGCGCAGGGTGCTTGGGTGCGTCATCATTGCTTGCAACTAGGGCTGCAACTAACGATTATTTTGATAATTGATTAGTTGGCCGATTATTTTTTCGATTAATCGGATAAAAACTAAATGCTTCTTTAATTTGATGTTTTGTTTATAACTATATAAAACCATA
This sequence comes from Clarias fuscus, assembly GCA_030347435.1. Lineage (NCBI taxonomy): Eukaryota > Metazoa > Chordata > Actinopteri > Siluriformes > Clariidae > Clarias > Clarias fuscus. The sequence goes on along the minus strand of CM059223.1, from coordinate 10,643,976 downwards.
AATCAGGGTATTAGTTATGTATAAAACTAAACTTTAAAAAATGCAAATGCCACATATAGAGTTTAATGATCTTTAATTCTGACATTTTAAACCTTAAATTAAAGACCAAGTTTGTTTTTGAACAGTAAAACTCCTCTAAATATCCAAAATATAAATAAATAAATAAAAAATCTGTTATAGTGGCTGCTTGTTGTGGAGTGCATGTGGGATTTCTTTTTTGAATTAACTCACTTATGCTGACTTGTCTCTTTCTAAAAAAATAAATAAATAAATAACAGCATTTGTGTGTGCAAAATACAGCATTTTAACAATAATTGCAGATATTGCCAGCTCATAGAGAAGGAACAGCCAATCAGAAGTAGTGTGTGGAAGTCTGTGATTGGCTGGTTTTGTGGCAGTTTTGTAACACTGGACAAAGTTGAGCGAGCGTACAGGCAGAGTCGAGCGCACACAGAATTGAGAAGTCGCGCGTGCGTGGAGAACATGTTGAGTGGGCAGGGAAGACATTGCATGCACAGAATCGAGCTGTTGAATTGTGCTCAGAATTGTGGCAGGAATATAACGCCATAGACGCACGCTTTTTCTCGCAGACGCTTCTGTAACCTCTATTGGGCGAGCGGCTGTGTATCTTTGTGCATTTGTGCATCTTGTGGTCGCGCTCCTCAGTAATGTGAGCAGTCCAACTAATCGATAACGGCATTCGTTGACAACGAAATTTCATTATTGATAATTATCGATTTTATCGATTAGTTGTTGCAGCCCTACTTGCAACTATATTTGTACATTGAAAAATGTGATCAAACCATGGTATTGGTGCTAAAAAGTGTCTCACCTAGGTTTTTCATAATACTTAATACTTCCGACCCATGCTTTGTTTTTGGTAAATGTGCATATACATTTATATTTACCTTTTATTTTTATTTAACTTTTTTAATTAAAATATTTAAATAATCTTAATTGTCACTTAAATGAAACTTGGCCAAGATTTGACATGAAAAGACATAAACCTGAAAAAGTCTGTTATTTTACCATGCAAAATTCTTAAGATATTGCAACATGAATTTGACATGGTTCCAAACACTACAGATTGTTTGCTTTTTAAGCCGTTCTCAAACACCAGAATGCTATAACTTCAGCAACAATTTTTAAAGGTCATATACGTGTAGAAACTTATACCAATTGATATATCAATACTAAATGAAATATAAATAATTTGCATTTTTAATTATTATTATTGACAATATAATGCAGAAAGATAGCCATTTTGAGGCCACAAACAAAATTTTTTCCAAAACAGTTAAAGTTAGTAACTTGCATTTTTTTTAAGGAAGCACGATTGGTCACTTGCATAAACGTCAGAAGTAGTTTGTTTGGCACACATTTATTAGATGTACACACGTGGACAAAATTGTTGGTACCCTTCGGTCAATGAAAGAGTAGAGTAGAAACTCACAATGGTCACAGAAATAACTTTAATCTGACAAAAGTAATAATAAATAAGAATTCTATGAATGTTAACCAATGAAAGTCAGACATTGCTTTTCAACCATGCTTCAACGGAATTATTTTAAAAAATGAACTCATGGAACAGACCTGGACAAAAATGATGGTACCCCTAACTTAATAGTTTGTTGCACAACCTTTTGATGCAATCACTGCAATCAAACGATTCCTGTAACTGTCAATGAGACTTCTGCACCTCTCTGCAGGTATTTTGGCCCACTCCTCATGAGCAAGCTGCTCCAGTTGTTTCCGGTTTGAAGGGTGCCTTTTCCAGACAGCATGTTTCAGCTCCTTCCAAAGATGCTTAATAGGATTGAGGTCAGGGCTCATAGAAGGCCACTTTAGAATAGTCCAATGTTTTCCTCTTAGCCATTCTTGGGAGTTTTTAGCTGTGTGTTTTGGGTCATTGTCCTGTTGCAAGACCCATGACCTGCGACTGAGACCCAGCTTTCTGACACTGGCCAGCACATTTCTCTCTAGAATCCCTTGATAGTCTTGAGATTTCATTGTACCCTGCACAGATTCAAGACACCCTGTGCCAGATGCAGCAAAGAAACCCAAGAACATAACAGAGCCTCCTCCATGTTTCATAGTAGGGACAGTCTTCTTTTCTTGATATGCTTCATTTTTCCGTGTGTGAACATAGAGATGATGTGCCTTGGCAAAAAGTTCCATTTTTGTCTCATCTGTCCATAGGACATTCTCCCAGAAGCTTTGTGGCTTGTCAATATGTAGTTTGACATATTCCAGTCTGGCTTTTTTATGATTTGTTTTCAACAATGGTGTCCTCCTTGGTCGTCTCCCATGTAGTCCATTTTGGCTCAAACAACGACGGATGCTGCGATCTGACACTGATGTTCCTTGAGCATGAAGTTCACCTTGGATCTCTTTAGAAGTCTTTCTGGGCTCTTTTGGTACCATTCGGATTATCCATCTCTTTGATTTGTCATCAATTTTCCTCCTGCGGCCACATCCAGGGAGGTTGGCTACAGTCCCATGGATCTTACATTTCTGAATAATATGTGCAACTGTAGTCACAGGAACATCTAGCTGCTTGGAAATGGTTTTATAGCCTTTACCTTTAACATGCTTGTCTATAATTTTCTTTCGAATCTCCTGAGACAACTCTTTCCTTCGCTTCCTCTGGTCCATGTTGAGTGTGATACACACCATGTCACCAAACAACACAGTGACTACCTGGAGCCCTATATATAGGCCCACTGACTGATTACAAGATTGTAGACACCTGTGATGCTAATTAGTGGACACACTTTGAATTAACATGTCCCTTGGGTCACATTATTTTCAGTATTTTCCAGGGGTACCATCATTTTTGTCCAGGCCTGTTCCATGAGTTTATTTTTTAAAATAAATTTGTTGAAGCATGGTTGAAAAGCAATGTCTGACTTTCATTGGTTAACATTCATAGAATTTTTTTTAATTATTACTTTTGTCAGATTAAAGTTATTTGTGACCATTGTGAGTTTTTCTTTCATTGACCGAAGAGTACCAACAATTTTGTCAACGTGTGTATAACCTAAAAAAAATTAAATCGCCACCAATACTGTGTTTTGCCTGATATGCAAGTTGTAGAGTCCATCATTAGGGTGAAAAACCTAAACAGACATATCAAGAAGATACCAGAGAGTTTTGGAGTAGTGAAATTGAAATAAACAATTTGGTAAATTCTTATGAAGAAGAAATGCACTGGTGAGCAAAGCAACACAGAATGCCAACTATAGCATTATAGTAACATTCTTGTATCAGGTAAAGTGTTAATATGTCACTGAGAAACATTTTCATCAAGGTAATGAAATAAAGATGCAGAATATTTGAATGTCAGTCACCTGGGAGGTGAGCAATTTTGCAACTGGGAGTGCTATTTTTCTTGTATGTGAAAGCCGTGAGCATTTATTGATTTTTATTTAGCAATAGTTTCTCTAGTGTTTAGACCAAGGTTTTTTTTTATTTTTATTTTTTTATCTTTTACATGCTGCTGCCTTTGACATTTTTCTTTTTGTATTTTAAGAAAGTGCAGGCACCCCAAACTGTCATTCGGCCTGAGTGATGGCTGCCTCCTGTGCTTTACACATTACTAGTAAATACAGGTGGTCCTCAATATTAACTACATTGTCAGGCGGACTTGGTGGAAGTAGTGTAAAGGCATGAGCATGTATGGCTGCCAGTTGAATTTGGTATTTGTGGATAATATGCTAATGGAAAATAGGAGAATGAATTCTGAAGTGTATAGAACTATATTTTCTGCTCAGAATCTTTCAAATGCTGCAAAACCAATGATGTGTCACAATGCAGATGGACAATGAACTAAAATATACAAGGAAATCAAACGAAAATAATGGCAAAGAAATTGAAATGTTTGTAAGTGGCTGAATCAGGTAACCTGACTACAACCTAAGTGTAGAAAGAACTGCCAAAGAAGCAGCTATTAAAGGCAGTTATAGTCAAAGGCTGGCAGAACAGCTTTTGACTATAACTCAGTATTTAGACGGTTTTAGACTTTAGGCAGTCACTGACAGAAAACGATTTGAAACCAGCTGTTAAAACAAAAAAAGTTTTTATGATTAGGTTAATAGTCCAATTATTTTTGAGCCTGTAGAAATTTAGGAGAATTGGTTTAAAGACTTGGTTGTCATTCCTAAGTGGTTAACTCAATATTTTGTTTAACTCCTTAAATTAAAGGAAAACTTTCTGTGAAGTGTTGGCACCAAGGTATTTTTCTTCCGCTGGAACTACTTCTACTCTGCCTTCAAAAACACCTGTTCACAATCTACTTATGCGGTTGCAATGTTTTCATTTAATTCCTGAATTTAAAGCAGTCTACTCCTCGATTGCTTCAATTTAAATCCTGAGTGGTATTGTATAGAGGAATGAATATGAAAAGTGTGTCCTTGTTCAAATACTTATGAACTTTACAGTGTATATGTCTACCTACTGTATGTGTATCTGTTATTTTTTAAATTTATTTATTTTGATTATTTATACATATATATTGCCACATAATGTTGCTCAGCCTAGACTTAACCAATTACAACCCAAGATCATAGCTCTGGCTCCAGAGGCTTGTACACTATGCACTAAGCATGATGTCCATCACTATGGAATAGGGTAAATCTGCATTCATCAGACTGCTTAACCATTTTCCATTGCTGCAAAGACCGATCTTTATGCCCCCTAGTAAGCTGAAGACATTTTTCTGATTTTCTGAGTTTTCTTATGGCCACACAGCTGTTTTTTTGTGTGTGGCAATCAATGTATCGCCACGCTTATTCTGAAAAAAAACAAAAACAAACAAACAAAAAAAATATATATATATATATGTTTGCATTTGAAGTGGTAAATTGCTGTTCTTCTATGCTCCTATGCAGCATAGAATCCTGAGTTGTAGGAACAAATTATTTGCCATGTTTATTTAGGACTGGCACAAAAAACGAAAAAAAAAAAAAAAAAAAACATTTATTCAGTCTGGATATTTCTAAAATCGTCTTTACTTACAGAATCGCAATACAAATCGAATCAGCATCTTGGTATTGTGATATTATATCTGCAGGTCCCTGTTGATTCCCCTCCCTAGTATGTGTACATGTGTCCTTTTAATGTGTTTTTGTGTGTCTCACACCCCTCTCTTTGCATTAAATCCTTTTATATCTCTGCCTATGTCTTTCCCTCCTGCTTTGGCATCAGAGAAAGAGTCAAAGTAGTTCAGTTTTGTGGCAAATGCGGAGGCAACTGCTGTTGGAACTGGTAGCCATCTTGCCTTGCTCACACAGTACCCGTGTGCCCAATGAGACAAGGCTTAGTCCTGAAGTAGAGGGTACCTCTGCGCACTCAACCCTGAGAGAGGAGCATGTGGTGAAAGCCAGTTCCTTACTCAGACTTTACTGTGCTCTTATGGGCATCGCTGGCCTCAGGTATTTACCTTGCAAAATTAATCTGGCTAGTTTTCTTAAATCTATCTGACACAAACATTTTTTCTCTGTATGTACAGTGCTGTGCAAAGTATTTCTTCTCTTCTGATTTCCTCATACAAAATGCAATTTTAAACAAATTAGTCCCAATTCTGTGGGTTTCTCCAAAAAAGTAAAACACCTGATAAAACCTAGATAACTTTTTATGCTGCTTTTAGCAAAATAAACTGCAACCAAACTCTTCTAGTCATGCAGGAAAGCTTTGTTCATTTTTGGTTTGTAGTAGGGTTGTAAATTTGTCATTACTGATAGTTGACTAATATATACACAGTACTGTGCAAAAGTTTTAGGTTTTAGGCAGGTGTGAAAAAATGCTGTAAACAAAGAATGCTTTCAGAAATATAAATAATGATTGTTTATTTTTATCAATTTACAAAATGCAAAGTGAGCGAACAAAAGAAAAAAGCCATACCTCCGACATGGGAACTGGTGGAGGTTCCTTGAACGTTTGGGTTTCTGCAAATGGAGTTGGAGATTTGGTCAGAATTAATGGTGTTCTCAATGCTGAGAAATACAGGCAGACACTTATCCATCATGCAATACCATCAGGGAGGCATATGATTGGCCCCAAATTTATTCTGCAGCAGGACAGCGACCCCAAACATACATAAAGTCATTAAGAACCATATTCAGCATAAAGAAGAACAAGAAGTACTGGAAGTGATGGCATGGCCCCCACAGAGCCCTGATCTCAACATCATCGAGTGTGTCTTGGATTACATGACAGAAGGAGGTAAGAACACCAACATCCACAGAACGTCTGTGGTTAGTTCTCCAAGATGTTTGAAAAAACCTACCAGCCGAGTTTCTTCAAAAACTAGGTTCAAGTGTACCTAGAAGAGATGCTGCTGTTTTGAAGGCAAAGTGTGGTCACACCAAATATTGACTTGATTTAGATTTCACTTTTGTTCATTCACTGCATTTTGTTCATTGATGAAAGTAAATGATTAACATTTCCATTTTTTAAAGCATTTTTTGTTTACAGCACTCTTTGTTCACACCTGCCTAAAACAGTTTTTCAAAAATAATAAAGAAAATAAAATTACTATTGGTGTAACAGACTTCAGTTGCTCTGTGAGCAGTACCGGTGGCACCCAGTGTGTATTAATTGCAAAGTTTAATCATAGTGTGAAATACAGTTTAATTGCTTCTGCATTTTGCTATTATATATTTATATATTTGGCCTGTTGTATATTTAGGTCATGCTTGAGTGAAAGCACTTTTTTTTTTGTTTAGTTTTTTTGCATGGCCTCAATTTAGAATTTTTCTCATACTTTCTCTAATATGCTCTGTGCTTACCTCGGTTGGCCAAAAATATATAAATGAATAAAATAAAGGCAAAATACCCAAATCAGTACTAGAACTCATGGTATCTCAACTATTTATTCGTACCCCTTCTTTTATGTAACTTAGCATAATATTTATTATGAGCAAAAGACACTGCTCCAGCCAAGGATGATAATTTTTCCACTAACCGGACAGGCGCCCAACCTGGCAACACTGTTTACTCAACTTTGCACAAAATGGCAATGTAAATTCTGATTGGATGTTACTATTACATTGTAACAATAACTTCTTCCTTTAAAAAATTTACTGCCCCAAGTCTGCCCTCATGTGATGTACAAGTTAATAGATAACTACAGAGCGTCATTATTCAAAACAAACTGATCAGTCAATACATTTTTAATGGGCAATTAGCAATTTTCAGTTATTTTTTAACATCTCTAGTTTGCAGTTGCTTTGGAATGTGCTGAAATTGTCAAATTGTGGTGAAGGGAAGTTTTTTCTCATAATACAAAACATACAAGTTAATTGGTCAAGCACATATTGTCTTGACATGGGCTTTCCATGGTTGCTTCAATTAATAATGAGATAAATGTAAGCTGCTCTGGTTAAGGGTGTCTGTCAAATGCTACTAATGCTTCTGGAATGAGCTGATTAATCTTGATTGATTATGTAACATATTATGATAGGAGCAGAATTTATTCAGATATGTACAGAAGCATTCTGTACACTTTACAGAGAAATCTCATCATGCATTATGACGATGATCCAAAACACACGCCAACACAACATGATCAAGGGAGAAAGTGAGTTTTTTGACCAGCCAAGTCAGTCACCAATAGTTAAACCAAATGAGCATGCATTTCACGTCTTTTAAGAGGATTTTATTAATTTGTATGTACAAATGGAAGAGATCAGAAGGTGCAAACACTTTTCATGGCATTGTGTTAAATATAAAAGCATTTGATTAGATTGTAGATGCATACCTTGTATCTTTAGCCTATATGTAGTGTTCTGGACTCCACGAATGCATTCATAGTGTGAATCATTGAATAGTGTTGTTCTTGGTTCCTTCTTCTTAGACCCACAGATGAGGAGGCTGAACAGCTGCTCCAGCTAATGACCAGCCGTCCCCCTGCTACACCTGCTGGGGTCCGTTTTGTCTCCCTGTCGTTTTGCAAATTACTTGCCTTCCCTACACTTGTCAGGTAGTTATCATGCTCGGTCGATTTATAATCGTTTTTTCTGTTTTGCTTGGTCATGTTGGTGTTTTTTTTCTCATGTTTTACCGAACATTTTTTGATTGATTGGAAAAGGTGTTATTCTTAAGTATTTTATTTGTGTTGTTATAATGACAGTCCATTTTTATGTGAGAAATCACTATATTACGTGATGTGAATAAAATACACCATGATTTTCTATGCAGTGTTCACATGTTTCACCCATCTGTTCTCATGGTTACAGAGGACAGATACACCTGCTGCTCATTAAAATGTTAACTATATTTGAAGTTAGTTTGTAATGTATAAATGCTGAGCTTGGTTTTTAAGTGAGAAAACTAATGTTGTAAAGGACAGGCAACATTTAGTTAATTATTAAACCTTTTTAAAGGTTTAAAATTGTAATAAAATCAGGAAGAAATGTAATACAGAATCAGGATATTTCTAAAAGAATTGCAGTTTTAATCAAATCGGCAACCAAGAATTGTGATATTGTATCTGGAGGTGATTCCCATCCATAACCAAAACATTAAATTTTTTAGGGAAATGAGGTTGTTCATAAACAACCAATTTGAAATTGTATTTTTACGCACTTTGCAGATGTTGCAGTAAATTTTGACTCCTCTGAAAAAAAGACCCAATTGAAAATGGTGCTTCTACTGCTCTGGGGGGAAAAGTGTGTGTGTGTGTGTGTGTGTGTATGTATATATATGTGTGTGTATGTGTATATATAAGATTAACCTCAAACTCCCTCCAAACTCTAATCATAGATATTTAAATGCATTTTATAGTGGAGAGGCAATGAATTAACAGAAATATGCATAACAATCCTGCAAATATCATGGAATTTAGAAAATAGTTTTTAAATCAATAGTTTAGGTTTAAATAATGATGATCTATTGGGTGTTTGTATGGGATGGGGTTAAGCCACTGTCCAACTACAGTACAGACCAAAGGTTTGGACACACCTTCTCATTCAAAGAGTTTTCTTTATTTTCATGACTATGAAAATTGTAGATTCACACTGAAGACATCAAAACTATGAATTAACACGTGGAATTATATACATAACAAAAAAGTGTGAAACAACTGAATACAAGTCATATTCTAGGTTCTTCAAAGTACCCACCTTTTGCTTTGATTACTGCGTTGCACACCCTTGGCATTCTCTTTATGAGCTTCAAGAGGTAGTCACCTGAAATGGGTTTTCACTTCACAGGTGTGCCCGGTCAGGTTTAATAAGTGGGATTTCTTGCCTTATAAATGGGTTTGGGATCATCAGTTGTGCTGTGCAGAAGTCAGGTGGATACACAGCTGATAGTCCTTCTGAATAGACTGTTAGAATTTGTATTATGGCAAGAACAAAGCAGCTAAGTGAAGAAAAAAATGAGTGGCCATCATAACTTTAAGAAATGAAGGTCAGTCAGTCCGAAAAATTGGGAAAACTTTGAAAGTGTCCCCAAGTGCAGTCACAAAAACCATCAAGCGCTACAAAGAAACTGGCTCACATGCGGACCTCCCCAGGAAAGGAAGACCAAGAGTCACTGCTGCGGAGGATAAGTTCATCCAAGTCACCAGCCTTAGAAATCGCAGGTTAACAGCAGCTCAGATTAGAGACCAGGTCAATGCCACACAGAGTTCTAGTAGCAGACAGACACCTCTCTAGAACAACTGTTAAGAGGAGACTGTGTGAATCAGGCCTTCATGGTAGAATATCTGCTAGGAAACCACTGCTAAGGACAGACAACAAGCAGAAGAGACTTGTTTGGGCTAAAGAACACAAGGAATGGACATTAGGAGAAAAGGTGAACGGATGGACTCTCCATGCCTGGTTCCCACCGTGAAGCATGGAGGAGGAGGTGTGATGGTGTGGGGGTGCTTTGCTCGTGACACTGTTGGGGATTTATTCAAAATTGAAGGTATACTGAGCCAGCGTGGCTACCACAGCATCTTGCAGCGGCATGCTATTCCATCCGGTTTGCGTTTAGGACCATCATTTATTTTTCAACAGGACAATGACCCCAAACACACCTCCAGGCTGTGTAAGGGCTATTTGACCAAGAAGGAGAGTGACTGGCCTCCACAGTCACCGGACCTGAACCCAATCGAGATGGTTTGGAGTGAGCTGGACCGCAGAGTGAAGGCAAAAGGCCAACAAGTGCTAAGCACCTCTGGGAGCTCCTTCAAAACTCTTGGAAGACCATTTCAGATGACTACCTCTTGAAGCTCATAAAGAGAATGCCAAGAGTGTGCAAAGCAGTAATCAAAGAAAAAGGTGGCTACTTTGAATGGTAGAATGCTAGAATATAACATATTTTCAGTTGTTTCACACTTTGTTATGTATATAATTCAACATGTTAATTCATAGTTTTGATGCCTTCAGTGTGAATCTACAATTTTCATAGTCATGAAAATAAAGAAAACTCTTTGAATGAGAAGGTGTGTCCAAACTTTTGGTCTATACTGTACTGTACATCATCTAGAAAAACTAAAAGGATCCAAACCTAATGGCGTGGTGAAGGATCAGTTTGAGCTCTGGATATGGTGGGTGCATTGTGAACTTGGGTATTTCTTTTTTAGACGTTTTGTACACTATGGACCTACGTTTAACCATTTTTCCCAGGAAAACCATACAATATTTATTGCAATATGTATTTATAATGACTGATATTTTTATATACTGTTTTATCTAATAATTTTTTGGGTTAATTGTATGAATTGGTTTCTAATAATCCAATGAAAAACAAATGCAGTGGAACCTAGAATTGTGAGCATAATTTATTCCAGAAGCGTGCTTGTATATGAAAACACTCGTATATCAAAGCAAATTTCCCCAAAAGAAATAATGAAAACTCAGATTATTCAAATAATTAATACAAAATATAAAGTAACAATAAAACATTAAAACACCTTTGAAAAAAGTGAACAGGTAAGTGTTTGCATTACTGTGTGTGTGTGTGTGTGTGTGTGTGTGTGTGTGTGTGTGTGTGTGTGTGTGTGTGAAGCTAACATAGAGGATGAATGACTTTCTCCCTCCCTCCCTACTGGGCTACTGTGTGGAACGACTTTCTTTCTCACACGCACACACACTGTAATGGAAACGCTGCTTCTTTAACAAGGAACCTCTCTAATGACACTTGAGTACACGCACACACTAATAGAAACACTGCTGTAAGGTAAAAATAAAAAATATAGTTGCAAGCAACGATGACAGGCCCAAGAACGGGCGCCACCGCCACCCAGGCGCACCAGTGAGACGGTGGGCAAAGAGCGCACGTGCACTGAAAGGGGAATGCCTAAAGGACAAACGTGACCGTTTGGGTCTAATGAAACAGATTATAAGAATGTCCACTGATGTCAAACAGGACTCAGCATCTAATCTCTAATGTCTATACTGTGTGTGTGTATATAAATTTGAATGCACGCGTGTGTGTGATGCTGTTCACCACTTTTCAGCATGAGGTATCGCCATGGCTAAACTGTTTGAGATATCAGAAATCCCACTGCAGTATTCCATCCTCAGTGGTTTGAGATTATATGGGCCGGTTTGGTGAAGATGATGGTGCAGGTGCTTGGACCGTTCACTGTTTTTGTGGGACGTGCAGTGTGTGTAGGACGTGCAGTGTGTGTGGGACGTGCAGTGTGTGTTTGTAGGGTGTGGGTGTGTGTGGGACGTGCAGTGTGTGTTTGTAGGGTGTGGGTGTGTGTGTGTATGTGTAGGATGGTTAGTGTGTGTGTAGTGTGTGTGATCAATGTGTAGTGTGTCTCTGTTTCTAAGTTGTGTCTGTAAATGTGTGTGTATGATGGGTAGTGTAGGGCGTGCAGTGTGCGTGTGTGTGTGTGTGTGTGTAGCATGGGTAGTGTGTGTGTGTGTGTGTATAGGATGGGTAGTGTGTGTATAGGATGGGTAGTGTGTGTATAGGATGGGTAGTGTGTGTGTAGGATGGGTAGTGTGTGTGTGTGTGTGTGTGTAGGACGGGTAGTGTGTGTGTTTGTGTGACGTTAGTAGCCACTATTCAGCATGAGGCAACGCCATGGCTAAACTGTCTGAGATATCAGAAATCTCATTGCAATTTTGGATCGTCGATGGTTAGAGATTATATGAACCTGGTTTGTTGAAGATGATAATGGTGCAGGTGCTTGGACCGGTCACTGTTTTTGCGGGATGTGTAGTGTGTATGTTTATAGGATGTTTAGTGTGTGTAGGATGTGCAGTGTGTGTGTTTATTGGATGTGTAGTGTGTGTAGGATGTGCAGTGTGTGTGTTTATTGGATGTGTAGTGTGTGTAGGATGTGTAGTGTGTGTGTGTGTGTGTGTGTGTGTGTGTGTGTGTGTGTGTGTGTGTGTGTGTAGGATGGTTAGTATGTGCATAGTGTGTGTGAGCGATGTGTAGTGTGTGTGTTTGTAAGGTGTGTGTGTGTGTGTGTGTGTGTGTGCGTGTAGGATGGTTAGTGTGTGCATAGTGTGTATGTGTGCGTGAGCGAAGTGTAGTGTGTGTTTGTAAGGTGTGTATGTGTGATGGGTAGTCTGTGTGTGTAGGGCATGTAGTTTGTGTGTGTTTGTGTGTAGGATGAGTAGTGTGAGTGTGTGCAAGTGTGTAGGATGTGTAACGTGTATGTAGGGGGTGTGTGGTGTGTATATTGCCGCCCTTGTCCACCAGACTGAATGTGCCACAGTCGGCAATTCACATGTTCGTATTGTTTATTTGTATCATTTCTGCATATGTTTAAGTTGTAAACATGAAGCTATATTGAAAGCTGAAGGGGAAAATCTAGTGGACATAGTGTAGTACTGCAGGAGTCGGGGCAAAACCATTAGGCAATGAGTGCATAAATATAAAAAATAGTTGGGAGTCGTATGAGCATCACAAAATCATGAAACTAAACAAATTTACTCACAACCAGTTGTTCTTTCTATGTAAAATGTTTGGAAACATTAGGACTTTACACTTGTTAGATATAAGTAACTTATTTGTGTTTAAATTAATACCTTGCCATAGCAACACAATTTACCGCATCAAAAAGTCCTTTACACTTTCACATCAGCCATGTCTTCAAATTATTGTGCCTGATTTTGAAGCCAATTAGCTGAAAATTAGTCACAAATTATTTACTTTTTTAAAAGTAGACAGTTTCTGCTGCTATGACTGAGACTCATGGTACCCTTGTCACTGTGAGCAGGTTTCTTCTCTTAACCTACAACTGATGTTTGATGAACATCACTCAATTTATACAGAAGTTATTAGCCACTTCCTGTTTCCTATTATTCGCTGTAGGTTTAAGGGCTCGCCAAGGCTGACCCATGTAAGATATCAAACAGGCCTTCACAATATTAGATCCTCAATGTCTTGAGATTATATTGGACCCTGTTGGGTCAAAAGATATGAATCTCGTAAGAGTAGTACACTGTATATCACATTCCAATGGGTGCGTTTTTCAAACAACGCAAAATAACTGACTTCCTGTTTACCAAATCCCAGAACAACTTGATGAGCTTTGATCAGCTCAATGGGATCTAAATTCATCCTGGGTCTCATGCATACATGTGAAAGAAGATGAGTTATGCAGCTAAATATTTACAAAGTTCCAGGGGGCGCTGTACAGGCCCTGTGCCACGCTCGGGGTCCAGGCACTCAGGCCCTCCTCATAATCAATTTCAGTCTACACCCGTTAAATTTTGGAACTGTATTTCTTTCCACTGGTAAGATATGAGAAGATAAATTTTAAATTTTTTCTTTAGTTAAATCGTCGCCATAGCAACATGATTCAAATTAGAAAAAAATCCTTCATGGTTTCAAATCACCTATGTCTTTTCATTATTCTGACTGATTTTGAACCAAATCAGGTGAAAGGACAAAATATTAGTGATTTCCAAAAGTGACACACTTCCTGCTGCCAATTGGTGGCGCTATGACATAGACTCGTGATTGTCATATGATGTGATCAGCTTCCTACTCTTAACATAATCCTTAAGTTCCATGTACATAACTTAATCTACACTGAAATAAGCCACGCGAAACTTGTTCAGCTTGATGATACGTGCAAGTGTGTCTGAGCTATACAGTGTGCACTACAGTGCTTGGGCCCTAATAATGATCCTTAGAAGAACAATAGGGCCCTGGCCACTACAGTGCTTGGGCCCTAATTAACCTGCGCATTACATTTGGTGAGAGGAGGAGGGACACACTAATGGAATCAGGAATCAGTACAGAGAGAGAAACTGGATCTTTAACAAGGAACCTCTCTAATGACACTTTCTTTTGCTTTACGCGCAGACACAGGTGTGTTATAATAAACAGTTCACATGCGCATAAAAGGACCTATGAATGACTTTCACAAACACAAAATAAAAGATGCTTTACGTCCACACATGTGGTCACATTGTTCTCATAAACAGTACATGCACGCACGGACGTTGAATATACGAGTGACGTACGCGCACTGAGACAAAGCATGGGAGATGATTACGCACAATTCTGCACCGCGCGAGAGAAAGAACCATTTGCTCAGTTGTGATCACGTATAAAGAAATTTTACTTTACACTCGCAAACCAGGTTAGTCGAAATCCGAGGTTCCACTGTAATCTTATAGAACAGTATATAATTGTATGTATTTCCACTTTACTATGTATTTATATGAAATATGTAAAGATGACGACCTTGGTTTGTTTTGAGTATGCTTATATGGTGTCAGGCTACACCTTCAGGCTTCAGCCATAATATATAGGTCATTAAAACCTAATTGCAACTTAATTTTATGTATATTATTTACTGTAAGGTGAAGTGTAGCAGCAATATTGGGCACAGGGTACCAGCAAAAAGGTCCCATAATTAGTAAATGTGTCCAGTTGGATAATAAAAGTTCTTGACACACAACATTGAAAAAACATGAAATGACCATACGCAATTTATTACTCCAGGTTATTGTTAGGTGTTGGATGCCTGCCTCAGGACGTTTGTTGTGAATTTTGATGGTGGTGGAATGGATTCTCTAGTACTGTCTTTCAAATGTAGGGCTGATTTAAGAGTATTTAGCTCCTTTCACACTGATGATGCTATAAAGGCACTAAGCCCCAGAAATTCGACAATAAGCCAATTCAGTGTGTGCTTTCAAGAAGTGCATCAATATTCTGGTATTGGAGGATGCATGGTGATTAACGCAACAGGGTTGGCGTCTAATGTGTCCTGTAACATCTGTTGGAAACATCTTGCATACCATTGCTTTAAAAAGATCATGTGCAATATCAATTAGCAAAATCATGTGCAACATCATTTGGGTGATATCTTTGTAACAAAATCTTAGTTTTAAGCATGAACATTTAAAAAAATGCTTAAATCAACCCAAACCTGAAAGAACATAATTTGTAGATTCTACGCATTCATTTAAAATCAAAGTACTATTTTTCATTAATTAAGTTAACATCTAATGAATACCTGTTGCCGTAATGATGTTGGCTTAGTTGTGATTGTGATGCTCGAAAGACAAAGCCCAAACTACTACTTGTCTTGCAAAATGCTCGCAGACCAAGTTATTCTCAATCTAAGGCTCCACTGTAGACTAGTCCTGAGATTTTGTACAAAAGAACTGATATTTGCACAATCATACATTGTAGTGCAAAAAAAAAAACATTAAGAAAAACAGAACTTGTCATGTATATAAATTCTTTACAACTGTGCTACACAACAGTATGTTAACACAATATTTTGATTCTCATTACCGAAATAGGCTTTTTTTTATTTTTATTTTGAAAATATCACTTATGAGATATTATCTCTTATCTCTTTCGGCAATAAGGTTTTGCGTTTGCCAACTTTACGTCGCTAAGTGGCGCTATAATCATACGAGTGTACGCAAGACGAGCAAAGATTTTTAATACATTTTGAAGTGGAAACCGAGCAAAAATCTTAGTTTACGAGGGCCGAGTATCATGTATCACGTATGAGCCTCTTATTTTGACGACAGAGTGTCAAGTGATCACAAATGAGCCAATGATTTTTCTCTCTCTTGCGCAGCGGAATTATGGGTAATTGTCTCCCCTGCTGGGTCTTAGTGCTCGATAATCAACATCTCCCTCTCGCTTCTATGTGTGCGCGCGCGTAATTTGACATTGTCAAATCGAAGATAAATTAAGGATGTCTTGAAACTTAATGCAGATCAAATATATAATACACCTGTCCATAAATAAAAAAGGAATACTTAGACCTTTAAACGAAATATATTTCATTTAAATATTACAGATTAAAACAAGGAAAGAAGACGTGCTGAGCTTCAGTTTATTGTGATGCGGACAAAAGGTCTATGAAAGAAACGTAGACAACAGTTTTTATTTTACAAAATCTGAATATATTCAGTAAATTTATGAATTACACTCGAAAAGTATCAAATCCAACTATGACGTCTGATTTAATTGCTGCCATTAAAATTAATATTTTTATCTATTTTATGTTTTGCTGGTGAAAAAAAATTTAGGCAGAGATGTCTTTAGGCATAGACGTCTGCTCTGTTTTGTTAATTCGTTTTAAAAACCCCAATTTGCCAGCAGCGAAAACGGTTTGAAAAATTCACACCTTTTGTGTATGAAAGGTGAGAAGAGTGATTACAGTAACTGGGGAGTCTGCAGGTTCAAGTTCAAGTAGGCTTTGTCACTTCAACCATATACAGTTAGTACACAGTGAAACGAAACAACGTTCTTCCAGGACCAAGGTGCTACATACAACATAAATTTACAACATAGATTAACAGAAAGACTAAATTATCTAAGTAAGAGACACCATAAATTAACAAAGACTAACTAGCCAACTCAGAGAGGAAGACTATCTACGTTTTTTATTTTTATTTTTTAACATAAATACACATAACAGACAACATATGCATATGCAACATGTGCAAATGTAAACAAGAGCAACAAAGTGACAGTGTGACAAACACGACATAACATAACAATACTCAGTGGTCTTGAGGTAGTGAATTGAGGTGGTGGAGAAACAATAAACGTTCCTTAATGTACCAGCAAGAATGTAAAAAGTTAGTGCAAAAAGTAATCCAGGTTTAATGTATCTTGTGCAAAAGAGCATTTACAGGTTGGTGTGTACGATAGTCTGGTACTGTAGATCAGTGTGTTTGCGCTTGTGTTGATTAATCAGTCCAGTCTCAATGTTTGAGGTAGTTGAGCTTAGTTGAGTGATTGACAGTCTAGACCCTATTGTTGAGGAGACGGGTGGCTTGTGGAAAAAAGCTGTTGCACAGTCTGGATGTGAGTGCCCGAATGCTTCGGTACCTTTTTCCAGATGGCAGGAGGGTGAAGAGTGAGTGAGAGGGGTGTGTCCGATCAGCCACAATGCTGGTGGCTTTGCGAATGCAGCGTGTGGTGTAGATGTCCTCGATTGAGGGAAGAGAGACCCCGATGATCTTCTCTGCTGTCCTCACTATCCGCTGTAGGGACTTGCGGCCCGATGTGGTGCAGTTCCCAAACCAGACAGTGATGCAGCTGCTCAGGATGCTCTCGATAGTCCCTCTATAGAAGGTGGTCAGGATCGGTGGTGGAAGCTGGGCCTTCCTCAGCCCTGTTGTGTTGTGCGCTGTCGTTTTATATTCCGCAAATAGCCTATATATTTGTTTGTTGCATTTCTGGGGGAGTATGTCTGCAGTTTTATCGATAAATCTGCTTATATCTGCACACGCGTTTATCGGCCTTTTGATCAACTGCACTCACTTTCACTTTGCCAAAGGCAGTGGTTATTTTTTTTGTGTATATTTAATGCGCATACACACATTCATCACGAAAGATCTATTGTAGAGCAAAATAAAAAACATGTTTGCTTCAGCATTGGAAGCAATATTGTTTTAGGCTAACTTATTATACACTTTTGTATTCTTTGTTTATACTTCGTCTTTTTGCACACGCGCGGGCACCTTTAAATTTGGGCCGGTAGGCACGTTATTTTTCATATAACTTATACAGCTGAACGAAGTTAAATTTACACAACAAATTAATAATTGCGTTTGCTTTAGACTTGTGCACACATTTGTAAGTATCATTTTTAATGTCTATACTGCCATATAATATTATTGTGTTTAATACTGTTTTACTGCAGTTTGTAATTTATCAGATACTTTCAAGTAACTTTTAGTCACTCTAAACACAACCCATAATTTTTATATAAATAAATAAAACTAGTTATTGCATTATGTTTCAATTTACTTTAGTTTACTGGGGGATAATTGATAATCAATGTTAATATTTTGACTCACCTCAAATATGGATAATCATCTGAAACATGCAACTTTACATGTCCACTTGCTCTAAAGTTAACCTAGAAAATGCTTATGTTTAAGTGTTCATGCCAAGTGTCAAAGCTGATTAGTAGTGACTAGTCACAGGTGTGACGACAAAACTTTTGATTTTGTAAAATAATGAAAGCAAATGGAGTCCGCTATTCTGTACTGGTTTCTGTGAACTTGAGCGCGTGAAAAAAATTATAGAAACACTGTGTATATTTGCCTCACAGACGTGAAAAATATATACTTATAGTAAGCAAAATGTTTTTACATAAACTAATGGAAAACAAATTTTTTATTTTGTCTCAGTAATTCGCATGATACGTGAATATACAGTAGGCGCATCCTCTGCAGCGAAGATTTTAGCCTTTTTCCAAATTGTCCCTTTGCGCCATCTGGTGGTCCACGGATGACTTTAAAAAGCGACTGATTTAAATCTCCCACTGTCGTCCTGATGCGGTGGCAAAGCACATTCTGGGCTCCTAACTACTGTACGTAGCCATCTTAAAGCACTGTATCTGCCCCATGTACTCCATCACTCATAACCAAACTTTATTTTAATTCTGTATGTGTTAAGTCCTTAAAAATGTTGCAGAGAATGAGAACATCAGGCATGGACACATCATTTTCCCACTTTTCTTCCTTATTATAATAAATGAATATTCAGCAAATTATTTTTTGTCATCTAAAATAATCTAGTAGAACATATACATAAATTTTTATTTTTTTTTTATGTTAGTTTGTTTAAATTACAACACGCATTCAAATACAGCCGGGCGCATTGCGATAATGAGAATTTCAGGAGATTCAGTAAAATAGAAAAAAAATTCTCGTGTTGAAATGACATATTGTGCAAGGTAGAGAACAGAATTGTTTTTATTTTGATGCTTTTTTTCTATTACTAAATGACACATTTTATATTTAAAATAATTTTTAAATTTGAAGTAATCAGAGTTTTAATGGTTTCACGAGAATCACCCATTTAGCAATATCCTGTACGATATTACTCGTCATTGTTGCTATGTAAGTTCAACACCAGAATCTGGTTTCTGCTGCTCTATTGCTAACGGTTGCTGTGTTCTGCCTTGTTTGGTTGTTGCATTCTAATTTTGTCTAGCCAATGTCTCATTTGTGGATTTAAAAATTTGTAGATTTATTACTTCATTGTGTGCATATTATTTTTTTACTCTTTGCTCTTGGAGCAGTCCCTGACACAAGAATTTCCTCCGGGATTAACAAAGTTTTATCTTATCTTAAATGCCTTTAAGTCCTCCCTTCGTGCGCTAGTATTGGCTCTTATGCCACACCCTGTCATGAACTTTCAAATCATGGACAAAGCTAACTGTAATCCTGACAGTGGCATTTGTCAAATTTTTAATATGCATTTTTTAGTATTAGAATGCGCTGAGTGCTGTCAGTTGATCGAGTTGACTAATTCCAGCACAGCAGAAGAAAGTCAACTAGAGGCAACAAGAACAGTTTTGGGGAGAAAAACAGGCAAAAGTTATGAGACCAATACAAAAATGGAAAAAGGTTTTAAAAAAACAACAAAAAACAACAACACTGTAAACCCATCTGAATGTCCAAAAAGTAATCTTTACAGAATATGTCCCTTTTTAACTTACCAAATATAATAATGCTGTCCGTCATTCTCACACGTAAGACCATTGTAATATGAGATTTATTGCAGTTGGAAATAGTACTTTTATTAGAGTAAATGCATTTTACATGTATTTGCAATTTATTGTAAATTTTTGTTAACATTGGACCTAAACTTGTAAAGCCGGTAATGCAGGTCCCTCTTCTTAATTATGTTTTTTTCTCTAGCACGCCAGAACAGGAGCAGCTAATGGTGATGTGGCTCAGCTGGATGATTAAGGAGGAAGAGTACTTTGAAAGGTACTGTAAATCATGGACTCTTATCTTTTTCTTCTAAAAAATATTTATTTTAGATCACCTCAAGCATGTTTGTGTTGGTCTCATGGATAAAGTTTAACACACCCTGAGAAAAGTCTTGTCGCTTGTCCAAGTTGTAGGAACAACAAATAATAACTTGACTTCTAGTTGACCATTTGAAATCAGAAGTGGCTTATATTAAAGGCAAAGGGATCTAGATCATGCTTATTTTACCAAAATAAAATCTTATCATGCCGTGATTTTTAATTATTTATGTAGGACAGAAAGGTCATACTTTGCTTAGACACAAGCCTTGGTGGAGTGGAAAAAGAATTAATATTGTGTATAAGTTTGGAGGACTGCATCCATCTGTCTCAGCAATGACTCAAATAACTTATAAATAAAGTCATCTGGAATGGCAAAGAAGGCATTCTTGCAGGACTCCCAGAGTTCATCAAGATTCTTTAGTTTCATATTCAATACCTCCTCCTTCATCTTACCCTAGACATGCTCAATAATGTTAATTTCTGGTGACTGAGCTGGCCAATCCTGGAGCACCTTGACCTTCTTTGCTTTCAGGAACTTTGATGTGGAGGCTGAATGATGAAAAGCAGCGCCTTCCTGCTGAAGAATGGGCAGCAAGAATATCTTAGGCTGTTGATGTTGCCATCCACTCTGCAGATCTCTCGCACGCCTCCATAATGAAAAATAAACACCACAAACCATGATTTTTCCTGCACCGAACACGACTGTTTTCTGTGTGAATCTTTGGTCCATGCAGGTTCCAATAGGTCTTCTGCAGTATTTGCGATGATTGAGATGCCGTTCAATAGATGTTTGCCACTTTTCCACAGTCCATCCTTCCTGCAAGCTGTCTGCCTTGGCAAATGGAACATGATTTTTTAGTTGTCTTCTGTTTAATGCTCGTTTCTGAGCACTAATACGACCATTGATATCACTGTGTAAGAGAATTCGACAAACTGTTCTTGTAGATACAGGGGTTTCTGGTGACTAGTTATTACATTGGTGACTTATGTAGCTCTGCTGCAGTGGAAAATGGGCTTGCCCTGGACTGTTGAACCAACAAATGGTCCTTCAAATGTCTTACGGGGTCTGTCATGAACTTCACCAGTTTTTTCAGATGATCTTGATGATCAACACTTTGATCTGTGTTTGAGTCTTTGGCATGCTGTCAGGTCAGGATGCATTTCAATTGTAGGTTGGGTGTGCAGGGGTTCTTATTCTACACACCTGGGAATGTGTTAATTACAGTATTTGTCACAGGTGATGCTTTAATCTGTGATTGGTTGAATCCTTTAAAGATGTGACGACTTTAGTTTAAGCAAAGTCTGACCTTTCTGTCCTAATTAAATAATTAAAAATCACGGCATAACAAGATTTTATTTTGGTAAAGTAAGCGTCATCTAGAGGCCTTTGTCTTTCATATAAGCCACTTCTGATTCTAAATGATCAACTAGAAATCAAGTTATTATTTGTTGTTCCTACAACTTGGAAGGACGACAAGACTTTTGTCAGGGAGTGCAAGTCACGGTGTATGATTGGATAGTTTATTTAAAATTTATTTTTTAAAATCCTTTTTGTCTCATTATCTACTAGCATAGGTATTGCCTTTGATTTATAGTTTGCTGAATTTGTTCCTAATAACGTTAAACATTTAGTTGGCCATTTGACTTGTCGGGTAAGCTACTTCTGGGGGAATTTAAATTTTTAACGGTGTATAAATACATTTTTGTCTGACATACTAATAATCACGCCCACTTGTGTGGTCATTTACCATGCAACGAACATATATAATTAAATGAAATGATAAAATATTTTATTAAAATGAGCTATAAGTAAAAAGTCCACAGATATTGCACGGAAACCCATGCATACATCATGAAAACACTCCCAAACTCAAATTTCACCAAAAAAAAAAAAAAAAACAACAGATTCCCAGAAAAATTGTTGCAAAGCATCTTTACGGGAATTATAAAGATGGCAATGATGGCAAGGGTAAAACTTCCTAAGATGACATGAGAAAAAAAAAAAAACTTATAAAGAACCTACAGTAGGTAGTCAAGGGGAATGCTTATTACCGCCATGGCAAAATGACAGCTGCCAAAATAATTTGGTCGCATTTCATGTCATTCATGAAATGGCCGCCAGGTGGTGCAAAGTGACATTTTAATTCCACATTTTAATTTCCACATGAAAAATCAGAATTGACATTTTACTGTACAATAATGAGTTACAAAAAAAAAAAAAAAAACATTGGTTAAATTTTTACACAGACGATCAAGTAGTTCACTAGCTAACAATTTTATTTGTACAAAGAATGAACTGTTGTATAACAGTATAATTTATATTACAGTTTTATATATATACACTCACCTAAAGGATTATTAGGAACACCTGTTAAATTTCTCATTAATGCAATTATCTAATCAACCAATCACATTGCAGGTCTGAGTATTTCACAATCTGCTCAGTTACAGGGATTTTCACGCACAACCATGCTGTGGTTGTGAAAAGGGAACAACATCCAGTATGCGGTAGTCCTGTGGGCGAAAATGCCTTGTTGATGCTAGAGGTCAGAGGAGAATGGGCCGACTGATTCAAGCTAATAGAAGAGCAACTTTGACTGAAATAACCACTCGTTACAACCGAGGTATGCAGCAAAGCATTTGTGAAGCTACAAAACGCACAACCTTGAGGCGGATGGGCTACAACAGCAGAAGACCCCACCGGGTACCACTCATCTCCACTACAAATAGGAAAAAGAGGCTACAATTTGCACGAGCTCACCAAAATTGGACAGTTGAAGACTGGAAAAATGTTGCCTGGTCTGATGAGTCTCGATTTCTGTTGAGACATTCAAATGGTAGAGTCAGAATTTGGAGTAAACAGAATGAGAACATGGATCCATCATGCCTTGTTACCACTGTGCAGGCTGGTGGTGGTGGTGTAATGGTGTGGGGGATTTTTTCTTGGCACACTTTAGGCCCCTTAGTGCCAATTGGGCATCGTTTAAATGCCACGGCCTACCTGAGCATTGTTTCTGACCATGTACACATCCTCTGATGGCTACTTCCAGCAGGATAATGCACCACAAAGCTCGAATCATTTCAAATTGGTTTCTTGAACATGACAGTGAGTTCACTGTACTAATATGGCCCCCACAGTCACCAGATCTCAACCCAATTTTACTTACAATAGAGCATCTTTGGGATGTGGTGGAATGGGAATTTCCTTCCCTGGATGTGCATCCCACAAATCTCCATCAACTGCAAGATGCTATCCTTTCAATATGGGCCAACGTTTCTATAGAATGCTTTCAGCAACTTGTTGAATCAAGGCAAACTAGAATTAAGGCAGTTCTGAAGGCGAAAGGGGGTCAAACACCGTAAGAGTATGGTGTTCCTAATAATCCTTTAGGTGAGTGTATATTTCTTATATATATTGGCACGAGTGACCAAAGGTTTTGCTATAGCTGCCCGGCCATGACCGTGTTGAGCACCCGACGAACAGTTTTGGAGGAAACAGGAGAGTTGAGGTGCACATTTAATTCTATAGTTAGTTGTGCAACTGTGGTTTTATGTTTTTTTGCATACAATTCGTGTTAGCTCCCTGACATCCCTTTCAGACAGTTTCCTCTTGCGTCCCCAGTTACTCCTGTTGGATGTGGTTCGTCGTCCTTGGTGGTATGCTGACATTACCCTGGATACTATGGCCCTTGATACATCACAAAGACTTGCTGTCTTGGTCACAGATGCGCCAGACGGGCACCAACAATTTGATCTCTTTTGAACTCTGATATGTCACCATAATTTTGTGTGCATTGCTAATTAAACCTTCACACTCTGCTCTTACTAGTGGAATGTGCAATCAATGAAGATTGGCCACCAGGCTGATCAAATTTAGCCATGAAACCTTCAACATTAAATTGGCCAGTGTTTCAGTTTCATTGTCCAACCCCTGCACACGTGGACAAAATTGTTGGTACCCTTCGGTCAATGAAAGAAAAACTCTCAATGGTCACAGAAATAACTTTAATCTGACAAAAGTAATAAATTCTATGAATGTTAACCAATGAAAGTCAGACATTGCTTTTCAACCATGCTTCAACAGAATTATTAAAAAAAAATAAACTCATAGAACAGGCCTGGACAAAAATGATGGTACCCCTAGAAAACACTGAAAATAATGTGGCCAAAGGGACATGTTAATTCAAGGTGTGTCCACTAATTAGCATCACAGGTGTCTACAATCTTGTAATCAGTCAGTGGGCCTATATATAGGGTTCCAGGTAGTCACTGTGTTGTTTGGTGACATGGTATGTACCACACTCAACATGGACCAGAGGAAGCGAAGGAAAGAGTTGTCTCAGGAGATTCGAAAGAAAATTATAGACAAGCATGTTAAAGGTAAAGGCTATAAGACCATTTCCAAGCAGCTAGATGTTCCTGTGACTACAGTTGCACATATTATTCAGAAATTTAAGATCCATGGGACTGTAGCCAACCTCCCTGGACGTGGCCGCAGGAGATAAATTGATGACAAATCAAAGAGGCGGATAATCCGAATGGTAACAAAAGAGCCCAGAAAGACTTCTAAAGAGATCCAAGGTGAACTTCATGCTCAAGGAACATCAGTGTCAGATCGCACCATCCGTCGTTGTTTGATTATGAAAGAATGGGTTGCTATCAGTCAGGATTTGGCCCAGAAGTTGATTGAGAGCAGCCCAGTCGAATTGCAGAGGTCCTGAAAAAGAAGGGCCAACACTGCAAATACTGACTCTCTGCATAAATGTCATGTAATTGTCGATAAAAGCCTTTGAAACGTATGAAGTGCTTGTAATTATATCTCAGTACATCACAGAAACAACTGAAACAAAGATCTAAAAGCAGTTTAGCAGCAAACTTTGTGAAAACTAATATTTGTCTCATTCTGTACACACAGTATATTATATGTATTTACTGTACATTTATATTATATAGTATAATTATATATGCCAACATTGCAACATTGAATGAAACAGCTAAACTTACAGGGACAAGTTTCCTCAGGTTAGAAGTCTTTATATGCTGAAGTGTACTACTCATAGAAGTAAATTTTTTCAAAAACGTTTCTCAAGTAAATGTAATGGAGTAAATGTAAATCGTTACTACTCACCTCTGAGTATGACCATAAATAAATGCCTTCTATACCTTTGTGCTCTGAGGTTGAAAGTATAATTGATATTGTTTCAAATTATGTTGGTAAAATTCTCAGATTTTGTTTTCATATATGAGCAGTATACAAAGCCTTTTCATTCTTTCACTCTCCCTCTTTTTATACAGTGCTGCTGGTGTTTCTGCTTCTTTTGGAGAGATGCTATTGCTCGTTGCTATGTATTTCCATACCAACCAGCTCAGTGCAATTATTGAGCTAGTCTGCTCCACGCTAGGAATGAAGGTGAGCATTTAGAATCACTATTATTGGATAAACCTGACAGACATGAAAAATATGTCCAAATATTTAACTCATATTTGCAACTTTGCTTTCATCACTTTCTCTAATCCACTACATCTCGTTGAGACTATACAGTCATGTTCAAAAGTGTTGCCCCTTTTAATTATTGTTTGTGTGAAACATAATAAAAATATTAGCCAAGTACAACCTTAGATGAACAACATATAACTTTTGTCACTGTATCATTATTTATTTAGAAAAAGGAAAAAATGGTCCCCCCCCCCAACCATCATTCAATAGCTTGTAGAGCCATCTTTAGCAGCAATAACTTTTAACGCTGCACCTCAATACACTTACTGTCTGAGCCCGATCCAGATGAGGAATATGCATGCATGACGTGTCTGAAGATCACTGTTTTTTATGTTAAAAGAGAGCATATTTAAACTATTGGCAAGGTGCCCTGTATCACATACTTCCTGTACATCAAAAGAACTTGTCATTGACATTAACTCAGAGAGCGACCCAGACACAAGCTAATTGCATGTATATTTGTCTGGATAGGGGCTATAGAAGTGTTACCACGTAAAGAATCAGGAAGTGCAGTTAGAGGTTTGTTTTATGGACATGGAGGCATCACACTCATATCATATAAGAATTATGGTGAAAATTAAATTAACTTCAAATAGTATCACAACAAGAGTAGATGTTTATTTAAACAGTGCTGGACATTTCTGTTATACACCGCAAAAGCGTCTAAAAGAGAGAAGTAAGGCCCATGGAGATCCAGGGTCCATGGAGATCAAGGGTCACACAAAGCCATATTAAAATTAATAAAAACAATTTTTACCACAAACCTTACAACATAGAATTAAAAGACAGGCTACTAAAAATTTTAAATGACTATAGGCTGTCCTATGAACTAGGTGTGGCCTTGTATACTAGTGCAACTAGTGTGCTTCATTTTGCATTTTAGGGATCAGACCAGCGTTTTATCTTTTGCATCAAAGTGAACTAGCAGTAGTCTCACTGTGATTATTATATTTTATAGGTTGTTGAGCAAGGCAAGCTGGGTCCAGTAACATTAAGACAACAATAGTGACAAATATTGGTATGAAATTACCTAACAGAATTACTTTCCTTATTCATTTAGCCGTTTCACCAATTGGCATTAAAGTGGCAAAATTTAGGTAACAAATCTGGAAGAAAATTATCACTTATCAAATTTGCGTTTAAAACGGTAAGCACCTGCTTAAGGTTAGATTGTTGGGTAGAACTGTCTGAAATATTTTTTTTTCATTAGGTTTAAGGTTAGAATTGTGTGTTGCCAAGTTGTACCTCTGTTTATGTAGTTTCTGTCTCACTTGCATAACTGTTGCATGATTTTTGAATAGTGCTAGTCCATTGTCTGGTTAATGCTTGTGTCAGTAAACTTTAAAAATGGCATGCTGCTTGCATGTGATACACATTTTTTAATAAGTCATTGATTTTGGTGGGATTGACATTATGACTCTTATGAGGTTAAGACTATTAGTGAGTTGAATCATTGCAACATATGCAATGTGTAAAGCGTGAATGAGAGCAATATCTTGAATTTATGCCAATATTTCTGAATATTGAGCAATCAGTAAACCACCTTACTAAACATAACACAAATTAAATTACCTTTTTAGGACTGTCCAAATGGTTGACCTTTTCACCATGTGAAGATGTCATCATTGATTCAGCATAAATTTTTACCTCAATGTTGTCACCAGTTTAGAGATTTTCAAGAGTACCATAAATTGTAGTAATTTCCTTTTTACTTTGTCCTTTGTTAAGGTTATGTAATCATATTAGTGAGTTGATTTGATTAAAATTTTATATCTTTGTGTTAAATTAGTAAAAAGGGATCATCCAGGATCTGGATGAATCTTTTGCTGACATGGAACAGTGTCCGTTCATGTACTTGCACTATGTAGTTGGCCTGGCTTCACAGGCACAATATCCCAGTTTAGGACCTGCTTAGTTCCAGTTTTATAATTTCAAATGTGTGTGGGTCTTTTCAAATCTGATTTCTGTATTTGTTGAGCCTAAGTTGAAAGATTTATTCATTGATTTTTTTATTACTTAGATTGCCATCAAGCCCAGTTCTCTGAACAAAATGAAGACAATATTTACCCATGAGATCTTCACTGAGCAGGTACAGTACACAACATGAAATTCTTATTCTGGTAGCTCTTAATTGTAAAGCACTGTGCGTGTTCTGTATCCAAAGTATGATTGTTTGATTGTGAGCTTATCATTTTTGTCTCAATTGATTACTTGAATTATGTTGTAGGTGGTTACCGCCCATGCAGTCAGAGTGGCAGTCACCAGTAACCTGAGTGCCAATATTACTGGCTTCTTACCCATCCACTGTATTCACCAGCTCCTCAAAAGCAGAGCCTTCACCAAGCACAAAGTATCTATAAAGGTATAGAGGAAGTTTTCACTCTATAGCTATTCTTAATTTTTACACATTCTTTTCTACTATCATGGTTTCAAGTTTCAATCCGTTTCATTATCTATTCACATATTTGGTGTTCTCTTTCCACTGGTATCCAAATTACGTACAGCTCATTCATTCACCATATATGCATCACTTACACCTAAAATGTAATGTTTTATTTGCTGGAATAATTATATGGAGTGAAGTGGAAAAGTATAACACCCTTCCGGTGTTTTTTTTTTTTTTTTTTAACCATATTTGTCACATTTAATGATTCAGCTCATCAAAAAAATTTTTTATACATTTGTATATGAAAAACCCTGGTAAATAACAAAAAGCAGTTTTTAAATGATTTAATTTATTAAGGGAAAATGGTTGTCCAAACCTACGTGGCTCTATGTGAAAAAGTAATTGCCCCTTGCTAAATCATGAATGAACTGCCCTTTTTGGAAAGCTGAGCTAAATTTCACCTGCCACACCCAGGCCTCATTTCTTCCAGACAATTTGAATCAAGAAATCACTTAAATAGAATCTGTCTGAAAAAGTGAAGCATGCTAAAAGATAAAAACAACAACAACAAAAAAACACTAAGCTAAAAAAAACAAGATG
The DNA here is from genome assembly GCA_030347435.1 of Clarias fuscus. Classification (NCBI taxonomy): domain Eukaryota; kingdom Metazoa; phylum Chordata; class Actinopteri; order Siluriformes; family Clariidae; genus Clarias; species Clarias fuscus. The sequence goes on along the minus strand of CM059223.1, from coordinate 10,615,278 downwards.
AAAAACAAATTAATTTACATGTATTAGCCTGAAAAGGGCTACCAAGCCATTTCAAATGGAGAAAACTTGGAACAGTGGTGAACCTGCCCAGGAGTGGTCGGCCTAAGAAAAGTCCAAGAGCACAACGAGGAGCTCCAGGACCTCATAAAAGAACCCAGAACAGCATAACTAAAAGGGAGAGCCAGAAGGAAATACAGACATGAGGGCTCCCTGAGATGTAAAGCAACCAATCACCTCACCGTCAACAAACCTGAGTGATCAATGAGAGTGGGGAGGACAGCATCTAAACATACAAGTTCACCAGAATACTCTACGTCCATGAGTCCCTCAGATCTGCGCCTTTACCTAAGGTTAATCTATTTACAAAAATGCTTGGCTAAATAAATAGGTTTTTAGCCTAGACTTAAACACTGAGACTGTGTCTGAGTCCCGAACATTAATAGGAAGACTATTCCATAACTTTGGGGCTTTGTAAGAAAAAGATCTGCCCCCTGCTGTAGTTTTAATAATACGTGGTACTGACAGGCAGCCTGCATTCTTTGATCGAAGTAGGCGTGGCGGATCGTAAGACACTAGCAGTTCACTCAAATACTGTGGCGCGAGACCATTTAGTGCTTTAAATGTCAAAAGTAGTATCTTAAAATCGATGCGAAATTTCACAGGGAGCCAATGCAGTGTAGATAAGATAGGGGTGATGTGCTCGTATCTTCTGGTTTTAGTGAGAACTCTCGTTGCTGCATTCTGTACTAACTGAAGCTTGTTTATACACCTAGTTGAACAACCAGACATCAAGGCGTTACAATAGTCCAACCTAGAGGTGATAAAGGCATGAACTAGTTTTTCTGCATCATTTAGTGACAATATGTTTCTAATCTTGACAATATTTCTAAGGTGAAAGAAAGCTATCCTGGTAATATTATCTACATGTGCTTCAAACGAAAGGCTGGAATCTATAATCACACAAAGGTCTTTTACTGTTGCATTTGATGGAACAGAAAGGCCATCTAAAGTTACAGTGTGATCAGAAAGCGTACTTCTAGCTACTTGTGGTCCTATGACCAGAACTTCTGTCTTATCAGGATTAAGCAGAAGAAAATTAATTAACACCCAATCTCTTATGTCCTGCACACACTGCTCAATTTTAGCAAACTGGTTTTTCTCATCTGGTTTTGCTGAGACATATAATTGTGTCATTAGCATAACAATGAAAACTAATACCATGTTTACGAATTATGTTGCCCAGAGGAAGCATGTAAAGGGAAAAAAGCAGTGGGCCTTAAACTGAACCCTGTGGAACACCAAACTCCACTTGAGAACATGAGGAATGGTCACCATCTAAATCTACAAACTGATAACGATCAGTCAAATAGGATCTGAGCCACAAGAGGGCAGTCCCTTTAATTCCTACTACCTTATCTAATCTGTGAAGGAGAATACTATGATCAATGGTGTCAAAAGCTGCACTGAGGCCCAGTAACACAAGTATAGTGACGCAACCCTGATCAGAGGCCCATAGGAGGTCGTTTACTACTTTAACAAGTGCTGTCTCTGTGCTGTGATGAGGCCTAAATCCTGACTGATACAGTTAATTTATGCTATTTCTGTGTAGATGTGAACATAACTGCTGTGATACTACCTTTTCCAGAATCTTGGAGATAAAGGGAAGGTTTGATATCGGCCTGTAATTAGAAAGCAGACAGGGGTCAAGGTCAGGTTTCTTGATTAGCGGTTTAATAACGGTTAATTTAAAGGATTTGGGGACATACCCACTATTGAGTGTACAGTTAATTACTTTCAACAGGGGTTCTATTATTGCTGGTACTATCTGTTTGAGAAAATGTGTCGGTATAGGATCTAATATACAGGTTGACGATTTTGAAGAAGAGATGAGTGAAATTAGTTCCCTCGCTTCAAGGGGAGTAAAGTATTCTAAGATCTGATGTGATGTGGTTAGTTCATCTGAATTATTTAAATTGTCTGGTTTCAAAGCCTGAATTTTTTGCCTAATATTTATGATTTTGTTATTGAAAAAGTTAATGAAATCCTCACTACTGCATGATGTTGTTATGGAGATTTCTGCAGTGGTCTTGTTTTTAGTTAATTTAGCTACGGTATTAAATAAAAATCTCGGGTTGTTTTTGTTATTTTCTATAAGAGTGGAGATATACGTTGATCTAGCATCACTGAGAGCTTTTTTATAGTTCAGGATGCTCTCCTTCCAAGCTATTTTGAATACTAACAATTTAGTTTGGCGCCATTTACGTTCAAATTTCCGAGCGGTTTGTTTTAAAGCACGGGTGTGGTCATTATACCAAAGAGCGAGTTTCTTATCTCTAATCATTTTCCTTTTAACTGGAGCTACATTATCTAAGCTATAACGAAGTGCTGACTCTAGATATTCATTCGCCTGTTCGAGTTCTGTGAAGTCAGATGGCGATCCAATCAAAGTTGATAACTCTGGAAGATTATTGATAAAGCTCTGTGCAGTATTTGATGTAAATGTACGTTTAAGGTGGAAGCGCGGTGCTGTGCATAAATTATTATTATGACACGCTTTAATCGAGACAAAGTAGTGATCTGAGATAACTTCAGATTGTGGAATTGTGATTATATTTCTCCTATACTTAATCCGAAGGATAATATTAAATCTAAAGTGTGACCTGCTTTATGAGTGGGTCCTACTACAGACTGATTTACTCCTACTGAGTCCAGTATGGACAAGAATGCTGTTCTCAGAGGGTCTTCTGGATTCTCAAAATGAATATTAAAGTCTCCAGCAATTAACGCTTTGTCTACAGAAACAACAAGGTTTGAGAGGAAATCTGCAAATTTACAGAGAAACTCAGAGTACGGCCCTGGGGGTCTGTAAATGATGATTAGCGGGATCGACTGAGCTGACTTTGTTACTATAGAGAACTTCAAATGCATTAAATTTAAAACTGTGTTTTTGTACGAGAGACAGATTATCGTTATAAATAACTGCGGCGACTCCTCTACCAGTTAGCCGAGGCTGGTGTATGTAGCTGTATCCAGGAGGACTAGCTTCATTTAGAGCTACATACTCATCCTGTTTAATCCAGGTTTCTGTTAAACATAATATATCAAACTCCTGATCTGTGATAGTTTCATTAACAATAACTGCTTTAGATGCGAGAGATCTAATATTTAACAGTCCTAGCTTCAGAACAGAGGTGCCGGCTGCGCATTCAGTGTGATCTGAGTTTGTGGTATCTATGTTAATTAAATTACTAAAACAGACTTTGAGTCATTCTAAATTTATGTTTATGTTTAGCTCGGGGAACAGACACAGTCTCAATATGATGAACCCTGAGTGACGACTCTATGCAGCTAGCAGACGGTTGGTTTAGCCTGTCTGTCTGCTCCCTGGCCTGGGCTCTGGATTGTCACTGATTAACTAGGCCTCTTCTGAGACTATGTGCTATACTGCAAGAAATGAGAGCAGCACCTTCCCGAGTGGGATGGACACTGTCCCGCCCTAACAGGCCAGTTTTGCCCTCAAAGGTCTTCCAATTGTCTATGAAGCCCACATTGTTTTCGGAGCACCACCTGGACATCCAGCGGTTCAGCGAACATAACCTGCTGTAAGCTATGTCGCCACGTCTCACTGGGATGGGACCAGAGCAAACTACTTCTTCGGACATCGCCTTCGCTATTTTAAACACCTCTGTAAAGTTATGCTTGCTAGCCTCTCACTGACGAAGGCGTATATCGTTAGCTTCAGCATGTACCACTATCTTAGAGAACCTATGCTGTCCTAGAGCCCTAAGATTACCAGCTATGTCCGGTGTTCTGGCTCCCGGGATACTCCTATAACCAGAGCTCTTTCAGGTTTCTCAGCGGGTGCATCACTGAGGAGAGCAAACCTGTTGGACATGTGAAGCGCAGATGAGATGTGCTCCGGTGGGCTAGCCTTAGCGTTAGCTTTGGCTGAACGAGTATGCCGCCGGAGTCCGGGGATGATTATCTCCACCTGTGGCACCCAGACTTTCCGCTACGGGAATAACGCTGCTCTAGCGCTCTCTAACCCTCTCTAAAGTCTGGATGCTCTCCTCTAATGCTACTATCTTCTCCGTCAGGGTGCTAACTAACACACACCTATCACAAATAAAATGATCACTAATGACGGAGGAAGAATGTCTAAACATTCTGCACTCCACACACTGAGCGAGCTGAATGGTAGACATAATAACGTATCTTTGTGCCGGAATTGTGATTATTTGCTGATGGATTCGCTTGTTGTAAAAGTGTTTTGTGTCATCTTATATTTTGTGTTCTTTAAAATTTTAGTAGATTTATTAACTGAAATAAATGAAACTGAGTACCCATAAAATTAAAACATTGTCAGGACGTTTAACTGCGTCAGCAGATTTCGTTGGCAATCAGCCCCGCTTCTGTTTTTGCGTTATTATAAGAATGAAATGCAGTAGGCTGTTATGATCATCATAATTTTCTTTAATAAATAATGACCCCTGTTGCGCTGTACCACCGCTGGCAAAACCTTATGAAATCCAAGTGAAACATTAAACGAATTTACAGTCATAGTACTAAAATGATAATACAGGCGTTTCTTGTTTGCATCGAACTTAAGCAAAGTAAATGTATACCTTTATATCTAGCCTTTAGATTTTATACTGTGTAACACTAGAAAGCAACTAAAAATTAATGTAAGCAAACAGTGTGCGCGTTGTTTTTGGTGAACTTGAGCGCGTCAGAAAATGAACCAAAACTCTGTGTATACTTGCCTCACAGACGTGAAAAATATATACTTATAGAAAGCGAAATGTCCGCTTTTATATAAACTAATGGAAAACAATTTTAGACATCTAATGTAATTCGTATGAAAAGGGAATTATAGGTGCATCCAAGAGAGAGTGTGCGCGCTCAGTTTAAGTTTATTAGTGCACAAAGCACAAACTCCCCCTCTCAATAAATCCTCAGTAAGGGCAATAAGCCCCGAGAGGATAAAAGTTTTTTATTTATAATCTTATAAAAATCTTATTGCCCACTATTTAATTTAACTATTTAAACCATTAAACTACAGGGTGGGTCATTTATATGGATACACCTTAATAAAATGGGAATGGTTGGTGATATTAACGTCCTGTTTGTGGCATATTAGTATATGTGAGGGGGCAAACTTTTCAAGAAGGGTGGTGACCATGGTGGCCATTTTGAAGTCGGCCATCTTGGATCCACTTTTGTTTTTTCAATAGGAAGAGGGTCATGTGACACATCAAACTCATTGGGAATTTCACAAGAAAAACAATGGTGTGCTTGGTTTTAACGTAACTGTATTCTTTCATGAGTTATTTACAAGTTTCTCTTTGTTCACAGCCATTGATATGTCGAAGAGTTTAAGACGTGATGAGCGGATCAAAATTGTGTTGATATCTGGTGAACGCAGTAACCGGGTCATTGCAGCAGATTTCAATGCAAGACACCCTACGAGACCACCTATCTCCCATGCTACAGTTAGCAAACTGCTTGCTAAGTTTCGTGAAACTGGTTCAGTGTTGGATTTGCCAAAATGTGGACGCATGAAAACTGTCACTAATGAACAAACATCAGTGGCTGTCCTAGCTTCATTCAGCAAGAGCCCACAGCGTAGCACTCGCCGCATGTCACTGGAGAGTGGCATTAGTCGAACATCCCTTCGGCGGATATTAGCTACTCACAAATGGCACCCTTACAAACTCCAGCTACTGCAGCATCTCAACGAGGATGACCCAGATCGGCGCGCACAATTTGCAGAATGGTCAAAACAAAAATTGGAACAGCACCCTCAGTTCACGCAGAAGATTTTGTTCAGTGATGAGGCAAACTTTTATGTGAATGGTGAAGTTAACAAACAAAACCACCGCTATTGGTCTGACAGTAACCCACATTGGATAGATCCCTCCAAGACTGTTGAAACAAAAAAAAGTGATGGTATGGTGTGGTGTATGGGGTACAAAGATAGTGGGGCCATTCTTCATCAGTGGAAACCTTAAGGCCACTGTCTATTTGAAATTGCTACATGATGATGTGTTTCCCTCTTTATGCACTGAAGCTGGCACGTTCCCTGAGTTTTTACAGCAAGATGGTGCACCACCACATTATGGGTGTCAGGTCCGAGCATTCCTAGATGAACAGTTTCCTGAAAAGTGGATTGGTCGTCGTGGGCCAGTTGAATGGCCCCCAAGGTCTTAGACTTTTATCTTTGGGGTCATCTGAAGGCAATTGTCTATGGTGTGAAGATACGAGATGTGCAGCACCTGAAACTACGGATACTGGAAGCCTGTGCTGGCATTTCTCCTGCGGTGTTGCTATCAGTGTGTGAAGAGTGGGAGAAAAGGGTTGCACTGACGATCCATCACAATGGGCAGCACATTGAACACATTTTATAAGTGGTCAGAAACTTGTAAATAACTCATGAAAGAATAAAGTTACGTTAAAACCAAGCACACCATTGTTTTTCTTGTGAAATTCCCAATAAGTTTGATGTGTCACATGACCCTCTTCCTATTGAAAAAACAAAAGTTGGATCCAAGATGGCCGACTTCAAAATGGCCACCATGGTCACCACCCATCTTGAAAAGTTTGCCCCCTCACATATACTAATGTGCCACAAACAGGACGTTAATATCACCAACCATTCCCATTTTATTAAGGTGTATCCATATAAATGGCCCACCCTGTATTTATTTTACTGTTTTAGCTCTGACTGTTTCATTTATTTCAAAAAAATATTAAAAACAAGAGCAATATATTTTTTCCAATACTATTGATTACATCCATTGCTGCGGAGACGACGAGATGACATGATCCCCTTATTCACTACAGCTGAAACCAAAGAAATCACCAATTTATCAATTAATTATTAAAATGTCCAGAGTCAGAGTCCTTGCTGTTTTTATCCCAATGCATTCTTTAACCTTATGCGTTAGCGCTAAGCGCTGATTAGACTACATAGGAAGTTAAAGAGGAGAATCACAATGCCAAATCGAAATCCATTTAAATTAAGTAAAAAAATATTATAAGTAAACAATAGTCCACATTTAGAAAACGTTTAGAAATTCTTTCCGAGATAAGGTTGGGACGGTGTTATGCGCAGAGCACCACGAGATTTCCTGAAGCTCAAATCGCCAAAATCGTTGGGGCATTTTTTTTCTACATAGATGCTATCTTTAATAACCGATGGAGGTTTTGAGCTGTACACGCATGCATTCTTGCCCAAACAACTCTTAAAACTACACTTGTGACCCAATAACGGTAATATTTCAAACATTTTAATAAACCAGTTGTTCTATATTTAGCATTTGATGTTTTTGAATGTATTTTTTAATAACAATAAACAGATACAAATAGAGAGAGGCTATATAACAGTTCATTCTTTGTAAAAATAAAATTGTCATCTAGTGAACTTGATCGTCTGTCTAAACATTTAACCAATGTTTTTTTTTTTTTTACTCAATATTGTACAGTAAATATCAATAGCTCTGGTTCAGATTTTTCGTGTTTGTTGTATAAAATACACAAGATGTGGAAGTTACCATCACTGCAGTATTTCTTCGATACAGTACATTGACATTTTTATGACTTAATTCTATTTTAAAACTGCGGCAAGGGAAAATGTCACTCTGCGCCACCTGGCAGTCATTTCACGAATTGAAATGCGACTGATTTATTTTGGCCGCTGTCGTTTTGTCGTGGCGGTAAGCACGCCGATAATAGACATTCCCCTTGTCTCCCTACTGTAAAAGTAAAGGACCTAGTTTCTCCCAAAATGCTAAATAAAATTCAGGTGGCATTTTGATAATTTCAAAATGTTTATTACTTAATGAGATTAAAAAAAATTATGATTTTGTAAAACAAAATCTAGTTTTAGAAAATTCAACTTTGAGTTTGTAATCTATCAGATTTATTTTTGTGCAAATTGGAATAAAATCTTGGCATTGCTTTTAATAAAGCCTTTAACTGCATCTCATAATCTAGAATCTTGTACTACAATGTTATAGGAGCGGAATTTTAACTTAACAAAAAATTGTACTTTGTATTCCTCATTCATTAATAATAAAGTATTGAAGTGCGATGTAGTGGATAGTAGATAAGCAGTTTTATGGTCTAAAAGAGCAATGGGAAGTAATACTGCAGTATTAATTCTTTGAAAAAAATGTGGAGAAAAGAAAAAAATTTCTTATTAAAGATTAGCATGGGGGAAAATTCAAATTCAAATTTTATTTGTCACATACACAATCCTACACAGTACGATATGCAGTGAAATGCTTAGATAAGTAGTCTTTCAGAGTTAGGTTAAACAATCCGTTATAATGGAATGGTCATAATTTGTATCCAAGACTTTAACAATCAACATTCTGACAAATAATTAACTTCTGCTTGCTTGAGCTCACAGATGCCCCTGATTGGCTGAAGAACCGTGATTAATGTGGGAGCACTAAGTAACTCTCATCCTTCACCTCGGAGAAAGCTCAAATTAATCCTTCTCTTCATTTACTCGGATCAGTTGAGTCCTAAGTTATCTTCTTGCTAACAACAACATACATAAATATAAACTGATAATTACACCATTCAGTTGTTCTAAGTAGTTAGCTAGTAACTGTAGGAACAAGTAGCTGACTGAGTTGTTTAGAAAACTTCCTGTATGGTCAGAAACATGAGAGACTCAAAATAGCGCATACTGATTTGTCTGATTTCTCTGAATTGCGGGACACTGCGGATCTGTCGAGTGAAACAGCCGGATCCGAGGGACTCGATTCGGTGGATTCTGAGGGTTTGTTGAGTGCCCCTAGTGGAGGGACCATGGCAAAAACGGGCAGAATTCTTATCACAATGACATAACAAACCGCAGCTGTGTAATTTTTACAAGATTGTGTGATTGGACGTAGTGCTCTATAATTAGCTTTTATTAACAACAAAACAAAGTATTTCTTACATGTTGGTGTGATGTGACACAAATGCCAGAACCGTTTTTTCATCCAGTTTGTCATAATTCACATCTACATCAAGCCAGTTTCCAACTCCACAACATAACACAGAATGATAACAAGAATGATAACACTGATGGTGTGACGCTTTAGCTCAATGAATACAATGACAATGAATGTTTTATATGCAAGAAAACTCAAGCTCGAATCCCAGCTTTATCACCTTTTTTTTAGGGCCCAAGCACTATAGGGTGCACAGGACCCTCTTGTTTTCCTTAGGGACCAAGCTTTTTTTCCTAAGGATATTTTTTCCCCACCCTTTTGGGTCTTTTGGGTGTCTTAACATGCTCAAAAACTCATGAAAATTGGCGGACGGGTTTGAATCTGATGCCATTAGAATGCCGGAGAGTCGCTGCATAGCTCATATAGACTTGCACGTATGTACACGAAACTCGGTACACATTTAGAGCTCATTGAGTTGAACAACCTTTTTGCATGTCCTGGGTTCAACTCAATAGTAAGTCCCTTATTTTGGGAAAAACACAAAAACGATATAGATATACTCTTATTTATACGATTGCCACCAAACCGGGCTGATGTGATCTAAAGACATTGAGGATGCAAAATTGTAGAGGTATTTTTGATTTCTCAAACAGGTCATCAGTGACAATGCTTTAAGCTTATTCTGAAAAGTGGTTAATAATTTTGAGTGGCATTATATTGAGTAACATCATAGTGTGATGCTTTTTTCCAGCATCTGTGGCCTATTCTACACACGTACACATCACAAATGTTAACACGCGCGCGCACACACACTCATACATTTCACACACTCGCATCTCTCACTCTCACACACATACACGCATGCACACACAAACACACACACATGTACACACACACACATCTTAAATGTTAACACGCATACATCAGCCTTATGTCGTCATATTGTGTGAAGTTTGCAAGCACTCGGGCAGTGATGGCTTTTTGTAGGTCTTAACACACTCAAAAGATAAACATGTTGTGCGGTGCACCCGGGTGGCGAAAACGCAGGGTGCTTGGACCTTCTCATCATTGCTTGCAACTATATTTTATTAGGGCCCAAGCACTATAGGGCACCCTAGGACTATAGCAGGACCCCTCTAAGGATTTTTTTCCCACTCTTTTGGACTTTTCGGGGGCATTAAGATGCTCAAAAACTCATGAAACTTGGCAGGCAAGTTGGAATCTGCTGCCATTTGGATGCCTGAGAGTCGTGTGACTCAGGGCCCCCAGGGGCCACCACACGAGATTTTGCTGGATTGCTCATACACACTTTCACGTAAACACACGAAACTTGGTACACGTTTAGAGCTCATTGAGCCGAACAACTTTCGCGCTGGGGAGGGGTAAATTATTTGCATTTGAATGTTGTCTGACATCGTAAAGCACACACAGTAATCCTAAAACATGATTATCTTCATCACTACACTGTAAACCCTAATGCTCAATGTAATTAAACACATTAAGTACTGTTAACTAAAATAATTGAATGAGTAATAATTTTGAGTATTCAGAACTTTTTCGTATTTGAGTTTGTAGAACTGACACTTTACAAGTTATCTGAACAAATTCAACAAACTTAAAAATTATGATGTAACTGATTTACCTCAAATATTTCGAGTTTTGCCAACTTAATCAGGTTTACAGTGCAACAGACCCCGAGTTACACTCCCTGCTGTATTTTATAGAGTGGGGAGAAGCCCGGGATCATTAGCTGCGATAGCTCACCAGCCGTGCCTAATTCCGTGGCCCTGCTCCTTCGCGCACCAGCAGAAGGAGAGGCCACCTAGCTAGTGAGCGAGGAGCGATATTTATTTGGCCGCACTAGCCTGAGAGACCGCCTGGTTAGTGAGCGAGGAGCGATTTGATTTGGCCGCACTAGCCTGAGAGGCCGCCTAGCTAGTGAGCGAGGAATGATATTGCCCATCACAGGCGCACGCCGTGACAACTTGTAAGACAATAACAATAATATTTCGAACATTTTGCAGGCTACCGTTTGGAGGAAATAGATAATAAAGAATAAACCAATTGTTGGGTCAAAATAACCCAACCAGGTGTTCATTTGTAAATGACTCACTACATCTCATTTGACCCAACATGAGCAACCCAACAATGTGTTTACAGAAACAACACAGCATTTTTAGAGTATTTTTTGACTGCTACACTGTAAACCCGATTAAGTTGGCAAAACTCAAAATATTTGAGGTAAAGTTACATCACATTTTTTAATTAATTACTGTAGTATTTCTCCGTTACAGCATATTGTTTTGACTATTTTATGACTTTATTTTTTAAAACCGAGATGACGGAAAATGTCACTTTTCGCCACCTGGCGGTCATTTCACGAATTACTTTGAAATGAGACTTATTTTGGCCGCTGTCGTTTTGCCACGGCGGTGAGAGCGGCGGTGAGAGTGGCGGTAATAGACATTCCTCTCTTCACACCTCTGTATACACAAACACACTCATACTCTTGCATATCAAACATCACATATTTTAACACTCGCACACTCTCATCTCTGTCTCACACGCCCACACACACTTGCAAGTCACATGTCACACACACATCACACACATACTAAAACACACATCACTAATGTTAACACACAGACTCGCACACCACACACGCACAGACACATTTACTCGTCACTCACACATACACCCTCACTCACACACACACACACACTAATGCACTCGATAAATATTTAGGGCCCAAACTGACATTAGCCCTGTATAGTGTGTGATGTATGCAAGTTGTGAAAAAGTGATGGCTTTTTCAAGGTCTTAACACACTCAAATAACACACAGGTTGTGCGGTGCACCAAGGGTGGCGATGGCACAGGGTGCTTGGGCTCGTCATCGTTGCTTGCAACTATATTTTATTAGTCAAAGTCAACTTTATTGTCAATTCTGCTACACATACAGTGCATACATATAGAGAATTGAAATTACGTTACTCTCACTCCCTTTACAAAAACAGGGGAGGCAAAGCTGGGAGGGAGTTGAGCTTCCTGATCGCCTGATCCTTCAGTCTGCTTGTCCTGGCCTGGAGACTCCTTAGTCTTCTTCCTGATGGCAGGAGACTAAATAAGCTCTGAGTTGGGTGGGTAGGGTCACGGTTGATGTTGAAGGCTTTGCGTGTGAGGTGGGTGTTGTAAATATCCTGGAGGGAGGGAAGAGAGACGATCTTCTCAGCTGCTCTTACTATGCGCTGGAGCGTCTTCCGGCAGGACGCAGTGCAGGCGCCGTGCCACACAGTGATGCAGCTGGTCAGGATGCTTTCAATGGTGCCTCTGTAGAAGGTGTGCATGATGGGTGTCGGGACTCTGGCTCTTCTCAGCTTACGGAGAAAGTAGAGACACTGTTCTGCTTTCTTGGCTAGCGCTGCAGTGTTGTACCAGGAGAGGTCTTCTGTAATGTGCACACCAAGGAACTTGGTGCTGCTCACTCTCTCCATAGACGCACCATTGATGGTCAAAGGAGAGTGCTTTGTGTAATAATAATAATATTTAAAAATTATTAATTATAATTAGTAATTAAAATAATAATAATAATAATTTTTTTCTTATTTTATTTTATTTTTTTCTTATTATTTATTTATTTTTATTTATTTTTTTAATGAAATCCTGCCTATGCACTTCATAAATGTAAAAACCCTTACACATGGAATGACTTCTTTTTTTTAAATATACAAGTTAGTTTTGTTTATTTGTCATATGCATGTCAACACGGCCCAATGAAAATGAAATGCTTAGGATGAGAAGAGCCAGTCAACTTATATCATGTATCAACTAGTACATGTTAGTGTGTGCGTGTGAATGTGTCTATGTATGTATGTATGCATGTATACAGTGGTGTGAAAGTGTTTTCCATGAAAAAGTGTTTGGAACCATGAACTCTGCTCTGTCCGGCCATCTGTTTGTGACCTCAAGCTGAAGCGAACTTGGGTTCTGCAGCAGGACAATGATCCAAAGCACAGCAGCAAGTCCACTTCTGAATGGCTGAAGAAAAACAAAATGAAGACTTCGGAGTGGCCTAGTCAAAGTCCTGACCTAATTGAGGTGCTGTGGCATGACCTTAAAAAGGCGGTTCTTGCTCGAAACCCTTCCAATGTGGCTAAATTACAACAATTCTGAAAAGATGAGTGTGTCAAAATTCGTCCACATCACTGTAACACTCATTGCAAGTTATCGAAAATGCTAGATTGCAGTTGTTGCTGCTGCTAAGGGTGGCCCAATCAGTTATTAGGTTTAGGGGGCAAACACTTTTTCACATAGGGCTATGTAGTTTTGGATTTGGTTTTCCCTTCATAATAAAAACATGAAAGTGTGACAAACAAGCAATTGCAAAAATAAAGGAATCAGCAAGGGGGCAAACACTTTTTCACAACACTGTATGCATAAGTTAGTTATTGCACATGGTCACATATACTGTACATTAAACCTTACATGAAGTTTACATTGCAAAATGTTGATGCACATAGTATGTTTTAAACATATGCCTTCTTTTTGAAGAATGTATTTAAAGGAAGTTGCATTTCTATACCATAGCATTACTTTAAATACAAGAATGAATCAGAATTAACTGTTTTTATTACAGTTTCCATGAAAGCTGCTAAATTGCTCACTGAAGTATACTAAAGTTGCTTGGTTTGTGATAAAACAGTGGTTTAATTGCTTAAAAACGGTTTAATTGCTTAAACAAGTTTGTGAAAATTTTTCAACCGTCTCTCTCCAGGATTGGATCTTTAGACAGTTGTGTGAGACCACCACACCTCTTCACACTCAACTCCTTCCTCTCATTGATGTATACATTACTTCTATTCTTACACCTGCCTCTAAGGCGCATCCAGAGGCTACCAACCAGCCGATCACAGAGCAGGAGATTCTTAATGTTTTTGAGGGTCGGACATGGGTGAGTGAGGCATATTTTATCTTAACAGTGTGTAACCTAAAAATGAAGTCACCCTCAATACACTAGTTAAGGTTACTGTGCTTTTTCTACTATAATGTACATAAATCTTTTTGTCATATTTATATTAAATTACAAAAAGTATCTGTATATACATCATGCCTCTCTCTCTCTCTCTCTCTCTCTCTCTCTCTCTCTCTCTCTCTCTATTGCTCTCAGGGAGCTACAGGGAAAGGACATTTTCAGTATAGCATTACCACTCAGCTACTGATTCTCTATTACATTCTGTCTTATGAAGAGGCTCTACTGGCCAACAGCAAAGCACTTGGTCTGTACCCAACAAAAATATTTGCGATATTTATTTATGGTTTATATAGTATTTTATATGCATTTCACAATATAAAATAAAAACAGAAACAACCCTAGGCCACTACCCAACCCCTAACTCATTTATATATTTTTATATATATACGCCTCAAAGTATGACCAAATTGGTTCACGACCCAGAAATCGCCATCACATGCTGCCGCTGTCACATAGGAATGAGTGCGTCATGCAGCATCAGTTTTGTCTGTGGTTGTGGATCACAGACATTATAAAATAATTTTGTGAAGTGTGGAGTGATGTCCAAGCTTTTGCTGAGAAGCATCTCCCGAACAAAACGGTGGCGAACAGAGTTCTACACCGTGTAAACAATAACACGGTATCTTTTTTTGTGCAGCAAGTTGCTCATGTGTGTAGCACAGAAGAAACAAATGTCTCTGGATAGATTTTATTGAAACCGGCTGCCACGTACGGCCAAGAAACAAAAAGAGAGAAAACCACTGAAGGAAAATTACCCAGTGTTACGGAAGCGGACTGTCCTTCCAAACACTGACCTTCTACCCACCCGTTTTCTTCTCCATTCCTTCAGCGTCAGCGAATCTCTCTGAGAAAGGTTTCTCCCTAAGAAATTAAGGCTTTTTTCTCTTTTAAAAAAAATATTTTGTAAGTACACACAACATAGTTCATAGTGGCAGAGAACAGATTAATTCTATTTACATATATTCCTATGTAAAAAAAAAAAACATTTTTTACCAATTCAGGTTATGACCAGTTATAAATTGTTTGTGAACTGAGGTTCCACTGTGTGTGTGTGTGTGTGTATTTATATATATCTATATATACTGTATATCTATATACAGATGTGTGAAGAGCAGTTTTCTAGTTTTGTCGCCGCACCTCACGGCAACGGTATGCAGTTGCTGGCTTTTACCACTGAGTGGCGCTATATATCTATAGACCGACTAATGCTCAAAGTAATTAAACACATTGAGTACTGTTTACTTAAATAATTGAATGAGTAATAATTTTGAGTACGTAAATAATAATAACTTAAGTAAAACGGGTTTACAGTGCAACAGACCCCGAGTTACACTCCCCGCTGTATTTTCTAGGGTGGGGAGAAGCCCGGGATCATTAGCGGCGATAGCTCACCAGCCGTGCCTAATTCAACGGCCCTGCTCCTTCGCGCACCAGCAGAAGGAAAGGCCGCCTAGCTAGTGAGCGAGGAACGATATTGATTTGGCCGCACTAGCCTGAGAGGCTGCCGTGACAACTTGTAACACAATAACAATTATATTTTGAACATTTTGCAGGCTGCCATTTGGAGGAAACAGATAATTAAGAATAAACCAATTGTTGGGTCAAAATAACCCAACCAGGTTTTAATTTTAAATGACTCACTACATCTCATTTGACCCAACATGAGTAACCCAACAATGTGTTTACAGAAACAACACAGCATTTTTAGAGTCTTTGACTGCTACACTGTAAACCCGATTAAGTTGACAAAACTCAAAATATCAGTTACATCACATTTTTAATTAATGATGTTTCCAATTTTAAGTACACAGAACTATCAATTTTTGAGTTTGTTGAACAAATAAAAAAAAACTGTTGTAGACCATCCAGCACGGGAATCGAACCCGGGCTGTCGGCATGGCAGACGAAGCACTTACCACTGCGCCACAAGTGGTAAGTTAATATTACTTACATACTCAAAATTATTAATCATTCAATTATTTAGGTTAACAGTACTCAATGTGTTTAATTACTTTGAGCATTAGGGTTTACAGTGTAGTGTACTTGTTTTAATGTTCAACTTCAATGTTTTTTTTTTACTCATTATTGTACAGCAAATATCAATAGCTCTGATTCAGATTTTTCATGCTTGTTGTATAAAATACACAGATGTGGAAATTACCATTACTGTAGTATTTCTTCGATACAGCATATTGTTTTTACTTTTTTATGACTTAATTTTTTTTTTTAAACCGAGATGACGGAAAATGTCACTTTGCGCCACCTGGCAGTCATTTCACGAATTACTTTGAAATGCAACTGATTTATTTTGGCCGCTGTCGTTTTGTCACGGCGGTGAGCACGGCGGTAATAGACATTCCCCTCTTCACACCTCTGTATATCTCTCTCTCTCTCTCTCTCTCTCTCTCTCTCTCTCATGACTTAAATATTCATATAAAAATAAAACAAATTAACCTTCACTTTACCTTTGAAAAGAATTGTGACTGGTGTTAGGTGAGAGAAGAAGCAGGAAGCGGGGGGTTACTGTGAAGGCAAACACACACAAACGGAATCACTCCTTTAAACAGAATCATCTCCTGTACTGCTACAGGCATTTTAAACTTTTTCTTTAAGGGGGCCGTTGTTGTAGTACAGTTACTAAAGAATAGTCACTTTGCTTGAACACACATATACACACACACACACACCACACACACACACAAAGCTTTACGCACACACACACAAGTGGCCACAATGTTAAATTATCTGAGACTGAGCCTGGGAGACGATTACTAACAATCCCACTGTGCTAGAGAGAGAAGAACCATTGACTTAGTTGTGATCATGTGATGCTCGGCAGACAAAGTGTATACATACTATAGTACTCTTATATCGCTTGTTTAGAATTTATTACATTTTGCTCGCCTTGTAAAACAAGAACAAGATTAGCTCTTAAATTAGAGACCATATGTCTAGGAGACATCATAAGTCACAAAATGGGCGATTATATGGAAGCACTTCAAATTCAGAAAAACGCTGTCTGGCAAAACTCTCCAACTGTTTTTAATTCTGCTGTTAAAAAAAAAAAAAAAAAAAAAAAAAAATATATATATATATATATATATATATATATATATATATATATATATATATATATATATGTATATATATATATTAGACTGCCAATTATTATGGTTGTAATGTACTGGCATGGAAATTATTCAAAAAATATTTAGGGCTTTCACAATTTGTTTTAGGATTCCTACTGAATACAAAAATTGAGCATGTGAGGGTTTTTTTGCTTTTAAATAATGGATAAGAAGACATCTGGGAGCAAGTTGTAATTAACTTGATTCTACAAGCAACCATTTGGGGGATGTTTTAGCAATCTGATATAACTTGAATCCACCAGTGAATTTACCAGTAAATGAACTGGTAAAAGGGTAAAGGAATCTTGGGAGAGAAAGAAAATGACTGAAATTGTTTTTGACTAACTAGAACTATATATTGTAAGCATTTGAATAGTCATGCTATAAATATTGTGATGTACAGTCGTGGCCAAAGGTTTTGAGAATTACATAAATATTGGAAATTGGAAAAGTTGCTGCTTAAGTTTTTATAATAGCAATTTGCATATACTCCAGAATGTTATGAAGAGTGATCAGATGAATTGCATAGTCCTTCTTTGCCATGAAAATTAACGTAATCCCGAAAAAAAAACTTTCCACTGCATTTCATTGCTGTCATTAATGGACCTGCTGAGATCATTTCAGTAATCGTCTTGTTAACTCAGGTGAGAATGTTAACGAGCACAAGGCTGTAGATCATTATGTCAGGCTGATTGGGTTAGAATGGCAGACTTGACATGTTAAAAGGAGGGTGATGCTTGAAATCATTGTTCTTTCATTGTTAACCATGGTGACCTGCAAAGAAATGCGTGCAGCCATCATTGCGTTGCATTAAAATGGCTTTACAGGCAAGGATATTGTGGCTAAGATTGCACCTAAATCAACAATTTATAGGATCATCAAGAACTTCAAGGAAAGAGGTTCAATTCTTGTTAGGAAGGCTTCAGGGCGTCCGAGAAAGTCCAGCAAGCGCCAGGATCGTCTCCTAAAGAGGATTCAGCTACGGTATCGGAGTGCCACCAGTGCAGAGCTTGCTCAGGAATGGCAGCAGGCAGGTGTGAGCGCATCTGCACGCACAGTGAGGCGAAAACTTTTGGAAGATGGCATGGTGTCAAGAAGCGCAGCAAAGAAGCCACTTCTCTCCAAAAAAAAAACATCAGAGACAGACTGATCTTCTGCAAAAAGTATGGCGAATGGACTGCTGAGGACTGGGGCAAAGTCATATTCTCGGATGAAGCCTCTTTCCGATTGTTTGGGGCATCTGGAAAAAGACTTGTCCGGAGAAGAAAAGCTGAGCACTACCATCAGTCCTGTGTCATGCCAACAGTAAAGCATCCTGAGACCATTCATGTGTGGGGTTGCTTCTCATCCAAGGGAGGGGCTCACTCACAATTTTGCCCAAAAACACAGCCATGAATAAAGAATGGTACCAAAACACCCTCCAACAGCAACTTCTTCCAACAATCCAACAACAGTTTGGTGAAGAACAATGCATTTTCCAGCACGATGGAGCACTGTACCATAAAGCAAAAGTGATCAATAAGTGACTCGGGGACCAAAACGTTGAAATTTTGGGTCCATGGCCTGGAAACTCCCCAGATCTTAATCCCATTGAGAACTTGTGGTCAATCCTCAAGAGGCGGGTGAAAAAACAAAAACCCACTAATTCTGACAAACTCCAAGAAGTGATGATGAAAGACTGGGTTGCTATCAGTCAGGATTTGGCCCAGAAGTTGATTGAGAGCAGCCCAGTCGAATTGCAGAGGTCCTGAAAAAGAAGGGCCAACACTGCAAGTACTGACTCTTTGCATAAATGTCATGTTATGGTCGATAAAAGCCTTTGAAACGTATGAAGTGCTTGTAATTATATTTCAGTACATCACAGAAACAACTGAAACAAAGATCTAAAAGCAGTTTAGCAGCAAACTTTGTGAAAACTAATATTTGTGTCATTCTCAAACCTTTTGTATATTAAACTACATGAATGGGCATGGTTGAAAACAACTCAGTGGCCATATACAATTAAGTTAATAAATAGCACAGACACACGTGTTGCATAGCTTTATGTGGTTGTCAAAATCTAATGAGCTTCAACACATGGTCAGTCAATACTGCAAAAAGATGTCAATCATTGTTCGACACAGGTGTAAAATAAAATCTGTGTTGTGCTGCAATGGATAAATAACCAATCATGCTTTTCTTCCTCAGTCCTTATGCAGAAGAAGCCAAAGTCCTATTCTGCTACTCTAATGGACCAGATCCCTATTAAATATCTCATCTGCCAGGTTCAGGGTTTGCATAAGGAATTGGGGGGTAAGATGAGCACTTACAGTTGCTCTGTTTGTGATTATGTATCAATGTGTGTTTTTTTTTATTTTTTTATACTTGGACAGAATAATACTGAGTGTTTTTTATTTGATTCCTTTCTCAGGACTGCATTCTGCTTTGTTGCGTCTCTTGGCCACCAATTACCCTCATCTGTGCATGGTAGAAGACTGGATCTGTGAGGAGGAGGTGACTGGTACTGTTCCCCTCATGCGCAAGATGTTACTCACCAGCCCAGCATGCAAGTACTCGTATGTCCAGTTGCACAAGGGTGAGACATGCTTTCTTGTGAAGCCTGAGACATTTTCTGTAATCTATTTGCAAACAAAGGTGTCAGAGAAAGCAGTTTCGAAAAATTTAATGCTTCAGGTTTAGCTGTATGTGAAGACATTTGGTTGTTTTGAAAAGGGAAAATGTCCATCTGTCTGGAAGAACAACAGCAAGAGTTGATTTTATGCTTAGCTTAAATAACATACCTGATTTTGATATTTTAATGCAAAATAGTACCCAGATATATATGGATATCTATAAATAAGTTTTATTTATGATCATGTGTGCATGTACATTTAAAATTTTTTTACAGTACATCTACTAATGTGCGCATAAATATTTTGACACTATACTGCGAAAGGAGAAACTAGCTAGCACTTTAGTGATGGCTGCAATATTAGTTAGGTTTATCCAAGGAGCCAGGTAGTGGCACATAGCAGGTAATCTTAGGGTGTTAGGCAAGCATAAGTTTTCTAAGATTGTTGTACATGTTGGAAATAATAATATATGTCTTTGTTGGTCAGAGGTTAGTATGAGTAACTTAGAGGTGTTTAAATTTGCTTAGGTGATGTCTGATGTTGTAATATGCTATGGCCCCATCTCAGTGTGATGTGGATAGATAATTGGAAAAAATG
Organism: Clarias fuscus; assembly: GCA_030347435.1. Taxonomy (NCBI): domain Eukaryota; kingdom Metazoa; phylum Chordata; class Actinopteri; order Siluriformes; family Clariidae; genus Clarias; species Clarias fuscus. The sequence continues at coordinate 10,594,962 of CM059223.1, read as the reverse complement.
TTAGGCTGTCGGGATGAATAATTGGTGCCAAAAAGGGAAAGGACAAATACAACCCCTTAATACACATCAAACTTGCAGTTTTTGAAAAGTTTAGTTAAATCCATAAACAGATGAGAATTTTCAGCTAAAACAGTTAAAAATTTACTTTTTTACTCCTGTTTTCCTTTTATTTTTATCGTCACCGATTTAGACCTGTAACTAGTTTTAATGTTATTCTAACTTGTAGCAAAATGGACATTTCAGAATCAGTTTTTATTGCGGATTTGCATAAAAATTGCTAAATTGTCGGACTTATTTAGTAAAACTAGTTTGGTATTTTAATTGCCATATTTATATTTACTACTTTTTATCTCTAAAATGTCTCCTAATACACAGGCTGACATGTCAATTTACCATGTTTTAATGACAGTCCATATGCATGATAGACAAAAAATGCATAGAATAAACTTTTTTTTTTAACAAAAATTTAGCAGACTCGCTTCATGATTTGATTTTTTTTTTTCATGCACTCATGATAATCATTTTACTTTCAGTCCATCAATGCATTTGACCTTTTCATTTATTTCAAAAGTGCATTTAACATTTGAGTTTAAAAAAAGTAAGTGAAATGTATTGACTGCAGTTTTTAATGCAATATTTTTTTTTCAAGATCATGCAGCTGTAATGCAGTTGGAATTGCAAAGGCATCATATAATGAGTTGTAGCTTTAGGTAGTGATTTGCAAATGAGATGTTTGTCCATAGCTAATGTCACTTGCAATACAAATTTGAATCAGCATTTTCTAAGTAAAATTGTAATAAATATTTAATTAATAATATAATTAAATTTTTTTTTTCTTGTTGTGGTGAAATAATTTTCTGTGTCTTAGCCTTCCAGAATATGAGACAGAGTGGGCACATACTACTACAGATCCTGGAGTATTTGACACTACTGAGTGCAGGGAATTTGATCCCCTATGCAGAAGCATTGACCACCAACATGGGCCTGCTGCTGGAGGACAGCGTTTCCCGCAGAGTGTTGCAGACTGTTAACAAGCTCTGGATGGTACTCAATACAGTCATGCCACGCAGGTGATTTGAGGGAAGGAGGGAGTGAGTGCTAATATATATATATATATATACACACACAGGGTGGGCCATTTATATGGATACACCTTAATAAAATGGGAATGGTTGGTGATATTAACGTCCTGTTTGTGGCACATTAGTATATGTGGGGGGGCAAACTTTTGAAGATGGGTGGTGACCATGGTGTCAAATACGCCAAGTCGGCCATCTTGGATCCAACTTTTGTTTTTTCAATAGGAAGAGGGTCATGTGACACATCAAACTTATTGGGACTTTCACAAGAAAAACAATGGTGTGCTTGGTTTTAACGTAACTTTATTTATGTTTCTGACCACTTATAAAATGTGTTCAATGTGCTGCCCATTGTGATGGATTGTCAATGCAACCCTCTTCTCCCACTCTTTACACACTGATAGCAACACCGCAGGAGAAATGCCAGCACAGGCTTCCAGTATCCGTAGTTTCAGGTGCTGCACATCTCGTATCTTCACACCATAGACAATTGCCTTCAGATGACCCCAAAGATAAAAGTCTAAGGGGGTCAGATCGGGAGACCTTGGGGGCCATTCAACTGGCCCACGACGACCAATCCACTTTTCAGGAAACTGTTCATCTAGGAATGGTCGGACCTGACACCCATAATGTGGTGGTGCACCATCTTGCTTCCACATTTTGGCAAATCCAACACTGAACCAGTTTCACGAAACTTAGCAAGCAGTTTGCTAACTGTAGCATGGGAGATGGGTGGTCTCGTAGGGTGTCTTGCATTGAAATCTGCTGCAATGACCCGGTTACTGCGTTCACCAGATATCAACACAATTTCGATTCGCTCATCACGTGTTAACCTCTTCGACATGTCAATGGCTGTGAACAAAGAGAAACTTGTAAATAACTCATGAAAGAATAAAGTTACGTTAAGACCAAGCACACCATTGTTTTTCTTGTGAAATTCCCAATAAGTTCGATGTGTCACATGACCTTCTTCCTATTGAAAAAAACTAAAGTTGGATCCAAGATGGCCGACTTCAAAATGGCCACCATGGTCACCACCCATCTTGAAAAGTTTGCCCCCTCACATATACTAATATACCACAAACAGGACGTTAATATCACCAACCATTCCCATTTTATTAAGGTGTATCCATATAAATGGCCCACCCTGTGTAAGCTACATAGCCTTTATAAAACTCTACTTTTTTTTTTTTTTAAGTGCAATCACAATGACGAAAAAACCTTATTTTTTTTAAATAATGAAAGTAAACAGGGTGCTCTAACTTGAGCGTGTCAGAAAATGAACCAAAACTCCACGTACACTCGCCTCACAGACGTGAAAAATATATACTTATAAAAAGTGAAATGTCTGCTTTTATATAAACTATTGAAATAACCCACGATTAGATGATGTAATTCGTAATTCGAAAAGTTAATTATAGGCGCATCCACGGCTGCGGAGATGACAAGATTACATGATCACCTTCATCACTAAAGACGAAACCAAAGAAATCACTAATTTATCAATGAATTATTAAGATGGTCAGAGTTAGTCTCCTTGTTGTTTTTCCCGACGCATTAATAATTAGTCTACTTCTGCCGGTGCGCTCTGGAAAACTTTATGCGTGTGGCTGAGCGATGATTAGAGTAGGAAGTTAAAGAAGAGGAGCACGGCTCAACGTGACACTACAATAAATTACAATAGCTCACGTTTAGAAAAGCATTTTTATTTAGATTATAAATAATAATCCTGCATTTATTTTAGGTGTGCCAGCCGCCACGGTTCTTATGGCTCTTTATCAGAGTAAATCATTCAGTAACAAGCCTGTAAATTTTCATGAAAAACGGGTACAGTGGAACCTTGGATTACGAGCATAATTTGTTCAGGAAGTGAGCTTGTGTTCCAAAACACTCGTAAACCAAATCATAATTTTCCCATAAGAAATAATGAAACTCAAATTATTCGTTCCACAGACCACAAAATAAATACATAAAAATAATTAATACAATCTATAAAATGAAAATAAAACAAATTAATCTGCACTTTACCTTTAAAAAAAGTACAAATAAGTGTTTCCTTTGGTGCGCGCAGACGCCGTTTGTGTGTGTGTGTGTGTGCGTGTGTGTGTGTGTGTGGAATTAGCCCTTTCCTTCGCGTTGTTTTACACAGTAACACTCCTCCTCCCTCTCCCCACCTCGCTTTTTAAGTTTCACAACAAACACACACACACACACACAACGGAAACACCGTTTTAACAGGAAAAAAATTTATCTCTGAGACTGGCGTGAGCGCATACTAACGGAATAATTTTTTAAGTTTCACAACAAACACAAACACAGCGGAAACACCGTTTTAACGAAAGAAAAGAAATATCTCTCAGCGCATACTAACAGAATCACTTTTTAAGCTCCACAACAAACGGACACACACATAAACACAACGGAAACACCGTTTTAACAGGAAAAAAAAATCTTTCTGACATTGGCATGAGCGCATACTAAAGGAATCACTTTTTAAGTTTCACAACAAACACACACACAACGGAAACAGTTTTAACAGGAAAAAATAAATCTCTCTGACCTGGCGTGAGCATACTAAGGGAATCACTGCTGTAAAGTAAAAAAAACAAAACAAATGAACCAGCACCTTAAATTTGAAAAGAATCGCAACAGAGTAGAGTTTCTGTGTGTTTGTGAAGCCAGGGAGGGAGTGAAAAGGCGAGAGAGCGTCTGTGCGTGTGTCAGGGTGTTTGTGTGTGTCGGTGTCAAATTACGCGCACGCACACACATAAGAGACGCTGAAACACAGAGGGAGATGTTGATTATGCAAGTAAGAGACGAGCACTAAGACCTAGCAGGGAAGACGATTACACACAATTTCGCAGCGCAAGAGTGACGCTTGGTGTCAAAATAAGAGTCACATGCGTGATACATGATACTCGGCGCTCGTAAATTAATACTTGCTCGTTTTCTGATTAAAAATTTTATTAAAAATCTTTGCTCGGTTTGCGGAACACTCATAAACCACGTCACTCGCAATCCGAGGTTCCACTGTATATAAATTTGTATGAGAAGTGAACATGTATGAATCAAAATAATAAGACTGTCTCTGATGAGCAAGCCGAGGATGATGGCGACAGTGGCAAGGAAAAACTCCCCGAGATGGTAATAGGAAGAAACCTTGAGAGGAACCAGACTCAGCAGGGAACCCAACCTTGCTGAACCCAACCCAAAAATATCCATTTTACCTAAATGAGGTTGGGTTCCCTGCTGAGTCTGGTTCCTCTCAAGGTTTCTTCCTATTACCATCTCGGTCTTCCACTTCCAATCTCACACAGTATGATGCAGATCAATGCCTGCTATCCAGCAGGCATTGATCTGCATCATACTGTGTGAGATTGGAAGTTCAATATAACGAGATGTGCTTAAGTTAAAATTGAGTCCAGTGCATTATTGGAGGCTCAGGTAGACTGTAGGAAACTCCAGTCCTGAACTATCGAGCTACTGAAGTCACAAGTTCTCAGAGAACAGCTGTCTACGTCAACCAAGGACAAGACCGTCTTCGTGGAAAAGGGGAAACCGTCCCTAGTCACCACACGCATCCCAGGCAGACCACACGGGGCATCCATGCGAGATCTCCAACCAGAAGCAGGACACCAGGAAGAGTCAGACAGCTCCAGGGGGCAGATGAGGTCTGGATCAATGGCAGCTCAGGAGCGACATGTATAGCTCGGCAGAGACACAGGTAGAGGGAGAGAGCAGAAGAGAAGAAGAGATGGCAGTTAGGTATGGTCACAATCAAACAGTGTATAATGTTAATGTATCCAGAGTTCAAGCAGGGACTCCGCCAGGACTAATTATGACAGCATAACTAAAAGGGAGAGCCAGAAGGAAACACAGACATGAGGGCTCCCTGAGATGTAAAGCAACCAAACACCTCACCGTCAACAAACCTGAGTGATCAATGAGAGTGGGGAAGACAGCATCTAAACATACCAGTTCACCATAATACTTCCATGAGTCTCCCAGATCTGCTCCTTTATCTAAGGCAAATTCTGGACACATCCTGGACTAACTGAAGCTTGTTTATGCACCTAGTTGAACAACCAGACAGTAAGGCATTACAATAGTCCAACCTAGAGGTGATAAAAACATGAACTAGTTTTTCTTGGCAATATTTCTGAGGTGAAAGAATGCTATCCTGGTAATATTATCTACATGAGCTTCAAATGAAACGCTGGGATCTATAATCACACCGAGGTCTTTCACTGTTGCACTTGATGGAACAGCAAGGCCATTTAAAGTTACAGTGTGATCAGAAAGCTTGCTTCTAGCTGCTTGTGGTCCTATGACTAGAACTTCTGTCTTATCACGATTAAGCAGAAGGAAGTTAATTAACATCTAGTCTCTATCATTTACACATTGCTCAACTTTATAGGCTGGTTTTTTCTCATCTGGTTTTGCTGAGACGTATAATTGTCATCTGCATAAAAATTAAAACTAATACAATGCTTACGAATTATGTTGCCCAGAGGAAGCATGTAAAGAGAAAAAAGCAGTGGGCCTAAAACTGAACCCTGTGGAACACCAAACTCCGCTTTAGAACATGCGTTGAGTGGTCATGAGTGGTCACCATTTAAATCTACAAACTGATAACGATCAGTCAAATAGAATCTGAGCCATGAGAGAGCCGTTCCCTTAATTCCTACTACATTTTCTAATCTGTGAAGGAGAATACTATGATCAATAGTGTCAGAAGCTGCACTGAAGTCGAGTAACACAAGTATAGTGACGCAACCCTGATCAGAGGCTCCTTACCTTTGAAAAAGATTGTGACAGAGCAGAGTTTCTGTGTGTTTCTGAAGCAGAGAGGGAGATGTTGATTATGCAAGTAAAAGGTGGGCACTAAGACCTAGCAGGGGAGACGATTACACACAATTCCGCAGCGCAAAAGTGACGCTTGGTGTCAAAATAAGAGTCGCATGTGTGATGCATGATACTTGGCGCTCGTAAACTAATACTTGCTCGGTTTCCGATTAAAAATTTATTAAAAATCTTTGCTCGGTTTGCAGAACACTCGTAAACCACGTTACTCGCAAACCGAGGTTCCACTGTACATCTGTATGAATAAACTGATATGATGAGCTATTGATCAGTGATTTCTGTAAACGACTCGTGTGTGGGGCATCACCTGAGAGGTGTCAATAGGTCTTACATATTCATGAAAAGTTGTGGATTATTCAGAAGCTCTGCTGACAAAAGTTAGGCACATCAGTCACTTTACCTCAAATAAAAGTTCTTTGAGTGTTATAATATAGCTGTAACATAACAGATATACTAACCGAACAAACGGTGCGCACTGAATACTAAACCTAAACCGCATGGATTAATAAACCGAGATGCGTGTTTCTTAGCCCCATCCCTGTGAAGACAGCGTATTCAGAGAAAAGAGAGGTTGTGCTTGGACCACTGACCTTCTGCGGATTCTAAAATGATTCTGACATTGTTACCGTTTTTTAAACACTGGAATGGAAGAGATGGAAAGTTTCCTCATCATAACATGCCTTGTATTGTTTTTAATCACTCTATACACAACTGGTGATTTTTTTAATGCTATTTTACAAATGAAAAATACAAATGGTATATTCTTTTGTTTTTTATTTTCATTTTTTTAAAATAACTTTTATTTTATAAAAAAAAAAAACCAAAGAAAATTGTGTATAGAGTGATTAAAACAATAAAATGATTTTTATGATAAGGAAAATCTAAATTTCTTCCATTCCAGGGATTAAAAATGGTAACAATGTAAATTTTAGATTCTGGAATCCAGAAGAAGAAATTTACACAAATAAAAAAAAAGAGGTCTGAAGCACTGCAGGTCTTCAGAAGTGTCTCAGATTCAAGAGGGTCTTAAAGGGAAGTGTGCATTTCAGTTTCTCTGAATGTACTGTATAGAAGAGAACAGCTGATTCATTCCTGGGGAGGGGTAAATTATTTCCATTTGAATGTTGTCTGACATTTTGAAGCACACACAGTAACACTAAAGCAATAACAACCCAGGATGACATGATTATTTTCATCACTACAACTGAAACCAAAGAAATCACAAATTTATCAATGAATTATTAAAATGGCCAGAGTTTTTCCCCTGACGCATTCTTTAACTTTATGTGTGCGGCTGAGCACTGACTATACTACGTAGAGAAGTCCAGTCTCCCAACAGACCCTGAGCTACACTCCCCGCTGTATTTTATAGCCCGGGGAGAAGCCCGGGACAATTAGCGGCGATAGCTCACTAGCCGTGCCTAATTCCGCGTCCCTGCTCCTTCGGGCACCAGCAGAAGGAGAGGCTGCCTAGCTAGTGAACGAGGAGCGATATTGATTTGGGCGCATGCCCATCACAGGCGCACGCCGTGACAACTTGTAAGACAATAACAATAATATTTCGAACATTTTGCAGGCTGCCGTTTGGAGAAACCAGATAATAAACAATAAACAAGTTGTTGGGTCAAAATAACTCAACCAGGCGTTCATTTGTAAATGACTTACTACATCTCATTTGACCCAAACCCAACAATGTGTTTAAAGTACCTGAAATAACCCAGAATTTTGACCCAGTATAAACAACCCAACAATGTGTTTACAGAAACAACACATCATTTTTAGAGAGTCTTTTTTGAATTATTTTAATGTTTTATTCTAAATGTACATTTTAAAATAACAATAAAGAGATACAAGCAGACTTTGGATATATAACAGTTCATTCTTTGTTCATTGTTCATTCTCAATCGTCAGCTATTGAACTTGTTTCAATGTTCAACTTCAATGTTTTTTTTTTTGACTCAATATTGTACAGTAAATATCAATAGCTCTGGTTCAGATTTTTCATGTTTGTTGTATAAAATACACAGATGTGGAAATTACCATCACTGTAGTATTTCTTCGATACGACATATTGTTTTGACTTTTTATGACTTAATTATATTTTAAAACCGAGACGACGGAAAATGTCACTTTGCACCACCTGGTGGTCATTTCACGAATTACTTTGAAATGCGACTGGTTTATTTTGGCCACTTTCATTTTGTCGCGGCGGTGAGTGCAGCGATAATAGATATTCCCCTCGTCTACCTACTGTATGAACACAAAACCTGGTACACATTTAGAGCTCATTGAGCCGAACAACTTTCACACTGTATGTCCTAGCCTCAACTCAACAGGAAGTCAGTTATTTTGTGTCATTTGCTAAAATGTGCGAGATGGATTTTGATATACTCCTCCTAAGGGATTTATACGATCGCCACAAAACCGGGCCTATGTGATCTAAAGACATTGAGGATGCAAAATTGTAGAGGGATTTTTGATATCTCAAATTGGTGAGACATAATAATGCCTTAAACTTATGCTGAAAAGGGGTTAATAACTTTGTGTGGCATCATATGGCCTGTTCTACACATGTACACATCACAAATGTTAAAACACTCACATACACACACATGCACAAACAAACACACATCTTTCACACCATCACACATGCAATAGTTTTTTAGGTCTTAACATGCTCAAATAACACGGGTGTAAACACACACGCACACACAAACACACTCATAGATCACACACACACATCAAAAACATAACATACACATCAAAAACGTTAACACACAGACACACTACACACAAACGCGCACAAACACATTCACTCGTCTCACACACACACACACTGACATACACACACGTCTCTCACACACACCCACACACATCTCTCTCTCACACACAACACTAACGCACTCAATAAATATTTAGGGCCCAAACTGACATCAGCCCTATTATGTCATATTGTGTGAAGTGTTCAAGTTGGGTGGTGCACCTGTGGTGGCCATGCCACAGGGTGCTTGGGCCCGCTCATTGTTGTTTGCAACTATATTTACTCATTTATTAGTAGTAGTATTAGTAGTAGTGCTGTGATTTTTTTTTTTTATTAATATAATGACCTAAGCTACATGATTAAACTCAATGTAAATATGTTAACGTCACTGTAAATACTGACATGACTTGAACAAAGTGGAGCCAGCTTTGCCAATCCCTTTTTTTCCTCTATGCAAGTGTTTTTGTAAATGATATTGTAGCAACCCAGAAAAAAATATGTACACAAAAGGTTTTTGTCTCCACATGCGATGGACTCGCCATGCACGCTTAGCGCTCCATTCACATGGTTTTGGTCAACGGCTCTATTCAGATCTTTTTTTTTTTTTTTTTTTGCATGTCCGTGTACCCAACAGAACAAAAACTGCTTGAATGGAGAAACTTCCTTAACGGTCATTATTGTAACGTTTTTATGTCGTGAACACTTAATTTTTTTATTGATCATACGATTTTTTTTCTTTTGTGGCATTAGACTGTAGTTTTTAGCTATTTCAATGTGCCCTGATCTTGGTTATGTCTATAGTAAAACTAAATTATAACACTCAGAAAAAACTTTTTGTTTGGGGTCAAGTGACTGATGTGCTTTTTTAAGCAGAGGCGGTTTCTCTGAATAATCCACGACTTTTTATGAATATGTAAGACCTATTGACACCTGGCATTTCTTGAAATACAATTCTTATGCACACAACATCTGGCTTATATTCTATGAAGCACAACACGTATATTTAAATTCTAAAATGGTGCTTTTACCGGAAGAGATTTACCGGAATACCGCTAGATGAATTGCGGCCTTTTGTGGGAAAAAAACACGCATTCTTAATGGCCACTTCTGTACATGTATGATTGTGAATCTCTCTCTCTTGCTCGCGCTCATGCGATTTACTCTTAATCATGTTTATTAGCTTTTGAGTGTTTTATGAATATTAGGTGTGCGTGATTGATGTCTTCACCCAGCTGTAAATGTGTGTTATAAAAACAGGATTGTTTTATTATCCACAGGAAATGCATATCAGTATTTACAGTTTGAACTTGATACATTTGAGCTTTGTTTCTTGCTGACAATAAGAGTCTGGGAGAGATGAAGACATTATCGGTTTCAGTAGAAAGTTGGGATTGAAACACGACTGCCCCCTACAGGCAATGTACATAAAGTGCCTGAGAACCTGCACCCGGCTCACACACTGTCGCAGCTTGTGAGATTCCTTTCCACGAGATGCACATTCTTAATGGTCACATCTGTATTTGCTATACTACAAGAAATGAGAGTAGCACTTTCTCAAATGGGATGGACACCATCCCGCCCCAAACAGGCCAGCTTTGCCGTTAAAGGAACTCCAGTTATCTATAAAGATTGCATTCTTTTTGAAGCACTTCCTGGACATCCAGCAGTTCAGCAAACATAACCTGCTGTAAGCTATGTCGCCACGTCGCGTGGGGAGGGGGACAAAGCATACTACTGCATTGGACATCACCTTTGCTAATTTAAACCCCTCTGTAAAGTTACTCTTGTTACTCTGGCTGAAAAAGGCGTATATCGTTAGCTCCAGAATGTATCACTATATTTGATAACCTACGCTGTCCTATAGCCCCAAGATTACCTGCTTTTCCCTGGCTCCCAGGAGACACCTAACCTCTCCGCTGGCGCACTAAAGACCTAGCTAATTTCACGTGCTTCAGTACAGAGTCTCTTAAAACTAGAGCTCTTTAAGACACATGAAGTGCAGAGGTGGTGTGCTCCAATGAGTTAGCCTTAACTTTGGCTGCCGAGTAATCATCTACTTTCCCCACTGTGAGTGCTCTAATACTGGAATTGGGGGCTGGTTATCTTCGCCAACGGCACCCAGACACTACTCTCGTACTCTCTAATCCTCTCGAAAGTCTGGATGCGCTCCTCTAACGCTAACTAATATATCTATCACAAATGAAGTTAGCACCAACAACGAAGGAACATCCTCACTCCCCACACTGAACAAACTGAATACTGAATAACTTGACCATTATAACATACCCGAGTTGGAGTTTTGTTGTTAGGAGCTGGATTCCACTTGTTCTTAGATGTAGAAACTCGTCTCCAAAAAGAGGTGAAAGAATGCTATCCCGGTGATATTATCTACTTGAGCTTCAAATGAAAGACTGGAATCTATAATCACACCAAGGTCTTTTACTGTTGCACTAGATAGAACAGAAAGGCCATCTAAAGTTACAGTGTGATGTAAAATCTTGCTTCTAGCTGCATGTGGTCCTATGACTAAAACTTCTGTCTTATCAAGATTAGGCAGAAGGAAGTTAATTAGCATCTAGTCTCTTATATCATTTACACATTGCTCAACTTTATTAAGCTGGTATTTCTCATCTGGTTTTGATGAGACATATAACTGAGTGTGGTCAGCATAACAATGAAAACTAATACTATGCTTACGGATTATGTTGCCCAGGGGTAGCATGTAAAGGGGAAAAAAGCAGTGGGCCTAAAACTGAACCCTGTGGAACACCAAACTCCACTAGAGAACATGTAGAATAATCACCATTTAAATCTACATACTGATAACAATCAGTCAAATAGGATCTGAGCAAAGAGAGGGCTGTTCCCTTAATACCTACTACATTTTCTAATCTGTGAAGGAGAATACTGTGATCAATGGTGTCAATAGCAGCACTGAGGTCGAATAACACAAGCATTGTGATGCAACCCTGATCAGAGGCCAATAGGAGGTCATTTACTACTTTAACAAGTGCTGTCTCTGTGCTGTGATGAGGCTTAAATCCCGACTGATACAGTTTGTGTATGCTATTTGTATGTAGATATGAGCATAGCTGCTCTGCTACTATCTTTTCCAGAATCTTGGCGATAAAGGGGAGGTTTGATATCGGTAATATCATATAATTGGACAGCTGACCGGGGTCGAGGTCAGATTCCTTAATTATCGGTTTAATAACTACTCATTTAAAAGATTTTGGAACATATCCAAAATAATCTCTTAAGGTGTTGACTGCTTCCCGTCTTAAACAATTTTTTTTTTTGTTTTTTTTTTTTGCATAGACTAACTCAGTCAGGCTCGCTGGAATATGCCTAGGTGATGGAATATGTTTTTTTCACTTGTTTGGCGACAGTGATGTGCAGAACCCAACATCTGACGATTTTTTGATTCATACACATTCACATTTCATACAAACTTAAATAATTCTTTTGATTGTGTAAAGCTGCTTTGCGACGATGAAAATTGTTAAAAGCGCTATACAAATAGAATTGAATTGAATAGTTTTCTTCATGAGACATAGGTCGTTATTCAGCATTTACTTTTAGGGTTACTTTAAGACCAACAGACAAAAAAAGTTATATGCAGCATGAAAAAGGTAATAAGAAAAGGAATTTGTTATTATTAACGTCCAGTATTTCAGTTTTATGATTGACTATTATTGTTTCTTTTTTTTTTTGTTCTTAAATAATGCAAATGAAAAATCGTTTAAATTATTAGAATGACCTTACAAATATTTAGATGTGCAAAAAATAGTAATAAGCTCCAACTCTATCAAATAGTGCAAAACTGTTTTGTCAGCATAAAACAGTTTTTCTGTGACAGACTGTGGCATAAAACAGTTTGTACCAATGTAGATCAAAGCCATCTTTATGAATATTGAGCAAAAGCATCCTCACCGTTATCACATCTATAGAAAGACAATCCAGGGCCATCCTCAGCAGCAGTGAATGGTCTTCATGCAACAAGAACTCGAACCAGACAAGGTGTCAGGTTCCAGGTCCAGAGGGCATAAGAGGTCAGGACCACTGATATCTCAGTGGTGCCATGTGCAGCATTAGAGAGAACTAGAGATTGGGGCAGCAGATACATTGAGGGAGGAGTGCCTTAAGAGTCACTACATACAGATGTGCATCTTACCTGGGAAAAAGGAGAAAAGAACTGGTCCAAAGTCCTCTTTTCTGATGAAAGTAAATTTTGCATTTTAGTTATGGTCCTAGTGTTTCGAGGTAGAGTGAGATGCACATAATCTAAATTGCTTGAAATCTAGTGTGAAGTGCTCATAGTGTAATATAGTCCACTGTATTTTATCAGTCCAAAGTCATTGCAGTTCTCGCGTGTGCCATTGCATGAGATTTTAGAGCACTTCATGCTTGATTTTGCTGAAATATGGATTATTTAAATATACATCTTTATGGAGAGGCAGATTTCACCAACCGAGTATTCAGTGCATGAATTACATTTGAACATTTCTGCATTATAATTATTTTTTTGATAGAGCTTCAGAAATATTCAGATATATTAAAATACAGTGGTATCTCAGCATACAAATTTAATCTGTTCCAGAGGCGAGTTCTTAAGGTGAAATTTTCCCCATAGGAAATAATGTAAATGCAGATAATCTGTTTCAGCCACACAAAAATATTACCAATATTACAAATTATGCGCGTATTTTTACAGTTAAAACAATCAAAACATTGAAATTTTAAATGAAGTAAAATATTAAATAGACATTATCCTCTTGGCATCGGCTGCATTAAAAATGAAACTGAAAGTGGCTCCCATTCCTTCTTGCTACCGTCCTTGCTAACATTATTGGGACTATTGTTAATTTTGTCAGCTATTTAAAATTTAATCTTAATCGCGGGATAAATGTCCATTTTTTTTTGCTTAGTCAAGTTTTAGTCGACTAAACGTCTGGACATTTTAGTCTTAGACAGAGTAACCCTTACGTATTTTAGTCTAGTTTTAATCAATGAAAACAATATTTTAGCAATAAGATTATTATTAATTAACCCTACAGTCAAACTAGTCTAGACAAAAAAATTTTTCACCAAGTAATTATCTTAACATTTAAAATGCATCTTTTCATCTGATGTTTTCAGCCAATTATATTTAGTTTTAATCATCACAACTGCTGCATGTCCATATTTTTTAAACTACAAAACAATAGGAGCAGTGTGGACAATAGTGTTTACATTTATTTGTTTTTTATATGAATTTACACACTTGGACTGTTGTAGGTGATGTATTCGGGGGGACTGTTCCATATGACACACCGACAATGGTAGTGTTGTAGATTGTTCTGTGGGGATTGAGGTCGTTAAAGGTCTTCCATCTGTTGTCGTCTTTCAGTGATGTTCTTCCACTCTTGCTGTTCAAAACACCTCAAACGACTCATTGCGACATCTCATTACAAATCATTACATTGGAATGATCATTACATTGGAATTACATTATTCTTGTGCAGAGATGGTGGCATACACTGAAAGGGAGGAATGCAACACTATGTCCGGAGACAATAAAAAAAATTCTGTAAAAAATTCATTCAAAGCTGATGACCACAGAATCGGTGAACGATGCAAGAAGTGGCCAGTGCCTACTATGAAATGTAAAGATTTGCTTTCAATTGCCTATGTAATACAGTTCATGTACAACATTTCAATAAATTTGTATTAGAAATATGGACTTTATTACCAATTTGTAATGTCTAGTTACTTTTCACCCACGCTGTGTAACACATACAGTAAATGCTTCCTGAAGTACAAGCGGCAGACATATTTCTACATTAACTGTTCCAAAGTTATGGAATAGCCTTCCAAATAGTGTTTGGGACTGAGACACAGTCTCAGTGTTTAAGTCTAGGCTAAAAACCTATTTATTTAACCAAGCATTTTGTAAGTAGATTTGCCTTAAGTAAAGGAGCAGATCTGGGGGACTCATGGATGTAGAGTATTATGGCGAACTGGTATGTTTAGATGCTGTCTTCCCCACTCTCATTGATCACTCAGGTTTGTCGACGGTGAGGTGATTGGTTGCTTTGCATCTCAGGGAGCCCTCATGTCTGTGTTTCCTTCTAGCTCTCTTTTAGTTATGCTGTTATAGTTAGTCCTGCCGGAGTCCCTGCTTGCACTCTACACTAAATATACATTCACCTTATACATTATGTGACTGTGACCATACCCAACTGTTATCTCTCCTCTTTTGCTCTCCCCTCTCCTGTTCTCTCTCCCCCTCTCTCTCTTCCCTCTCTCCCCTACAGTCGCTCGAGGCTACAGTCGCTCGATAGTTCAGGACTGGCATTTCCTACAAGTCTACCCGAGCCTCCAATAACTACCTGGACTCCATATTAACATCAATTAACATCTATTAACAACTATTATACTGAACTGCCTGCCAACCAACACACAGTATGAATGCAGATCAATTACTGCTTTCTGTTCACCCAAATGAGGATGGGTTCCCTGTTCCTCTCAAGGTTTCTTCCTACTGCCATCTCAGGGAGTTTTTCCTTGCCACTGTCGCCCTCGGCTTGCTCATCAGGGACTGTCTGACTATTTTTTGATTTATACACATTTACATTTCATACAAACATAAATAATTATTTTGATTGTGTAAAGCTGTTTTCGAACAATGAAAATTGTTAAAAGCGCTATACAAATAAAATTTAATTGAATTACTGATTAACAAATTATTTTTCTAACTTTTCTCAATCCTCTTTCTCATTTGATTTTTCATTCAGGCTCTGGGTGATGACAGTGAATGCTTTGCAGCCATTTGTCAAGCACCTTAGGAAGCACTGCTACACCCAAAATGATCTGCTAGTTGACCCACTCATTGTATTGCGATGTGACCCCAGAGTGTTAAGGTATGAAATAATTTCTTTCAGGTTGTCCTTGTACTGTATTTGATTATTTGCTATCCAGATACTGCTCAAAAACACTATTTAAAAATCATCACACAATATATGCAGATTTTGTACCCCCCCCCCAACTCCCATTTCCCCCTTTTATTAAGCATATTGGTTTTATTAAGTATGCATATTGGTTTCCTTTGCAGGTGCCCTCCCCTGATGGAGATCATGTTACACATTTTGAACGGCTATTTAAAGGCATCTAAGGCCTACTTAAATGCCCACCTGAAAGAGACTGCTGAATTTGAGAGGCAGAATCAAATTATCTCAAACCTGGGGATTGCTGGTCAGCCAGATACTCCAGAGGTCACAAGGGAGGAGTTAAAAAATGCTCTACTAGCTGCACAGGTACCAGTCAGAACATACAAGCAGGCAAAATACACTTCATCTCGGAAAGAAAAAATAATAATATTATGAAAGTTACTTCAATAACTTAAAAAGTGAATTTTTCATATATAGGCCTCATAACATGGTGGCAGTACTAAGTACCCCTTCAATAGTTGTTGGTCTACCTTTTGCATTACTTGAAGTAATAATTTCCTGCATCCCTTTATCAGCCTCTTACATTATTGTGGAGGAATTTTCGCCCATTTCTTTTTACAACATTTCTTCAATTCATATAGGTTTCTGGGAATTTGCATATACATCGCTCTTTTAAGATCCCGCCACAGCATTTACATTCTGTTGAGGTCTGGACTTTGACTAGACCACTACAAATTCTTGATTTTTTTGTTTTTTAAACCAGCTATTCTGATATAGATTTTCTGTTGTTCTTCAGTTCATTGTCCTGTTGCATGACTGAATTTTGCCTAAGCTTCAGCTGTCTTACAGATGGTCTCACATTTGCTTCTAGTATACTGTGGTATACATATAAGTTCATGGTTACTTATTGACTACAAGGTGCCCAGGTCCCATGGTTACAAGACAAAGACAAATCTTCACTCCATCCACCGCCATTCTTGGCAGTGGTTATGAGGTCTTCCTCCTAATTTATTGTTTGCTTTTTCCCCCAAACATGGCACTGGGCATTAAGGCTAGACAACTCCACTTTGGTCTCATCTGTCCATAGGCCATTATTCCAGAAGCCTAGTGCTCTGTTCAGGTGCAGTTTTGCAAATCTCAGTCCAAGTTCTTTTTAGACAGAAGAGGCTTTCTCATGGCAGCCCTTGCAAACAAACTGTAATTGCTCAGTCTTCTTCTAATTGTAATGCCATGCGCTTTAACATATCCAGTCAGGCCTGTAGGGTCTGAGATGTAACTTTGGACCACTGTGCACCGGTCCAGTTATTTTTTCTTTTTAGCCCAGGTAAGGTGCTTCTGATGTTGTCTCTGGTTCAGGAGCAGCTTGATACTAGGAAAGCAACAATTGTAGCCCAAGACCTGTGTGTGTGGTAGCTTGTGATGCACTGACTCTCACTCTATATGAAACCATGTTTTTGAATTGACTTTGCTTGGCAGTCTTCTTAAGGCTGCATTCATCTTTGTAGCTTGTGCTTCTTTTTCTACCAAACTTTTTCCTTCCGATGAGTCC
This sequence comes from Clarias fuscus, assembly GCA_030347435.1. Taxonomy (NCBI): domain Eukaryota; kingdom Metazoa; phylum Chordata; class Actinopteri; order Siluriformes; family Clariidae; genus Clarias; species Clarias fuscus. The sequence goes on along the minus strand of CM059223.1, from coordinate 10,577,781 downwards.
GATGAGTTTGCTTCTAAACAGCACTCTGGGAACAGCCAGTAGTTTCAGTAATGACATTCTGTGGCTTACTCTTCTTGTGGTAGGTGTCAGTCATCCTCTGAGCAACTGTCAAGTCATCAGTTTTGCCCATGCTTGTACTGAACGAAACCAAGAGGCATGGTATTTGTACTGTATGAATAGTAATTTACTCAAACTTGAAATGGAATATTCTAATATTTTGAGATGCTGAATTTTTTATTTTCATGCTCTAAGCTGTAATCATCATAATTTAAAAAGGTATTGAAAGAGTTCACTTTACATACACACGTGGACAAAATTGTTGGTACCCTTCGGTCAATGAAAGAAAAACTCACAATGGTCACATAAATAACTTTAATCTGACAAAAGTAATAAATTCTATGAATGTTAACCAATGAAAGTCAGACATTGCTTTTCAACCATGCTTCAACAGAATTATTAAAAAAAAAATAAACTCATAGAACAGGCCTGGACAAAAATGATGGTACCCCTAGAAAACACTGAAAATAATGTGGCCAAAGGGACATGTTAATTCAAGGTGTGTCCACTAATTAGCATCACAGGTGTCTACAATCTTGTAATCAGTCAGTGGGCCTATATATAGGGCTCCAGGTAGTCACTGTGTTGTTTGGTGACATGGTATGTACCACACTCAACATGGACCAGAGGAAGCGAAGGAAAGAGTTGTCTCAGGAGATTCAAAAGAAAATTATAGACAAGCATGTTAAAGGTAAAGGCTATAAGACCATTTCCAAGCAGCTAGATGTTCCTGTGACTACAGTTGCACATATTATTCAGAAATTTAAGATCCATGGGACTGTAGCCAACCTCCCTGGACGTGGCCGCAGGAGGAAAATTGATGACAAATCAAAGAGATGGATAATCCCAATGGTAACAAAAAAGCCCAGAAAGACTTCTAAAGAGATCCAATGTGAACTTCATGCTCAAGGAACATCAGTGTCAGATCGCACCATCCGTCGTTGTTTGAGCCAAAGTGGACTACATGGGAGACGACCAAGGAGGACACCATTGTTGAAAACAAATCATAAAAAAGCCAGACTGGAATATGCCAAACTACATGTTGACAAGCCACAAAGCTTCTGGGAGAATGTCCTATGGACAGATGAGACAAAAATGGAACTTTTTGCCAAGGCACATCAGCTCTATGTTCACACACGGAAAAATGAAGCACATCAAGAAAAGAACATTGCCCCTACTGTGAAACATGGAGGAGGCTTTATGTTCTGGGGCTGCTTTGCTGCATCTGGCACAGTGTGTCTTGAATCTGTGCAGGGTACAATGAAATCTCAAGACTATCAAGGGATTCTAGAGAGAAATGTGCTGGCCAGTGTCAGAAAGCTGGGTCTCAGTCGCAGGTCATGGGTCTTGCAACAGGACAATGACCCAAAACACACAGCTAAAAACACCCAAGAATGGCTAAGAGGAAAACATTGGACTATTTTAAAGTGGCCTTCTATGAGCCCTGACTTCAATCCTATTGAGCATCTTTGGAAGGAGCTGAAACATGCTGTCTGGAAAAGGCACCCTTCAAACCGGAAACAACTGGAGCAGATTGCTCATGAGGAGTGGGCCAAAATACCTGCAGAGAGGTGCAGAAGTCTCATTGACAGTTACAGGAATCATTTGATTGCAGTGAATGCCTCAAAAGGTTGTGCAACAAACTATTAAGTTAGGGGTACTATCATTTTTGTCCAGGCCTGTTCCATGAGTTCTTTTTTTTTTATATAATTCCGTTGAAGCATGGTTGAAAAGCAATGTCTGACTTTCATTGGTTAACATTCATAGAATTCTTATTTATTATTACTTTTGTCAGATTAAAGTTATTTCTGTGACCATTGTGAGTCTTTTTTTCATTGACCGAAGGGTACCAACAATTTTGTCCACGTGTGTATAATGAATTTATAATAGACAAGTTTCACATAAGGAATTAAATTACAAATGAAAATTTTATTTTTTTTACAATATTCCAATTTTCCAAATTCCCCATTGTTAATTTTGTATTTGTTTTAAATTCTCACAAACTGGTTCATTTTGTTTATGTAATATGTAAATTGGTAAAAAAAAAAAAAAGTGTATTATATCTGAATTTGTATTTTGACTTGTTTTTAAAACTGCAGGACAGTGCAGCAGTCCAGATCTTATTGGAGATATGTCAGCCGTCCTCTCAGAAGGAGCAACAACTGAGCAGAGAAGGTGAATATAAACAAGCGCAGTAGACACCAAATCAAAAATGAGATTTCAATACATCTCATGTATGAAACAAGGGAATAATTACAAGCGCAATGAAAATTTCAGGACGTTCTAGTAAACAACTTTTATCAGGAACATGGTTCTGAAGATGTAGGAAGTAGACCAGTTAAAATAATGTTTTAACAGCCTTGACAACAATAAATAATTTTTATAACTTGTGTATATACCTGGGGCGGCACGGTGGTGTAGTGGTTAGCACTGTCGCCTTGCACCGCCAGTGTCTGGGTTCAATCCCCAGCCAATCTCGATTCCCGTCTCTGTGTGTGCATGGAGTTTGCATGTTCTCCCCGTGCTTGGTGGGTTGCCTCCGGGTACTCCGGTTTCCTCCCACAGTCCAAAGACATGTAGGTTAGGCTAATTGGCATTCCCAAATTGCCTGTAGTGTTTGAATGAGTGAGTGTATGTGTGTGTGTCTGTGCCCTGCAATGGATTGGCACCCTCTCCAGGGTGTACCCTGCCATGTGCCCCAAGTCTCCTGGGATAGGCTCCAGGCCCCCGTGACCCTGAATACAGGATTAAGCAGTATAGATGATGAGTTAGTGAGTGTATATACCTTGCGTTTATAACTTGTATATACACAAGTTTGGGATCTCTTTCTAACTCCATGGTCTTTCCTGATTTTCATTTTTATCACTTTTTTTTAATTTATTTTTTGCTTTACGTCACTCTTGCGCTGCGGAATTGTGTGTAATGTGTCTCCCCTGCTAGGTCTACTGTAGGTAGACAAGTATTAATTTACGAGCGCCGAGTATCATGTATCACGCGATACATGATACTCGGCGCTCGTAAATTAATACTTGCTCGTTTTCTGATTAAAAATTTTATTAAAAATCTTTGCTCGGTTTGCGGAACACTCATAAACCACGTCACTCGCAATCCGAGGTTCCACTGTATATAAATTTGTATGAGAAGTGAACATGTATGAATCAAAATAATAAGACAGTGGCAAGGAAAAACTCCCCGAGATGGTAATAGGAAGAAACCTTGAGAGGAACCAGACTCAGCAGGGAACCCAACCTCATTTAGGTAAAATGGATAGCAGGCATTGATCTGCATCATACTGTGTGAGATTGGAAGTTCAATATAACGAAATGTGCTTAAGTTAAAATTGAGTCCAGTGCATTATTGGAGGCTCAGGTAGACTGTAGGAAACTCCAGTCCTGAACTATCGAGCGACTGAAGTCACAAGTTCTCAGAGAACAGCTGTCTACGTCAACCAAGAACAAGACCGTCTTCGTGGAAAAGGGGAAACCGTCCCCAGTCACTACACGCATCCCAGACAGACCACACGGGGCATCCATGCGAGATCTCCAACCAGAAGCAGGACACCAGGAAGAGTCAGACAGCTCCAGGGCGCAGATGAGGTCTGGATCAATGGCAGCTCAGGAGCGACATGTATAGCTCGGCAGAGACACAGGTAGAGGGAGAGAGCAGAAGAGAAGAAGAGATGGCAGTTAGGTATGGTCACAATCAAACAGTGTATAATGTTAATGTATCCAGAGTTCAAGCAGGAACTCCGCCAGGACTAATTATGACAGCATAACTAAAAGGGAGAGCCAGAAGGAAACACAGACATGAGGGCTCCCTGAGATGTAAAGCAACCAAACACCTCACCGTCAACAAACCTGAGTGATCAATGAGAGTGGGGAAGACAGCATCTAAACATACCAGTTCACCATAATACTTCCATGAGTCTCCCAGATCTGCTCCTTTATCTAAGGCAAATTCTGGACGCATCCTGGCCTAACTGAAGCTTGTTTATGCACCTAGTTGAACAACCAGACAGTAAGGCATTACAATAGTCCAACCTAGAGGTGATAAAAACATGAACTAGTTTTTCTTGGCAATATTTCTGAGGTGAAAGAATGCTATCCTGGTAATATTATCTACATGAGCTTCAAATGAAACGCTGGGATCTATAATCACACCGAGGTCTTTCACTGTTGCACTTGATGGAACAGCAAGGCCATTTAAAGTTAGTGTGATCAGAAAGCTTGCTTCTAGCTGCTTGTGGTCCTATGACTAGAACTTCTGTCTTATCACGATTAAGCAGAAGGAAGTTAATTAACATCTAGTCTCTATCATTTACACATTGCTCAACGTTATAGGCTGGTTTTTCTCATCTGGTTTTGCTGAGACGTATAACTGTGTCATCTGCATAAAAATAAAAACTAATACAATGCTTACGAATTATGTTGCCCAGAGGAAGCATGTAAAGAGAAAAAAGCAGTGGGCCTAAAACTGAACCCTGTTGTCACACCAAACTCCGCTTTAGAACATGCGTTGAGTGGTCATGAGTGGTCACCATTTAAATCTACAAACTGATAACGATCAGTCAAATAGAATCTGAGTCATGAGAGAGCCGTTCCCTTAATTCCTACTACATTTTCTAATCTGTGAAGGAGAATACTATGATCAATAGTGTCAAAAGCTGCACTGAAGTCGAGTAACACAAGTATAGTGACGCAACCCTGATCAGAGGCTAATAGGAGGTAATTTACTACTTTAACAAGTGCTGTCTCTGTGCTGTGATGAGGCCTAAATCCTGACTGATACAATTTGTTTATGCCACTTCTATGTATATATGAACATAGTTGCTGTGCTACTATCTTTTCCAGAATCTTGGAGATAAAAGGGAGGTTTGATATCGGCCTGTAATTGGACAGCTGACAAGGGTCAAGGTCCGGTTTCTTAATTAGTGGTTTAATAACTGCTAATTTAAAGGATTTGGGAACATACACACTGCTGAGTGAAAAGTTAATTATTTTCAACAGGGGTTCTGTTATCTGCTTGAGAAAATGTGTCGGTATAGGATCTAATACACAGGTTGATGATTTTGAAGAAGAGATGAGTGAAATTAATTAATTCTCTTCAAGGGGAGTAAAGGCCTTTACTGTGGTGTGGTTAATATATCATCTGTATAACTTAAATTGTCAAAGCCTGACTTTTTTGCCTAATGTTTGATTTTCTTGTTGAAAAAGTTCATAAAGTCCTCACTATTTGTTGTGGAGATTTCTGCAGTGCTCTTTTTTCTAGTTAATTTAGCTACAGTGTTAAATAAAAATCTTGGATTATTTTTGTTATCTTCAATAAGAGTGGAGAGATACGTTGATCTAGCACCACTGAGAGCTTTTTTTTTTTTTATAGTTCAGGATGCTCTCCTTCCATGCTATTTGGAATCCTAACAATTTAGTTTGACGCCATTTACGTTCTAATTTTCGAGCATTCTATTTTAAAGTGCGTGTCTGGTCATTATACCAGGGAGCGAGTTTCTTATCTCTAACCAATTTCCTTTTAGCTGGAGCTACATTATCTAAGGTATAACGAAATGTTGACTCTAAATATTCAGGCGCCTGATTGAGTTCTGTGGAGTCGGATCGCGATCCAATCAAACTCTGGGAGATTATCGATAAAACTCTGTGTGGTATTTGATGTGAATTTATGTTTAATGTGGTAGCGCGGCGCTGTGCGTACATTATTACTATAACACACTTTAATTGAGACAAGACAGTGGTCTGAAATAGCTTCACACTGTGTAATTGTGGTTATATTTCTTATACTTAATCCAAAGGATAATATTAAATCTAAAGTGCGACCTGCTCCTACTACACATTGATTTACTCCTACTGAGTCCAGTATGGACATAAATGCTGTTATCAGGGGGTCTTCTGGATTCTGGATTCTCAAAATGAATATTAAAGTCTCCAGAGAGACGACAAGGTTTGAGAGGAAATCTGCAAATGCACAAAGAAATTCCGAGTACGGCACTAATCTGTAAATGATAATTAGTGGGATCGACTGAGCTGACTTCATATTTGTATGAAGATCTTCAAATGCATTAAATTTGAGTCCGTGTTTTTGTACGATAGACAGATTATCATTGTAAATATCTGCGACGCCTCCTCCTCTATGAGACTATGCGCTATACTGCAAGAAATGAGAGCAGCACCTTCCTGAGTGGGATGGACACCGTCCGGCCCTAACAGGCCAGCCAAAGGTCTTCCAATTATCTATAAAGCCCACTTTATTTTCCGAGCACCACCTGGACATCCAGCAGTTCAGCGACCATATATGTTGCCACGTCTCATTGGGATGGGGCCAGAGCAAACTACTTCATCGGACATCACCTTTGCTAGTTTAAACACCTCTGTAAAGTTACTCTTATTAACCTCTGACTGACGAAGGCATATATCATTAGCTCCAGCATGTACCACTATCTTGGAGAACCTATGCTGTCCTAGAGCCCTAAGATTACCTGCTATGTCCGGTGCTCTGGCTCCCGGGATACACCTAACCACTGCCGCTGGCGCCCCTAAAGGCCTAGCTAATTTCACGTGCCTCAGTATAGAGTCTCCTATAACCAGAGCTCTTTCAGGTTTCTTAGCGGGTGCATCACTGAGGAGAGCAAACCTGTTGGAAACGTAAAGCACAGAGGAGGTGTGCTCCAGTGGGCTAGCCTTAGCTTTGGCTAAACGAGTATGCTGCACAGTCGTCACCCAGTTGCCCTGCTGTAAGGGCTGTAATGCCGGGGGCTGGCTAACTCTGCCTGTGGCACCCAGACTTTCTGCTATGGGAATAACGCTGCTCTCGTGCTCTCTAACCTCTCTAAAGCCTGTAGGTGCTCCTCTTACACTATTATCTTCTCTGTCAGAGTGCTAACTAATGCACAGCTATCACAAATAAAGTCGCCACCAACAATGGAGTTATGTCTAAACACTAACGATGGAAGTATGTGTAAACATCCTGAACTTCCCACACTAAAAAAAAATGAATATTATATAAAACATACCTGAGTTGGAGCTGGATTCCGCTTGTTGTTCTTAGATGAAGAAACAGAAAAGCAAGTGGGAAGTCCTATAATGTTAAACCGTAAAAATTTGTTATTTTTTAGTATAAACGGAAAAAGCAGTATAATTTAGACGCAGATAAATGAAAATTTAGACTGTTCTAAATTAAGCTTTAAAAAATACTTTTTGGAGACATAAGTGTCATAATGAATTAGCAGGAGGGAGTCAGAATTGCTGTATATGCAAGACAAGAGGGGCTATCTTAATCATTATAATGCTATCTTTATCATTACACCCTAAAAAACAGTTTGGGTTGTTTTTAACCCAGCTGCTGGGTAAATATTGGACCAACTACATGCTGGGTTAATTTAACCCAGCAAAATGGGTTATTTGTTTAATCCAAATAAATAAGATGGGTAAAATATTCAATCCAAATGCTATGTCATATTTAACTATAATGCTGGGTTAATTCTACCACATAAATTGGTCAAATGTTCTACCCAGAACTATTCTACTCTACCCATTCTATTAACTGGAATGTTGGGTTAATTCTACCTCACACATAGGTTATTATTATTTTTGTTTTATATGTCTATGGGTAAAACAGTTTAAACAGTTAAATTACTTTGATATACTGGTCTATTACAAAAAACTCATACTTGTATGCAATAAACAACACCCAATTAAATGTACAAATCATAGAATATAAAAATATTTAGTTTTCTAAAATACAAGATAAAATAATACAAAACAAGTTCAAGTTCATCATTACGATACTATTACTCATATGCCTGAGAGCAGTGCTGGTCATTATTTCCCAATAGGATGTAGGGGTACGGCGGCCTTGACACTTCAGCCTGCTGGAGATATTCCACAGTGTTGGTTCCAACCTTAGAAAGAAAGAAATTAAAGAAAGTAAAAGTTTATGGAAAAATCGAGAGGGGTGTCTAGTATGCATATTTGTAAGAAGTTTAGTGTTTTGTAACACCCCAGCTTTTTATTGTCCCAAGCACTGAGATTAATAAAGTTCTAATGTTAATGTGGTTAACGCTAGCAGCCTAGCTAAATGCTAGCATCATGCTGGCACTACAGTTAACAGTTTAGCTTTCATTCATCACTTCACCATCTTCATACACTCTGCAAGCATTCTACAAAGAAAGATAAAAAGCTCAGACATTTTTGCAGTTTCTTTCATACACAGGTGGGGTTCTTTGGTTTGGCTAGCTAGCATCCATTGTCAGATAAACTAGCATGCTATAGCACAGACCAGGCTGAAAGTTTGAGTGGAACATGGCAACAGTAATAAATGTTGCATACAGTGAACAAATTCAGTCATAGGTGTGTGAAAGTGTGTATACAGACCTTGTATTAATTTTTTTTTTCCAGCGGCTCCAAAAACAAAAAACACAAAGTTGACACAGCCACTGAATACACCGGTGAACTGCGGGGGAGGGTCGGTCTTGTTCGTGATGGTAGCTAGCTAACCCAACTCCAACCCAGGAAGCTGGGTTAAACAAAAAGTACCCAACTCACTGTAAATAACCCAGAAAAATTACCCAACAGAGGCAACCCAGCATTTGGGTAGTAAAAATAACCCAGCATTTTTTAGTGTGTATAAGAACATGGATAGGTCAGGATTTGAGGCCAAAAGAAATTTCTTTCTTTACAAAAGAAAATATTAATTGGACCCTCCTGTATAAACGTATGTTTATTGTCAGGAACTCAATCAGATGTGCGCAAAGGGGCGGAACTGCTGGAAACTGGCACGTCTGCGGCATAATTAACGCTAATAGATTGTGAGTGGGATGTGTAGCTCTGTCGGGTCTCGCGCTGGAGAATCCGCTGGAATCATGTGGTGCACGCTACAAATACAGAAGCGCAGATGAGTGGGGCGATGTAATGCAAAACCGAGAGCCGCGCCGCGTGAAGGACAGTCCAAGCTCGCGGCACTTGCACTTTCACGTAGAGCCAGCCTTCGGGCTGCCACTGCGCATCGACATTAAGGCCCCCGTTCCCAGGCAACAAAGCCTCCCAGTTCTGGCCAAGTCAGTGGGAAAAGCTGCCCAAGGAGATGCAGGAGCCACTGGCCATGCGGGCCCACTCTGCCCGCCGCCATCGCTCATCAGTCTGTGCTCACATGCCAGCTGGGCACTGCCACCAGACCTGAATGTGCATATACCTTCAAATGTTTTCCTTTCCTTTCTTTCTTGTTCTCTGTCCTTAAACCCTTTTCCTTCACCATTTTTTTTCTAAATAATGTTTCCCTTTATTTTTAAGACCTCGCCTCGTGTATGTTTGTGGTGGTGTCCATTCGTCAAACCCATTACATTATGAACATTCTTTTATTTTGTTACCTCATTAGGTTCGTGTTTCATGAGAAGTGTTCATTCTGCTGAAGTTCTTCCTGAAAGAGAGAAGAGAAAAGCACGAGACCTCTGGGCACCCTGCTGGCCACTGAAGCCCAATGCTAAAAAGGGGACTGGGGTGGGATTACTCAGTGACATCAGGGAAGTACAGTGCCTCATTTGCTCCCTCCTACATCAGATGTTTATTGCAGATCCCAACATCGCCAAACTACTGCACTTCCAGGTAAGGTCACAGATTATAATAGAGGTGTTAACACTAATAGTGTTTCATGACTTCTGTTGTTGATTCACACACCAATCAGCCATAAAATTAACACCTCAAAACATTCACGTTGATTACAGTGGGAAAATAATTGCTTGATCCCCTGCAGATTTTTTAGTTTGCTTGGCAACTTGAAGTATCAGCTCCCTCCATAAATTTTGTCTAGAATTAAGGTCTGGAGGCTGGCTAGACTTGGCCTTTTGGGTTATTGTCATGCTGGAAGACCCATCCACAACACATCTTCAAGAGGTACCCAACCAAAATTTGTCAGTATTTTTCTTCCTCCTCCTTCCTGTGCGAGTCAATTTTATGCCAAAGAGCACAGTTTTGGTCTCATCTGACCAAAGCAACTCCTTCCAATCCTTCTTTGTTTATGGGCAAACTTCTTGAGGAGAGGTGGCTTGCAGCACTGAAGGATTTCAATCCATTGCTGCATAGTGTTACCAGTGGTTTCTTTACTGTGGTCCCAACTTTATTACGATTCATGATTACCCTTTCCCAATGAGGTGAAATCTTGCATGGAGTTCCAGACCGAGGGCCGTTGGTAGTTATTTTGTATTTCTTCCTTTTTGCGAATAAGATGGAGATTCTGTGGACAGGTGGCTTTTATACATATAATAATGTTAAGAGTACTTTTTTGTAAATTAATCCCTGTACCACATGAGGACATAACCACTCTGTGAGAGCCAGAATGGTTAGTTGGTAGAGGATTAAATGCATATTCACTGAAATTTCTATAATCTATATTTCTATTATATAAATAACATTTATATAATGTTATGTTTTTTTCTGCATTTCTATTTGTTATTCTGTCTCTATCCTTTACAGTAGACCTATGACAATTTTATAGACCCTTCATTTCTTTAAAAGGGGCAAACGTTCAAAAGTCTACAGCGGATCAAATAATTATTTTCCCCATTGTATATACCAGTAAACTGGTGACAGGATCATGGGCACACAAGGCTCATTTATGCTTGTCGGTACAAAGGTCTAGACCAAGGGTCTCAAACATAATATTAAAAGGTCTGGCTCTATTCTATTCTATGAATTCTATTTAAGGTCAAAGGTCTGGAATAATTGGTGATAATCAAATGACGTTTATTTGCATATAACTTTCAAGCAACCTACATTTAAGCATTTATTTATTTCATTTATTTACATTTAACCTCCTGTTTAAGGCAGTCAGAAAAAATGCATTCAGTCCTTGTGAAAAAATGTCAGTGTTTGACTGCAATCGCAACCAACGCAACTCTTTAAATCAACTTGTAAACGAGTGTCAAAGATTTCAAATACATTGCGATTTAGTGCAAAAGAAATGTTGCTCCAATTTTTAACATAACAAATTTTACAGGTGTTTTAGAATAAATTTTAACTACAATAGGAAAATAGTAATTGATTATGTCTAAATAAACTAAATAAGCAAAGTATATTTGATTTGATGCCTAAATAAATCGATTAAACAAACTGACCTTAAAGAGCAACACACAAAGACACTGTAATATCAAAATGATTTAGAAATAAGTAAGTTACATGGTGCCCTACAGGGCAGTACGAGTATCTCGTTTAAAAAGTGTGTAAAATGCCAGCCGTGCCACTTTCTCCTTTTCTCTCTCCTAAACTTTAAAATCTTATATGCTTATCGGCTGTCAGCACTGCCATGAAGCGATTACGCTTAGCCTTAACCCAGGGATCGCTGCAACAATCTCTAGATTCAAAATGCTCCAGACTGTTTTATTAACTGTTTAGATTTTGCCAGTTACTTTAATTAAATTCTATTTTATTTGTATAGCACTTTTAACAATTGTCATTGTCAAAGCAGCTTTACACAAAAAAAAATATGGAAATTTGTAAATGAAATGAAAAGGAAATATGAAAAATGTGTATGAATCAAAATGATTAGATAGTCCCTGATGCGCAAGCGGAAGGCAACACTGGTAAAGAAAAACTCCCTAAGATGGCAGTAGGAAGAAACCTTGAGTGAAACCAGACTCAACAGGGAGCCCATCCTCTTTTGGGTGATAATGGATAGCAGGAATTGTTTGCAGTCATATTGTGAGTTAGGTTGCTGGAAGTTCAATATAACAGTTGAGTCCAGTTTTTTTATTTAATTTTAATGGTGTCTCAGGTAGACTAGAAAATTCAAATTCTGGGCCCATATTCACAAAGCTTCTTAGAATTCTCTCAGAGAGCTCCTATCATAGCCTAAAAAGTCCTAGCTAGGAGTCTTAGAATAAAAGTGATTTAGAAAACTTCTTGAGCAACTCTGAGTAAGGAAAGTACAAAAACCTTTATCTTAGTGAGAAGGTGTGTTTGACCCTGTTGCTAGGGATAATGCAGCAGTTCAAGGACTGTGATTGGTTGATAAAAAAATAACCTCTGACCTCTGTAAAAGTCTTGAAATGAGCTCTTAGTAAAAATAGAACACATGATAATACAGGGTGGGCCATTTATATGGATACACCTTAATAAAATGGGAATGGTTGGTGATATTAACGTCCTGTTTGTGGCACATTAGTATATGTGAGGGGGCAAACTTTTCAAGATGGGTGGTGACCATGGTGGCCATTTTGAAGTCGGCCATCTTGGATCCAACTTTTGTTTTTTCAATAGGAAGAGGGTTATGTGACACATCAGACTTATTGTGGATTTCACAAGAAAAACAATGGTGTACTTGGTTTTAACGTAACTTTATTCTTTCATGAGTTATTTACAAGTTTCTGACCACTTATAAAATGTGTTCAAAGTGCTGCCCATTGTGATGGATTGTCAATGCAACCCTCTTCTCCCACTTTTCACACACTGATAGCAACACCGCAGGAGAAATGCCAGCACAGGCTTCCAGTATCCGTAGTTTCAGGTGCTGCACATCTCGTATCTTCACACCATAGACAATTGCCTTCAGATGACCCCAAAGATAAAAGTCTAAGGGGGTCAGATCGGGAGACCTTGGGGGCCATTCAACTGGCCCACGACGAACAATCCACTTTTCAGGAAACTGTTCATCTAGGAATGCTCGGACCTGCCACCCATAATGCACCATCTGGCTGGAAAAACTCAGGGAACGTGCCAGCTTCAGTGCATAAAGAGGGAAACACATCATCATGTAGCAATTTCAAATAGACAGTGGCCTTGAGGTTTCCATTGATGAAGAATGGCCCCACTATCTTTGTACCCCATATACGACACCATACCATCACTTTTTTTGTTCCAACAGTCTTGGAGGGATCTATCCAATGTGGGTTAGTGTCAGACCAATAGCGGTGGTTTTATGTGAACTTCACCATTCACATAAAAGCTTGCCTCATCACTGAACAAAATCTTTTGCGTGAACTGAGGGTCCTGTTCCAATTTTTGTTTTGCCCATTCTGCAAATTGTGTGCACCGATCTGGGTCATCCTCGTTGAGATGCTGCAGTAGCTGGAGTTTGTAAGGGTGCCATTTGTGAGTAGCTAATATCCGCCGAAGGGATGTTCGACTAATGCCACTCTCCAGTGACATGCGGCGAGTGCTACGCTGTGGGCTCTTGCTGAATGAAGCTAGGACAGCCACTGATGTTTGTTCATTAGTGATGGTTTTCATGCGTCCATATTTTGGCAAATCCAACACTGAACCAGTTTCACGAAACTTAGCAAGCAGTTTGCTAACTGTAGCATGGAAGATGGATGGTCTCATAGGGTGTCTTGCATTGAAATCTGCTGCAATGACCCGGTTACTGCGTTCACCATATATCAACACAATTTTGATCCGCTCATCACATGTTAACCTCTTCGACATGTCAATGGCTGTGAACAAAGGGAAACTTGTAAATAACTCATGAAAGAATAAAGTTATGTTAAAACCAAGCACACCATTGTTTTTCTTGTGAAATTCACAATAAGTTTGATGTGTCACATGACCCTCTTCCTATTGAAAAAACAAAAGTTGGATCCAAGATGGCCGACTTCAAAATGGCCACCATGGTCACCACCCATCTTGAAAAGTTTGCCCCCTCACATATACTAATGTGCCACAAACAGGATGTTAATATCACCAACCATTCCCATTTTATTAAGGTGTATCCATATAAATCAATACACAGCTTAACTGTTTGCGTCTCCTTCCGCTTTGTGGGTGACGTAAGCACTTCTTCTTCATTGTTTACTGGCGCCTTGCACCCGGAAGCGCGCTGTGTCAAAAGCGTGCTGTCAACAAATAATTGCGCAAAAACAAAACGCAAACTTTTAAAATTAATTAAACGAAGCTTCGAGGTAGAAGATTTTGCCTCGATCATTTTTTGTAATCGAATTACTCGATTTACTCGATGAATCGTTCCAGCCCTAGTTTGTATATAATGACATTGTATAATCATGACTACAGACTACTTTATGCAAAGTTTCTGTTATAGGCTAGTTATCTTATAAGATAATTAAACAGTCAAATGTTGAAAATGTGTCTACTTTTGAAACAACCAATTTCCACACAGTCGTTAGTATATTTAAGTTCATAAATGTATTTACTAAACTGATTTTATTACTTGTAATCCATTTCAGATTGATGGGAGCAAATGGCTCAGCTTTTACTAATTTACATGACTGCAGGACAGTCTGTTTAATTTGCACTTTTGGATGGTATGTAGTCAACAATCCAAGAGAGATAGAAGGAAGTAAAAAAAACAAGAAACCCAAATTGGACAGAAGAGCAGTGTTTACTTTTAGCTTTCTGATCATTGTTTGTTTGGCAAATGTCTTCTTTCCGCCATTTTGTCCTCTGCTATAGAAACTCTTAAACCTCTTAAAAATCCTGCTCTGTACTCTTAACAATTTTTACCTTAGGAGCTGTCTTTGTCTAAGATGTTTTGTGAATCATTTTTATCTTTACTAAGATTTAATCATAAATTTAAGGGAAAATTCTAAGAAAATGCCATAATAAAGATTTTTCTTAGAATTTCATCACTAGGAGCAACTTTTAGGCTTAAGACGCTTTGTGCATATGGGCCCTGAACTATTGAGCAACTACAGTCACAAGTTCTGTTAATAATAATAATAAATTCACAGCACTACTACAACTAATAATAATAAAGAATGGTCTGTGGTCTAACTCTTATTTTCAGTGACAGCTATTTATAAGCACATGTTGTCTCTTGCATTGACAGTGGCGTCTGTTGTTGGCACACTTTATTCTATACGCAACTCCTCTAAAACCATTTATGAACATTTGACCAATCCTTCACAGAAATGTTTTTTAGGAATCTGTCTCTGTTCATCTGTTCTCATAGCTGTTGTTTATTTTATTTTTTTCATATTTAATATTTGGGATCTCTTTGCAGGGTTATCCTCAGGATCTGCTACCCCTGACTGTTGCTGGCATTCCTTCCATGCACATCTGTTTAGACTTTATTCCCGAGCTCTTGGCACAACCTCAGCTTGAGAAACAGGTAGACGGTCACATTTATCTGATTTTCTGTGGAATCTATTGTTCCATGTGACTTAAAATATAATATTTTGTTAATACATTTCTTGCCTAAATAAATCACTTGAAAGCGCAGGTATTATAGGTTACTATATGAAATGATGAAATCGCTCTGACATAATTTGAAATATAAGACCTGGTTTCCTTTCTCCTAATAATTATGTGGTGTTCTTGCTCTCAGATTTTTGCAATCCAGCTTCTGTCTCACCTTTGCACACAGTATGCTCTGCCTAAATCCCTAACTGTGGCACGCCTGGCTATCAGCGTGATGAATACCCTGCTCACAAGTAAGCAGGCATTTGTTGATTTTTTTTTTCTTTTTCATGGTAGTATGTTATTGCTGCCTTTAATTGGTCATTGTTGTACTGTGCAACAGTCTCTGAATGTGTATACCTCTAAAATGGTATTTTTCCTCTACACAGTCTTAACACGTGCCAAGCGCTTTGCTTTCTTCATGCCCACCTTACCATGTTTGGTGTCCGTTTGCTGGGCTTTTCCTCCACTCTACGATGATGTGGCATCCTTGCTGGTGCAACTGGGCCAAGTGTGTGCTGCTGATGTCGCTGCAAAAGCCCGGGACATAGACCCATTTATTGCCAGTAGGTTTACAGTGAATTTATTATTTTCTTTTAATTCTGCTGTATGTAACTTTTTTTAAGATTTATATTTATGTACCACCTCATACAATTAGAGAAAAAGAATTAGGAGCTAGATAATGGATATAGGGCCATATTCACAAAAGGTCTTAAAGCTATGCTTATAACTTCCCAATTTTGAAGGGTTTTAAAAAAATAGGGGATTAATGATTGTAATTCAGAGCATGTTATGTAAAATATACATATAATGACTTCATAGGTTATTGCAGATCTCTCCGTAGGGTACCCGTAGGGTAACACACTTTAGAACTATTCATACTGTAAGTAATGATTGTCTATGGTCTCACTGTTCCTGTTCTCTCTCATTCAAGGAATTTTATTCCACTCTTCCTCGCAAAACACACTCTTGATCTTTTAATGGCAGCTGCATATATAGTTACACAACTATAATGATATAAAGTATAATACCATTCCCAAACATGTCAACTATTTTTTTTTTACAGAAATGTGTGAGATAAATCTGCATTTCCTTCAGTAGTATGTGTGAAGAAAATGCAAATCTTGCTATGTGCCACTATTAAGATTTGTATTTAGAAATAAAAATTTATTTTCATTACATTATGTATATTATGTAGTAATGATATCAACACTTACCTGCTATGCTTGTGTCACGTATGAGGAAATTTCTAAATAAACCCAATGATGCATTTCAGGTTGGTTTATACTTGGATATATTTTTCCCTTAGGGCTACAGTATCTAAGGCAGAGGTCAAAGAATTCACTGGAGCCATCTGTGGGATTGTTCAGAGTGGCTGTGCCTGAGATATTTGCTGATGATCTGTGTGGAGCTGATGCGGATGTCCAGCTGTGTTACTGTATAGAAGCGACCTTCATGAGCATCATTACCACCAGTACCCAAGGATTGTAAAAAAAGTAAGACAAAAATGGAAATACATGGGAATTTTTTCTTAGCATCTTTTAATATTACATAGCTGACATAAAGTATTATGTTGACATGATAAACACATTTTACAGATACTAAACATACAACCTTATACAAAAGTTTAGGCACCCCTTGATAAGAGATTTTGGTGATTTTTTAAAATTGAAAATATGTTAACACAGTCTCTCTTGGAAATGGAAAAAATGCACAATATTTTCAGCAAACATTGGTGCATAGTTACTTTTTGTCAAATTAAACAAAGATAAAAAATTTAAACATGTTTCAGATACTATAATTGTTTTGTTACTGTAACAGAAAATGTATATTGCCATTACCAAAAACAACTATTTATCTACTGAAATACTAAGAGATCGAGACAGATTTGCATTTTCTTCAGTTTAATGCACTGTATGTGTGCTAGTCTTTAGAATTTTTTCTTAACTCCTAAGAATTTAGATGATCTATTTAAAATATATACTGCAAAAGAGTCGCCACCTGGAATGGACCCTTAGAACTTTTTTTTTGGCATTTTAATGATTATATCAAGGATTAGAGAATAGATTGTCTTATAACTCTTTTCAGCACAACCTACACACGTGGACAAAATTGTTGGTACCCTTCGGTTAATGAAGGAAAAACCCACAATGGTCACAGAAATAACTTTAATCTGACAAAAGTAATAATAAATAAGAATTCTATGAATGTTAACCAGTGAAAGTCAGACATTGCTTTTCAACCATGCTTCAACGGAATTATAAAAAAAAATTAACTCATGGAACAGGCCTGTACAAAAATTATGGTACCCCTAACTTAATAGTTTGTTGCACAACCTTTTGAGGCAATCACTGCAATCAAACGATTCCTGTAACTGTCAATGAGACTTCTGCACCTCTCTGCAGGTATTTTGGCCCGCTGCTCCAGTTCTTTCCGGTTTGAAGGGTGCCTTTTCCAGACAGCATGTTTCAGCTCCTTCCAAAGATGCTCAATAGGATTGAGGTCAGGGCTCATAGAAGGCCACTTTAGAATAGTCCAATGTTTTCCTCTTAGCCATTCTTGGGTGTTTTTAGGTGTGTGTTATGGGTCATTGTCCTGTTGCAAGACCCATGACCTGCGACTGAGACCCAGCTTTCTGACACTGGCCAGCACATTTCTCTCTAGAATCCCTTGATAGTCTTGAGATTTCATTGTACCCTGCATAGATTCAAGACACCGTGTGCCAGATGCAGCAAAGCAGCCCCAGAACATAACAGAGCCTCCTCCATGTTTCACAGTAGGGACAGTCTTCTTTTCTTGATATGCTTCATTTTTCCATCTGTGAACATAGAGCTGATGTGCCTTGCAAAAAGTTCAATTTTTGTCTCATCTGTCCATAGGACATTCTCCCAGAAGCTTTGTGGCTTGTCAACATGGCTTTTTTTATGATTTGTTTTCAACAATGGTGTCCTCCCATGTAGTCCACTTTGGCTCAAACAACGACGGATGGTGCGATCTGACAGTGATGTTCCTTGAGCATGAAGTTCACCTTGGATCTCTTTAGAAGTCTTTCTGGGCTCTTTTGGTACCATTCGGATTATCCGTCTCTTTGATTTGTCATCAATTTTCCTCCTGCGGCCACATCCAGGGAGGTTGGCTACAGTCTCATGGATCTTAAATTTCTGAAAATGTGCAACTGTAGTCACAGGAACATCTAGCTGCTTGGAAATGGTCTTATAGCCTTTACCTTTAACATGCTTGTCTATAATTTTCTTTCGAATCTCCTGAGACAACTCTTTCCTTCACTTCCTCTGGTCCATGTTGAGTGTGGTACATACCATGTCACCAAACAACACAGTGACTACCTGGAGCCCTATATATAGGTCCACTGACTGATTACAAGATTGTAGACACCTGTGATGCTAATTAGTAGACACACCTTGAATTAACATGTCCCTTTGGTCACATTATTTTCAGTATTTTCTAGGGGTACCATCATTTTTGTCCAGGCCTGTTCCATGAGTTTATTTTTTTTAAATAATTCTGTTGAAGCATGGTTGAAAAGCAATGTCTGACTTTCATTGGTTAACATTCATAGAATTTTTTTAAATTATTACTTTTGTCAGATTAAAGTTATTTATGTGACCATTGAGAGTTTTTCTTTCATTGACCGAAGGGTACCAACAATTTTGTCCACGTGTGTAGGTAATATGATGTAATATATTTTATTTCATTTTAACCAACTATATAAACATAGACTGAGCCAAAACCATAAAAAAATCTTTAAATCCGATAGACTTAATTAATAAATAAATAAATAAATAAAAATCACACACACACACAGATTAAACCTTATTTACAGATTAAATTATACAAAAAAAACTGATAATTTTTTAATATAAACAAAAAAAAATCTCACAAAAATACTATCTAGGCAGATATAAAATTTATGATTAGGGCTTTTTTGAAATAAATCATTGGACTACTGATCAAAAGATCCCAGGTTCAAACCCCAGCACCACCAAGTTGTCACCATTGGGCCCTGTTACTTAGACTGCGTAAGAAATTAAAGAGAAGCATCACAATGTCAGCTCAGCACCCGAGCCCAAACTTCATTTAAATTAACTGAACAAATATTGTAAACAATAACAGCCCACAATTAATAAAGCATTTTTATTTAGACTATAATCCTGCATCTTTTTTGGTGTGCCAGCTGCCACTTTTTATTTAGAAATTTTCAATACAAATCTTATAATGCCCACATCAAACATTCCCCATCTTAATATTTTAACTATTTATTTTACCTATTTAAACAATTTATTTGACTATTTTAACTATTAGTGTTTCATTTACTTCAAAATAACATTAAGAACAAGAACATTAAAAAATATATTACTGATTAAATGTGGGCTGAAAAAACTGTTGTCCTAAAAAATTTAGCAGATGACGACTGTGATGAGATTGATGTCCATCAATGTGATATACAGTATGCTGGACAAACTCCCAGGTGGGAAGACACTGCTTTGTGTAGTAGTATCAAAGACAAAAAAAGTTTAAAATAAACATCAACAACCAAAGATTCTGGAACACAGTACAGGATGCGTCACAAGGCTGCAATATATTGTACTATAACCGTTTTATACCAAAGAATACCAATTAGAAATAACCAAAATAAAATACCTCAGCTGTTTTCTTTCCATGGTGAGGCTGCATTGGGCGGGGTACATGAGGTATGTACAGGGTGGGCCATTTATATGGATACACCTTAATAAAATGGGAATGGTTGGTGATATTAACGTCCTGTTTGTGGCACATTAGTATATGTGAGGGGGCAAACTTTTCAAGATGGGTGGTGACCATGGTAGCCATTTGGAAGTTGGCCATCTTGGATCCAACTTTTGTTTTTCAATAGGAAGAGGGTCATGTTACACATATGCACTGAAGCTGGCACGTTCCCTGAGTTTTTCCAGTAAGATGGTGCACCACCACATTATGGTTGTCAGGTCCGAGCATTCCTAGATGAACAGTTTCCTGAAAAGTGGATTGGTCGTCGTAGGCCAGTTGAATGGCCCCCAAGGTCTCCCGATCTGACCCCTTTAGACTTTTATCTTTGGGGTCATCTGAAGGCAATTGTCTATGGTGTGAAGATACGAGATGTGCAGCACCTGAAACTACGGATACTGGAAGCCTGTGCTGGCATTTCTCCTGCGGTGTTGCTATCAGTGTGTGAAGAGTGGGAGAAGAGGGTTGCATTGACAATCCATCACAATGGGCATCACATGGGCACATATTTTATAAGTGGTCAGAAACTTGTAAATAACTCATGAAATAATAGTTACTTTAAAACCAAGCACACCATTGTTTTTCTTGTGAAATTCCCAATAAGTTTGATGTCACATGACCCTCTTCCTATTGAAAAAACAAAAGTTGGATCCAAGATGGCCGACTTCCAAATGGCCACCATGGTCACCACCCATCTTGAAAAGTTTGCCCCCTCACATATACTAATGTGCCACAAACAGGACATTAATATCACCAACCAGTCCTATTTTATTAAGGTGTATTCATATAAATGGCCCACCCTGTACATAGGCGTTGCCTGAAGCTCAAATCTCGAAAACGCTGGGGCAATTTTTAAATAGATGCTATCTTTAATAACCGATGGAGATTTTGAGCTGTACACACATGTATTCTCGCCTAAACAACTCCTAAAACTACACTTTTAAATATCACTGTTATTGTGTCAAACATTTTGCAGGCTGCCATTTGGAGAAGCCAGAGAAGAAAGAATAAACCAGTTGTTGGGTCAAAATAACCCAATCAGGTGTTTACAAAAACAACCCAGCATTTTTTAGTGTGTTCTGAATGTCTATTTTTCTAGTTATTTCTATATTTAAAGTTTAATGTCTTTTAATGTAACATTTTTTAAAAAGAATAATAATAAACAAATACAAACAGATGGGCTATATAACAGTTCATTCTTTGTACAAATTAAATTGTTAGCTAGTGAACTTGATTGTCTGTCTAAACAACATTAACCAATGTTGACATACAGGTAATGTCAATTGCTCTGGTTCTGATTTTTCATGTTTGTTGTATAAAGTTCTCGAATGTGGAAATTACCATCACTGGAGTATTTCTTCGATACAACATATGACTTTATGACTTCAGCTCAAACTGTGAAAACTGTGTCGAATTAAAATGTGACTGTGCACTACCTGGCTGTCATTTCATGAATGACACGAAATGCGGCTGATTTATTTTGGCCCCTGTCATTTTGACACTGCGGTAATGGGCATTCTCATAGACTACCTACTGTATGCCCCCCCCCCCCCTTTTGGAGGATATTTTAAAATAAACCCAGTGGTGCATTGCAGGTTGCTTAATAACTGATCATCTTTTTTTGTTTTCCTTAGGGCTACAGTATTTGAGGGAAAGGTCACAGAATTCATTGGAGCCACATATGAAGTGTGTCCAGCTGTGTTATTGTATACATTGATCTTCATGGAAAAACCTAGCACCGCACCAGTACTCAAGGGTTTTTCTCTTTTTAATATTGCATGCAGTATTATGTTGACATGACAAAAACATCTTGCAGTTAGAAAACATAAAATCATAATTAGTACAGCTATACATATACAATTTTAAAGAACATTAGTAAAGACAAAAAAAAAGTTATATTAAGGACCATTTGTTATATTAGGACCATTAGTTATATGGTCCTTGAATTTTTTATTTTCTTTTTTAATTCAATACATTTCTTTAGTACAGTGCATATGAGCCCGATTTGTTTGTCTTGACCGTACAGGACTTGCTTTTTATATATAGAGCTTTAAAAAACACTTCTCTGAAAAGTAGCTTTGCCATAAATAGCTGCCATAGCTGATGGTAGTGTTATTGGTTTGTTTTCCAGACTACAAAGAAAAGTGTTTTATGGTTCAAGTTATTTTCTGCTGCCTTTGATTTGAAATGTAAATAAAACAATCTCTTTGGATGATTTTGAAGCGAAATGAATTTTTATTTTTTTTTTCAAACCAGGGAAATAAAATTAATCAATGGCGTGTGTGAGAGAGATTGTTCCATTCAGTTTCACGATCTCAAATAACTTTAACAAACGCTGACAGTTTGGTTTAACCTGTTCAGTTAGAGCTCAGAATATTGCAGACATAGTGAGCGCGGATGCCTAAAACACCCAAGTCCATGAGTGTCTTTTAATCATCCAAGGCAAGCATTTTATTCAAACAGCCTGCAACACTACTCGGCCTGCAGTGTAACAGCTGCTCTTCCTGAGAGCAGAACCTTTAGGCACATGGCTTTTACAATCCCAGTAACAACATCTTATAATGCACATCTAATTGGATCTGTGCTAGTTCATGCGCTATCCTTTATCTTTCTTGGAAATTTCAGCCATTTGTGTAGATCCACCTTTGCCAAACTTAGGGTTGTGACCTAATGATGTTCTGCGTGGTAACAAGACTTTGGTATGGGTCTTCACTGAAATGCAAGCATTGAAATACCAATGTCACATCAATGAGAAATGAGGGCCTTACTAATGATGTGTGACGCGTCACTTTGGGAACCTCGATTCTGGAAATGTGTCGAGACTTATTGTAAATATTACAGTTTCTGAGATACTGAATTTTGGTTCATTAGCTGTAAGCCATCAAAATTAAAAGAAAGAAACACTTGAGATATATCTGTGTTTTTAATTGAATTACTCAATTTTTTCGATGATATACTTATTTATTGAGATGCACCTGAATATTATTATAGAACATGATGCTGAGCAAAGAGGTACATGTTAAAAATTCTGCATGTGATTTTTTAAAAATTCATTTTTTATTTTTTTTTTTAAATGCTAACCCTATCCCTTACACCATGGTAACGAGGAACACTGCTTGGTCTTTTTTTATTTATTGACAGAGGGACCAGTTGAAGCTACGAGTAACATTAATTAAACCATTTAACACAAAGGAAACTTGCTTCAAGGGTTTATCTCACTATCGCACTCACACTGTGGGCAGTGTGGCCGATGACAAAGTAAGATGCCTAAAAGGTGACTAGAAATTATTTTCCTAATTAAAATGGAATCGGTATCATCAAAGAACCAAAATTGTGTGTCCTCAGAGTGTTACACCGCCCACAACGGTGTGTGAGCGAGCAGTTCGAAAACATGCGGTCGGCTGGCGTCAGGTGGTTCGAAGGAAACATGCGATAGTCTTCAGCCCTCACGACACAGTGGTAGTAGTAGTAGCCTTAATGTAGGAGCGCCCTAATGACGGAGGAATTGGATACAACTAAATTAGGGAGAAAATAGGGGGAAAATCAAAAAAATTGTCTCTTGCCTTGTTTGCGGGTGATCTCCGAGTTTCTGAGGAATGTGGGATTTCAATAGCAGACACAGAGTCGGAGTTTTTATTCCCATATTTGAGAGAGAACATTTCTAAGGGTGGATTGTTTCATCATAGCTAGCTGCATGCTACTGTATGAATAGTCTAAGAAAAGTGATCGACATTGCTGCATAGTAGTAGGCCGGGTAGCAAGTATTACTAACAGACTGCCTGTTTGGGAGAAAAAAGTACTGCAGAAAGGCTGTTTCTGCATCAAAACACACAAATGTCCCGTTTAGTGACATCATTTCTTATAGGTTTTTTTTATAAGATTTATTACCTTACTTTAACCAATAAGGCAATTCTTTTTAGAAATACATTTTACCAGGCACAAACCAGAAATTACAATTTAACAAAAACATGTGTGATAATATTGATGTGATGGTTTAACCCACCTTCTTTCCATCTGTAGCTGACACGTGACTATACACCTGCTGGGACAGTTTGAACTGTGAATTAAAACTGATATATTCAAATTTAATACTGGCTTTAAAATACAGCTTTTTTTAATACAAATATTTGAATATTTTACTATAGGAAAATAAATGGATATTCATAAGTTTATTGCAAAACAACACCTTTAAAAATGATTAAACTTACTTTCACCTTGCATATAAATTTTATTTAAGATGGTAAAAAAAAAAACTTAAAAAAATAGTACTGCTGACCATCAGTATGTTTTACAAAGTTTTAAAACATAATATAAAAAGAGGGGTACTAGCTTCTCACCAAAAACTGTGTTTGCAAAACCCAATACATTTTTCATGAAATTAGAATCACTGATACCATCCAAAACCTGAATACCTATAAAAATACTTTTTTTTACATTTCCATTGTAATAAATTTCTTTTATATCTTTGGAATGCTTTTAAATTGTATTACTTGATTGAATTAAATGGGAAAAGTCATACAAAGTCAAACATAAATCTAATTAATCCTGAAACAGAAAAAATAACTCAATTGTCTAGATTTTCGCTTACAAGTTTACATATACAGTGGAACCTCGGATTGCGATTAACGTGGTTTACGAGTGTTTTGCAAACCGAGAAAAGATTTTTAATAAATTTTTATTCGGAAACCGAGCAAGTATTAGTTTATGAGCGCCGAGTATCATGTATCACACATGCGACTCTTATTCTGACACAGAGCGTCACTCTCTCACCTTTCCCCCCTCGCCCCCGCCTCCCCCCCCTCCCACCACGGCTTCGCAAACACACAGAAACTCTGCTCGTCTCTTATGAGTGTGTGCGCGCAATTTGACACCGACACACACACGCACAGACGCTCTCTCGCCTTTTCACCACCTCCCCAGCTTCACAAACACACAAACTCTGCTCTGTCGCGATTCTTTTAAAAGGTAAGGTGCTGGTTCATTTGTTTTGTTTTTGTTTTGTTTTTTTACTTTACAGCAGTGATTCCCTTAGTATACGCTCACGCCAGGTCAGAGGGATTTCTTTTTTCCCTGTTAAAACGGTGTTTCTGTTGTGTGTGTTTTTGTTGTGAAACTTAAGTGATTGTTAGTATGCGCTCATGCCAGTCTCGCTTTTTTTCCGTTAAAACAGTGTTTCCGCTGTGTTTATGCATTTGTTGTGAAACTTAAAAAGTGAGTCCGTTAATATACGCTCATGCCAGTCTCAGAAAGATTTCTTTTTTTCCTGTTAAAACGGTGTTTCCGTTGTGTGTGCGCGCGCGCGTTTGTTGTGAATCTTAAAAAGCGAGGTGGGGAGAGGGAGGAGGAGTGTTACTGTGTAAAACGAGGCGAGGGAAAGGACTAATTCCACACACACACACTGCGCGCACCAACGGAAACACTTATCTGTCAGGATTTATTTGTACTTTTTTTAAAAGGTAAAGTGCAGATTAATTTTTTATTTTCATTTTATAGATTGTATTAATTATTTCTATGTATTTTTTGGGGCTGTGGAACGAAGAATTTGAGTTTTCATTATTTCTTATGGGAAATGATGATTTGGTTCACGAGTGTTTTGGAATACGAGCCCACTTCTGAAACGAATTATGCTCGTAATCCAAGGTTCCACTGTACTCATCATGAAAGAAAATGAAAGAATGCTATGCCAGTATTTAGTTGTAATGATATTTGTAATGATTTCTTTTAAATTTGTGTGTTTTAGGTGGAAAATTAAAATACTACATAATAGAAAAAAAATATATATATATATATATTTTTTTTTAACTAATTAAGCTTTGTGCTTCAAATTCTTGTTTTGGGTTTTCTAACAGGTTTGGGTTTATTTTGGGTTTTCTAATCAACACAAGATCAAACTTGTACATACAGAAATATACATACACCTGCTTAAGATTATTAACTCAGTGGCACTTTTTTTGTTGTTGTAATTTAGCTATCCTATGGATATGGATTTCTTAACACAGAAACTTGTTTATTTGAGGAACCAACTTCTTGCCCTGAGAACAAAGTCCTCCGCTAATGTGGTTTCCTGTTTACCTGATGAGGTGAGGAGGCCGTATCGTGGCTGCAGACGGGTGCTAAGCTAAAGGCTAAGCGGCTAGCAAGAAACTGGCGATATAAGCCTGCTGTGCCTTCTGTGATCATGGGAAACATGAACTCACTACCAAATAAGATTGACGAACTGGCTGGGCTGGTGAAAAACGTCACCATCTACAGTGAGAGCAGTTTGTTGTGCTTCTGTGAAACATGGCTCACTACTGACATTCCGGATGCTAACATGGAGATATCCGGCTTCAGCAGTGAGAGCGGACAGGGATAACAGAGCATGCAGGAAAAGCAAAGGAGGAGGACTCTCACTGTACGTGAACAAGAAAAATTTCAAGCTGTAGCAGGGACATTGAACTTCTGGCTGTAGCTTTACGACCCTATTATTTGCCCAGGGAGTATGGCCATGTGATAACGGGGTTGACCTACATTCCTCCACAGTGGGAATATTGAGGACATTGTACACTGCATGATGGATTATATCTACTTTTGCATGGATGTTGCTGTTCCTGTAAGAACTTTGTTAACAACAAGCCCTGCATCACAAGTGACATCAAAGCTCTCCTGAATAATAAAAAAAGAGAACTTTTCAAAATGGTGATCAGCAGGAGATCAAGCATGTGCAGAAGGAACTCAATGTTCAGCTCAGGGGAGGGGAGGGGGGGAGGCAAAAGATAAGTACAAAAGGAAGCTGGCGCAGAAACTGCAGAGCAACAGTATGAAGGAGGTGTGGAATGGAATGAAGACAATCACTGGGTGCAGTTCAAAACGGTGTGAAACCATTGAGGGAGAAGTGGGGAGAGCAAACCAGTTTAACAACTTTTTCAATAGGTTTGACCACTTCAACTCATTCACACCTCCAGAGCACTGTACCTCCAACCCCTCCTGCGTGCACCCCCCCCTCTCTTCTAATACCAATTAATTTGAAACTCCGAACACTGCAAACTACACTGCTCCTCCTTCTAACTCCATCCTCTCCAGCTCAGAACATAGAAAAGAGGAAACTGTCACTCCACCTGAAATTACAACAACCCAGGTGTGTAGAGAGCTGAGGAGATTTCGCCCCACTAAAGCAGCCGGCCCAGATGTAGTATCACCTCGACTACTGAAGGCCTGCGCGTTGGAGCTGGGAGATCCTCTTCAGCACATCTTCAAACTAAGCCTGGAACTGAAGGTCCCTCAGCTGTGGAAAACATCGTGCATCATCCCAGTACCAAAGAAACCACGCCCTGGGGAAATGAATGATCACAGACCAGTCGCCCATACACCACATATTATGAAGACAATGGCACGGACACTGATGCATCACCTGAAGCTACAGGTCAGTCATGCTCTTGACCCCCTACAGTTTGCATACCAGCCGAAGGTGGGCGTGGAGGATGCCATCACCTACATGCTCCACAGATCTCTGTCTCACCTGGATCGGGGCAGTGGTGCTGTGAGGATTACATTCCTGGATTTCTCCACTGCCTTTAACGCCATCCAGCCGCTGCTCCTCAGAGACAAACTGACAGAGATGGGAGTGAGCTTGCAGCTGGTGGCCTGGATCACAGATTACTTGACAGGCAGGCCTCAGTATGCCTTTCAACAACTGCAAAAAAGTGATGTTTTACCAGACGGTGGTGGCGAGCGCACTCTTCTATTCAGTAGTGTGCTGGGGAGCCAGCATCAAGAAGAAGAAGGACGTCACATCTGGAAAAGCTGGCGTGGAAGACAGGCTCAGTGGTGGATACAGAGCTGGAAAGCCTAACATCTGTGGTAGAGCGCCAAGCACTGAACAAGCTCCTGTCAATTATGGGCAATCCATCACATCCACTGCACAACACAATCACCAGACAGAGGAGTAGCTTCAGCAACAGGCTGCTGTCACTGCACTGCTCCACTGACAGATTGAATGATTTTATAAGGAATGTTCCAATACCACTTTATGTAAAACTTAGTAAGAGTACAAGTACTTCCATTTAGATAAATGGCAATACTACAGTTGGAACAATCAGTTTGAAGTCATTAAAACCACATATTCACAGATTTCATGTTAACAAACTAGTTTTGGTAAGTCAATTAGGACATCCACTTTTAAGCATGACGCAAGTAAAAATTTCCAATAGTTATTTATGGATATATTACTTATAATTTACTATACCTCAATTCCAATGGGTAAAGCGTTTACCTGTACATACTCTTAGTTGACTTAGTGGGCTTTAAACAGCTTGGAAATTTTCAGAAATTGATGCCATGGCTTTAGCAGCTTTTGACAAGCTAACTGACAAAATTTGAGTTACTTGGGGGTAAAACCTTTGGGTGTATTTTAAACCATGACTTCAATTTAAGTGCCTCCTTGTTCGACATCATGGGAAAATCTAAAGAAGTCTATCAAGACCCTGATCAAGTCAAATAGCTGAGCAAGGAGGCACATACTTCTTTTTCAGCTATTTGAAAAAAAGTATTAGTCAATCCCAAAAAAACTGAAAGAGACCCTCAGAAAAGACACTGGAGAAAACAGTACAAAACTTTCTATATCCACAGTAAAATGAGGCCACTATTGACATAACCTGAAAGGCTGCTCAGCAAGGAAGAAGCCACTGCTAAAAAAAAAAGCCAGACTAAGGTTCGCAGCTGCGCCTGGGGACAAATATCTTAGAAGAAGAGAAATGTTCTTTGGACAGTTACACTTTTGTTTTATGACCCTTAGTGTCTGGAGGATAAAGGAGGAGGGTTATAAGCCAAAGAATACCATCCTTACCGCGAAGCACAGGATTGACTGTCACAATTCACAAAATAGATGGCATTATGGGAAAGAAAGATTATGTAGATAAAATGAAGCAAGATATTAAGATATCAGCCAGGAATTTAAAGCTTGATCTCAAATCGGTCTTCCAATGGACACTGCCCTTCCAATGGACACTGCCCTCAAGCATACTTCCAAAGTTGTGGCAAAAGGTGAGTTTGAAGGTTTTTGGCTAAGGTCATGTAAACTTCTGGCTGAAGTGGTTCCTGACAAACTTAATGGTTCCTGACAAAAGCTGACGTTCCAGAGCACAATGCTAACAGAAATGTTCAGAATGTGCACATCTGAACAAATCATTAGGGGTGTGTGTGTGTGAGGAAGTCATCCTAAACAGCAGCCCCCTTCCTCCTTTTTTCCTCACTCTGGTCTCAATCACTACACCCACAATTCATTTAAAGGTAAATTGCAGGATAATATGTTAAATTTTTACTTCATATTTTGTACAAATTATTTTTATATGAAAATGTTTGGGTTGTGGAACAAATTGTCTGAGTTTCTATTATTTCTTATGGAAGAAATTAGCTTTGATATACAAGCATGCTTCCAGAACAAATTATGCTTACCATCCAAGGTTCCACATCCATTGTGTTTCAAAAGTCTTGTGTTTTTGACAGATGATTTGCTTAAAAGTTAAACATAATTAAACTGTAAAATAATAAAAAATGAGAGTGAGTTTGAGCTTTTAATGAGCAAATGCAATGGATGAAGGGTACTGCTCTAAAGCAAATGCAATGGGTGGCCTAAATTTATAACATAACATAAAACAAAAACATGCTAAATGGAATGCAGCACAATAATCATTTAACCTCAGTTATCATGTTTGCATGATTGTGGCTAACAATAAAATTTAAATCATTGCACACCCCTAAGTGAACACAAACAGACAAGGACAGTTTTCTTAATGACATTTAGGTCCATGACCTAATGACATGTCTAAAAACATTTAATTTGTCTGTGCATTTAAAATGATTAAGTGAATTGAACTTTTAACTGAATTGTCAACATGATCCATACATAAAATGCAGTCATCACAAAAGAATATTCAAATCCAATCAATGTGTACATTATTTAGTCTAATGTGTAAATTTACACATATTCAAGAGCAAGACATTTTCTACAGACTGATATGATTAATTTCTGCATAATTTTCTTTGTGTCCAGCTTGATAGATGAGGGTCACTGTGCACAGAGAATGAGGTAACACCTGGTTAAGGCACATATTCCTGTATGACTGTACATTACCATTCATGGTACAACTTTTTTTTTTCTTTTAACCCCCTCAGTAGATTTTCTTTCAGGGAAAGGACATATCTGCCTCAAATGTTTAGTTATGACCTCTATCAGTAGAATTGTAAATATGCTGAGGTTGCACCAGTTTTCCATTTATGTATCCTATCTGTGATGGTGGTACGGCAGAGAGGGCAGGTCTTTTCCTGATTAAGCCACAGCACAATGCAATCCTCACAGAAGATGTGCTGTCAAAAAACAATATGGTACTTATAATCACAAAATAATCACAATGTGCTTCGTTTCTCTTACCCCAGAACAATTTTCCAGAAATTACAACTACTGTACATCATTAAATTGCTTCCTAAATTGGTTCCTGTACATAATCATAAATCATTGCTCCCTGACAAAACCCATATTCCAAACCAGTCATGGTAACAAGAAAAAAAAATCTGCTAACACTTCCAAGCTGCCACCGACAGATTGAAAACTGTTTAGCAGAGTAAGTTCAAAGCTTTTTCTCCACACTCTGAGAGCGAATTAATCTCAAAACCCACTCATTACACATGCTTACATCAGGCTCAAAACACCACAAGCGCAATTTGTCAAATGGGGCATTTGAGGACGTAAAACATCTCGTGGACAAAATTGTTGGTACCCTTCGGTCAATGAAAGAAAAACTCACAATGGTCACAGAAATAACTTTAATCTGACAAAAGTAATAATAAATAAGAATTCTATGAATGTTAACCAATGAAAGTCAGACATTGCTTTTCAACCATGCTTCAACGGAATTATATAAAAAAAAAAAGAACTCATGGAACAGGCCTGGACAAAAATGATGGTACCCCTAACTTAATAATTTGTTGCGCAACCTTTTGAGGCAATCACTGCAATCAAACGATTCCTGTAACTGTCAATGAGACTTCTGCACCTCTCTGCAGGTATTTTGGCCCACTCCTCATGAGCAAGCTGCTCCAGTTGTTTCCGGTTTGAAGGGTGCCTTTTCCAGACAGCATGTTTCAGCTCCTTCCAAAGATGCTCAATAGGATTGAGGTCAGGGCTCATAGAAGGCCACTTTAGAATAGTCCAATGTTTTCCTCTTAGCCATTCTTGGGTGTTTTTAGCTGTGTGTTTTGGGTCATTGTCCTGTTGCAAGACCCATGACCTGCGACTGAGACCCAGCTTTCTGACACTGGCCAGCACATTTCTCTCTAGAATCCCTTGATAGTCTTGAGATTTCATTGTACCCTGCACAGATTCAAGACACCCTTCAAGTTCAAGTAGGCTTTTATTGTCATTTCAACCATATACAGTTCAGTACACAGTGAAACTAAACAACGTTCCTCCAGGACCAAGGTGCTACATACATGCAACGACATAAATTAACAACACAACGCAGATTTTTACATTTTAAGTTAAGTTACATTTATGTTAACCTAAAAAAAACTATAAATTTCTATACAAAAAAAGAGACAACAAAGACAGCAGACAACAAAGTGCACGTGCAAATGTGCAAACGAAGAGCTACATGACAACACAACAACGTAACACGTTACAGTTAAGAAATACCTTTTTAGTGATAAGGTATGGGTTGAGGTAGTGGAGAGAGCAGCAAGTAAACAATTTACATTGTGTTCAAAAATATTGTGTGCAAATCGCAAAGCGAAATAAAATATTGTGCAAATATTGCAAAGAGCAGTTCAAATGGGTAGGTATGAACAAATTAAGGTGGTTGTAAATCAGTGTGATTGTGCATGTGTGTGTTTATCAGTTCAGTCCCGATGTTATTTAGTTCGTCTGTTTTAGTGATTTGTGTGTGTGTGTGTGTGTGTGTTTATCAGTCCAGTCTCTTTGTGTTGAGGAGACGGTTGGCTTGTGGGTAAAAACTGTTACATAGTCTGGATGTGAGTGCCCGGATGCTTCGGTACCTTTTTCCAGATGGCAGGAGAGTGAAGAGTGTGTGTGATGGATGTGTCCGGTCAGCCACAATGCTGGTGGCTTTGCGGATGGAGCGTGTGGTGTAGATGTCTTCGATAGAGGGGAGAGAGACCCCGATGATCTTCTCAGCTGTCCTCACTATCCGCTGTAGGGACTTGCGGTCTGATATGGAACAATTCCCAAACCAGACAGTGATGCAGCTGCTCAGGATGCTCTCGATGGTTCCTCTATAGAAGGTGGTGAGGATTGGTGGTGGAAGCTGTGCCTTTCTCAGCCTTCTCAGGAAGAAAAGACGTTGTTGGGCTTTCTTATGCAGAGAGCTGGTGTTGAGGGACCAGGTGAGGTTCTCCTCCAGGTAGACACCCAGGAATTTCGTGCTCTTGACGATCTCCACAGAAGAGCCGTCGATGCTGAGCGGAGAGTGATTGCTCCGTGTCCTCCTGAAGTCAACAATCATCTCTTTTGTCTTATCGACGTTCAGAGACAGGTTGTTGTCTGTACACCAGTCTGTTAGCCTCTGCACTTCCTCTCTGTACGCCGACTCATTGTTCTTGCTGATGAGACCCACCACGGTCGTGTCATCAGCAAACTTGATGATATGATTGGAGCTGTGTGTCGCTACACAATCATGAGTCAGCAGTGTGAACAGCAGGGGACTGAGCACGCAGCCCTGGGGGGCCCCAGTGCTCAGTGTGGTGGTGCTGGAGGTATAGTTCCCGATCCGCACTGCCTGAGGTCTTTCGGTCAGGAAGTCCAGGATCCAGTTACAGAGGGAGGTGTTCAGTCCCAACAGGCTCAGCTTCCCGATCAGTTGTTGGGGGATGATTGTATTGAATGCTGAACTGAAATCTATGTACAGCATTCTGACCCTGTGCCAGATGCAGCAAAGCAGCCCCAGAACATAACAGAGCCTCCTCCATGTTTCACAGTAGGGACAGTGTTCTTTTCTTGATATGCTTCATTTTTCCGTCTGTGAACATAGAGATGATGTGCCTTGGCAAAAAGTTTTTTTTGTCTCATCTGTCCATAGGACATTCTCCCAGAAGCTTTGTGACTTGTCAACATGTAGTTTGGCATATTCCAGTCAGGCTTTTTTATGATTTGTTTTCAACAATGGTGTCCTCCTTGGTCGTCTCCCATGTAGTCCACTTTGGCTCAAACGACGACGGATGGTGCGATCTGACACTGATGTTCCTTGAGCATGAAGTTCACCTTGGATCTCTTTAGAAGTCTTTCTGGGCTCTTTTGTTACCATTCGGATTATCCATCTCTTTGATTTGTCATCAATTTTCCTCCTGCGGCTACGTCCAGGGAGGTTGGCTACAGTCCCATGGATCTTAAATTTCTGAATAATATGTGCAACTGTAGTCACAGGAACATCTAGCTGCTTGGAAATGGTCTTATAGCCTTTACCTTTAACATGCTTGTCTATAATTTTCTTTCGAATCTCCTGAGACAACTCTTTCCTTCGCTTCCTCTGGTCCATGTTGAGTGTGGTACATAACATGTCACCAAACAACACAGTGACTACCTGGAGCCCTATATATAGGCCCACTGACTGATTACAAGATTGTAGACACCTGTGATGCTAATTAGTGGACACACCTTGAATTAACATGTCCCTTTGGTCACATTATTTTCAGTATTTTCTAGGGGTACCATCATTTTTGTCCAGGCCTGTTCCATGAGTTTATTTTTTTAAATAATTCTGTTGAAGCATGGTTGAAAAGCAATGTCTGACTTTCATTGGTTAACATTCATAGAATTCTTTTAAATTATTACTTTTGTCAGATTAAAGTTATTTATGTGACCATTGAGAGTTTTTCTTTCATTGACGGATGGGTACCAACAATATTGTCCACGTGTGTATATATATATATAAAATCCTACTGGTAAACCTTTTACACATTTTCATTCAATGTGGTAGGAGTAAATTATTTGCCTATTTAAGTTTGAATTATAATTAGAAATAATAATTTAACGTGTTGTTCAACACAATGTTAAACTCTTGTATTTGAAGTTATTTTGTATTGTTTACATGCTCTGCTTGGCTTTTGAATGAGAAAACTAATGTTATAAAGTGTTTTGTAAAGGTAATAAAACTGGTGAAAATGTAATATTGAATTGGAATAGGAATATTTTCAGTCCTAAATTAACTTTGAGCGCGGCTCCTAGGAGTGCTTAGTAAATACGGGCCCTGATCTTGCTCCATCGGATATTCACCTGTTTCGTCCCCTGAAAGCAGCCCGCACCATAAGAGAGAAGAAACTTGGCCATTCAGTACATTTGAGGTAGTCAACAGTTTTACTTGCTTCTTTTTAATTTCTACTGAAGCAATCTCTGATCTAATGTTGGGATCTACCTGTCTTACTCTGATATGCTCTTATGTGGTAAATAGCTTTGGACTCTATGACCTTTGACCTTAACTCTATTGCTCCCAACTGCAAGCATTGTCCTCTGAAACTGAAGCCTTTTTTTTTTTTTTTTTTATCCACCTCTGGCGATGGTTTATTTGTTCAGAGGCAGTGTTATGATCAAGGATTGATTCATTAGAAATGAAATAGTCTGTTGGCCAACTCAAATGTACTGAATGCCCAGGTTTCTTCTCTCTGAGGTATGGGCACACTCCAGGACAGACATGCCAAAACAGTTAGTTCCCGACTTACAAACATCCAAGATCCATTCTGGGAGCATGTTCGAAAGTCGGATTCATTTTCAAGTTTAACAAAGTGAGTCTTGCATACCTTGACACAAATGTACAATGTAAAGGATAAAAAAAATAAATAAATAAAAACACAGGTGTGGTGTTTTGGTTCCACATTATACTCTCGTGAGAGGTCAGCTGATCTTGTTTAAAGAGGAAGACGACGGAGAGAGCATAAAGCTACACACTACACTACTGCACACTTGAATGGATGCCCTTTTGTCTCAGAGCTGTTTGGACTGTCAACTCGTTGAGGATTTTCCATAATTAGAATTATTCTCCATCAGGACAGCATTACAGGACAGACATTTTCTAGCATTGTGTTCCCGGATTGATTAATTGAAAGGCCAACTCATTTCTCCCGCACCCGCATTGGTCATCACAGAATCCTGAACTTAAATCCTTTGAAAATCTTAATATTCTTCAAAGGTATTTCGACTCTCACCATCAGTACAAGATCTTAGCCAAAGTATATGCCAATTTGCACAGAAATAAATGCTGTGACACTGCATAAGATTGTTGAATGTATCCACTTCAGTCCTATCTTATCCATTGGCTACCAGTCCATTGGCTACCAGTGAAATTTCACATTGATTTTAGAAAACTACTGTTCGGCTATAAAATACTGAATGGTCTCATGCCACAGAACCTGAGTGAATTGATGGTATGATCTGCCAAGGTTACTTTGATCAAGAGGTGCAAGCTATTTGTTCATACATCTTATAATGAAGTTTACACTCTCCTTAACTCCTCCTGAAGTGTTACAGAAAGAAAAATACATACAGAGGCCGTAATTAACACGCTGTCTTTCTGAGCGGAAGACTTTGATGGCTTAGTGTTTACGCTACTGATAATTCCATGCTAAAGAATATTTTATAAATAATATTTCTGTCACAACATTTTGATACACTTTTGTTTAAATATAAAGCTCTCCGTTCATGCTAGCACAATAGCATATTAAAATGCCAACACAAATTGTACAGATCTGGCCATTAAGAATGCACGTTTCGAGACAAGAGATCTCGCGAGCTGCCGCAGCAGCGGGCGGGAAGCTGTGAAAATGACGTTCATTAACTGTAGGGACAGTTGTGTTCCAGTCAGAGGTATTGTGTGTCTACTGAAGCCGAAAATCTGTTAATCTCTCTTAGGCGCCCATTGACAGCAAGCGACAGAGCTCAAAAACGTGTCGAGCTCAAACTGTAAATAGTAACATGTATTTATTCTTCATTTTCTTCTCACCTTCAATGATGATTCTTCTTTGACTGCGCTTTCTCCATTCGGTATTATTATTAGTAGTAGTGCTGTGAATTTATTATTATAGGCAAAAAGACGAAGTACAACAAGGAATACACAAGTGTATGATAAGTTAGCCTAAAACAATATAGTTTTATTGTGTATATATGTAAATATATGCTACTCGCTGAATATAATGCGACAGCATGCAGAATCCCTGGGCTTTGACTGCGCTTTCTCCATTATTATTAATATTAGTAGTACACTGTAAAAATGCTGGGTTTCTGTAAACATATCGTTGGGTTATTTATGCTGGGTCAGAATTCTGGGTTATTTCAAGTACTTTAATCACACTGTTGGGTTGCTTATGAATACTAAAAGCGCTACATGATTAAACTCAATACAAAAAAATGGAAAAAGAAATGTCTGTTTCCTCCCTAGACCTTTAGTCTGCATCACAATGAACTGAAGCTCAGCACGTCTTCTTTCCTTGTTTTAATCTGTAATATTTAAGTGAAATATATTCCGCGCATATGCCTAAATATAAATTTTTATTTATGGACAGATGTATTATGTTTTATCTACAAGCACTGCAATTTTCGCTGGTTTCAAAACAACGTTTCCGGAGATTTGAGCTCCAGACAATCCCCAGGTGCTCTATACTCATGTAGACGACACCCACCCACCCGACGCAGCCGTACCTCGGAACGAACTTCTGAAAACTACCGCTGGCGAACTATCTCTGCAGTGATTAAAACAGCAGATTAATTTCATTTGGGGTATTTCTAAGAGGCAATCTACTGTATTTACATTATGTGAAGTTGTGTATATTTTGGGACTTTTTAAAAAAACAAAATGGTTCTATCTACTAAATCAAATGAATGTGTCAACCCAGCAAGAGTTTTAATTTACCCACTGGTTGGATCAAATAAAATAACCCAGCAGTTTTTAGAGTGTAACATAAAAATGTTCCATTTGTAAAATAGCGTAAAGAAATCATAGGTTGTGCATAGAGTGATTAAAAACAATACAACAAAGGTTACGGTGAAGAAATTCGCAGACTCTTCAACTGCAGGGATTAACAAACAGTGACAATGTAAATGTTAGAATCTGTTGAAGCTCAGTGGTCCGTGTACAACCTCTCGCAAGGAGGGGTTTCCCTGAATTTGCCGTTTTCACGGGGGTGGGGCTAAGAAGCGCGCATCTCGGTTTATTTATACAGATGTACCTGTTTTACAGTACATGGAAATTTACAGGGTTGTCGATTTACCCTGACAAAGAGCAATATAAGAACAGTGCCAGCTGGCACACCTAAAATAGATGCCAAATAATTTTTTATAGTCTAAATTTCTTTTACTAAACTTGTGCTACTGTTGTTTACAATATTTGTTAATTTAAAATTTTTATTTAAATGAGGTTTGGGCTCTGGGATGTGGAGGCTATTTCCTACGTAGTCTAATCAGAGCTCTACCACCTGCTCAGTTCATCTTCATAGTTGGATTTAATATTTTTCGAGTGTAATTCATAAATTGTGTTCATAATAATGAAATGGGATGCCCTAAATCGTGCTTTAAATTAATCTACAATTCATTTAAAATCAGCGTGTGTAAACCTGCAGGTCGCACTTTCACTTTACAAAAGGCAGCGTTTTGATCAAAAGGCTGATAAACGCGTCTTTATCGATAGAAATGCAGACATACTCCGCCAGAAATGCGACAAACACAAATATATAGGCTACTCGCTAGATAAACGCTGGCCTTTTCCAACACAACAGTGCGCTCCGATGTGAGCCGATTTATTCGATTCATAATTTTTCTGTGCATAGGAATTGCATTTCTGTTTCAATTGCATGAATGTTTCATGGTGCTCCAGTCATCCACTGCTCAAGACTTTCAAGACAATCTACCAGGTTTGTTCATTCTCCAGAGAAAGCATATTACAACTGCCCATACAGTAAATAAAAAGAAAAGTATCAAAAAGTATCAAATCCAACTATGAAGTCTGATTTAATTGCCATCATTAAACATTTTTTAAAATCTATTTTATGTTTTGCTGGGGAAATAAATTTTAGGCAGAGACATCTCCTCTGTCTTGTTAATTCATCTAAAAACCCCCGTACAGCA
This sequence comes from Clarias fuscus, assembly GCA_030347435.1. Taxonomy (NCBI): domain Eukaryota; kingdom Metazoa; phylum Chordata; class Actinopteri; order Siluriformes; family Clariidae; genus Clarias; species Clarias fuscus. The sequence goes on along the minus strand of CM059223.1, from coordinate 10,539,738 downwards.
TTTGCCAACAGTGCACCCAGTTTGATAAATTCACACCCATCATGAAAGAAAGGCGAGAAGAGATTCAGCAGAATCTTCTGACACAAATGCATGCCCTGAAGGACTAAATTTCTCATTCACTGCTGAAGTAGTTAAATATGTTTATACTGTTACGTAGGTTATATTTTAAAAGTACAATTGCAAGTAAATTACAAACTGCATGTAATGTTGTAAAATATGAACAAAACAATATTAGACACAAACATATGGTATGGTAGTATATACATTGAAAAAGCTATTTACAGATGAGTGCACAAATGTAAAGCAAACAATTATTAATTCATTGTATATATTTAACTTCATTCAGCCGTTTGAGTTACAGTGGAACCTCGGATTGCGAGTAACATGGTTTACGAGTGTTCCGCAAACCGAGCAAAGATTTTTAATACATTTCTGATCGGAAACTGAGCAAGTATCAGTTTACGAGCACCAAGTATCATGTATCACGCATGCGACTCTTATTTTTACACCGAGCGTCACTCTCTCACCTTTGCACAATCGCCCACCCCCCGGCTTCGCAAACACACAGAAACTCTGCTCGTCTCTTACTTGTATAATCAGAGAAAAGCATCTCACATCTCCACTCAAAATGGTGTAGAGCAGCACAAGTGCCTTGAATAGGGAAGTTTCACAACCCGCTGGCCCCAGGAATGCATTTCCTCTGGGCCCCAGAACAGAGAACATACAAAGGACACATACTATGTTAATCAGTTAAAGTATGCCATTAGGGCAGATATAAAATTATATATGTGTGTACAGGTTGAATGTATGATGTCTTTGTGTTGTGTTCAACATGTTTACAATAAACTTAAGGAGTGTAATCAACGTGTACAGCCCTTGCTATAGATAAAGGTATGAATGGGTATGCAAGACATGGGCAAATGAAAGCTCTGTATATTCAATGAACGTTGATGTGCATGAAATCTTAGTCATATGAACCAGACTCATGTTAATACACTTTAATTAAAAAGCTAAGGTCTGAGCAGCCTTGGCTCAGTTTTTTGAACGTCACACAGTCTGAAGGAAGCAAGCAGACGCTTCTCTTGCTCTGCTCTCAACCAACACCTGAACTTTAACTTCTGACCTGTGCCACCCAGCGATCAAAGACTCCGCTCTCCTCGACACGCAAAGAAACTTCGTGCAACGAAGAGGCCTGCAGAAGAAGTCTCAGAGCATCACACCGACCAATCAGCAATGCCGTGATTCCCTTCGCTGAAGACGAACCAACGAGAACAACAGTCACGTAACAAGTAAAACAAACAAAGCTTCATACCTTGCTGAAAGTGGCGCGCGATTCATAACTAAACCGTAAGATTAAACCCAAGGCTCTGCTCTTGTGACTTTCTCAGTTCCAGTAAATCATACTAGAAAAACTCCATTAACTTTCACCCTCTAAACTGTGTGTGTGTGTGTGTGTGTGTGTGTGTGTGTGTGTGAGAATAATTAAAATAGCGTAGTTTCATGTAACGTAGATTAGTTCAATAAATTCGTGTTTCTTTATAAAGAACTATTGTCTTGGTCATGTATTTTAAAGTTTAAACATTTGCCCAGATCTTGCGTTACCTTGCTCATAATTGCTAAATACTAGATTTTGTGTCATCATCGGTGGCCACGTGATGAGCAGAACTGGTAAGATACACTAATCAATAACATTAATCCGAATCCTAAAAGATTCGATTCACCTCTAATCCAGACTTGAAACCCTACACGTGAGTCTTCGGCCCTCCCGACTGAGGAGTAGCAGCTTAACGTGGGAGCTCCTAGTGACGGGGAGGAATAACACGTGCGCAGATATGAGCAGATTTATCGAGAACACTGCAGACACTCACCCACGAATGCCACAAACAAATATATAGGCTACTCGCTGAATACAACGCAACATCGCGCCCCGAGGCGAACACCCGCAGACCCCCAGTTACTGTAATCCCTGTTCTCACCTTTCATTCACGATAGATGTAAAGTTATCAAACCTGTTTTGCTGATGGGGGAATTGCTGAGGGGTTCAAAACTAACAAGACCGAGCAGATGTCTCTGCCTAAAATGTATTTCGCCAGTAAAACATAAAATAAATAGAAATAAAATGTTTAATGCTATCAATTAAATCAGACTTCATAGATGGATTTGATACTTTGAGTATAATTCATAAATTTACTGAATATATTCGGATTTTGTAAAATAAAGAAACCCATTTCCTTCCTAGACATTTTGTCCGCATCACAATGAACTGAAGCTCAGCACGTCTTCCTTCCTTGTTTTAATCTATAATATTTAAGTGAAACAATTTCGCATATATACATAAATATTCCTTTTTATTTATGGACAGGTATATTATGTTTGATCTGCACTATTGCGAGACACGATGACTTTCTGGGGGAGTACGTCTACATTTTTATAGATAAATCGCACACATTTATCAGCCTTTTAATCAAAACGCTGCCTTTTGTAATGTGAAAGTATGAGCTGCGGGTTGACGCACGCCAATGAACAGCTTTATTTCAGTCATAAATTCACAATCACATTCTATATTTACATATTCTATATTTATAATCACCACATCTATTATTTCCAGCAGTGGTCAAATAATGGATGAAATAATTATTCAATGCCGGACAAAAAAGCAAAAAAGCATAATGATTATTATAAAAATCCTGAAGCACTTCGTGTGCATATAAGAATATTTACTTAAAAATATAGATTTTTTTTGTTTGTTTCATTCATGTCTTCTGATGGTGCTCAATGTCAACACATTTTTACGAAGATATGTTGGCATATTCACAAATCAGGACACTTGCATAGTTAACACTATCAGATAGCCTACTATCAGGAAATTTAATTCATTTTAAGACCATTTAGAAATGGAAACTTATTATGAATTTTAAAGCACGATTTAGGGCATCTCATTTCATTATTATGAAAGCACATATACACAGACTCATCATGAAAGATCTATTGTAAAACTAAATAAAATTCATGTTTGCTTTAGCATTGGAAACGATATTGTTTTAGGCTAACTAATTACACACAATTCTTCATTGTACTTTTAGCTTTTAGGTAAAGTCCTTTTATGCACCACCTGGTGGATATTCAGTGAAGCACAACACATTTGTTTAAATTCTTAAATGTTGCTTGAGGGATTTCGCGGCACAGCGCGAGACAAATTGCATGCATTCTTAATGGCCACATCTGTATACTCCGGGTTTATGTGCAGATGCAGAGGGAGAGACAATGTTCTGGCTTCATGGCAGAAATGGTTCAAGGAACACATGATCAAACTATTTCGATAAAAACAGTTCCAATCGTACAATCTGATTGGACAAGAGACAGTCAACATCAACATCACTGGGACGTATAACTATATGCATCACTCCATGTCACATGTGTTCTAATAACCATTAATTACATTAACTGTCAGTTCCCAGAATGGGTGAAAACAGGTCGACATGGTCTGCAGTACCAAGGGGAGAGCAACTGCGTGCCAAAAACCACACTTTCAGCTAGAAAGCACATCTGGTATCTTTATCTTAAAAAAAAAAAAAAAACTGTGTTCTTTTAGTTACGGCTATAAAGGTAATTAGCTCCTAACACTAGGCCGAATCTTAAAATCGCTCTCCAACCCTTGATCAAGGGGCTCTACTTGGTGTTTGGGACATTGGACTGTACACTCTAGCTTACTAGCATTCCATTTTATACAATTAAAGTTATTTTAGTCTAAACAAGGCTTCATTTTGCATCAGTAGGAGGTTGAAATCATCAGTCAGACATAAGTGTCCTCAGTCAATGTGAAGAGATATGATTTTTTTGATATGAAAAAACAGCATCATCACAGTGCTTATTTAGGCTTTTATTCAATTCAAAATGGCCTTACTTACGGCCAAAATATAACCGGGCTTGTGTCTGCATATTTTAAGGAAGTGTAATATTCTATGGACATAACACTGTTGAGCCTAATTAGCATACTAAGCAGTACAGGCTGCACAAAACAATATTTCAAAAATATTTTTATAGATAGATGTGCAAGGCCAAGACACTTGTAATTTTTATGAATATTATACTCATTTAATGTACAGGATCTGGCCATTAAGAATGCGCGACATGCTGCGAGATCCCTCAAGCAACATTCGGGAATTTAAATAAATGTGTTGTGCTTCACTGAATATCCGCCAGATGGCGCATGGAAGGACTTTATCTAAAAGCCAGACCAAGTACAACGAAGAATTGTGTATAGTTAGTTAGCTTAAAACAATATTGTTTCCAATGCTGAAGCAAACATGAATTTTTTTTTGTTTTACAATAATAATTTATGATGAATGTGCGTATATGTGCTTCATATTATGTTAATAATGATGAAAAGAGATGCCCTAAATTAGGAGGCGCCGTATAGGGCTTAAATCAAACTTCACTCATCCACACACAAGTGAAACACTTGCATACACATATATGAAACAGTCAAACATCTATATATACTACAAACTGCTCACATAAACACATATGAAATGCGCGCACACACACCTATGAGACGCGCGCACATATTCACGAATCAGGACATTCGCATAATTACTGTATATGTCAACATGTCTTCGTTAAAACTTAAAAATGTGTCGCGCACCATCAGAAGACATAAATGAACAAATATAAACATGAAGTGCTTCGGACTTTTTATAAAAATAATTCTGGCTTTTTTGCTGTTTATGTCCAGCATTAAATAATTTTCATCTATTATTTGACCACGGCTGGAAATAATAGCTGGAATGTGATCGTGGATTTATGACTGAAATAAAGCTGTTCATCGGCGTGCGTGAGCTCGAATTATCACTTTACAAAAGGTGCAGACATACTCCCCCAGAAAGTCATCGCCTCTTGCAATAATGAAGATCAAACATACATCCCCTGGCCAGAAATAAAAATTAATATTTAAGCATGTACGCAAAATGTATTTCACTTAAATATTACAGATTAAAACAAGGAAAGTAGACGTGCTGAGCTCCAGTTCATTGTGATGCGGACAAACGGTTCAGGAAGGAAACGGGTTTCGTTATTTTACAAAATCTGAATATATTCAGTAAATGTATGAATTACACTCAAAGTATCAACTCCAACTATGAAGTCTGATTTAATTGATACCTTTAAACATTTTATTTGTTTCTATTTATGTTTATGGTTTGCTGGTGAAATATATTTTAGACAGAGACGTCTGCTCGGTCTTGTTAGTTCTTTTTAAACCCCTCAATTCTGCCAATTCCCCCTTCAGTGAAACCGGTTTGATAAGTTCACACCTATTGTGAATGCAAGGTGAGAAGAGGGATTACAGTAACTGGGGGTCTGCATGTGTTCACCTCAGAGCGCGCTGTCACGTTGTATTGAGCAAATAGACTAAAACAAAAACAAAATCATGTTTGCTTCAGCATTGGAGACAATATTGTTTTAGGCTAACTTTATTAAAGATTATACACTTTCGTATTCTTTGTTGTATACTTCGTCTTTTTGCACACGCGTGTGCATCTTTAAATTTGAACAGAAAATAATAATGGGCTGGTAGGCATGTTATTTTTTCATGCAACTTAAATGGCTGAATGAAGTTAAATATACACAATAAATTAATAATTGCGTTTGCTTTACATTTGAGCACTCTTTCATTGTACAGGTTCTTCTCAAAAAATTAGCATATTCTGATAAAGTTAATTATTTCCTGTAATGTACTGATAAACATTAGACTTTCATATATTTTAGATTCATTACACACAACTGAAGTAGTTCAAGCCTTTTATTGTTTTAATATTGATGATTTTGGCATACAGCTCATGAAAACCCAAAATTCCTCTCAAAAAATTAGCATATCATGAAAAGGTTCTCTAAACGAGCTATTAACCTAATCATCTGAATGAACTAATTAACTCTAAACACCTGCAAAAGATTCCTGAGGCTTTTAAAAACTCCCAGCCTGGTTCATTACTCAAAACCGCAATCATGGGTAAGACTGCCGACCTGACTGCTGTCCAGAAGGCCATCATTGACACCCTCAAACAAGAGGGTAAGACACAGAAAGAAATGTCTGAACGAATAGGCTGTTCCCAGAGTGCTGTATCAAGGCACCTCAGTGGGAAGTCTGTGGGAAGGAAAAAGTGTGGCAGAAAACGCTGCATAACGAGAAGAGGTGACCGGACCCTGAGGAAGATTGTGGAGAAGGACCGATTCCAGACCTTGGGGGACCTGCAGAAGCAGTGGACTGAGTCTGGAGTAGAAACATCCAGAGCCACCGTGTACAGGCGTGTGAAGGAAATGGGCTACAGAGAAGCAGCACTGGACTGTTGCTCGGTAGTCCAAAGTACTTTTTTCGGATGAAAGCAAATTTTGCATGTCATTCGGAAATCAAGATGCCAGAGTCTGGAGGAAGACTGGGGAGAGGGAAATGCCAAAATGCCTGAAGTCCAGTGTCAAGTACCCACAGTCAGTGATGGTCTGGGGTGCCATGTCAGCTGCTGGTGTTGGTCCACTGTGTTTTATCAAGGGCAGGGTCAATGCAGCTAGCTATCAGGAGATTTTGGAGCACTTCATGCTTCCATCTGCTGAAATGCTTTATGGAGATGAAGATTTCATTTTTCAGCACGACCTGGCACCTGCTCACAGTGCCAAAACCACTGGTAAATGGTTTACTGATCATGGTATTACTGTGCTCAATTGGCCTGCCAAGTCTCCTGACCTGAACCCCATAGAGAATCTGTGTGATATTGTGAAGAGAAAGTTGACAGACGCAAGACCCAACACTCTGGATGAGCTTAAGGCCGCTATCGAAGCATCCTGGTCCTCCATAACACCTCAGCAGTGCCACAGGCTGATTGCCTCCATGCCACGCCGCATTGAAGCAGTCATTTCTGCAAAAGGATTCCCGACCAAGTATTGAGTGCATAATTGAACATAATTATTTGAAGGTTTTGATCAAAAGGCTGATAAACCCGTTCGATTTATCAATAAAAATGCCAGAAAGTCATCGCGTCTCGCAATAATGCTGATCAAACACAATACACATGTCCAAAAATAATTAATGGAATATTTAAGCCTATACGCGAAATACATTTCACTTATTATTTCACTATTACAGATTAAAACAAGGAAATAAGACATGCTGAGCTCCAGTACATTAGCGAAATACATTTTAGACAGAGACGTCTGCTCGGTCTTGTTAATTCTTTTTAAACCACTCAATTCTGCCAATTCCCCCATCAGCGAGACCGGTTTGATAACCTATTGTGAATGAAAGGTGAGAAGAGGGATTGCAGTAACTGGGGGTCTGCATGTGCTCACCTCGGAGCGCGTTGTATTCAGTGAGAAGACTAAAACAAAAAAATAATTATGTTTGCTTCAGCATTGGAGACAATATTGTTTTAGGCTAACTTTATTAAAGATTATACACTTTTGTATTCTTTGTTGTACTTCGTCGTTTTGCACACAAATGTGCATCTTTAAATTCGAACAGGAAATAATAATGGGCTGGTAGGCACGTTATTTTTTCATGTAACTTAAATGGCTGAATGAAGTTAAATACACACAATAAATTAATAATTGAGTTTGCTTTACATTTGAGCACTCATGTGTAAATAGCTTTTTCATTGTATACACTACCATATCATATATGTGTGTCTAATACTGTTTTATTTATATTTTACAGATGTGTGAAGAGCAGTTTTCTAGTTTTGCCGCCGCACCTCACGGCGACGATATGCAGTTGCTGGCTTTGACCACTGAGTGGCGCTATATAACTATAGACCGACGCGTCAGACCTTATTTCATTCTCTCAAGGATTAATGAGCCGCAGCTCCTTTAGAGCTGCACGTAGTAGCGGATAAAATCAAGTGTAACATTGTACTTAAACAAATTCATAATAACAGTACTAAAATTACCATACAAATGTAGAAGTAAATTTTATTAGTATCGAATTTAAGCAAAGTAAATGTTAACACAGTGAGCCTTTAGATTTTATCATGTGTAATTAGAAAGCCTACACATGTACACTGTAAACCCAAATGCTCAAAGTAATTAAACACATTGAGTACTGTTTAACTAAATAATTGTTTGAGTACGTAAGTAACAATAACTTAAGTAAAACTTCCACCAGTGTAAACTCTATAGAGCACTCGTGGCGCAGTGGTTACGTGTCTTGCCTTCCATGTGGAAAACCCCCGGTTCGATTCCTGCGCAAAATCAACTTCAACAAACTCAAAAATTTATGTTTCCAATTTTAAATAAACAGAACTATCATTAATTTAAAAAAATATGTAACTGATTGCCTCAAATATTTGGAGTTTTGCCAACTTAATCGGGTTTACAGTGTAGGGTTTTGGGTCATCTTAAATGTTGTGTTCTTTAAATTTGTAGTAGATAACACCGAAATAAATTAAACTAAATGACTATAAAATGAAAACATTGTCAGGATGTGCTACTGTGTAAGCAGATGTCGTTGTCATTCAGCCCCGCTTGTGTTTTTGTGGTAGTATGGGAATTAAATGCAGTACGATGTTATGATCATAATTTTCTTTAATAAATAAATGACCCCCATTGCGCTGTACCACCGCTGGCAAAACCTTATAAAATACAATCACAGTAGTAAAATTATAGTAATACATATAGCCGTTTCTTATTTGCATCAAATTTAAGTAAAGTAAATGTATACTTGTCAAGGCGTGCGCCTGTGATGGGCGTGCGCCCAAATCAATATCAATATCGGTGCACTCATTCCGAAGCTCACTAGGTAGGCGGCCTAGGTGCACACTGCAGGTATGCAAAGAAGCGGGGCCGCCTAACTAGGCAGAACTGGTGAGCTATCGGCGCTAATGATCCCGAGCTTCTCTCCGCGCTTTGAAATATAGCGGGAGTGTTTCTCGGGGTCTGTTGGGGGAAACTGGACTTTAAAAAGCATCTCGCTGTGGAGTTTACTAAGGAGAGTGGCACACGAGCAGGGTGATGTGACGCGCCCCAGAGACGTTAAAAAGGGGAATGCCTCCCTTTGATCTCCGCGAGAGGACATCGTGTGAACAAGCCTTATAAGACTCCACTTTTATTTAAGTGCACTCACAATGACTTTTTCGTTGAAACCCTTATGATTTTTTTTTAATGATGAAAGTAAACAGGGTGCGCTAACTTGAGCGCGTCAGAAAATAGAACCGAAAGAACCAAAACTCAGTGTATACTTGCCTCACAGACGTGCAAAATATATATTTATAAAAAGCGAAATGTCTGCTTTTATATAAATTATAAATTTGTAAATTTTATGTATGTAGTGGTCTGCTTTCTGTGTGTGTGTGGGGGGGGGGTCAACTGAGAGGTGTCAATAGGTCTTACATATTCATGAAAAGTCGTGGATTATTCAGTGTAACAGAGGCTCTGCTGACAAAAGTTAGGCACATCAGTCAGTGTGGAAGAGATGGAAAGTTTCCTCACCATAACATGCCTTGTACTGTTTTTAATCACTCTATACACAACAAATGAAAATACAAATGGTCTATTTTGTTTTTTATTTTAATTTTGTATTCAATTTTTATATTTTATTCAAAAATAAATACCCAAGAAAATTATGTATAGCGTGATTACAACAATACAATTCATGTTATGATAAGGAAAATCTCAATGTCTTCCATTCCAGGGATTAAAAAACGGTAACAATTTCAATTTTAGAATCTGGAATCCAGAAGATTAAAAAGAGACCTGAAGCACTGCAGGTTTTCAGAAGAGCCTCAGATCCAAGAGGGCCTTAAAGTGGGGAGGGGTGCGTTATAGTTTCTCTGAATGTATAGGTGAGAACCCCTGATTCACACCTGGGGAGGGGTAAATTATTTGCATTTGAATGTTTCTGACATTGCAAAGCAGACACAGTAACCCTAAAACATGATTATCTTCATCACTACACAGTAAACCCTAATGCTCAATGCAATTAAACACACTGAGTACTGTTAAATAATTGAATGAGTAATAATTGAGGATTCAGAATTATTGAGTTTGTAGAACTGACACTTTCCAAGTTAGCCGAACAAATTCAACAAACTTGAAAATTATGACATTTACATTTAGGCATTTGGCAGACGCTCTTATCCAGAGCGACTTACAAAAAGTGCTTTAAAGTTTACATTACTGGATAGATACTTACACTGGGTTAACTAGGTCAATAACTAAGTGCGATTAGTCTAACACAACTGGGAAGAGGTTTTTTTTTTTTTTTTGGGGGGGGGGGGTAGTCCTGTAAGTACTGGAGAAATAGATAAGTTTTGAGTCGCCGTTTAAAGATAGTCAAAGTCTCTGCTGTACGAACATCTAGAGGAAGTTCGTTCCACCACCTAGGTGCCAGAACAGAAAAAAGTTTGGATGAATGCCGCCCTCGATCCCTGAGAGATGGTGGGACGAGGCGAGCAGTGCTGGAGGACCGGAGGGAACGCGGCGCAGTGCGTGGTGTGAAACTGATGTAACTGATTACCTCAAATATTTTTAGTTTTGCCAACTTAATCGGGTTTACAGTGCAACAGACCCCAAGTTACACTCCCTGCTGTATTTTATAGCGTGGGGAGAAGCCCGGGATCATTAGCTGCGATAGCTCACCAGCCGTGCCTAATTCCGTGGCCCTGCTCCTTCGCGCACCAGTAGAAGGAGAGGCCGCCTAGCTAGTGAGCAAGGAGTGATATTGATTTGGGCGTATGCCGTGACAACTTGTAACACAATAACAATAATATTTCAAACATTTTGCTGGCTGCCGTTTGGAGGAAACAGATAATAAAGAATAAACCAATTGTTGGGTCAAAATAACCCAACCAGGTGTTAATTTGTAAATGACTCACTACATCTCATTTGACCCAACATGAGCAACCCAACAATGTGTTTAAAGTACCCGAAATAACCCAGAATTTTGACCCAGCATAAACAACCCAACAATGTGTTTACAAAAACACAGCATTTTTAGAGTATTTTTTGACTGCTACACTGTAAACCCGATTAAGTTGGCAAAACTCCAAATATTTGAGGTAATCAGTTACATTGTAAGTAAACAGCGAGATGCTTTTTAAAGTCCAGTTTCCCCCAACAGACTCCGAGAAACACTCCCCGCTGTATTTGATAGTGCGGAGAGAAGCTCGGGATCATTAGCGCCGATAGCTCACTAGTTGCGCCTAGTTAGGCGGCCCCGCTTCTTCGCATACCTGCAGTGTGCACCGATATTGATATTGATTTGAGCGCACGCCCATCACAGACACACGCCGTGACACAAATATACATTTACTTTGCTTAAATTTGATGCAAATAAGAAACGGCTATATGTATTACTATAATTTTAGTACTGTGATTGTATTTCATAAGGTTTTGCCAGCGGTGGTACAGCGCAATGGGGGTCATTATTTATTAAAGAAAATTATGATCATAACGTCGTACTGCATTTCATTCCCATACTACCGCAAAAACACAAGCGGGGCTGAATGACAACGACATCTGCTTACACAGTAGCATGTCCTGACGATGCTTTAATTTTATAGTCATTTAGTTTAATTTATTTCGGTATTATCTACTACAAATTTAAAGAACACAAAATTTAAGATGACCCAAAACCCTACACTGTAAACCCGATTAAGTTGGCAAAACGCCAAATATTTGAGGTAATCAGTTAATTTTTTTTTATTAATATGTTTTCCAATTTTAAGTAAACAGAACTATAAATTTTTGAGTTTGTTGAACAAATAAAAAAAAAAAATATTGCAAACTATATTTTGCAGGCGAGACACGTAACCACTGCGCCACGAGTGCTCTATAGAGTTTACACTGGTGGAAGTTTTACTTAAGTTATTGTTACTTATGTACTCAAAATTATTACTCATTCAATTATTTAGGTTAACAGTACTCAATGTGTTTAATTACTTTGAGCATTAGGGTTTACAATGTAGTGTACTTGTTTTAATGTTCAACTTCAATGTTTTTTTTACTCATTACACTATTGTACAGCAAATATCAATAGCTCTACTTCAGATTTTTCATGCTTGTTGTATAAAACACAGTTGTGGAAATTACCATTACTGTAGTATTTCTTCGATACAGCATATTGTTATGACTTTTTTATGACTTAATTATTTTTTAAAAACCGAGATGATGGAAAATGTCACTTTGCGCCACCTGGCGGTCATTTCACGAATTGCCTTGAAATGCAACCGATTTATTTTGGCCGCTGTCGTTTTGTCGCGGCGGTGAGCGCGGCGGTAATAGACATTCTCCTCTTCACACATCAGCACATTACATGCAGTTTGTAATATACTTGCAATTGTACTTTTAAAATATAACCTACTTATCTACAGTATAAGCATATTTAACTATTTCAGCTGTGAATGATAAAATAAGGTCTTTATCTAAAAGCCAGACCAAATTTATTATTTAATTAAGTATCTTAATATAATTATTACAATTTATATTCTCTATATTCTTGTCGAATATAGTCCTTCAGAGCAAGCATGGTGTCAGAAGATTCGGCTCAATCTCTTCTCACCTTTCATTCAAGATAGGTGTGAATTTATCAAACTGGGTGCGCTGTTGGCAAATACTGTAGGGGGTTTTAGATGAATTAACAAGACAGAGCAGACGTCTCTGCCTAAATTTTATTTCCCCAGCAAATGAAATCAGACTTCATAGTTGGAGTTGATACTTTGAGTGTAATTCACGAATTTACTGATTATTTTCAAATGCATATTGACCTGTATATCAACTTGATAACTAGCGAATGCTATTAAATGCCACATGTTTACCCCATGGGTGAGCATGACCAAATGGTACCTTTACTACCGTTTAAAACTATTTATTATAATAAGTGGTGCAGAAGTGTATAATAAACTGAAAAGATAGACACAAAAAAGATGGACAGCTATTTATTTAATTATCATTTTAAATATTTATCAACAACATCCATCCATCTAATCGATAAATCGCATACGTTTATCACCTTTTGATCAAAACGCTGCCTTTTATAAAGTGAAACTGCGAGCCGCAGGGTTTGAAATGAACTGTAGATTAATTTTAAAGCACGATTTAGGGCATCTCATTTCATTATTATAAACATCATTTATGAATTACACTCGAACGGGCGGTAGAGCTCTGATTAGACTATGTACAGTAGGAAATAGGCTCAACATCCCGGAGCCCAAGCCTCATTTAAATAAAAAAAATTAATTAACAAATATTGTAAGTAAACAACAGTAGCACAAGTTTAGAAAAAAAATATTTAGACTCTAAATAGATGCCGAATTTTTTTTTTTAAGGTGTGCCAGTTGCCACTATTCTTATATTGCTCTTTGTCAGGGTAAATCGTTCAGTGACAACCCAGTAAAATTCCATATACTCTAAACAGGTACTGTACATCTGTATGAATAAACCGAGATGCCCACCTCCGTGAAAATGACGAATTGAGGGAAAGGCTCCCCGTGAGAGGTTTTGTTCGGACCACTGAGCTTCTATGGATTCAAAAATTGACAGTGTTACCGTTTTTTAATACCTGCAGTGGAAGAGTCTGAGAATTTATTTATTATAAGCCTTGTTGTATTGTTTTTACACAACCAATGATTTAACCTTTGCTATTTTACGAATGGAATATTTTTTTATGTTACACTCTAAAAACGGCTCGGTTAAATGTTAAAGTACTGGGTTATTTTATCTATTTATTATTATTTAGTAGATTTACCCCAAATGAAATTACTCCGCTGTTTTAACCAGTCAAAGAAGAATCATCATTGAGAAGAAAATGAAGAATAAATACATACAGTATCAGTATTTAACGTTTGAGCTCGACACGTTTATGAGCTCTGTCGCTTGTTATCAATGGGTGCATAGGTTAGAGTTAGAGAGAGAACGCATTTTTGGCTTCAGTAGACACACAATACTTCATATTGAAACACGACTGCCCCCTACAGGTAATGAACGGCATTTTCACAGCTTCCCGCGAGCTGCCACGGAAGCACGCAAGATCCATTTTCAAGAAACGTGCGTTCTTAATGGCCAAATCTGTATGTTTGTATGGTCTGAATCAATCTTTAAATGCTCCTTTCTCCATTTCAGAGAGCAATTTAAAAATAAATAAATAAATTCTGAAAATGCCCTTTGCTGATTATGCCCCTGTATTGATGGGACATTATGATAGGATATTACACATTTATTTTAAACAAGCCTTGGCTGCCCATATCCCTGCCAAGGCTTCACAGGTTCATTTTCTTTCCTTGGTCCACTTTTGGCAGATCCTGGCCACTCCAGACAGGGAATATTTATGAAAGAGCTGCAGTTTTGCACTTGCTTTGACCCAATTGTCTAGACACCACTTATTGGCTCTTGTCAAATTCTCTCAAATCCTTCGCTTTCTACTTCCAACACATCAACTTCAGAAAAAAGCTCCACTTAATGCAGACTATGGAACCATAATACTGATGCCTAACTATGGGACAAAATTCTCTCTTTAGATGAAAGTAAATTTTGCATAAAACAAGAAAAATGCTAGAAATATTTCATTTTACTTGTAATGAATCTAGAATTTTACTTTGTAAATTAAATTGTGAAAAAAATTACATATTTTTCACAAGTATTAAGATGATTAGACACTAATGCTGGTGAGGAAGCCTGGCTTGCAGCCAGTGTTCCAATTAATTTAAGTTCATAAAATAAACTTTGCATTGCTAGAAGCATGCGTGTTCATGTAGATACATATAACATGAACTAGCCCTAAACCAGGAGCGACTCCAATGCATTATTTTTTAACACCACAGTTCAGAGCCCAAAAGACTTATTTTTCTATTCACACCTACATTAAATGGCTGTAATTCAACAATAAAAATGTCATTGTTTACTGGGTGATATTACTTCTTATGTTTGAATAGATACAATGTGCCATGTCTCACTACAACTGTAAATGACCATGTTACAATTTACATTAGACACAATAATGCTGAACCTTTAAAGAACACGAAATTCACAGACACTCACCTGACACAACAGAACTCTAGGTTTTTTAAACTTGGATTGACAGATAAGACAAAGATCTCCAGCACCACTGCACTGGGACTGAGTTGCAGGAGCTCCATTCACCTTTACACAAGGAGAGAGTTGAAAAAAAAAAAAACAGTAAACATGTTTAATGTATTTAAGAATTAAAAAATATATATTTTCTTATATGAGATGATTTAAGCTTTGAAGAATGCTTTCATAATGCAAGTCAAACCACAAAGCAAACTGTATGGAAAAAGTGAGTATAAATTACAATATTTAAACTATGAAAATAGGTAATACCTCATAACTGAGAAAGGTCTGTACTGTGGTATGCAGAGATCCATATCGACTATAAAGTTCCAAAAGCTGAGTGGAATTGAAATAATAAGAGTTTATTATTGCATTTAAAAAGCATTAGCAATAAAAATTATACTACAAAATGTTGTTTGCAATGAAAAAAAAGCAGTACAACTATAACAACTAGTGGAAAAAAAATTCCTTAATCAAGGAATGAACCTTATTAACCATTAAAGCAACATAAAATATTAGCCACATGTGTGAATGACCAAAAAGGCTAATATCTTTTATTCTTACCTTCAGAATAATGTAAAGCAAGGCTAGGAGAACATCCAGGGTGATTCCCACAGAGCTGTTAACTGCTTGGGACCTTAGCAGGTAGTTGAACCAAGGAGGCACAGGAGCGATAACCTGATAAAACTGCCCAAGCTCTTCTATAAACATGTACCACTGACCCTGCCAAAAACAGAAATGGTACACTGAAAACACTAGACAATTTTAATGAAATTATTCTATAGCAAACCAAAGTCATACTCGTCTCTTGTACATCATGACACAGGCAGGGATAAGAAGAATACAGCATTTTAATCCCATAAAGAGGAATTTCACAATAAAACTAGTCACTCCCACAATCCATAAAACTTCCCAGAAATCCAAAGGCTCAACAGGGGGTTTGATGAGGATGAGGCTAAGAATGGAAAAAGAATACAGTGAAACAGAAAGTTAAATACATGGTCTAGTTTTAAGATATACTAGTCTTGCTTTTAGATATAAAAATATTTGATTACACTGGTCAAATAAACACAGCGACTATATTACAAACCAGTAATAAAGTGAATCCATCTCAAATGTGTAATAAAAGAGTAAGGAGGAGGCCATCAGGAAGGACAGAAGCCAGAAACACTGCAGCTTCGAACGACGATCCTTCAAAGAACAACAGAGCTTTCACATATAAAGGTCACGTAAGTAAAATTATTTTATTACAAAATTTGCGGTTTCTTACCTGGAGAAAAACTTGTGCCTGTATATTTTTATTTACATATATAAAGGTTGTAAATAGACCAACTCCAACTGAAAGTCCTGCAACATGGCAATAGAGTGATTCAGAATACAGAAGACAGAGACCACCCATGAATAATTATATGGTGCTCATACTCTTTAATATGCTTACCCAGTGCATGCTGTAAAATAAGTTTTGAGCAAAGAATAATGATGAAAGGGAGGCTTTTCTGCACCCAACAAATGAGATAGCGCAATTCCGAGAATGAAGCACTAGGTTCTCCCACTTCAAGATCAGGGTGTGAGCAGTCACCCTCAGTCTCAGCATGCGTGTGAGAGCGGCTAGGGCTGTGGCCTGTGGGTCTAAGCCTGCGGGAAGCGGAGCCTGTGCTGCTTTCTTCTCCTGTTAATGAGTTGCATATGGAACCTTGCCCATCAGTGCTCTCCAGAGAGTTGGATGTTCCTGAACTCATGAGCTCAGGTTGTAAAGTAAATGACAAACCAGTGCCATCCTGAGCGCTCAATTTGGTCGGCATTCCAGCTGATTCCCTAGGTGTCAGTTCTCTTCTGAACTCATGGATTCCTGTAATATTTCTTTTCTACTTGATTTCACTAAATATTGACTTTTCAATCAAAAAGATTTCACTAAAAGGATGTTTTATTCATTTAGAGAATGTGTCATAAATATAACTTATCATTATTACTACGACAGCTACTGTTAAAGTGTAAAGTGTAAGTGTGTGTGTGTGTGTGTGTGTAAAAACAAATCTATCAATTGTGGTTTAAGCAGACAGGTCTCACCACACATTAAATAATATACAACTAAACTACTATGTTATTAACGTTACGTAGCTAAAATGCTAGCATCCGCTAAATAAGGACATATACATTTAATTTCAGCCCACACAAAACAGAAATCAATAGCTAACGTTACCTGCCATACTGCAATCGAAGCTTCACAAATCATTAACTCATCTGAAAAGCAAAATACGTCTTAACTGCTAAAAAGAGAGAGACAGAGAGAACTAAAACAAACGAATTCTGCTAATAAATTAGCGACCTGTAAATGCCAACGAAGACGACATGGAAGGAAAAGAACAGGCGCCGACATCGGATAATTTTTGCCTATACGCGTCTGAAGCGAGGGCGGGAACTAGCGCCATATTAGTATACTGATGTAAGCCACTGGTCTGAGTCGTTCATAAGGCTCCTCTTCACAAATCGCGCACTGTTTAATTAACCATCAACGTATTACGTAGAAAATTGTTTAGAAGACTTAGCGATTTTTACTGGCATATAATTTGTTAGAGACATTGTACGTTTTACTGAACATTACAAAACAAGCCCACAGCCTCAACGGCAGAACGCAATGTTTTGAGTATACTAATAAGACCGCATGGTTTCAGCCAGATGATGTCATGTCGACTTCTGTTATACCTCCATGTGGCTCACAGACGCACAACCATAGATGCATAGGACGAAACCAATTGCAACATGGCCGACAGCCTGACACCCTTCCAGAAAAGAAGTCAATTTAAACCAGTACAAAAACTACACATTAACCTAGCTGTTCGAAATGTCATACTGTGTCGAAATGGCATGTAAACCCTGTCCAGGTGCAAAGGTAGGTAGTATGTGTCACTGTATTAGTTTCTTTATATTTTTGTGAATGGTGAATTGATTAAAAGTCAAATATTTTCAAACCTGTATTTTGTACTTTCCAACATTTTAGCTGGAAATGATACATTATGCACATTATATTATAGGCTTAGTGGTAGGCGTTTTGCCTGCTATGCAGAAGGCCCAGGTTCGATTCCCAACCAGTACCCAACCCATAGCTAAATTTTGTTCCTCAGAATGAGCTTTTTCTTGTCTCATGAGACTGAATTGAGCTGTCTCATTACAACCTTGACTTTGTCTTTTCTATTTCTCCTAAACCCCACTTAGGAGAAACAAAGAGACATACCTGAGACACAAAGCAAGACATACCTGAGAAACATTTGAGAAATCTGAGCTGTACATGAGAAACAGAACTGCATTTGAAGGAGAAGCAAATGAGCCATATAAGACCATAATGAGATTAAAGTCAGATATAAATGAGATGCATGCAACACAAATAAGAAATATTATAGTTTTATTGAACATGTCAAAAATCCTCAATTAGCAGCATAAAGTGTAACAAATTTACAATTCACACAATAACAGACACCAGCAAAATCTGGCAAACCAAGACACTAAATGATACAAAATGTCATAAAACCTGACAAAAATATTAAGTGTAACACTGCTCAACTCAAAGTATGATTTATACAGGAGTTACACAAAGGCCACAGCATTGTGAGAATCTTCCAGTGAAGAAAATTTATTCGAAAAGGAGATGAAAAATTTTAAAGGAAAATTGGTTGCTTGCTGTATATAAGGGCTACAAGAATGGGCCAATGGCAGGAAAAGCTCTTTCTCACCAGCTATATCAGTCTTCTCTTGTGGTGGATGTCCAACAAGTTTGTCCAAAGTCTTAAACTCCTGGAGTTGCTTAGTATCTAATGCAGGGGTGTCCAAATCCAGTCCTGGAGGGCCAGTGTCCAACACAGTTTGGTGCTTCTTCTTCTCAAACACAGCTGATTTAACTAATCTGTTAATTACTATGTTCAGTGGGTGTGTTTAATTGTTGGTGAATTACAAACTGTGCTGGTCACTGGCCCTCCAGGACTGGATTTGGACACCCCTAATCTAATGGAACAAGAAATATATATATTAAAACATTTAAGATTTACCTAAGCATCATTCAGCTACTGCATTCCAAACTGTCTGAAGGTTGAGAGGTGGGCTTGAGCTTGCTAATGGGATGGTGCTTACCTGACTGATGATGTGCTCATGGAGACTCCGGAACATTCTCCTGCATTCTTGGTCTCCTGAGGTGGCATGCTTCTGGAAAGTTAAAATAAAATGTATATAATTACCAAGATAACCTTTTCACAAACAAATGTATTGGTCTTTATTTATTGAATATAATTAACTGATGTCTCTAAAGTTACATGTTCTGGTAACTACTGTTAAACACTGAACACTCTATACTACTGGTTTGCAAAAACTGATTATACAGTTACATTAACTTACTATTTAAAGAAAAAAAAGTAAAAAGTAACTTAATGTCAAACCACACTGGTTAACTTAGGACATGCTGACTGATTTTTACCATTAAAAAAAACTGTGTAAATGTGTTAGTTACCTAGACTTGTTAAACCACCCACAGGTAGCATTTGAATTCCTTTTGCAATTTAAGAACAAACGTAAGCTGTGTAAATTTCAGCTAAGTATACCACAGTTTTGTTTTTTTTTACCACAGACTCTGTAGTTTTAACTTACATTTTGACTCCTTGTGAATAATAATTAATTTTAATTTCGCGAAAAAAAAAAAAACCCATCTTCACCATCCGCTTGGTCTTCATTTGATCTGCGGCAGGCGAAGTAGGTGGTGCGCTACCGCCACCTAAAGGTCTGGGTGAATGATGGATAAAGTGGTTTTTGCTGACTTGACACCGAAGCACTTCTCTAACACACTGGCCACTTAAACATTTGGAGGCTTCGAGCATGTGTGGGAGAAATTGTGAAAAATTATGTTTTATTAGAGTCTACATGTACTGTAGGCTTAATTGGGTTGGCCATGAAAAAATGTTGAACATTTAGTCATAAATGTATAATCAAAAATAGGTTTGGTCTTAAATGATAAGTGTATGAAATCACTGAACACAAACATTATCTCATTGCTTCACTTCTCGATAAAAAAATATTCTGTATATTGTATTTTAGTTCTTCATTGGTAATGACATTTGTACAGAATGTAAAGTAAGTTTTCCATTTGCCAGTTTAATTTCATTAAATTCATTATGGTGTATACATTTGTAAAAGGTTAGCCATGTTGATCAACTAGAGACACCTGGGTGTACAGTAATATAACTGTTAGGAACTTCCACTAGAGGTCACTGTTTCGTTCTGTGTAGTTTTTGTTGGTCAACTCAGTTTCCCAGAAGGCACCTCAGTCAGGTGATGAGTGCTCACCTGAACTGAGGTGGCTCATTAAAGTTTCTATAAATAGCAGTTTGTTCTGGGAAACTGGGTCGAGCATTGTTTGTTTGTTTGTATGTATATACCATCATGTGGGCATTTCTTTTTGTTTGTTTCTTTGAGTTTATATTTTAGTAATCTTGTTTTACCTTTGTTTTTCTAGAGGGCTCTATTAGTTTTCTTTAGATTCCTTGTGTTTGTGGATTCATGGAGCTGTCCTGTTTCATGTTTAGTTAGGCAGTGTCTCCTCCTGTGTAAGTACTGTTCTGTGTGTCCCTAGCGTAGGTCTTCTTGTCTAGTTCTTGGTTTGTTGCTTTCCCTGTCTGTTTAGATTTGTGTAGCCACATGAGTGCTTAGCCGCTAGCAAGGTTAGCTGCTGGTAGGCCTTGACTGCTAGTAGGGTTAGCCCCTAGTAGGGTTAGCCTCCAGTAGGCTAGCCTCTAGTGGGATTGACTGCTAGTGGTTCTGGTTGCTAGTAGGTTAGCCGCTAGTTTGGTATAGCCTCATATGTGCCCTGTTCTTGTGTTCTGTTTCTTTTTTAGGTCAGTACTAACCTGGTTAGCCACTAACTCCATTAGCTACTAACCCGGTTAGGTCAGCATCCAGTGTCCCCAGTATTCCATGTAGCTACTAACCTAACTAACCACTAACCCATCTAGTCTCTGTGCTCCTGGTCCTGTCTCTAGTCTCTGTGCTCCTGGTCCTGTCTCTAGTCTCTGTGCTCCTGGTCCTGTCTCTGTGCTCCTGGTCCTGTCTTCAGTCCTGTCTCATGTCTTGTCTCATCTCTCCAGTCCTGTCTCTCTAGTCCTGTCTCTCTAGCCCAGCCCTGTCTCTCCTGTCTAGCCCTGTCTGGTCTCTAGTTCCCCTATGTGTCCTTAGTTAGCTCCAGCTCCATGTTTCCTTCTGTCAGTTCCCCGTGTCAGCTCCTGGTTCCCCGTGTCAGCTCCTGGGTTCCCTGTGTTCAGATCTGTTCCTGTGTTTTTCCTGAGCCCTAGTTTTAGTTTGAGTTTTTTGTTTTGGTTCCTTTGTTTGTTTGTGTCTGTTTTTAGTTTGTTAATAAAAGGACTCTATCTGTTGAACAACCCCTCTGCGTGCATGCCTACCATATATGCCCACGGCAACTACATCCGCCGGTCTAGCCTGTACCACCAGCTAGACCCATGACAGAATGCTCGACCCAACAAGGGCATAGCAGAGGGGGCCCCTCCCGGGAGACATTTTTTTTGGGGGGGGGCTGGGACCGTAACGCTGGGGCAAGCAGGCGGAGGGTAGTCGGCTTGCTCTACAGCTGAACAGTGAAGGTCCCATCCCGCTTCCAGAGCCTCACGGGGAGGCTCCAACCCTCGCTTCCAGAGCCTCACGGGGAGGCTCCAACCCTCCGTTGTCCAGAGCCTCACGGGGAGGCTCCAACCCTCCGTTGTCCAGAGCCTCACGGGGAGGCTCCAACCCTCCGTTGTCCAGAGGCTCACGGGGAGGCTCCAACCCTCCGTTGTCCAGAGGCCTCACGGGGAGGCTCCAACCCTCCGTTGTCCAGAGCCTCACGGGGAGGCTCCAACCCTCCGTTGTCCAGAGCCTCACGGGGAGGCTCCAACCCTCCGTTGTCCAGAGCTTCACGGGGAGGCTCCAACACGGCTTCGGGGTCGAGAGTCTACCCCCCCCGAGAACGGGCCATTGCCGCCTACGTTGCCAAGCATCAAGGGCAGACCCGAGACTGCCTCCAGTGCCTGGTTTCGGTGGCATTCCAGTTTCCCCCACCTTCCCATCCTGCTCGGGGAACCAGCTCGTCGGCATCGTAAGTCGGGTGAAACGACTCAAGACAATGGGGACCTCCGGTAACGCTCCGGAGGAGCTTTTTTAAGGGGGGGGGGGGGGGGGGTACTGTGGTACTGTTAGGAACTTCCACTAGAGGTCACTGTTTCGTTCTGTGTACTTTTTGTTGGTCGACTCAGTTTCCCAGAAGACACCTCAGTCAGGTGATGAGTGCTCACCTGAACTGAGGTGGCTCATTAAAGTTTCTATAAATAGCAATTTGTTCTGGGAAACTGGGTCGAGCATTGTTTTTGTATGTATATACCGTCATGTGGGCATTCCTTTGTTTGTTTCTGTTTCTTTGAGTTTATAGTTTAGTAATCTTGTTTTACCTTTGTTTATCTACAGGGCTCTATTAGTTTTCTTTAGATTCCTTGTGTTTGTGGATTCATGGAGCTGTCCTGTTTCATATTTAGTTAGGCAGTGTCTCCTCCTGTGTAAGTACTGTTCTGTGTCCCTAGCGTAGGTCTTCTTGTCTAGTTCTTGGTTTGTTGCTTTCCCTGTCTGTTTAGATTTGTGTAGCCACATGAGTGCTTAGCCGCTAGCAAGGTTAGCCTCTGGTAGGCCTTGACTGCTAGTAGGGTTAGCCCCTAGTAGGGTTAGCCTCCAGTAGGCTAGCCTCTAGTGGGATTGACTGCTAGTGGTTCTGGGCGCTAGTAGGTTAGCCGCTAGTTTGGTATAGCCTCATGTGTGCCCTGTTCTTGTGTTCTGTTTCCTTTTTAGGTCAGTACTAACCTGGTTAGCCACTAACTGGGTTAGTAGCTAATGGAGTTAGGTCAGCATCCAGTGTCCCCAGTATTCCATGTAGCTACTAACCTAACTAACCACTAACCCATCTAGTCTCTGTGCCCCTGATCCTGTCTCTAGTCTCTGTGGTCCTGTCTCATCTCTCCAGTTCTGTCTCTCTAGCCCAGCCCTGTCTCTCCTGTCTAGCCCTGTCTCGTCTCTAGTTCCCCTATGTGTCCTTAGTTAGCTCCAGCTCCATGTTTCCTTCTGTCAGTTCCCCGTGTCAGCTCCTGGGTTCCCTGTGTTCAGATCTGTTCCTGTGTTTTTCCTCAGCCCTAGTTTTAGTTTGTTGTTTTGGTTCCTTTGTTTGTTTGTCTGTTTTTAATTTGTTAATAAAAGGACTCTTTCTGTTGAACAACCCCTCTGCATGCATTCCTACCATATATGCCCACGGCAACTACATCTGCCGGTCTAGCCAGTACCACCAGCTAGACCCATGACAATAACAGGTGGTTGGATTTTTTTTTTTAATAAACAAGCTAGATTTTGAAATAAAACATTTATCTATTACAAAGCAATTTTGTAATTGACTTTAGTTACCAATCTACATATCTTCATTTTAGAGATCCAACCTACTAACCCTCCCGTCCATCTACCTGTATGTGAAGAGTAAATGGATGTATATAAAAAAAGTACTAAACACTCTTTAGTGTAGATGGCACTGTTTGCCAGAGAACCCTAGCCCTTAAACCCCAAAGAATTTGTAGCCATTCTTTGCATTATGTTTTAATAAATATACTGTATATGAGTCAGGATTATGCAATATAGACTGACTTTTTTCAGCAGAATATATTCCTCAATATAGAGAACTCAATTTCATTTCATTTTAACTAACTATACACATGTGACTAAGCAATTGTTTTTTTTTAAAGGATCATATCAGAAGATATATCAGAAAACCCAAATGCACAGTTTACAAGT
Source organism: Clarias fuscus (assembly GCA_030347435.1). NCBI lineage: Eukaryota > Metazoa > Chordata > Actinopteri > Siluriformes > Clariidae > Clarias > Clarias fuscus. The sequence goes on along the minus strand of CM059223.1, from coordinate 10,515,843 downwards.
AATGTATACTTTGTGTGGGAAACACTGCTTTGGTGAAACAAAAACTATATACACACACAAGACAAATATGAACTATCTCTGAGATTTAGAGGTAACGAGCCATATTTGAGACACATTTGAGAAGATGCAGAAAATGGCCAAAATCTCATTCAAGTCTCAAAGATGGCTCATTTCTGCATATCTGAGTCGCACACAAGACCAATATGAACTATCTCTGAGATTTAAAGGTAATGAGCCACATTTGAGACACCATTGAAACCAGTCTACCTGAGCCTCCAGGAACAAACTGGACTCCTTTTAATTTAAATTTTAACACATCTCCTGTTATACTGATCTTCCAGTCTTACACATTATGCGGATCAATCCCTGCTATCCGTTATCACCCAGATGAGGATGGGTTCCCTGTTGAGTCTGGTTCCTCTCAAGGTTTCTTCCTATTACCATCTCAGGGAGTTTTTCCTTGCCACCGTCGCCCTCGGCTTGCTTATCAGGGACAATCTTATCATTTTGATTCATACACATTGCATACAAACTTACTTCTTTTATTGTGTAAAGCTGCTTTGCGACAATGTCAATTGTTAAAAGCGCTATATAAATAAATTGACTTGACTTGACATGAAAACATCTAAATCTCATTCAAGTCTCAAAGATGGCTCATTTCTGTTTAGGAGACAAAGAAGAGATTAACATGAGATCTCATCTTGGAGTTTCTTTGCTATGGGAAATCCCAGCCACTGGATGCAGTGCCAAATGGTCTGGTGTGGCGATCCCTTGCCAGGAGCAGCCGAAAGAACAGCAGCATTATGCCAAATTTTCCTAACAGCTTAGCGTAAGGATCTGAAAAAAAGGGCATTGGTTCTGCGTGTACACGCACACAAAGCCACATTGATCATAGAAAGCCATTTTGTCTAACCATACACCTTAATTGCAATTTTACTGAATGACGCAAATATTATTTCTCTTCACCTCTTGGGTGTGATTTGAGAGTGTGTGAAAATTAGTGATTGCATTAGTCTCACACTCAGTGTGTGAGAGTTGTCAGCTTTTGATTTACATGCATGTGAAAAAAATGTCTCCACATTGAAAAATCCATGCTTGAACATACGTTTTTACAGTTTATTTTTATATTAAAAAAATTGCCACCCCTAAAATAATTCAGTTCAAGCCCTGTCCAATCTTCAATGTGTATACACACTTTCTCTCTTAAAAAGAAAGAGATTATAGTTCAATTAGTATCAAATACAGTTTAGCTAACAAGTAGGGTTTTTTTTCAACTACATATAGATTATATACACCCTTAAAAATGTGTACATGTATTTGTTTACAGGTTAGTCTTACCAGAGCCTATATGGTGGATGTGTTCATCAAAGCAATGGGCAAAAGCAACCAATGAGTATTGATGTCTACTGACTTTTGTATTTTGGTATGGATATCTTTCGAACTCCCTGTTTTAGAAAGTGGGTTTAGTGAAAATGCAAAATAAGTTAAACTAAAAGCCAGTTCAGCTTACAAAGACATAGTTATTAGGGCAACATACTCTGTAAAGAGGACAAGTTTCCTTTAACTAACCTTGAGTTTCTTCTCCCCTACTTAGCTAAAGCCTGCAGACTGTCAAATGTGGCCATGTCCTTTTCTTGAAGAACTGGTAGTTAACTGAAGCCTAAATACTCAGAAATCTCAGTTAAGCGAGGTGGATCAGACATAATTTATACGATTTATCATTCTCTGATATTGTCTGTTTCAGTGTTACCATTTGTCTACACAATCAGTGATTTATTTAAACATGATTATTAGCCCTCATAGTTCTTATGGCACATTGTGGACTCTCTCTGCTAGGGTTGCACAATTAATTGAAAAAAAAATCACGATCTCGATTCATACTGTACATACAGGCGATCTCATATCTGAATGATGGCAATTCACTTGCATGTATTTTCCTGCATTCAGATCATGCAGCATTCACTAGTTCACTTGACAACGATCCCGGATTGCTATATCAGTCAACATCACTGGTTGCACACCAAACGCTATTAAATTACCAATAAGGCCAGAGATTAGCAAATGATTTAGTTATACAACTTAATCACTTCTCATCTCCCTTCCTCATTTACAGTGTTCCCCCAAGTTAAAAAAAAGTATTAAATCCTAGCATACTAAAGCATTCTTAAGTGTACTTGCAGCCAGATTAATGACTAGTATACTTGAAGTTTGCTATTTTGGAACAACTAATTTTTTACTAAGTGCATTTAAGTTGTAATTTAATTGTACAAAAGCATATACTGTTTACTATAACACACGTGTGTGCGCGCATGTGTAAAGCAAAAGCAAGTCTCATTAGAGAGGTTAAAGATCCATTTTCTCTCTCTGTATCAGCCTGCAATTTGTGTCTGTGTGCGTACGCGTCATTGGTCACCGTGCCCCTTCACTTACATACCCCTCTTTTCTCTCACCTTCACACACACACCCCTCCTTTCATTTGCCTTCACACACACACACTCTCTCTCTCTCTCTCTCTCTCTCTCTCTCTGCTCTGCAAAGAAACACTGCTCTGTCGTGATTCTTTTCAAATGTAAAGTGCAGGTTAATTTGTTTTATTTTTACTTTACAGCAGTGATTTAGTTAGTGTGTCGCTCAATCGAGGTTCGTTAGAGAGATTTCTTATTTGTTGTTTCTGATAAAACCATTTTATGTATTTTAGGTATTTCCATTGAGTGTGCGCATGTGTGTGAAACTCATAAAAGTGGAGGAAGGGTAAGTGTAAGATGAGAAGAGTGCAAGGGGAGGGGTTCCTTACTTCAGCTTCACACACACACACACACGGCGTCTGCTCGCACAAAAGGAAACACTTATCTGTCAGGATATATTTTATTTTTGCAGGTTAATTAGTTTTATTTTTAGTTTATATTTTGTATCAATTATTTTATGTATTTATTTTTTTCGGGCTGTGGAACACAATTTAAGTTTCCATTATTTCTTATGTGAAAATCTGATTTGGTTTACGAGTGTTTTGAAATATGAGCCCACTTCCAGAACAAATTATGTTCATAATCCAAGGTTCCACTGTACTATAGTTTGTGTTCAACAAAACGTCAGGTTATCTCACAAATAAAAAAATTCAACTGTTATCATACATGTTATCAGACATTAGTATAAGGATATGCAATAGAACCTTTGATTGCGAGCATAATTTGTTCCAGAAGTAAATCAAAGTGAATTTCCCAATAAGAAATAATGGAAACTCAAATTATTCGTTCCACAGCCCAAAAAAATAAATACATAAAATAATTTATACAAAATATAAAGTAAAAATAAAACCAATTAACCTGCACTTCACTGTTGAAAAAAAGTAAAAATTAATCGTGATAGAAAAGTGTTTCTGTGTTTGTGTGCGCATGCACTGTGTATGTGTGCGCGCATGCGCTGTGTATGTGTTTGTGCATATGTGTGTTTGTGTATGAAGCTAAAGTAAGAGGAGAGGAGGAATCAGACCCTCCCTTCTCCTTCTTCTCATCTCAACCTTTCACAGTAACCTTTCCTCCTCTCTTATTTGAGTTTCTCACACACACATTAACGCAAACATTGTTTTAATTAATAAGGAACATCGCTAATGACACTCAAGTGAGCGCACACTAACGGAATCACTGCTGTAAAGTAATAATAAAACAAATTAACCAGCACTTTACCTTTGAAAAGAATAGCAACAGAGCAGTGTTTCCGTTAGAGAGAGAGAGAGAGAGAGAGAGAGAGAGTGTGTGTGTGTGTGTGTGTGTGTGAGAAGGCGAGAGTAGGAGAGGTGTGTGTGAAGGCGAGAGGACGGGGGAAGGTACACGCTGTCCAATGACGTGTGCACAGACACACAAAGTGCAGTGTAGTGCAGAGAGAGAGAGAGAGAGAGAGAGAGAGAAAATGGATCTTTAACCTCTCTAATGAGACTTGCTTTTGCTTTACACGCGCGCTCACACATGTGTTATAATAAACAGTATACACACACACACACACACACACACATATACAAACACAAAATAAAAGATGTTTTACGCACACACACATGGTCACAGTGTTTTAGTAAACAGTACATGCGTTCACGGATGTTGATTATACCTGTTAGGAACCTCCACTAGAGGTCACTGTCTGTTTCTGTATGTTTTGTAGTTTTTGTTGGTCGACTCAGTTTCCCAGAAGGCACCTCGGTCAGGTGATAGGGCTCACCTGAACCGAGGTGGCTCATTAAACATCTTATAAATAGAAGTTTGTTCTGGGAAACTGGGTCGAGCATTATACCGTCATGTGGGCATTCCTTTTTGTTTGGTTTTTGTTTCTTTGAGTTTTATATTTTAGTTATATTGTTTAAACTGTTTTCATGAGGGCTCTGTATGTTCTGTATGTTCCTTGTTCTAGTGGATTCATGGAGCTGTCCTGTCCTGTGTATCCCCAGTGTCGGCCTTCTTGTGTAGTTCTTTGTTTATAGATCCCCTTGTCTGTTTAGATTTGTGTAGCCACATGAGGGCTTAGCCTCTAGCAGGGTTAGCTGCTAGTAAAGGAGAGGCTTGACTGTTGGTAGGGTTAGCCCCTAGTAGGGTTAGCCTTCAGTAGGCTAGCCTCTAGTGGGATTGACTGCTAGTGGTTCTGGTTGCTAGTAGGTTAGCCACTCGCTTGGAATAGCCTCATGTGTGCCTTTCCTTTTGTGTTCATTTCCCCCCTATTAGGTCAGTACTAACCCGGTTAGCCACTAACTCCATTAGATACTAACCTGGTTAGGTCAGCATCCAGCGTCCCAGTATTCCATGTAGCTACTAACCTAACTAACCACTAACCATTAACCCATCCGGTCTCTAGTCCTGTCTCTGGTCCCGTGTCCTGTCCCATGTTTCTTCTCCAGTCCTGTCTCTAGTCCCATGTCCTGTCCCATGTCTCTTCTCCAGTCTTGTCTCTCCAGTCCTGTCTTGTCTCTAGTTCCCCTATGTGTCTTTAGTTAGCTCCATGTTTCCCTGTGTGTCAGCTCCTAGTCCCTGTGTCTGTTCCTAGACCCTGTCAGCGCTCAGTTCCTTGTGTTAGTTCCGGTTCCCTGTGTCAGCGCTCAGCTCCCTGTATTAGCTCCTTTCCTGTGTTTGCCCTGGGCCCTAATTATAGTTTAAGTTTGTTGTTTTAGTTTGTTTGTTTGTGTCTGTTTTGAGTTTATTAATAAAAAGACTTTATTTCAACAATTCCTCTGCCTTCATGCCTGCCCTATATGCCCACGGCAAGTACATCAGCCGGTCTAGCCAGCCAGTACCACCACCTAGACCATGACAATACCATTGAGAGACGCGCACTCAGAGAAGAGGAGACAATTACCCACAATTCCGCAGCAGGCGCGAGAGAAAAAACAATTCCGTCACAGTGTAACTTAACTTATTAGTACCCAGCATGAATGGCAATTTCTTAGCTCGCTGGCAAGGGCCCTTCACTGTTACGGAACGAGTAGGAGAAGTGAATTACACGCTCCAGCAGCCGGGTAAGCGAAAACCTTTTAAAATTTATCATATCAGTCTGTTTGAGAAACAGCGCCCCGACTGTATCCCAGAAGCCTGCCGCAGAGCAATCGAGGCAGAAGTGGATAAAATACTACGAACTGGCATCATCAAAGAATCAGTAAGCCCCTGGTCACTTATCGAGCGCCTGGGAAAAGCTCGCTTTGTGTCTACATTAGATCTGATGAAAGGATACTGGCAAGTGGCTCTCACCCCGGAAGCAAGAGAGTAAATGGCCTTTAGCACTGACAGAGGCCACTGGCAGTATCGGGTCTTGCCTTTCGGTCTACATGGAGAACTTTCCAACGGCTTATGGACATCGTGCTGAGGAAGTACCTAGATGACGTCATCATCCAGATGATGTAGAAGTAGACTAATGATTATGAATGCGTTGGGGAAAACAGCAAGGAGACTCTGGACTCTTTATAATTTAAATTCTAAATTTGTACTGTAATTTTTGTACTGTGATTGTAAATTCGTTTAATGTTTCACTTAATGTTTTGCCAGGGGTGGTACAGCTACTGGGATGTAAAAATGTAATATGTTAAAATGTTTTCAATAGTTATTAAGGAAAATTATGATGATCATAACAGCCTACTGCATTTCATTCTTATAATAACGCAAAAACACAAGTGGGGCTGAATGACAACGACAACTGCTGACGCAGTAGCACGTCCTGACAATGTTTGAATTTTATGGTCATTTAGTTTCATTTATTTCAATTAATAAATCTACTACAAATTTAATGAACACAAAGTTTAAGATGATACAAAACCGTACACGCGTAGCTTTTCTAATTGCACATAATAAAATCTAAAGGCTCACTGTGTTAATGTTTACTGCTTAAATTCGATCCTAATAAGATTTCATTTACGCATGTGTGTGTATATTGATGGAATTTAATTGCACACTCATTAGCACATTTTTTCTGAAGTTCAGAAAGTCGTGGAATGAAAATGTGAAATTGTGTTTATTAAATGGATTTCAACTGCACACTCATAAGCGTATTAAAAAATGTACACCACCATCTGTTGAATTTTAAGATGAACTAATGATTTTTTCAAAGTAGATTTTTTTATGATATAAAGTTGTTTTCCATTTTCAAAAAAACAATGGCCTTGTCAAAATCCAGACCTCAATGCAACTGAGGAGGGTCCTTAACAGAGCTATGAATAAGTGCATGCCTAAAAACCTAATTGAAGCAATATTTTAAAGAATGGACCAAAACAATGTGAAAGAAAGATAAAGTCATAGAGAAAAAGATTACTTAAAGTTATTGCTGCTTAAAAAACAATAGAATTAAAAGAGCGAACATTAACTTTTACATGTATATATTGTGTATAGGATCTCATCTTGATTTGGGTGATAGCACAACCTTAAATAGGCTTTCTATAACTATGTTATGCCCCCATTTCACTGAGCCAAATTTGCTACCGACCTCTCCTGAGGTCTCCCAATTAAAATCGTCTCTGAAAGCCAATTAAATTTTATTTGTTGTTACCAGTTCTGTAAATTTTTCAAGCTTTGTGATGTGCTTGTATCTTCTGGTTCTAGTGAGGACTCTCGCTGCTGCATTCTGGACTAACTGAAGCTTATTTATGCATATAGTTGAACAACCAGACAGTAAGGTGTTACAATAGTCCAAGCTAGAGGTGATAAAAGCATGAACTAATTTATGTGCATCATTTAGTGACAACATATGCTATCCTGGTAATGTTATCTACATGAGCATCAAATGAAAGACTGGACGTCACACTAACGTCTTTTACTGTTGCACTAGATAGAACAGAAAGGCCATCTAAAGTTACAGTGTGATGTAAAATCTTGCTTCTAGCTGCATGTGGTCCTATGACAAGAACTTCTATCTAGGATTAAGCAGAAGGAAGTTAATTAGCTTCCAGTCTCTTATATCCTTTACACATTGCTCAACTTTATTAAGCTGTTTTTTTTCTCATCTGGTTTTGATGATTCATATAACTGAGTGTTGTCAGCATAACAATGAAAACTAACAAAACACCAAACTCCGCTAGAGAACATGCAGAATAATCACCATTTAAATCTACATACTGATAACGATCAGTCAAATAGGATCTGAGCCAGGAGAGGGCCGTTCCCTTAATTCCTACTACATTTTCTGTGAAGTAGAATACTATGATAATGGTGTCAAAAGCTGCACTGAGGTCGAGTATCAAGCATAGTGACGCAACCCTGATCAGAGGTCAATAGGAGGTAATTTACTACTTTATTGAGTGCTGTCTCTGTGCTGTGATGAGGCCTAAATCCTGATTGATACCGTTCATGTATGCTACTTCTATGAAGATATGAGTATAGCTGTTCCGCTACTATCTTTTCCAAAATCTTAGCGATAAAGGAGAGGTTTGATATCAGCCTGTAATAGGACAGCTGACCGGGGTCGAGGTCAGATTTCTTAATTATCGGTTTAACAACTGCTAATTTCAAAGATTTTGGAACATACCTACTGCTGAGTGAAGAAGAAATTATTTTCAACAGGGGTTCTGTTATTTCTGGGACTATCTGTTTGAGAAAATGCGTCGGTATAGGATCTAATACACAGATTGATGATTTTGCAGAAGAGATGAGTGAAGTTAGTTCATTCTCTTCAAGGGGAGTAAAGTGTTCTAGGTTCTGATCTGACATGGTTAGTTCAACAGCTGCATCAATTAAATTGTCTGGTTTCAAAGCCTGAATTTTATGCCTAATATATACAGTTCTGTGATTGAAAAAGTTCAGGAAGTATTCACTACTGCACGATGTTGATAATGCTGCAGTCATTAATCTTTAATCTTTAGTCAATCAGCTTTATGTGGTCAAAAGTGCTATTGTATAATTGTACAATTGTATAATTGTATAAATGTGGTTTACATGGTCATCACAGGTGAAGACTTGGGTAAAATCTGTTTGTGTCTGTTTAAGTCCACACTAAAAAAAATAAACCACCTCAACGTAAAAAAGTTAGTCATGCTCTTTAAACAATCAGATGTGACCTCGCCATTTCACAGACACACACACACACACAGGTCTCCCCGGCTGCTCACACGCCCTTTTTTACACAGAAAACTCAGCTCTGTCACGATTCTTTTCAAAGGTAAGGTGCTGGTTCATTTGTTACTTTTTATTTTTTCCTTTACAGCAGTGATTCCGTTAGTATGCTCACGCGAGTATCATTAGAGAGATTTCTTTTTTTTCCCCGTTAAAACAGTGTTTGCATTGTGTATGTTAGTTAAAACTTAAAAAGCGAGGTGGGGAAAGGGAGAAGGAGTTTTACTGTTTAAGACGAGGCGAGGAGCTAATTCCACACACACACACACACACACACACACACACACACACACACACACACACACACACACACACATACAAATACACGGCGCCTGCGCGCACAAACTGAAACACTTAAGTGTCTGGATTTATTTTTACTTTTTTTAAAATGTTAAGTGCAGTTTAATTTGTTAAATTTTTCCTTTATATGTTGTATTAATTATTTTTGTGTATTTATTGTTTTGGGCTGTAGAACGAATAATTTGAGTTTTCATTATTTCTTATGGGAAAAGTCTATTTGGTTTACGAGTGTTTTTGGAATATGAGCCCGCTTCCGGAACGAATTATACTCATAATCCAAGGTTCCACTGTATATGCTTTTAACAATTGTCATTATTGCAAAGCAGATTTACACAATCATAAGAATTATATTAACTTTTAAACACTTTAGTTTTTTTTCTCGAATTTTTGTTAGCTGAACGCTTGCGTGGCTGTGTGTGCTGGGGTGGAGCAGCTGTTGCTCGCTCAGTGTGTGGAGTGCAGGATGTTTACACATTCTTCCTCCGTCATTAGTGATAATTTTATTTGTGATAGGTGTGTGTTAGTTAGCACCCTGACGGAGAAGATAGCAGCATTAGAGGAGCGCATCCAGACTTTAGAGAGGGTTAGAGAGCGCGAGAGCGCGAGAGCAGCGTTAATCCTGTAGCGGAAAGTCTGGGTGCCACAAGCGGAGATAATCAGCCCCCGACTCCGGCAGTAGAGCCCTCACAGCGGGGCGAGTGGGTGACGACTCGGCGGCATACTCGTTCAGCCAAAGCTAACGCTAAGGCTAGCCCACCGGAGCACACCTCTTCTGCGCTTCACGTGTCCAACAGGTTCGCTCTCCTCAGTGATGCACCCGCTGAGAACCCTGAAAGAGTTCTGGTTATAGGAGACTCTATACTGAGACATGTGAAATTAGCTAGGCCTTTAGGGGCGCCAGCGGCAGTGGTCAGGTGTATCCCGGGAGCCAGAGCACCGGACATAGCAGGTAATCTTACGGCTCTAGGACAGCATAGGTTCTCTAAGATAGTGGTACATGCTGGAGCTAACGATATACGCCTTCGTCAGTCAGAGGTTAGCAAGAGTAACTTTACAGAGGTGTTTAAAATAACGAAGGCGATGTCCGAAGAAGTAGTTTGCTCTGGTCCCATCCCAATGAGACGTGGCGACATAGCTTACTGCAGGTTATGGTCGCTGAACCGCTGGATGTCCAGGTGGTGCTCCGAAAACAGCCCACCTAGGGCTACATAGACAACTAGAAGACCTTTGAGGGCAAAACTGGCCTGTTAGGGCGGGACGGTGTCCATCCCACTCAGGAAGGTGCTGCTCTCATTTCTTGCAGTATAGCACATAGCTGCTAGCTGCAGAGAGTCGTCACTCAGGGTTCATCATATTGAGACTGTGTCTGTTACCCGAGCTAAACATAAACATACATTTAGAAAGACTCAGAAAGTCTGTTTTAGTAATTTAATTAACATAGATACCACAAACTCAGAGTACACTGAATTCGCAGCTGGCACCTCTGATCTGAAGCTAGGACTGTTAAATATTAGATCTCTCGCATCTAAAGCAGTTATTGTTAATGAAATTATCACAGATCAGGAGTTTGATATATTATGTTTAACAGAACCTGGATTAAACAGGACGAGTATGTAGCTCTAAATGAAGCTAGTCCTCCTAGATACAGCTACATACACCAGCCTCGGCTAACTGGTAGAGGAGGAGGAGTCGCAGTTATTTATAACGATATTTTTTTATAACGATTTTTGTCTCTCGTACAAAAACACAGTTTTAAATTTAATGCATTTGAAGTTCTCTATAGTAACATAAAGTCAGCTCAGTCGATCCCGCTAATCATCATTTACAGACCCCCAGGGCCGTACTCGGAGTTTCTCTGTGAATTTGCAGATTTCCTCTCAAACCTTGTTGTTTCTGTAGACAAAGCGTTAATTGCTGGAGACTTTAATATTCATTTTGAGAATCCAGAAGACCCTCTGAGAACAGCATTCTTGTCCATACTGGACTCAGTAGGAGTAAATCAGTCTGTAGTAGGACCCACTCATAAAGCAGGTCACACTTTAGATTTAATATTATCCTTCGGATTAAGTATAGGAAATATAATCGCAATTCCACAGTCTGAAGTTATCTCAGATCACTACCTTGTCTCGATTAAAGCGTGTCATAGTAATAATGTATGCACAGCACCGCGCTTCCACCTTAAACGTACATTTACATCAAATACATCAGAGCTTTATCAATAATCTTCCAGAGTTATCAACTTTGATTGGATCGCCATCTGACTTCACAGAACAGGTGAATGAATATCTAGAGTCAGCACTTCGTTATAGCTTAGATAATGTAGCTCCAGTTAAAAGGAAAATGATTAGAGATAAGAAACTCACTCCTTGGTATAATGACCACACACGTGCTTTAAAACAAACCGCTCGGAAATTTGAACGTAAATGGCGCCAAACTAAATTGTTAGTATTCAAAATAGCTTGGAAGGAGAGCATCGTGAACTATAAAAAAGCTCTCAGTGATGCTAGATCAACGTATATCTCCACTCTTATAGAAAATAACAAAAACAACCCGAGATTTTTATTTAATACCATAGCTAAATTAACTAAAAACAAGACCACTGCAGAAATCTCCACAACAACATCATGCAGTAGTGAGGATTTCATGAACTTTTTCAATAACAAAATCATAAACATTAGGCAAAAAATTCAGGCTTTGAAACCAGACAATTTAAATAGTTCAGATGAACTAACCACATCACATCAGAACTTAGAATACTTTACTCCCCTTGAAGCGAGGGAACTAATTTCACTCATCTCTTCTTCAAAATCGTCAACCTGTATATTAGATCCTATACCGACACATTTTCTCAAACAGACAGTACCAGCAATAATAGAACCCCTGTTGAAAGTAATTAACTGTTCACTCAGTAGTGGGTATGTCCCCAAATCCTTTAAATTAGCCGTTATTAAACCGCTAATCAAGAAACCTGACCTTGACCCCAGTCAGCTTTCTAATTACAGGCTGATATCAAACCTTCCCTTTATCTCCAAGATTCTGGAAAAGGTAGTATCACAGCAGCTATGTTCACATCTACACAGAAATAGCATAAATGAACTGTATCAGTCAGGATTTAGGCCTCATCACAGCACAGAGACAGCACTTGTTAAAGTAGTAAACGACCTCCTATTGACCTCTGATCAGGGTTGCGTCACTATACTTTACTATTACTATACTTTACTGGTCCTCAGTGCAGCTTTTGACACCATTGATCATAGTATTCTCCTTCACAGATTAGAAAAGGTAGTAGGAATTGAAGGAACTGCCCTCTTGTGGCTCAGATCCTATTTGACTGATCGTTATCAGTTTGTAGATTGGTGACCATTCCTCATGTTCTCAAGTGGAGTTTGGTGTTCCACATGGTTCAGTTTTAGGCCCACTGCTTTTTTCCCTTTACATGCTTCCTCTGGGCAACATAATTCGTAAGCATGGTATTAGTTTTCATTGTTATGCTGATGACACACAATTATATGTCTCAGCAAAACCAGATGAGAAAAACCAGTTTGCTAAAATTGAGCAGTGTGTGCAGGGCATAAGAGATTGGATGTTAATTAATTTTCTTCTGCTTAATCCTGATAAGACAAAAGTTCTGGTCATAGGACCACAAGTAGCTAGAAGTACGCTTTCTGATCACACTGTAACTTTAGATGACCTTTCTGTTCCATCAAATGCAACAGTAAAAGACCTTGGTGTGATTATAGATTCCAGCCTTTCGTTTGAAGCACATGTAGATAATATCACCAGGATAGCTTTCTTTCACCTTAGAAATATTGCCAAGATTAGAAACATATTGTCACTAAATGATGCAGAAAAACTAGTTCATGCCTTTATCACCTCTAGGTTGGACTATTGTAACGCCTTACTGTCTGGTTGTTCAACTAGGTGTATAAACAAGCTTCAGTTAGTACAGAATGCAGCAGCGAGAGTCCTCACTAAAACCAGAAGATACGAGCACATCTCCCCTATCTTATCTACACTGCACTGGCTCCCTGTGAAATTTCGCATCGATTTTAAGATTCTACTTTTGACATTTAAAGCACTAAATGGTCTCGCGCCACAGTATTTGAGTGAACTGCTAGTGTCTTACAATCCGCAACGCCTACTTCGATCAAAGAATGCAGGCTGCCTGTCAGTACCACGTATTATTAAAACTACAGCAGGGGGCAGATCTTTTTCCTACAAAGCCCCAAAGTTATGGAATAGTCTTCCTATTAATGTTTGGGACTGAGCCACAGTCTCAGTGTTTAAGTCTATGCTAAAAACCTATTTATTTAGCCAAGCATTTTTGTAAATAGATTAACCTTAGGTAAAGGAGCAGATCTGGGGTACTCATGGACGTAGAGTATTCTGGTGAACTGGTATGTTTAGATGCTGTCTTCCCCACTCTCATTGATCACTCAGGTTTGTTGACGGTGAGGTGATTGGTTGCTTTACATCACAGGGAGCCCTCATGTCTGTGTTTCCTTCTGGCTCTCCCTTTTAGTTATGCTGTTATAGTTAGTCCTGCCGGAGTCCCTGCTTGCACTTTGCACTAAATATACATTCACCTTATACATGTTGACTGTGACCATACCTAACTGCCATCTCTCCTTATTTTCTGTTCTCTTCTCTTCTGCTCTCTCCTCTCTCTCTCTCCGCCTCTCTCCTTTCCCTCTCTCTGTCTCTCTGTCGAGCTATACATGTGACTCCTGAGTTGCCAGTGATCCAGACCCCTCTGCCCTCTGGACCCGTCTAACCCATCCTGGAGTTCTGCTTCTGGTTGGAGATCTCGTCGCATGGATGCCCCGTGTGGTCTGCCTGGATTCGTATGGTGGCTGTGGATGGTTTCCATGAAGACTGTCCTGTCATCGATTGATGCTCTGGGGACCTGTGACTTCAGTTGTTCGATAGCTCAGGACTGGAATCTCCTACAGTCTACCTGAGCCTCCAGGAACAAACTGGACTCCTTTTAATTTTAATTTTAAACACATCTCCTGTTATACTGAACTTCCAGTACACATTATTATGCTGATCAATCCCTGCTATCCATTATCACCCAGATGAGGATGGGTTCCCTGTTGAGTCTGGTTCCTCTCAAGGTTTCTTCCTATTACCATCTCAGGGAGTTTTTCCTTGCCACCGTTGCCCTCTGCTTGCTCATCAGGGACAATCTTATCATTTTGATTCATACGCATTGCATACAAACTTACTTCTTTTATTGTGTAAAGCTGCTTTGCGACAATGTCAATTGTTAAAAGCGCTATATAAATAAAATTGACTTGACTTGACACCAACCTCGCGTATATAACGTTAACTGTTTAAAATAACCAGTAAGCTAACTGAAACATATTTTATTTAAATAAATAAATTAATACTTTCCCAGAATAAAGAGTCAATAAAAGCCATCTTCACCACTTTAGTGCAGTTTCTCTGCACAGCGTCCGTAAAAACGCATATTTCTGGAAAAGGGATCTTGTGAGCTGCCGCCGCAGCACATGGGAAGCTGTGAACATGACTTACAGTACCTGTAGGGGGCAGTTGTGTTTCAATCTGAGTTGGGTTGCTTTTGCTATCAATACTGAAAGTGCTACATGATTAAACACAAAAAAAAACGGAAAAAGAAATGTCTGTTTCCTCCCTAGACCTTTTGTCTGTATCACAATGAAGTGAAGTTCAACGCGTCTTCTTGTAATATATAAGCGAAATATATTTCACGTATTGTCACTGGTGCTGTGTGTGGGATTTAGGTGAGGCATAATCTCAGAGGTGAGTAATTCGAAAGTTTTTAATAATGAAAATGGAAACAGAAACAGACAACCGATAAACATGGAATGTTGAGAGGGGTAACAATGAAACTAGGACAACAACCATCTAACTAAACACAACAGCCATGTAACTAAACAGAACAGGAGAAACCAGGACTCGAGAGAACAGTGGTTAAGGAGATGGGCATGACACAGAAAACACAGAAGATTCAGTTAAACACGATACCATAACTAAACTGAATAGAGTAGAACAGAACAGAAACTAAACCGAATAGGAGCTAAACAGAAAACACAGACAATTCACAATAACGTAACCAAATAGGACAGGAGCTGGACAGGACTGGAGCAGGGGTCCGTTCTTCGTACCTCGCTTGAAACATCCGACATGAATTGACAGATCTAAGATGAGATCATCGTGCTAATTACGATGCGGCTAATTCGGTTCTTTGAGCACACCTGTTGTTGATGATTAGTATAGCTGGATTGAGTTGTCTAGGATTATTGCGCATTTGTGCGTTGGTTTAAAGGTAATATGCATCGACAGTAGATACACTGATCACAACCCCTTTTATTGGTTGACGAAATGGCAAAAGAGCAGCTCAATTTTTTTTCTCAAGCGGAGCAGGAGCTTTTATTAGAGGGTTATGTAGAATTTCAAACTTTAATAAAGATAATTTTAAATAAAAGTAATTATTAAATACGTGAGTCCTGCCCATGTATATACACACACACACACACACACACACACACACACACACACACACACACACTCTCTCAAATCCTATTTGTATTCATTTAAAGTTAGTTGAACAAATTTGATATTTTAAGTAATCATAACAGTAACTGTCACCTTAAAGTTCCACCAATTTAAATCTATAGAGCACTGCTGGCTCAGTGGTAGGTGTTTCGCCTGCCATGCAAAAGAACTGGGTTCGATTCCTGGGCTGGATTGAATTTATTTTATTTCCAACAAGTTCAACAAACTCAAATATTGATAGTTTTGTTTACTTAAAATTGGAAACATCATTACTTAAAATTATTGATGTAACTGATTACCTCAAATATTTTGAGTTTTGCCAACTTAATCGGGTTTACAGTGTAAAAGTGAAGTAGAAGAACAAGTATAGTAAGAAGAAGTATATTGTCATGCTGTGCTAAAGGATCCTATCTATCACGCAATACACAAAGAATTTGAAAAACTCTGCGAATAATCCTAACACCTTCAGTAACCGGTTGCTCTCTCATAAACGGACAAGACATGGCTGCGACAGATTTGAGAAAATTACCTCCACTTATTTGGACGCAATTGGGGGATAGAATGTTACATATTATTAGACACACATGGAGATTAACACACGAATGATGACCACAGCCACACACACACATGCATACATATACTGTATGTATGTTTAAATACATCCATCCATAAATATATGCAAGATACTTTTCCCACGTGAGTCAGTCCGCGTCAGTCATGCTCTTTAACCAATCAGATGTAACCTCGCCATTTCAACCAATTGTAACCCGCAAGGAGCGCAGCCTAAATCCTGTTTATATGAAATAAACCTGCTTCCGAGCAGGTTTAAGCTTACGGACATGTTGCTATGACAGCAAGTGCGAGATGCGCTTTGAAGAAAGAAACAATCCAAGATCAGGACAAATCCACAACAATCAAATCCAGCTAACTGAGTTAGCGACGTACGAAGAACGAACCCCAGGACAGGTCAGGAGCAGATCAAACACCAAACAGGAACTGAAAAGTAGAAGATCTATGAAAATTGGCTAGAAGCCGCAAAACACGGGGTAATCACAACAACCCTATAACCAAACTAGACAGATGCAAGACCCCGATTAACTGAACACCTGTCTATTTATACATAAACTTATTTTGAGCTACCTCGGTTCAGGTGGGCACTCCTATCACCTGACCAAGGTGCATTCTGTGAAATGTAGTTCAACAAACAGAAAACACAACAGAACACCATAAGGAGTCTCTGGGCGCATGGTCCCCTCTAGTGGTTATCCCTGACATGTATAGGCCTAAATATTCATTTTTTATTTATGGTCAGGCCTTATGTTTTATCTACAAGCGTTGCAATTTTTGCTGGTTTCAAAACACATGTTTTCGGAGATTTGAGCTCCAGACAATCCCCAGGCGCTCTGAGCTCATGTACTCGCCCAACACAGCCACACACTCGATAAAACAGCGGAATCATTTAATTTGGATATTTCTAACAGACAATCTATTTATGTACATTATGTGAAGAAAACAAAATGGTTCTATCTACTAAGTCAAATGGAATGTGTCAACCCCGCAAGAGTGTAAATTTACCCACTGGTTGGGTCAAATAAAATAACCCAGCACTTTAACATTTAACCCAGCAGTTTTTAGAGCATAACATAAATATGTGTTCTGTATAGACTGAATAAAACAATACAACATAGGTTAATATGGTAAAGAAATTCTCACACTCTTCCATTGCAGGGATTAAAAAACAGTAACAATGTCAATTTTAGAATCTGTAGAAGCTCAGTGGTCTGCACACAACCTCTCATGGGGTAGCCTTATAATTTAAATAAGGTTTGGGCTCCAGGATGTTGAGCCTATTTCTTACCTATTTCTTAGCTCGGTGCATCCTCATAGTTGGATTTTATATTTTTCGAGTGTAATTCATAAATTATGTTTATAATAATGAACTGAGATGCCCTAAATCATGCCTTAAAATTAATCTACAGTACAATTCATTTAAAATCAGGATGTGTTAAAAAAAAAAAGGCAGCGTTTTGATCAAAAGGCTGATAAACGCGTGCGATTTATAGGTAAAAATGCAGACATACTCCCCCAGAAATGCAACAAACACAAATATATAGGGTACTCGCTGGATTTTTCCTACACGACAGCGGGCTCGCATTTGAGCCAATTTTGTAAAATATTAATAAAATTAGTACTAAAATATTAGGCACAAATATATGATATGGTAGTACAGACATTGAAAAATCTATTTACACACAATGTAGTTCACAAATATAAAGCAAATGCATTTATTAATTTATTGTATATATTTAACTTCATTCAACCGTTTAAGTTATATGAAAAATAATGTACCTACCAGCCCACTATTATTTTCTGTTCAAATTTAAAGCTGCCCGCGCATGTGTGCAAAAAGACGAAGTACAACAAAGAATACAAAAGTGTATCATTATTAATAAAGTTAGTGTAACCGGGTGGTAAATAAACATTTTATTTCTTCCTTTGCATGGGGAAATTTACTGATTTATGGTTTTGTTGTTTAAGATTTCGAATCTGAAACAGTGAATTCTTGTATGTTCCCTTAAGTGGCCAAAAGGTGGTGCTGTGGGTGTCACATGTAGGAGAATGCGCATGTGTTCTAGTTTCAGACATCTTGTGTGACGTGCAGTGAGCAGAAGTTGCTGCATGCTCTTGGTAAAATCACGTCATAGTTGAGGCCATCCGGCGGTAAATATCATATTTCCTGTAAATATTCTTGCTCAGTGTCATGCCTGGATGTATATTTTGAGTGGTTATATTTGTAAAGTTATACCATGTGCAATGATGTCCAATGGTATAATGTCATGTGAGGTTTAGGCATGCTCAAATGTAAATCTTAGAAGAGGAATACACTTAAATGTGTAAATGTTTAGTGTTTTAATGTGCCTTGCACAATATGTGATTGTTTACACAGTGCGTGTATTGCTTGAATGGGGAAGATTTCAGCCTTTGTAAAGTGAACTGAAGGTGCAAAGTAGAGGTTCATGATTGTGAGTGTTATTTCTTTCCATTTTATTTCTCCTAGAAATGTGCCAAAGAGTAACATAACATGAGGTGTACTTATAATGTTTTTATTTTGCACAGTGTTCCCACTGCCGTATTGTACTAAATAGTAACAAATTTCTTTCCATGGTGGTTTTCTGTAATATATCAGCGGTTGCCTCACGTTGTTTTTCTTTAATGTAAATTTTCCCTTTTTCTATTTTCATGACGGCTGTATGTTTATTGCCGTGTGGTGATGTTCGGGAGTGTGCTGCTTTAAAGGGTATAAACAGTGAGATGGAGCTGTGAAAATTGGAGTTGTGCTATCAGCTCTTTATTTAAGATCTGTCATTGACTAATATCTTTTTTTGTCCTTATTAGTTTCTTTCTTTCTTTTTTTTTTTTACCTGTAATAGTGAAAGCTTTGAGTCAGCACTGTTTTCTGTATATTTTAAGAGAATTGCACTAAAATAATTTATTTTGTAGACAACTGAATAAACTGCAAAAGATGTAGAACCGCTTTATGTGTTCCTGGTGGTAATCCCCGGTCACATTAGCCTAAAAGAATAGTTTCCAATGCTGAAGCAATCATGATTTTGTTTTTGTTTTACAATAGCTCTTTCATAATCTACAATGTGTATGCGCTTTAAATGTACAGTAAACAATAAATACTGCCTTTTACAAAGTGAAAATGAGTGCCATTGATCAAAAGGCTGATAAACGCATGCGCAGATATGAGCAGATTTATCGATGAAACTGAAATACTCCCCTAGAAATGCAACATACAAATACACTGAAAAAACTAATTAAATTTTTTTTATAAAATAAAAATTTGTTTTTGCTCCCATTTATGAGATGAACTCAAAGATCTGAAACATTTTAATGTTTCACAAAAATAACCATATCTCTCACATATTGTTCACAAATCTGCCAAAATCTGTGATAGTGAGCACGTCTCCTTTGCCGAGATAATCCATCCCACCTCACAGGTGTGCCATATCAAGATGCTGATTTGACAGCACGATTATTGCACTGGTGTGCCTTAGACTGGCCACAACAAAAAGGCCACTTAAAATTGTTCAGTTGTATCACACAGCACAATGCCACAGATGTCGCATGTTTTGAGGGACCATGCAATTGGCATGCTGACAGCAGGAATGTCCACCAGAGCTGTTGCTCGTGAATAGAATGTTCGTTTCTCTACCATAAGCCGTCTCCAAAGGCATTTCAGAGAATTTGGCAGTACATCCCACCAACCTCACAACCGCAGACCACGTGTAACCCCGCCAGCCCAGGACCTTCACATCCAGCATGTTCACCTCCAAAATCGTCTGAGACCAGCCACTCGGACAGCTGCTGAAACAATCAGTTTGCATAACCAAAGAATTTCTGCACACACTGTCACAAACCGTCTCAGGGAAGCTCATCTGCATGCTCGTTGTTCTCATCGGGGTCTCGACCTGACTTCAGTTCGTTGTCGTAACTGACTTGAGTGGGCAAATTCTCACATGCGATGGCGTCTGGCACGTTGGAGAGGTGTTCTCTTCACGGATGAATCCCGGTTTACACGTTTCAGGGAAGGTGGCAGACAGTGTGTGTGGCGTCGTGTGGGTGAGCGGCTTTCTGATGTCAATGTTGTGTATCGAGTGGCCCATGGTGGCGGTGGAATTATGGTATGGGCAGGCGTATGTTATGGACGAAGAACACATTGATTATTGATTGCATTTTGTAATGCAAAGAGATACTGTGACGAGATCCTGAGGCCCATTTTTTTAACATGTTCATTTAGGGTGTACTAATTTTTGTTGCCAGTTATTTAGACATAAAATCTGCATGTTGAGTTATTGTTAGAAGACAGTAAATCTCAACAATCTGCTATACAAGCTGCACACTGCCTTCTCTAAAGTACTGTATATCCAATTTTCATTTCTATAGTATTGTCTCTTGAGAACATTTAATAAAGTGGCTGCTGAAATGTGAGGGGTGTACTCACTTTTGTAAGATACTGTACTAACAATTTGTTTGAGATTTGTGAACAATATTTAAGAGAGATGAGTTATTTTGTGTATATAGAATTTTTTTTTTAAATATTTTTGTTCAGTGTATCTAAGCTACTCACTGAATACAACGCAACAGAACACACTGAGGTGAACACTCGCAAAAAGCCCCAGTTATTGTAATCGCTCTTCTCACCTTTCATTCACGATAGGTGTGAAGTTATCAAACCGGTTTCGCTGATGGGGGAATTGGCAGAATTGAGGGGTTTAAAACAAATTGACAAGGCCGAGCAGACATCTCTGCCTAAAATGTATTTAGCCAGGAACACATGTACTAAATAGAAATAAAATGTTTAATGGTACCAATTACATTAGATTTCATAGATGGATTTGATACTTGGATATATATATATATTTGTGTTTGTTGCATTTCTGGGCTATTCCAGCAATTATTTCCAGCCGTGGTCAAATAACGGATCAAATAATATAATTATTTAATGCTGGACACAAACAGCAAAAAAGCATGATGATTATTTTAATAAAAAAACGCATGAAGCACTTTGTGTGCATACAAGAATATTTACTAAAAAAATAATATTTTTTTGTTCATTCATGTCTTCTGATGGTGCTCAATGTCGACACATTTTTATGTTTTAACGAAGATATGTTGACCTATTCACGAATCCGGACATTTGCATAGTTAACACCATCAGATAGCCTACTATTAGGAAATGAAATTAATTTGAAGACCTACAAAATTGTAGGTCCTACAAAAACCTTAAAAAACTGTATATCAAACTTTTAATTATGAATCTGAAAGCAGTATTTAGGACAGCTTATTTCATTATGAACATAATATGAAGCACATATACACACACATTCGTCATGAAAGCTCTATTGTAAAATAAAATATAATTCATGTTTGCTTCAGCATTGGAAACAATATTGTTTTAGGCTAACTAATTATACACCATATTTCATTGTACTTGCTCTGGTTTTAGATAAATTCCATGCACCATCTGTCAGATATTCAGTGAAGCACAACACATTTATTTAAATTCTTAAATGGATTTTGCAGCACTGTGCGAGACGAATTGTGACTTTTCGCAGGAAAAATGCGCATTCTTAATGGCCACATCTGTAAATCACGTCACTGGATCTCAGGGAAGGTAAAAAGGCTGGCACAACTTGATTTTTTTAGTTTATTCAATTGTGTTTCAAAAACCATATCTGTTTTCTTAACAAATACCACCATAACAAGCGGGGCCAACAATATTAATTCATTCAATATTTAGGGCCCGAGCACCTACCGGTGCGAAGTCCTATTGTTTCTGAAAGAATTATTATTATTATTCTGTATTCTTTTTCGAACATTTTTGTGTGAAACTGTGTTCATGAGTTGGTGTGGCCAAATGACTCGGCAACGCCCCCTGGAATATGATCTGGGTCCCTGTAAAACCTACTGACATGAAATTTGGTACACTGAAAAAAAAGTCTACTGGAGGTATCCTCTAATGTGAACAGGAAGTCTGCCATTTTGGAAATATGGCAAGATGTTGCATTTCGTACACATTGTGTTTTAATGAATTCCTCCTAGGGGAATTGCCTGATCAAGTTAAACATTTCTCAGAAAAAAAGTCATTAAAAGCTTTCGTCTGGGTCGAATTTGACGAATATGATTATTCAGTCATAGCACCACTAATTGGTATGAGGAAATGATTGGTTTCTATGACTTCCTGGCTGGATTTCTGTACAAATGAAGGGGCGACATCAGAGAGAACATGCAGAAGGACATTGTAGAGGCTCGCATGGACTGCACAGGGTGCGAGGGCCTGATCATCGCTGCTTGCAGCTTTAATTATCTCGTTGTTTTTACAGTGCAAACCTATTAGACTAATTACAGTATTATGCTATCATAGGAAAAATGTTTGTATGAAAGGCCATTCACAGCCATGTTTATGGTTTCTAAGTGGAGCTGTCCTCAGTAATCAGATCTATCAATAAGTAAAAGTAGATCATTGAGATGGATCAGACAGGTCCCCAAAGCAAAAGCAGTCAGGAACCTGGTATCTCTATTAGTTATTCTGATGCTTTGAAAATAATTTAACAAATCGTACAAAAGTAAAGAAGTAATAGGATAAGACATAAGTGGATAATTGGAGTAGCAACTTCATGCCGGGACTTCTTGTTAGACATCAGTACCAAACCTCTTTGTGAGTAAATAGGCACAAATCACCACAGCCATGGTCCTACATCTAGTAGAAAGTCTTCTCAGAAGAGTAGTGATTGTTAAAAGGAGGAACAATTATACTGTGGCACTTTCTTCTATTAATATTACGCTTTAGGGGAGTAATAATATTAATAATAATAATAATAAAAGGGTGCATATTTTTTCATATGAATCATGGAAAAATAGATTTAGGAAAAGGTAGGGAATCAGTAATAGACCTCCCCATAATGTTTATAAACAACACCATCATAAACGCAATGGTAGAAGTACAATACAGCTGTTGATAAGACTGCAAAAGTCTTATCAGTTGACCAATAATACCCAAGTACCCAAGTATGTAAATGTTCTTCAGCCCCATAGCTGGACTTCCTGCTGAGAAATCAAACCGTTTTTTTTTTTTCTCACAAAAAAGCAGAAATTCTTCCATTCTACTATTTAAACCTTTAACTATGTACATAATATAATAATATGTTGTAGCAAAAATAAAAAGCCATTCAAGGTCAGAAAACATATAAGCAAATCTGTTTGACATTAATTTATTTATAGGAAGAGCAAGACACTAGGAATTGCCATTTGAAAGAGGTTAAAATGTAGTCAGATATTTTATAACATGCATTACAACACTATTTCAACACTAAAGAAATTTATATTCTGGTTACCATATACTGTATGTCGTGACTGAGTGGATTTGTTTTGTTTCACCCAAATTATTTCTTTAATGTGGTTAACATATTGGTGTTAAGTATTTTATCTTCAACTGAACGTTTCTTGGCAAAGAGGTGATTTGGTTCCCTGTTGTGCAAATCGGGCTGGATCTTGAACATGGGTGCTCCCATGGGCCAGCGAAAGCCTTCAAGGCTGTCCATAACAGTGGTACCATGACCAAAGTCCTGGGAACAGGGCTTTTTTTGCAGCAATTGAACGAGGGTTAGCATGTCAGGGTCAAGCCTTGCTACAAGTCCAGAGCGGACAACTTCTATTGTCTCCTCATCACAGTCCATTAAGGTTTGTAGCAGTGTGCTGTAGTACCTAAAAGGCAAAAGAAATGAGCAAATTTGCAGAAAGTTTTTATTGATTAATCAAATTCAGAAGAAAACCCATAGCTTTACCACTTGTGTATTTCTAATTTGGTTGCGCAGAACAACCTTTTTTGTTTAAAAAGGTTCTAAAACTCCTATTTTTGAAGAGAAAGTAACAATAAAGTAAAAAATACTGGAGTACTTGATTTTCAAGTGATATGCTTGTTTTTGTGTGGCCAATGCATACAAATTTCAAATGGTCCCAGAATCTTATCCTGTACATTGAGAACCACATTCTATCAGTCCATTTGTGCCTTTAGTTGGATTTCACACATACTGTAGCAAGGTTTTCTTGTTGGTTCAAGATAGTTATATATGATGGTACGCATGGATCATATACACACACACTACACACACAAACCGGAGGCAGGAATTGAACTCTTTAGGTGTGAGGCCGCAGTGCTAACCACTCAGGTACCATGCTACGCGCAATTTATTAAAACATATATAATAATTATATAAAAAATATGATTTTCAAGTTCACTCATAATGATATAGGAAATTGCTATAAGTGACTTATTTGCACTACATTGGCTCCCCCAAGCAGCCATTGGGTTCACAGAGTTTTACTGGCACCTAGATGTCAAATGGGACAGTTTAGAAGGGGGTGGATCTAGCAGCAAAACTGAAATTCCATATGTCCTTGACCTGAACGATTCATAATTTGGGCAGACTAACACAGGAGAATTTGCTACATATGCAAGAACAGCAGCTGTGGCTGTATAGCAGGGGCTATGAAAGTTTGCAAATAAACTGGGAAATAAAGTACAGTGGAACCTTGGATTACGAGCATAATTTGTTCTGGAAGTGGGCTCGTATTCCAAAACCAATGATTTAAACCAAATCATAATTTCCCATAAGAAATAATGAAAACTCAAATTATTCGTTCCACAGCCCCCAAAAATAAATACATAAAAATAATGAATTCAATCTATAAAATGAAAATAAAACAAATTAATCTGCACTTAACCTTTAAAAAAAGTACAAATAAATCCTGACAGATAAGTGTTTCCGTTGGCGTGCAGGCGCCGTGTGTGTGTGTGTGTGTGTGTGTGTGTGTGTGTGTGTGTGTTGCTCGGTTTGCGGAACACTCGTAAACCACGTTACTCGCAATCCGAGGTTCCACTGTACTTGTTTTGCTACCCATATTGACCTAAAAATTACTAGCAAAATGGCAATGGCTCCATGAGGTAAAATTAACAAATAAATGAGTTTGTCAGGCCTTTTGTGAATAGTTTTTCTTAGATATAGGAGCAGAGCAGGGCGATTCATCTGCATGATGATGGACGCCTCCAATAATGCCTTTATAATGAGCTCACGCAGGCTCGTTCACAGTAAAATGATTG
The DNA here is from genome assembly GCA_030347435.1 of Clarias fuscus. Taxonomy (NCBI): domain Eukaryota; kingdom Metazoa; phylum Chordata; class Actinopteri; order Siluriformes; family Clariidae; genus Clarias; species Clarias fuscus. Next base: position 10,490,766 of record CM059223.1, on the reverse strand, counting down.
GTTGCTTTACATCCCAGGGACCTGTCATGCCTGTTTCATTCTGGTTCTCCCATTTAGTTATGCATGTAAATAGGATGTATATCAAGAACATCCAAGGTCTGACATGTCCATTGGTAAAGAGCTATATAAGTAAATTTGAAGATGGCACAATGGCATAGTGATTAGCAATATAGCCTTGCAACTCCAGGGCCTGTATGCATGGAGTTTGCATGTTTCCCCATGCTTGGTGGGTTTCCTCCTCTTAAAAAGCGAGGTGGGGAGAGGGAGGAGGAGTGTTACCAATGAGCAAATTAGGCTCATTGGTATTCCCAACTTGCCTGTAGAGTGTGAATTAGTGTGTGTGTGTGTGTGTGTGTGTGTGTGTGTGTGTGTGTGTGTGTGTGTGTGTGTGTGTGTGCGACCTATGATGGATTGGCACCCTGTCTAGGGTGTACCCTGCCTCATACCCAAAGTACCCTGGGATAAGTGGTATAGAATGATACAGTATAATGAATGAACAAGTACATTTAAACTGAATAGATTTTAATGGAATAAGAGGTGATTTATTATAGGTTTTCCACCTCAATTTCCTAAAACCATGTAGAAAGGTGTTGACTGTGGTTCTGGTGACAGTTTCTAAAACCAGATGTAATGAAAACACACAATTTACCCTTGTTCCCTGTGGAGACCACCTACTCACTGCCTCAGAGAGCACACATTGCCAAGTTGCAGAAGGAGTTTTAAGAGGTGTTTTTGCCTCTCCCCAGTCATACAACATGAAAACAATCACCCCACTGCCAGGGCTGCCCCTACCTTCTAACTAAACACAAAAAAATGTTGGATGTGCCTTTTTGGATATTCCCATCACTCTTATGTCCCACAAAAAATACAACCTTTTCCCTACTATTCAGCTTACAACAAGTCTTCAGTTGAGTGTTTAGTTAGGCTACTTTATTTACTAAATCTAGCAAATCTATTTTAATGTAATTTTTTGAAAAATTTTAGGAATAAGTAGTAGATTTTAAATTATAACAGGAATTATAACAGGATAAAAATCCTCTCCATTTGTCTGGTTCTTTATGCTGCTGAAATATAATATTTAATTGTGAGGTTTCAAATGTCGAATTTCATATAATTTAATGCTCTTTTTAGCATGTTAAATTACTGTCTCAGAACAGTTCACATTATAAAATGGTGAAGCTGACTAGCTTCCAAAACAGTGTTGATTATTGGCAGTGGCACATGCAGCACCTGAGGTCTGTCCTGAGGTTGTCGAGATAAGCAAGTTCACAGTGTGAATCCAAAAAGTACAAAATAGGGCAAGTGTGGTATCTGGGTTTTCGCTTAAGTCATGGTCATGTGCGTCCCCAAATAGGTGCATGTGCGTCCCCAAATAGATAAGACCACAGCAATTGCGTCTTGTTAGAAACCCAAGGCCAAAATGGAGGTAAGACATTGTCTAGGGCTTTCTGGCTATTTGGATATCACCAGCCCAGTGACTGATTTCACTACAAAGGGAATACTACTGGATGGAGCCATAGCAACAGTTATTTTTAAAAATTATTATTATTATTTAAGCTAGAGCATGCACTCTGTGTCAGGGCACATTTTGCATGTTCTATGCTGCACTCTGTGGCAGGGTACTGTTTGCATGTTCCTAACTTCTATCTACCCTTTTATTTTTCAATCTGATGCAACAGACAGGGGACTGGAGGCCACACTGGAGTCAGGGAGTGGGCATATGTTGGAACAGAAAGTGGTGTGATCAAATGCCAGTCTATGAGCTGGTAACAGGGAAAAGTAAGTGGTAAAGAATCCAGCTGGTTCCAGTTTTATTACTGAGTGTTTTAAACACAAACCTCAATACAGATTTAGGTCTTGTAAATCTTGTAGGTCTTGTAAACAGATTTAGGTCTTTAAATATGCTTCTTTTTGGTGACCAGGAAAGCAAACATCAGATTTTAGCTGTATTGGCATCAGAGGAATACAGTGTTGAAGTCTTTTCAGCCCACATTGCGAAGGTGAAAAAAAATGTGATTGATGCCCTGCTGTATTTTGTTCAAGATAACAGCAGAGTAATGCAGAATTTAACCCTACTCCTGATTTTTGCTAGGTTAAGCAGCTCTCAAAATGAGGAAAATATGTTGCAAAAGTCTTAACACAGAACAGAACTTGATACTGTGCAATCAGGCAAATCAGTCTGCAATAACTGATAGATACATTGATATATTTTGATATATAGATACTAGATATAGTTTTACTACAAAACCAACTAAATAGCAAATATTATCTAAATAACTATCTCATTAATTTCTCATAAATTAATTAATTTTTCCCAGTTTTCTCCATAATTTAATCATAGTCAATTCCCACCTGTAATCAGGGCACTCCCACATCAAGCCCTACAACTACAGTACCAACAAGGAAGGGCAAAGGCTATCACTTACTTCCTCCAAACTCTCGTTTGATAAATATTTAGCATATTGTTTTATTGTTTGCATCTTTAAATATATTTATCTCATCACTAATCATTGATTATTAAGGTGTTAATTGATTTTTAACCGTATTTAAACATGCATGTATTTTGCACTTTCAAACCATTTAGTTGTTTTGTATAATTTTCAATCAAATACAAATATTAATGCAATGTTACTCTTCATTGCAAATAAAATTAACTTAAGTAACAAATTAATTTATTTTTTGAACAATTTTCCAATCAAACTTATTTAAACAACATAGATTCTAGAAATTTTAAATTAACTATTTAAATAGTTTTTCTCTTTTTTAAAGGCCCAACCACATCATGTTAAGGTCATCTAAAATTCTGGAATGATCTTCCTAAATAACCAGCTTTATTAAAGCTCACCATCAGTCATTAGAATCACCTGTGCCAGCATTTTATTAGCATTCATTTAGATGGGATGCCAGTTTGTGTTATTATTCTAAAATAATAAAATAATAATTCTAAACCCAAGGACCACCAAAAATGAGATAGTAAGAAATTTTTATTAGATTTACCTGTTTGGAAAATTTCTGGGCACCTGCACAACTTCTCCAATGGCATCAGAGTTTGAGCGTGCTATTCCACAGATGTCCAGTTTTTTGTAACACTCCTCTTGTACTTCAGTAATCATTTTCTGGAAAGTTCCACAGCGTCGGATAGTCTGGTAAACCTTGGAGGAGATGCCATTGGAAATGCACTTGATGCTCTCCTTGAAAAAGGTCTTACCCTACATGTAAGATATAAGATATAAATATATTTCTTCATTATTAAAAATACTTTTCTCATACATGTAATCATCAAAGTATTACACAATGCAACTCATTCAATAGTTTAGAATTAATTGTATTACCTCTGTGTTAAAAACTGCCGCTGCATGGAGAAAGATGTTACAAATGTCCTGCATACCATCAATGTCACAGGTAGAATTTTCTAGGCAGGAGAATGTGCTACAACCCACTTGTGAAGCGCTGTTCAAACAGCGGACCACTTCCGCTAAAGCATATAAAAAAGTAAACACTGTTTAACTGTATAAATAAAATATTATATAAATTCTGTGTAATTCTGAGTAAAAATGTAACAAAATGTTATTGTATTGCTTTCAGAAATATTCTGAAAAGAAAATAGAATACTTACATGGACTATTGGCTGAGAAACGAGTTTTTCTTATTGCAGGTGCATACTGCTCTGTTTCAAAGGCAGATAAAGCTGAAACAAGAAATATGAGGAACCCAATTCTTAAGAGCATTTTTGAGCTTTGCCCAAATGTGTCTATTTTCCAATAAGTATTTAGAGCTTATTTTTCTGTTTAAGACTTGATGGAAACCACTGGTTTATATAGCTTGCTAGTTTTAAATTAACAGGTCATTAATTCTTAATCTGATTACGTTTTCAAAGAGATAAATATCTCACAGTTAGGTCAAACATAAACAGGACCAAAAACTTTCCATAGTCTCATAAATATTCATGATTCTTATTTAAAGTCCCCTGAGCAGTTTCCATTGAATCCGATAAGTCTGTTATACTTCCATTTTTCCACATTTCAGCACAAGTTCTTGCATTTTATCCTGCACTTTAAGGACCTTTAAAATGCCTAAAACAAAACTGTACTTTGGAGATATCTTTGTGTTCAGTTGAGAGTAATTGTAAATTTATTTTCCCAGTTAACAATTAAATTATTGTTTTCCTAGTGCTACTAATCTGTGTCCCAGACAAGGCAGGGTTGCTATTTACTAGGCTAAATAAAATCCAAGAATGAAATCGCTTGAAGTCATTTGTTATTGTATTGCTTATAGGGTGAGAGAAGGCTTTTTATAACTCGAAAGTTCCACTGACAATCACTGTGATGTAGATAATTAATATTAATATGCATTAGGTTTATTGCAGATTCTGAACAAAATGGAACCTGATTACTCGAATCACAATATGGGATAGAGTATTAATATATAGGTCAGCACCATTCTTCTACATCTTTCCTCAGAATGTAAAAAGATAAAGATGTGTTCCCTTGAATCAGTCTTTACTTACTTCATCCTTTTCCTGCTAAAGCTTCCTTCTTGAGATTGTGAAAGGGTAGGCCTAGACAAATAGGAAAGATTTTTTTTTCTTTCCTGATCTTGTTTCAACACAGATCCTGAGTCTAACATTGAATTAATTCTCTGGCCTTCAGTCTTCCATTGAATTTAACGGAATTAGTCTTTCATTAACATCTACTTATGAGCCAATGGTGAGAAGAAATTGCTGTTCCCAGAGCTGAAGCTAGCCTTCATGCGGCCCTCCCTGTTCTGCACTTTACCTTTAAAAAGAATTGTAGATGCTGACAATGCATTGATTATTTAAAAAAAAAAAAAATTAACACGGAGCCTGTTGTTGCAGTACAGTTAGTTAAGAACAGTCACTACACTTGGACACAAAAATAAAATAAAAAAGCCTTACGTGCGCACACCTACTCACAATGTTAATAGTGAACTTTTACGTATACGTGGGCACGGATATACGTATAATACTGATTCATGCGTAGATTCGTACATTTCTCCACCACGCAGTGAGAAATCAACAAAACACAAACTACATTCATGCATGCCACTGGTTTCCCTGGAGTTGTGGGCATCATCCATGGTAAACGAATCATAATACAACTGAATTCCAGGAAAGTGGTGACATTTTTTAAATTTTAATAAAATGAAAGCTAAAAGACTTTAAAATCACTTAAGCCAATATTTTATTCACAATAGAACATAGAGAACATTATAAATGTTTAAATGGTTAAATTTTACACTTTTAACATTTGTTACACTTTTGAGCTCATTTCAAATTTGATGCCTGCTACAGGTGTCAAAAAAGTTGGCATAGGGGCAACAAAGGGCTGAAAAAGCAAGACCCTTTTTTAAAAGATTAGGCTGGAAGAACATCTAGCATCAGGTCTGTAACATAAAAGGAAAAACATTGGATTGCGAGTAACCGGTTTGTGAGTGTTCTGCAAGACGAGCAAATTTTTTACATTTATTTTTATTTTGAGCAAGTCTTGGTTTACGAGTACTGAGTATCATGTAGCATTGATGCGTTTCTTGTTTTGATGTCAAGCGTCACAAGATCACAACTGAGCCAATGGAATTGTGGGTAATCGTCTCCCCTGCTAAGTCTTGGTGTGTCTCTCACTGGTACAGTGGAACCTTGGATTACGAGCATAATTCGTTCGGGAAGTGGGCTCGTATTCAAAAACACTCGTATACCAAATCATCATTTCCCATACAAAATAATGAAAACTCAAATTATTCGTTCCACAGCCCCAAAAAATAAATACATAAAAATAATGAATTCAATCTATAAAATGAAAATAAAACAAATTAATCTGCACTTTACCTTTAAAAAAAGTACAAATAAATCCTGACAGATAAGTGTTTCCGTTGGTGCGCGCAGGTGCCGTGTGTGTGTGTGTGTGTGTGTGTGTGTGTGTGTGTGTGTGTGTGTGTGTGTGTGTGTGTGTGTGTGTGTGGAATTAGCCCCTTCCCTCGCCTCGTTTTACACAGTAACACTCCTCCTCCCTCTCCCCTCCTCGCTTTTTAAGATTCACAACAAACACACACACAGAACGGAAACACCTCACAATCCGAGGTTCCACTGTATATTCAATATCCGTGTGCGCATGTACTGTTTACCATAACACTGTGACCACGTGTGTGTGCGTGTAAAACCTCGTTTTGTGTTTGTGTGTGTGTATACAGTACGATTGTACTGTTTATTATAACACACGTGTGTGTGTGTGCAGGTGTAAGGCAAAAGAAAGTCTCATTCCAGAAACCACTGTCGGTAAGCACAATAAGCTCTGCCATTTGCAGATGCCAACTAAAGCTCTATCATGCAAAAAGGAAGCAATATATGAACATGGTCCAGAAGCGGCATAGTGTCCTGTGGGCCAAGCGCCATTTAAAATGGTCTGTTTCAAAGTGGAAAAGTGTTCTATGGTTCGACGAGTCAAAATTTGACATTCTTGTTAAAAATCACGGACGCTGTGAGCCTCCAGGCTAAAGAGGAGGGAGACCTTTCAGCTTGTTATTAGCGTTCAGTTCAAAAGCCAGCTTCTCTGATAGTATGTGGGTGCATAAGTGCAGAAAAGGTTTATAAAGGTTTTAGACAGTGTCTATTTCAGGAAAGGCCTTGTGTATTTCAGTATGACAAAGCAAAACAAACATACTGCAGTTATTACAACAGCATGGCTTCGTAGTAGAAGAGTCCGGGTGCTGAATTGGCCTGTCTGCAGTCCAGATCTTTCACTTATAGAGGACATTTGGCACATAATTAACCAAAAAAAAAAGGAAAGGTTTCTCGCTTTTACCCAGATGTTGATACTTGTTGTACTGAGGCAGAGAGACGTCACTTATTCAGATGTATTGGACATGACCGAATTTGGAAAAATTCTGGAGGGTGTGTTTCAAACCCTGTCTTACATACTATATTGCAGTCTTGAACCAGACTCCCTGTCTCCCCTTTTTTGCATTACTGGGGAGGAAGATAAGCGTTTAACTCCAGCTTAATGTCGACTACTGTCCTTTGCATCCCTCCTGGCCTGGCTTTCTCTTTCATTTAAGTGAAAGGATGTCACCTCACCCACCCACAAACGTGTCCTGTTTGCCCCTGGAGAAGATTCACTACTCACTCTGTGATTCAGATTTGAAATTTCAACAGGAGTGGGAGCCCTTCCTTCACTTTATTTCATATAAATTTACAGTTTAATCCCCATCTTATTTGAGTGGTTTGTTTTTAACATTCCCTTTTCTTTCTATACAAAACCCAGACTTTCAGATGTTTTTTCCTTCTTTAAATATGCCTGGTGTCTAGCTTTTCTTAGACTTGTAAGACTGGCTTATATTTAGGGATAGGGAGGGATGGGTTTGTAAGGGGTTTATAAATACAGTACAAGTGTGTACAAGTTTGCTTCATGTCTCTATTTGAAATTAATAAAAAATATTGTTGATTAAAATAAAAAAATTTATTTATTTATTTATTTATTTAGGATATAAGAGACCGAATACTAATTAACTTCCTTCTGCTTAATCCTGATAAGACAGAAGTTCTAGTCATAGGACCGCTTGCAGCTAGAACCAGGATTTTAGATCACACTGTAACTTTAGATGGCCTTTCTATTCTATCTAGTGCAATAGTAAAGTAAGTATTTCATTTGAAGCTCATGTAGACAATATTACCAGGATAGCTTTCTTTCAACTCAGAAATATTGCCAAGTTAAGGAATATATTGTCACTAAATGATGCAGAAAAACTAGTTCATGCTTTTATCACCTCTAGGATGTACTATTGTAACGCCTTACTGTCTAGTTGTTCAACTAGGTGCATAAACAAGCTTCAGTTAGTTCAGAATGCAGCAGCGAGAGTCCTCACTAGAACCACAAGATACGAGCACATCACCCCTATCTTATCTTCATTTCATTGGCTCCCTGTGAAACTTCGCTTTGATTTTAAAATATTACTTTTGACATATAAAGCATTAAATGGTCTCGCGCCGCAGTATCTGAGTGAACTGCTAGTGTCTTACGATCCACCACGCGTACTTCGATCAAAGGATGCAGGCTGCTTGTCAGTGCCGCATATTATGTAAACTATAGCAGGTGGCAGAGCTTTTTCTTACAAAGCCCCAAAGTTATGGAATAGACTTCCAAATAGTGTTCGGGACCAGACTCACACACAGTCACAGTGTTTAAGTCTAGGCTGAAAACATATTATTTAACCAAGCATTTTTGTAAATATATTTGCCTTAGATAAAGGAGCTAAAGGAGGACTCATGGATGTAGAGTATTCTGGTGAACTGGTATGTTTAGATGTTTGGATCATTGAGTTTGTTGACGGTGAGGTGATTGGTTGCTTTACATCTCAGGGACCCCTCATGTCTGTGTTTCCTTCTGGCTCTCCCTTTTAAATACGCTGTTATAGTTAGTCCTGCCGGAGTCCCTGCTTGCACTCTACACTAAATATACATTCACCTTATAAATTATGTGACTGTGACCATGCCTAACTGTTATCCCTCCTCTTCTGCTCTCCCCTCTCCTGTTCTCTCTCCCCCTCTCTCTTTCTCTCTCTCTGTCGAGCTACACATGTCATTCCTGAGCTGCCATTGATCCAGACTCCCTCTGCCCTCTGGACCTGTCTGACTCATCCTGGTGCCCCGCTTCTGGTTGGAGATCTTGTCACATGGATGCCCCATCTCTTTGGGATGCGTCCGGTGTCTGGGAACGGTTTCACTCTACCATGAAGACGGTTCTGGCCTCGACTGATGTTGACAGCTGTTTCTGTGAGGACTTGACTTGGCTGTAGCCGCTTGATAGTTCAGGACGGGAATTTCCTACAAATCTACCTGAGCCTCCAATAACTACATGGACTCCATATTAACATCAATTAACATCAACTGAACTGCCTGCCACCTAACACACAGTATGAGTCAAGTCAAGTCAATTTTATTTATATAGCGCTTTTAACAATTGACATTGTCGCAAAGCAGCTTTACACCATAAAAGAAGTAAGTTTGTATGCAATGTGTATGAATCAAAATGATAAGATGAATGCAGATCAGTCCCTGCTTTCTGTTTCACCCAAATGAGGATGCACTGTAAAAAATGTCCGGAAATTTAACAATAAAATACAGTATACACACGTGGACAAAATTGTTGGTACCCTTCGGTCAATGAAAGAAAAACTCACAATGGTCACATAAATAACTTTAATCTGACAAAAGTAATAATTAAAAAAAAATTCTATGAATGTTAACCAATGAAAGTCACACATTGCTTTTCAACCATGCTTCAACAGAATTATTTAAAAAAATAAACTCATGGAACAGGACTGGACAAAAATGATGGTACCCCTAGAAAATACTGAAAATAATGTGATCAAAGGGACATGTTAATTCAAGGTGTGTCCACTAATTAGCATCACAGGTGTCTACAATCTTGTAATCAGTCAGTGGGCCTATATATAGGGCTCCAGGTAGTCACTGTGTTGTTTGGTGATATGGTATGTACCACACTCAACATGGACCAGAGGAAGCGAAGGAAAGAGTTGTCTCAGGAGATTCGAAAGAAAATTATAGACAAGCATGTTAAAGGTAAAGGCTATAAGACCATTTCCAAGCAGCTAGATGTTCCTGTGACTACAGTTGCACATATTATTCAGAAATTTAAGATCCATGGAACTGTAGCCAACCTCCCTGGGCGTGGCCGCAGGAGGAATATTGATGACAAATCAAAGAGATGGATAATCCGAATGGTGGTAAAAGAGCCCAGAAAGACTTCTAAAGAGATCCAAGGTGAACTTCATGCTCAAGGAACATCAGTGTCAGATCGCACCATCCATCGTTGTTTGAGCCAAAGTGGACTACATGGGAGACAACCAAGGAGGACACCATTGTTGAAAAGAAATCATAAAAAAGCCAGACTGGAATATGCCAAACTGCATGTTGACAAGCCACAAAGCTTCTGGGAGAATGTCCTATGGACAGATGAGACAACAATGGAACTTTTTGCCAAGGCGCATCAGCTCTATGTTCACAGACGGAAAAATGAAGCATATCAAGAAAAGAACACTGTCCCTACTGTGAAACATGGAGGAGGCTCTGTTATGTTCTGGGGCTGCTTTGCTGCAGCTGGCACAGGGTGTCTTGAATCTGTGCAGGGTACAATGAAATCTCAAGACTATCAAGGGATTCTAGAGAGAAATGTGCTGGCCAGTGTCAGAAAGCTGGGTCTCAGTCACAGGTCATGGGTCTTGCAACAGGACAATGACCCAAAACACACAGCTAAAAAGCCCCAAGAATGGCTAAGAGGAAAACATTGGACTATTCTAAAGTGGCCTTCTATGAGCCCTGACCTCAAGCCTATTGAGCATTTTTGGAAGGAGCTGAAACATGCTGTCTGGAAAAGGCACCCTTCAAACCGGAAACAACTGGAGCAGCTTGCTCATGAGGAGTGGGCCAAAATACCTGCAGAGAGGTGCAGAAGTCTCATTGACAGTTACAGGAATCGTTTGATTGCAGTGATTGCCTCAAAAGGTTGTGCAAAAAACTATTAAGTTAGGGGTACCATCATTTTTGTCCAGGCCTGTTCCATGAGTTCATTTTTTAAAATAATTCCGTTGAAGCATGGTTGAAAAGCAATGTCTGAATTTCATTTCAGTAACATTCATAGAATTCTTATTTATTATTACGTTTGTCAGATTAAAGTTATTTCTGTGACCATTGTGAGTTTTTCTGTCATTGACCGAAGGGTACCAACAATTTTGTCCACGTGTGTAAATGCTACAGTATAAAACCATATTTCACAAAACTTGCCATAACCGTAGAATTTACAGTGAAAAACTGTAATTAGTTTTACAGAGTAAGACCTTAAATTTAACAGTTAAAAACATATGAAAATATGGTTTATTTCAGTAAAATTTAAGATATACTGTATTTACAAAAAGAAAAACATTATTTTGTCTTCGTCAGTTTTCCATAAGCATTATGGATATGACATTATGCGTTATGGATGTAACATATAAACTCTCAGAAAAGGTATTTGTTACTAATATACTGAAGCATCAGTTTCTATTTTACTAAACCCTTGTTGATAGAGTTTAAAAATCTGAATAATATATGTCTAGACTTTTTAAAAATAGAAAACTAGTGCATATGCACTACTACACTCCCCGTGCTATAAAACACAGCATGCAAGTTGTGTGGGTGACACAGGGAAACCGAGAAAGAGTGGCACGCGAGCGGGGCAATGCACGTGCACACCTCTCCTTCCCTTTTTCCCTTCCTCCCTCCTTTAACCCTTTCCTTCCCTGAATAAAATTACCCCTTTTCCGTACTACCTCACGTCCATGTTTATTGTTGCCCCCCTTGTGCCAAACCCGTAACAAAATACATGGACATATTTGACACCCCTGTGCAGTGTGCACTTAAAAACCACATTGCAGGACAGAGGACATAAACAATTTTAAACAATAAACATAAACAATGTATGTGATGATAAAATCATATTTTTCTGTGTAAAGTTATAATAAAAACCCCTCTATAAAATTATATGCTTAGGTTGTCTGCCTAAAACGCTTAAAAATGTCCACCCTGAAATTTGTATATTTGATTTTGAGAATTTAAATATTGTTTTGCTGCACTGTAAACCCTAATGCTCAAAGTAATTAAACATATTGAGTACTGTTAACTTAAACAATTACAATTAGTTCAAATTAATAGACCTTGATGAGTATTTGAGTATTTAGAACTTTTTGGTATTTATGAGTTTGTTGAAATTACCCTTTTCAAGTTAGCTGAACAAATTTTTTATTTTAAGCCACAGTAACTGTCTCCTTAAAGTTCCACCAACTTAAAATCTTTCAGCCTAGCGATATTGTGTCTGATGTCATCAATGCACATGTAAACTGCCCACATTGCATTGTTTTGATCAAGATGGTGGATTAGTCTGTCTTCACATGATACTGTAAGTATAATCTTTACAAATCTCGGCACCCTTAAGTTCCAGAGCACTGGTGGCTCAGTGGTAGGTGTTTCGCCTGCCATGCGAAAGGGCCGTGTTCAATTCCCAGTCACTGGATGAAGTGCCTGTCTCAAGCACAGATAAAAATGGGAGGGTTGTGTTCAGAACGGCATCTGGTGTAAAAACTTGACAAATTATTTACAATTTGTTTAATTTGCAACAACTAAAAAAAATTATAGTATGAGTTGGGCTACTCAGTAATGCAAATAAGTAACGATTAATATGAATGAGTACAACAAACTCAAAAAATTAATAGTTCTGTTTACTTAAAATTGGAAACATCATTACTTAAAATATTTGATGTAACTGATTACCTTAAATTTTTTGAGTTTTGCCAACTTATTCAGGATTACAGTGTGTCTTTATTAAAAAATACATGGGACCATGCTGATGTCCAAGTCTTGAATAGATTTTGATGGGTTTTGATGATTTGATTTAGGTTTGTACTGTATTTACCAATTAATATAAAAGTACAACCAAAAACCTTGCTATCATATTTTTTACAGTAAACTTCTGGCAACCACAGCTGCCGGTTTTAACCGTAAAATTTACGATTTTTTTTTACAGGTTCCCTGTTGAGTCCGGTTCCTCTCAAGGTTTCTTCCTATTGCCATCTTAGGGAGTTTTTCCTTGCCACTGTCGCCCTCGGCTTGTTCATCAGGGACTATCTGACCATTTTGATTCACAAAAATTCACATTCCATACAAACTTAAATAATTCTTTTGATTGTGTAAAGCTGCTTTGCTACAATGACGATTGCTAAAAGCGCTATACAAATAAAATTTAATTGAATTGAATTGTCGTGGGTAGGCTGCATTCTCATGCCCATTAAAGCAAGCTGCAAAGCTTGAAGCCAACTCATACCTGTGTCAGCACATATTTTAGCTAATGTCATTTTAAGAACTTTTGCTCTCTCTATCATCCCCTGAGATTGGGGGTGGTACACATATCCAAACCTGTGTTTGATATTTACGACTGAGTTACTTTCTTTATATCGTATTTATGAAATGTCTCCCATTATCTAATTGTGTGTGGGATTCCAAATCTTTGTATTATTTCTCTGCACAAAAAATTTGCTACTGCCGTTGCATCTTCCGTAGCTGTTGGCACAGCTTCTATCCACAAACACTAGGATGTGCATTTTTTTCTTGTATTATAGGCTCCCCCATATCCAAATGGTCAAATATTATATGCCTAAAAGGCCTGTCTGGTTCTGGTATAGGTCGTATTGGTTATGAAAAATGCTTCCTGTTGTTATATTTGGCACAAATCTCACAAAACTGTGATTAGGTTTGATGAACCATAGGAGTGAGGCACAGTATACCACTATACCCTTTGGATTCTTCTTATTACGTCTCCCCTTGCTACATGATCCTGTCCATGAGCCTGCTTTATTAATGTTGTCAGAAAATATTGAGGGGCCACAAAATGGCCATATGCAATTTGCCATACGTTAGCGTCATAATTTTTTGTAGCTCTCCTCGCTAACCATTTACAGATTTCACCTGCATTTATGCTACTGAGAATAAGCCTGGTGTGGATGGTGTTCACCTGTTTTATTTCTGTTTTTTTTCTGCTTCGGTCCCTTCACTAACAGGCTTTTTGTGTGCTGTGCATTTTCGCTATAGCTAATTTGGATAGCAGCTTTATTGCATTTGACAGTTTTGAAATTGCCTCCCCGTGGACTACTGGTGCGCCCTCTGCTCTCTCTGATAGCCCCTTTGTGCCCATATGTGGCCATACAGATGGCACACAAGCGGTATACTGGTTTTACCACTGCGCCTTACGGCGACAACATTTGGGTTTGTGCGTTTGCTGGCCTTTACCACTGAGTGACGCTATTTAACTATAGACCGACGCCTCAGGCCTTAGTTCATGTTCTCAAGGATTAATGCGCCGCACCTCCTTTAGAGTTGCATGTACTGTGGTAGCGGATAAAATCAAGTAAAACATTGTAATTAAACTATTTCATAATCGCAGTACTAAAATTACAGTACAAATTTAGGTTATAAATTCATTTAAATCTTATAATGATTGAAGTTGAGCAAAGTAAACATTAACACAGTGAACCTTTTTATCATGTGTAATTAGAAAAGCTACGTGTGTAGGGTTTTGTGTCATCTTATATTTTGTGTTGTTTAAATTTGTAGTAGATTTATTAACTGAAATAAATCAAACTAAATGACCATAAAATTCAAACGCTGTCAGGATGTTTTACTGTGTCAGCAGATGTCTTTTTTTGGGGGTTATTATAACAGTTAAATGCAGTAGGCTGTTATGATCATCATAATGTTCTTTAATAAATAATGAAAACGTTTTAATAAATTACATTTTTACATCCCAGTAGCACCCCGTTGCGCTGTACCACCGCCGACGAAACCTTTTGCACTACAATTACAGTACAAATTTAGAATTTAAATGAAATATAGGCATTTCTTATTTCCATCGAATTTAAGCAAAGTAAAGGTTAACACAGTAAGCCTTCATATTTTATCATGTGTATCACTCGTGTAGCCAGATAACCCTGGGTGTTTCAGATTATGTAATTCGTATGAAATGTGAATTATTGGTGCATCCACTGCTGCGGAGATGATGAGATGACATGATCACCTTCATCACTACAGCCGAAACCAAAAGAATCAGCAATTTATCAATGAATTATTAAAATGGCCAGAGACCATCTCCTTGCTGTTTTCCCCGACGCATTTATAACCATTAGTCTACTTCTGCCGGGGCACTCTGGAAAACTTTAGTAGGAAATAGGAAATGACAGAATAGGATCTCGACGCAGCCTCAACATCCTAGAGCCCAAACCCATTTTAAGTCAAATGACCAAATAGTGTAAGTAAATAATAGCCCATGCTTTTTATTTAGATTATATATAATAATGGTGCATTTATTTTTAGGTGTGCCAGCTGGCACTGGTCACCACTGGTACCCTTGTCAGGGTAAATTGTTCAGTGACAAACCTGTAAATATCCATGTAAAACAGGTACATCTGAATGAATAAATTGTTTAAATGTATGTACAGTCAAACCTTGGTTTACGAGCATAATTCGTTCCAGAAGCATGCTTGTAATCCAAAACACTCTTAAACCAAAGCATGCTTTCTCATAGGAAATAATACAAACTCAGATAATTCGTTCCACAAGCAAAAAATATTTATTATAAATTATCCAATATATACAAAATATAGGAAAAAAATTTAACCAAAGTAACCAGCACTTTTAAAATAAAAATAAAACAAAAATAAGCTGCACTTTTAATGTAAAAATGTAATAAATAAAATAAATAAAATACTGTAAATAAAACCAACACTTTCACAATCACGATTTACTTATCACTGCTGTCTGTTGGCTCACCAGCCTCTTTCTCTTTTTGGGTAACTCTTACCAGGAACCTATCTAATGACACCTGCTTTTGCCTCCTTTTGAGAATCTCACGGAAATGGGACATTGCATTGTCATTAAACGTCATTGTGCACACTGCTACAGCCTTATTCGGGTGGTGATTTTCTACAAAATTTTGCACAGTTTCCCACATTTTACACACCTCCTTAATCTCACTGGAAGTTGGGGATTCCGCTGTCTTTTTCTCCTCCTCCTCTGATGAGATCTCCTCCATAACCTCTTGTTGTTGCTCACGATGCAGATCCATCAGTTCGTCGGTGGTCAGCTCCTGGCTATGTTCCTCCACTAGCTCTTCAATGTCGTCCTCATTCACCTCCAGTCCCATAGTCTTTCCTAAGGACACAATTTCATCTACAACTGCCGACTTTTGTTCATGAGCAAACCCCTCAGGGTCATGTCCAAGAATGCAATCAGGCCACAGATTTTTCCAAGCAGAATTAAGAGTTCTCTTGGTAACCCCATCCCAGGCATCCCATCAATGATTTTGAGGCAATGCACGATGTGAAAATGATCTTTCCAAAACTCTCTGAGGGTAAGGTTTGTTCCTTCTGTCACTTCAAAGCATCGCTGAAACAAAGCTTTGGTGTAAAGTTTTTTAAAGTTTGAAATGACCTGCTGAAGTAGTGGAGTGGTGTTGGGAGGAAGGAACTTGACTTTAATGAACTCAAATTCCTTCAGTAAGTCATCCTCAAGGCCTGGAGGATGAGCAGGAGCATTATCCATAACCAGCAAGACTTTGAGTGGCAGATTTTTTTTCTAAAAGATAGTTTTTCACTGCAGGACCAAAAACCTCGTTGATCCACTCCACAAACAGGATACGAGTGACCCAAGCCTTGCTGTTGGACCTCCACATAACATTTAACTGACTCTTCTGCACTTTACATTTTTTAAAGGCTCGTGGATTTTCCGAATGATACACAAGCAGGAGCTTGATTTTTAAATCCCCACTTGCATTAGCACAAAACAATAGCGTGAGTCGGTCTTTCATGGGCTTGTGACCCGGCAATGCACTCTCTTCTGCTGTAATGTAAGTCCTCTTTGGCATTTTTTTCCAAAACAGCCCGGTCTCGTCGCAGTTAAAAACCTGCTGCGGCAGGTAACACTCAGAAACCATGAGCTCATTAAATTCGGAAACGAACGCGTCGGCTGCTTTAGCGTCTGAACTCGCAGCCTCTTCGTGCCGCACAACACTGTGAATACCACTTCTCCTCTTAAAATTATCAAACCAGCCCCTGCTCGCCTTAAAGCCCTCTACATTTTCTGTCGACGTACCTGGCAGTTTGCTTACGAGGTCGGCGTACAAGTTCTTTGCCTTTTCGCAGATAAGTTGCTCAGTCACGGTATCACCGGCGAGCTGCTTCTCATTTATCCACACAAGAAGCAACTTTTCTACATCATCCAATAGACGTGGCCGCTGCTTTCATATCCGCGTGACTCCTTTTGCTGCATCTAGTCCGGCTATTTCTTTTTTTTGCTTTAATATTGTGCATATCGTTGACGTAGACTTTTTATAAAATCTTGCGAGGTCGGCCACTCGCGTACCTTGCTCGCGCTTCTTAATGATTTCTTTTTTAACTTCCAGCGTGATCATCTCCTTCTTTTTACCACCTTCCTTTTGCAACTTTTTCTTTGCAGATGCCATTGTTGCAGTACACTAAAGTACTAAAGCGCAGTAAAGACAGAAAAATAAATAAAACACTTTAAAAGTAAATAAAAAATGCTTTACGTGCTCACGCGGTCACAGCGGTGTTGTAAACAGCATACATGCGCTCGGATGTTTACAACTCGATTGCCCACAATCCGCAGCGTGAGAAAGTGAATAGCCATTGGTTCAGTTGTGATGACGTGCGCTCGGCATCAAAACCGGAACCGCATGTATGCGCTTCTTGTTTTGCTGCCGAGTGCACGTAAAAACAAGAAAAACAAGACGCGAATGCATGCCACATGCATTTTAATGATATTTGGCGCTTGTAAACTAAAACTTGCTCGTTTTTCAAGTCAAAATTTATTAAAAATCTTTGCTCGTCTTCCGAAACCCTCGTAAACCGCGTTACTCGTAATCCGAGGTTCCACTGTATCATGATCTATTGATCATTGATTTAACGGATTCAGATGTCAGTAAATGCTCATTGCTGCGCTGTTTGGGGGAAGGGACGTGCTGTTGGTGTTTGGTCTGTATGCTGTGATCTGAGAGTGTGTGTGTGTGTGTGTGTGTGTGTGTGTGTGTGTGTGTGTGTGTGTGTGTGTGTGTGTGTGGTGTCACCTGAGATGTGTCAATAGGTCTGTTGAAAAAAGGCTGTTGAAAAAAGTTAGAAACATCAGTCACTTTACCCCAAATAAAAAGTCTTTCTGAGTGTTATAATATAGTTGTAACATAACAGATATACAAACCGAACAAATGGTGTGCACTGAAGACTAAACCTAAACTGAACGCATTGATTAAATAAACTGAGATGCGTGTTTCTTAGCCCCACCCCCGTTAAAACGACATGTTCAGAGTAAGGCTTGTCCGCGAGAGGTTGTGCACAGTCCACTACGCAGCAAAAATATGTTAGTATATGATGACTGAAATAAAGCAGCTCACATCGGAGTGCGTTTTGCACAGCACCGCAACGACAATGCTTATTTAGCGAGTATAAATTTGTGTTTTTTGTATTTCTGGGGAAGAGAAATCTTTTATAAATCTCTCATATTGGCACAAGCATTCATCTGCCTTTTGATGAAAATGTAAAAACTTAAAAACTGCCTTTTGATGCAAAGTAAAAGAGTGCACTCTTCTTTTAGTTGAGCTGGATAATCCACGGGACTTAGTCTGGGTGCATGTGTCCGGAGCAGGTTGAACACTTCTTTAGCTGCCGCCAAAGTTGGTGCCCAGGTACTCAAGCGCGAGTTGCGGCGGGATCGTCGGCGGTAGTTGCTGGCTTCAGCGAGCGTGCTGGATCAGTTGGAATGTGGGAGAAATGGAGAAAAAGGAGAAACGGTTTAAGTTGCATGTCCTGATCATTCTACTCACTGAAAGGAAGTTCCCCGGCTCTTTCATAGGCGGTCGATAACTGCAGGGCTGTAGGTAGTAACACACTGCCGGCCATAGCAAGTAATAGCACCCCACCTCTTTTTCAGATGTAGGGGTAGCTAAGCGCTCATGTCTCTTGACCCAGCCGAGCACAGAGCTGTCAGCTTGTATGGGACACTGGCTTTATGCATGCTGCCACAAACCCTAAAAGCTTTTTTATTTGGGACTGGTGTTACTTGCTTCATTAGTTTCTCCGTCCGTAAAACATGATCCATCTATCAAGAAAATGCAGTCCGAGTGCGACATAGGTTGGGCTTCTAAATCCTTCCGTGAAACTAATTGACAATCCTGTGGTTCCTCCTCTGTTGGGGTTATCAATTGGTTACATCATGTTCTGTTCTTCTGTCATTTCTAAACACAAATGATGGACTGGTCAGGAGTGCATGTAATGCATTTGAGGTCCATACTGTCCTCCCAATGGTCACTGTGGGCAGTTTCTGTCGACATGTTCTATTTCCCCACATTGCCAGCCTGTTTTGTAGGCCGGGGTTGATTTGTCCAGGGGCATTCATTCTGAACTGTTGTCTTCTTGGTTGGTGTGTCGTCTTTGTCCTCCTTCTCCATTAGGTCAGGGACCCTGTTCCTGCCATCTCCCTGGTCAATTTTGTTCTTGGGCTTTTCAATATGCACGTATATTGGAGGTGTGGTGGCTGGTGTTTGCTGTTGTCTTTGTTGAGCTGGTGTGGCTGGAAGTTGTCCTGATTGATTCTGCCACCATTACAGCTGTTTGGACAAGACCTTGTACTTGGCCTTTCCCCTTTTCTTTCTTCTTGTCTGCTGTTATGTCTCCCAGTTGTATTTCATGTGGTTGAGTTAAAATTGACTCAGCAGTTTACCTTACTTCTTTATTCTTCTTTCAATATTTATCCACGTAGAGCACAAGATGAGCTTGTAAAGTATCCCATGGTAGTGTATTCAGCCCCACCACTCCTTCCAACACTGTCTAAACTTCCTGCGTCAAGCATTTCTTCAACATAATTCGGAATAGACTTTTGCTTGTGTCTGTCTGGTCACCGAAGCCTCCTGTTTTTTCTACATTTGGTTTGAAAGTCATAGATGAATTTTACTACATTTTTTTCTTCTGCCAGCGTTTTCATGGGTCTGTCTTTGTGGGATATATATTGATATTGGCCTCCTTTTGAGACGAGTGCATATAGACCTTCCTCAGTGCATTTATCATTATTTTTCTTTGGTCATCTATTTGATTGTCAGTCGATGTTTTTCTTCTTTGCCTTCTCTTTCCTTGGTGTGTGTCCCAGTCTGCATAAGCATACCAGCTTGATGGTCTCCTGTCTTGTGATCTTATCTCTGGAGGTTTCATTGAGGCTTTGATAACTTCTTCTGTTAATTTCAGGGTTTCTTTCAATCTTTGTCAAGCCTGTTTTCTAATTTACTAAGTAATTCTTCAAAAGATTCAATACCATCATCATCTTCTGCTACATTGGGAGTTCATCATAATTTGCTTGTTTTCTTGCTGGGAGTGCTTTACTATCTTGTTTCCCTGGTGTAATCATCAGTTTCTCTGTTCTTAACTTTGCTTCTTTTTCAGGTTCCTGTTGAATCTTCTCATTCTCTTTAAATTTCTCCATTTCTCCTTCATTTTCAAGGTAATAGCATGATTAGTTGTAGGCTTGTTCAGGACATGGTGACGTGATGAAGGGTTTGAGCTGAGAGGTATGGAATACTGGGTGAATCCGGATAGCCGATAGGTGACAGGGTTGACACGGAGGGTGATGCGATATGGACCGATGAATCTAGGCGAGAGTGTTTTGGACTCTGTATGGAGGTTTAGATTTTTGGTGGAGAGCCATACCTTGTCACCTGTGTGGTACAATCGTCCCGGAGGGTGTCGACGGCGATGTTGTGAGGTGTAGCGGGTATTGGCGTGCTGAATGGCCTCCTTGGCTTGAGTCCAGGACCGCCGACACCTTCAGACCAACTGTTGGGCTGAGGGTACTTCGACCTCCGGTTCTTGATGTTCGAACATTGGAGGTCGGAAACCCTGGCATACCTCAAATGGACTCAGCTTCGTGGCGGAGGAGACGTGGAGGTTGTGGGAGAGCTCCGCCCAAATGAGATAGCAAGCCCAGGAGCGCTGACGGTCGGCAACAAAGCACCTCAGGTAGCGCTCCAGTTGTTGGTTGGCCCGTTCCGTCTGACCATTTGTTTGGGGGTGATAGCCCGAGGAGAGACTACAGGAAGAATTGATCAGATGGCAGAAGGCCTTCCAGAACCGTGCAGTGAACTGGGGCCCCCTGTCCGAGACGATGTCCTTTGGGAACCCATGCAGACGTACTACGTGCTCTAAAATCAGCTCGGCTGTCCCTTTGGCTGACGGAAGCCCGGGAAGGGCCACCAGGTGCACAGCTTTGGAGAACCGATCTATTATCGTCATGATGATGCTCTTCCCTTCGGATACCGGCAGGCCCGTGATGAAGTCGACGGCAATGTGCGTCCAGGGTCAACGGGGAACTGGGAGTTGTTGGAGTTCCCCCGGTGTCGGTTGGTTAGAGGTCTTGGCCCTGGCGCACACTGGGCATGCCCGAACGAACTCCTCAACGTCCTTGGCCATGGAGGGCCACCAGAAGGCGCGCTGGATATATTGAAGGGTGCGTTGTGTGCCTGGGTGCCCCGACAGCGGTGAAGAATGGCCCCATTTAATGACGTGGGCCTTGACGGTCCTTGGAACGAAAAGTCGTCCAGGCGGCGCTCCTGCCGGCTCGGTCTCCGTGGCTTGCGCCTGGCGGACCCTCGTCTCCAGTTCCCAGCGGAGTGGCGCGATGATCTTGGAGGGTGACAGGACAGGCGCGGTAGGATAGATGAAAATTGTAATGCTCGAAGAAGAGAGCCCACCGCGCCTGCCTGGGGTTGAGTTGTTTTAGTGTCTTGATGGAGCTGAGGTTTTGGTGGTCGGTCCAGACGATAAATGGTTCTCTGGCACCCTGGAGCCAGTGTCGCCATTCTTCCAATGCCCACTTTATGGCCAGCAGCTCGCGGTCCCCTACCCCGTATCGCTGCTGAGTGGGGTTAAATTTTTTGGAGAAGAAACTACAAGGGTGTAGTTTCTGGTCTGGACCCCGCTGGGAGAGAACCGCCCCAGCGCCCACCTCTGAGGCGTCCACCTTTACAACGAATGGTTGATTGGCATCTGGATGGAGGAGAATCGGAGCGGTGGTGAATCGGTGGCAGAGTTTGGAGAAGGCGTTGATGGCCATGGAGTCGAGTTGGAAGGGACGAGATGAGGGGCGAGTCAATGCGGTTAGGGGTGCTGCAACTGTACTGTAGCCCCGGATAAAGCGACGATAAAAGTTCGCAAACCTGAGAAACCGTTGAAGCTGCTTGAGAGTCTTGGGTAGGGGCCAATGACGTACAGCTTCCAGTTTCTGGCCACACCCTGGGACGAGATGACAAAACCCGGGAACGTGGTGGAGCGCTTGTGAAAAGCGCACTTCTCCAGCTTACAGTACAGTCGGTGGGCGAGCAATCTCTTAAGGACTGCCCTGACGTGTCGGATACTGTGATACTGGGAGTATATCGTCTAGGTAGACGAATACCCACTTTCCCAACATGTCCCGGAGAACGTCATTGATGAACTGCTGGAAAGCTGCGGGAGCGTTACAGAGTCCAAATGGGATGACCAAACTCTCATAGTGTCCAGTAGGGGACACTCCTCCGCCACGAAGCTGAGTCCATTTGAGGTATGCCAGGGTGATGTTGTTTAACCCCCGGTAGTTGACACATGGACGTAATTCGCCCGAACTCTTCTTTATGAAGAAAAACCCAGCGGCAGCGGGCGAGGATGAGGGTCGGATGGTACCCTGACGGAGAGCGGAGGACACATACTCCTCCATCGCCCGCATCTCTGTGGAAGAGAGAGAGTATAGACGGCCGCGGGGTGGAGTGGAGCCTGGTTGGATCTCAATCGCCAGGTCGTAGGGGCGATGCGGAGGAAGGTGGTTAGCACGTCTCTTGCAAAAGACCTCAGCCAGGTCCCGATATGCTGAAGGGATGGCGTTGGTGTCGACATCGGGGGCCTCGGTCTCCCTAGAGCACGTCCCAGCTGGCGCCCGTAGGCAGAGTTCGAGGCAGGTCGGGCCCCATTGTAGGATCCGGTTTTGAGACCAGGAGATGAGAGGGTCATGCTGGAGTAACCAGGGGTATTCTAGGATGATGGGTGACGAGGAAATGGAGGTGAGGTGGAAGCGGATCTCCTCGTGGTGTTGGTCAATGGTGAGGGTGATGGGCCGAGTCTGGGTGGTGATAGGGCTGGAGGAAAGGGGCCAACCGTCAACGGACGTCACTCGAACCGGCTGGGATCTCTTGGCATAGAAGGAGTCAATAAAGTTCCCGGCGGCCCCAGAGTCGATGAACGCGGAACTTTTGACTCGTCTGTGGCCAAATTGGAGGTGTACCTGAACCATGAGACGCGAGATGTTGGGTGTGGTGGCGGCGAGATGGAGGTGATGGGCCTGATCGTTTCCCGGGCGTGAAGGGCATATAGCTCTATGGTGTGCTGCTGACCCACAATAGGCGCAGAGTCCCTACCTGAAACGTCGTTCTCGCTCTGCAGGGTTCAAGGAGGCGCGTCCTAGTTGCATGGGTTCCCTGGCTCCCGTGTCAACCACGGCGGGAGGTGGAGACCCGGCAGACGTCCTAGTGGTGGTGGTGGAAGCTGGTGATCGGGGCGTGGAATGTGAAAAAAGGGGCGTGATGGGCGGCAGGGTGCGGGAGGCTGGCATCGGACAAGCGAGCAGGCGCTGGTCAATCCGGAGGGCGAGCTGGACCAAACCCTCCAGTGTAGCCGGAAGCTCTCGTCCGGCGAGCTCGTCCTTGATGCGAGAAGCCAGTCCTTCGTAGTAAGCCGTCCGGAGGGCGGAGTCCCCCCAGGTGGTCTGCACGGCGAGGGTACGGAAATCCGCGGTGTAGCGGCTCACAGACGACCCACCCTGCCGCAGATGGTACAGTTTGCTGTCGGTCTCCCCCTCAGCAGCAGGATGTTCGAAGGTCAGTTTGAGTTGGCGGGTGAATTCTCCGTATGAATAGGCTGTGTCCGAATCTGACCTGAGAACCGCCGTGGCCCACTCAGCTGCCTGCCCGGATAGCAACGAGACAAGAAGTGCAACGCACAGTCGGTCTGTGGAGTACCTGGTGGAATTTAACACAAGATCTAATGCTGTTAAAAACACACTGCACTTCCCATCTGTGCCATCCCACTTATCTGGTAAAGCAATGAAAATGTCAGAAGGGGGGGGGGGGGGTGGGCGGCGCCGCCGCCGCAGCGGGGGGCGTGGCAACAGCCGACTGAACAGCCGCTTAGCAGAGGGTCGCGTTCTCCTGTCGCAGCTGCGCCACCTCGCGGCGCAAAACCGCAACGTCTTGGAGCCCCTTTCGGAGAGACACGACTTCACCACGGAGCTCATTGATCAGCTCGGCATGCTGGTCAACCACAGCGCAGAGGCGAGCAAACTCCGCTGGGTTTACTGCTTTTGGCTCAGTCATTCTGTCACGAGCAACCGAGGGACGAACACAGCAGCCTTAGCAGTTAGCCCGTGTTGCGTGGACGGTAAACCCAAACGCGGAAGCAGCGCGAGCAGGCAGGATAACCACGCGTTTACTTTTAGAACTCTCTTACACAAAGAGCAAGGATCTACACAAATAAACCCGCGTTCTAGCAACACACACTCAATCAAGGAAGCAACCCAAATAGGTGAGTACTCACGAAATAGTTGGTGAAGAGATGAATGAAGATGAATGAGCGAAGGCATGAATGAACTCAATGACTGAGCGATGTGAAGCGCCATCTTGTTTCCTTTTATGCTTTCTGAAAGCGTGACCGTCTTACTTCCGGGTCCTCGTGCCGGTCGCGGAGCGAGTGTGCATGACATTGTCCTGTCATGCTATTTTGTCAAAAAAAAAACTTCCTCATCCGTATGCTTAGCTATGATTAAATCAACTGGTGTTACTGGCTTAGGCCAGCAATTCATCCCACGCTGGCCCAGTATCTTATCCACCACACACGTTTGTTCTATCATGCCTTTATGCTTTAAACATCCATTTCTTTTCTCACAGTTCTTACCTATAATTCTTTTATGTCATGTCTTAAAGTTATTGTTAACTTCTAATGATTTTGTTTTTTGGGCATAATTATTTTGTCCAGTGTCTGAAAAATTATGTTCCCATCTGATCCCACAGGAATTATTATACATTTGTGATTATTATTAATATTCCACTTACGACACAGCACCTTATATTAATGTATTACTTACTCCATTTGTATTAATATATATCTACTCACTCTATCTTTCTGCTCTTTCATCCTAACCCTAGCCCTTACCCTAGTTGAACCCTAGTTTAACAGTTTTGACTGCCTCACTATGACGTTCTTCCCTGTTATCACCTCCCCTCCCCCTTAAGTACTTTCTCAGTCCTAACCCACAACTACAACAAGAAGCCCTGTCGCCGCCCACCATCACAGCACAACAGGTCAGTATGGAACTGAGGAGACTCCTCCCCAACTAGGCTGTTGGCCCAGACAGGATAAACCCAAGAATGCTGAAAGCCTGTGCCAATGAACTGAGTGAGCCATTATAGTACATCTTCAACCTGAGTTTGGAACTAGGGAAAGTACCTGAACTCTGGAAAACATCACATCTCATCCCAATGGCCCAAAAGATCTTAATGATTACAGGCCTGTGGCGCTGACGTCTCACATCATGAAGACATTTGAATGGCTGTTTCTTCATCTCCTCAGACCTCAGGTTAGTCATGTACTCAAATCCCTGCAGTTCGCTTACAATATTGACGATGCCATCCTCTACCTTCTCCATCAGACTCTCTCCCAACTCGATAAGGGGAAAGGTGCTGTGAGGATTATGGCTTTTGATTTCTCCAGCGCTTTCAACACAATCCACCCCCTATATTATTGAGAAACAAGCTGACTGACATGCAAGTGGATTCACATCTGGTGATCTGGATCACAGACTACCTCACCAGAAGGATGAGGACTGCGTCTCCGAAACCCTTTCCAGTAGCACAGGAGCATCACAGGGGACTGTCCTCTGCCCATTCCTGTTCACTCTATACACCTCGGACCTCACATACAATTCAGAGTCATGCCACATGCAGAAGTTCTCAGGTGACACTGCCATTGTGGGGTGTATTTGTGGGATGGTGCAATTTAAACCAGCTACAACTAAACATCATTAAGACTAAAGAGGTGGTTATTGACTTTCATCGGTCTGGGTCTCCCCTGCTTACTTGTCTGCATCAAGGGAGTGGATGTTGAGAGAGTCAGGTTATATAGGGATGCCACGTGATTGTGGACAGGAGAGATGGTTCAGTGATTGGTCTGGAGCTGAACTCCCTCGAGGAAGTGGTAGAGAAGAGGACACTTCACGCAATTTTTTGCAACCAGAAGAGTGTGTTCAGCGAAAGACTTCTGTCACAAAGCTGCTCAACAAACAGACTTGTAAAGTCCTTTGTCCCCAGAGCCATTCGGCACTTCAACACCTCACTACAGTGACATAGGAATTGTGGACTAGGAAATCTATCCTAGACTAGTCTGCTATTTACATCACAATGTTACATGCATAACTCCCTTCTGTTAGCATCAGGGTCTCTTCAGTTACTCCAACTACTGTTAAATACCAGTTACACACAGGCTAAATTTCACTTTCGTGCTGCTCTTTGCAAAACTACTTAGGTTTTTGCACAGTTAATACTGTTTGCACTGTTGTCACTTTGCTACATCCTAAAAAAATGCTGGGTTAAAAACAACCCAAACTTGGGTTTGGGTTATCCTAGCTACTGGGTAAATATTGGACCCACTACATGCTGGGTTAATTTAACCCAGCAAAATGGGTAAAATATTCAATCCAAATGCTAGGTCATATTTAACTATAATGCTGGGTTAATTGTACCTCACAAATAGGTTATTATTATTTTTATGTTTTACATGTCTATGGGTAAAACAGTTTAAACAGTTAAATTACTTTGATATACTGGTCTATTACAACAAAAAAAACTCCAAGTTTTGCAAACTATACATATATGCAATAAACACCCAATTAATTATACAAATCATGGAAAAAATATTTATATTTATTTTTCAAAAGCACAAGATAAAATAATACAAAAGTTCAACAGCGACATCATTACAATACATTACTCAGAAGCACTAATGCCTGAGAGCAGTGCTGGTCTCTCAACATCAGGATGTATGGGTACGGCCTTGACACTTCAGCCTGCTGGAGATATTCCACAGTGTTGGTTCCAACCTTAGAAAGAAAGAAATTAAAGAAAGTAAAAGTTTATGGAAAAAAAATCAAAAGGGTTGGCTAGTATTCATATTTGTAAGAATATTAGTGTTTTGTAACACCTCAGCTTTTTATATGTGGTTGCTATCGCTAGCAACCTAGCTAAATGCTAGCGTCATGCTGGCACTACAGTTAACAGTTTAGCTTTCATTCATCACTTCACCATCTTCATACACCCTGCAAGCATTCTACAAAGAAAGCTAAAAAGCTCAGGCATTTTTGCAGTTTATTTTCATATACAGGTGGGGTTCTTTGGTTTGGCTAGCTAGCAGCCATTGTCAGATAAACTAGCATGCTATAGCACAGACTAGG
This sequence comes from Clarias fuscus, assembly GCA_030347435.1. Classification (NCBI taxonomy): domain Eukaryota; kingdom Metazoa; phylum Chordata; class Actinopteri; order Siluriformes; family Clariidae; genus Clarias; species Clarias fuscus. Next base: position 10,463,636 of record CM059223.1, on the reverse strand, counting down.
CTGAAAGTTTGAGTGTAACATTAACACGGTAACAGTAATAAATGTTACATACAGTCATAGGTGAGTGAAAGTGTGTATACAGGCCTTATATTTAACGTTTACATTTCCTCTTAAATGCGTGAGGAGGAAGACCAAAAACAAGACACGAAGTTGACACAGCCACTGAATACACAGGTGAACTTCGGGGGGAGGGGCGGTCTTGTCTGTGATGTTAGCTGTCACTAGCTAACCCAACTACAATCCAGCAAGCTGGGTTAAACAAAAAGTACCCAATTCCCTGTAAATAACCCAGAAAAATTACCAGATGCAACCCAGCGTTTGGGTAGTAAAAACAACCCAGCATTTTTTAGTGTGTACATATAAAATTGCACATCATGACTGAACTGCAATTAACCTTTTTTTTTTATGCTTAACTATATACAACTTCTATATCTTGCAGTTTTATCTAAGAAAATAAAAAAAAATTCTTAGATTTTCATTGCACTAGTATCTATCTATCTATCTATCTATCTATCTAAAAGTATTAAATCACAATCTGGTTCTGCTTGCATAATTGGAACTACCTGTACACTCAAAGAAATGAACAAGACAGGTTGTGCACTTTACATAATATAATTATTTTCAGTATACTCATTATAATTGTATTTGTTGACTTAAAATGTTTTTTTCGATTAAGATTTACATAATTATGTCTCAACTTGACTGTACAAATTCCTAATACGTTGTCTAATCACAAACTATTCATGTTAACTCAACATTTCATACATACAGTGGGTGGCAATAGCGAGATGCCAGCTGTCATAAAACGCTAAAGAAACAGAAGAGCAAGACGCATTAAACTACACCTGCGCAAAGTTAATTGACTCTGTCTGCGTGCGTTACCCCTTGCAGTTTTGTCTGTATTGACAGAGGAGGGTCAACACCGTTTTTCCTCAGATAGATGTTTTTTTCACCAGTACATATTTTTATATGTAATAATATATATGGTATCTAACGTTGGCCTGCTTCTGTACACTCAAAAAAGAAATATGGCATCTGTTGGTTCAAAGAAAGTAATTTTGGTCAAAATAAAAATCTGCACATGCGCAGTTGGAAAACACAGCAGAAAGGAACAAACCACAACGGTCGCTCTTCAGCTCATTTAGATCGGCGACATTTTTTGAGAATCAAAAACAGAGAAATGAGAACATGTTTGGACTGACAGGTGAGATTTTAACATTTTTATGCATTTATATTGAGGCTGTGACTACATTTTAATCATTACTCACTTGTAATACTGTGTTGTGTATAGTATTGTCATAAAGTTGCCATATTACTCATATCTACTTTAATATTATAGTTACTGTAGATACATTTTTGTTATTTGCATTTGTGTGATATTTTATACCTGTTGAATTTTGTTGTATATTACATCACCCAAATTAAAGTTGCATATGACATTTAAATTGCTAGTAAGGAATTGTTTCTTCATTTTAGCCGATTGCTGTGTGCAAATACAGCAGTTTTCTGTTCATGTTCTGAAGCCAGTTTTAATAACTTAAATAATTAATCTTAAAAGGTGGTGTTGGCACATAGTTATTTAATATCTAATTCTATTATTCAAGCCTGATAACCCTGAAAACACAGGGCAATAAACATATTTGACATTTATTTAAGATGACATCTAGCTATTTAATGTAAGCTTGTTTGTTTGTTCATCTAACACATTTTAACTTTTAAGTTTAGTAGTTTGCAGTTTTTCATATTTTCTTCTTCTTATTTTTTGGTGACTCGCATTCTTTTTCTCCCATACAGAGTTTTGAAACTTAACCTGTAGCGTCCTATAAGTGAAGATTCACCTTTCATTGCTGAATTCAAGAACAGAAGGCCTGCACTCTTTACTGAGCGAGAGGTATGTCTTTAATGCCATGTCAGCTGATTAATTACTTGGAGGTTGTTATAAGTCTAAACTATGATTTGAAGTACTTTAGATGTAATTCAGGTTTGTCAATTTATAGTAAATGTGTATGTTATCTGTGAGTGCTGGTAAAGGAAATGATGATGTCCTGTCAAAAATATATCAGCAGGCTGATTTCTCTCTTTTTTTTTGTGGAAATTTTATCAGATATCTGTGGAATTCAGCAGGATTACACCAATTCCTTTGGTGACCAAATCCATGGGTCAGTTTGATAATTTCTCCTCCCAGCTCCTCAAAAATTTTGAAAAAAAAAAGAAGAGAAGCAGCCACCCAGAAGATCACAGACATCCTGTCAGTTACGGATCAGGTATGCTCCCTAAATTCTTCATCATTTCTTATAATTCATAATAGGTCTAAATAATATTTAATCTAAATATGAATATTTTATTTTCAACTCTTTGTACACAAAAGTAAAAGTTAAAGGTGAGTTTCTGTTCTAAAGCTCCAATTCTCATGATGATTTTTTATCTTTTGACGCTTCAGAAAAAGACCTCGCCACTGACCGCCATTTTAACAACAGAAATGGCTGGACAAATTGGCCCAAATGTACATTTTATGTAGGGGTGTTTTAAAAACACAAGATCGAGAAAAGATTTTCATGGATGCTAACAAGCTGTCAAGTCCAGGTCTTAAAAAATAAACTCCTTTCATAGCCACTATAATGTGAGACAAGGGCTATGGATGTTTTTTCCATAATGTTGCACTGGTTGTTGCAGCACATTTTTTTTTCAGTGCTGACCAGGTGATATCTTTAAATCATCATTTGAATAGCTGCAATGTTGTTAATTTGAGTGTTTTTAGAAGGTATAGTTCACTAAAGAAGACTATATTTTCCCCAAGTATATTTTTGTAAATAATTTAATTTAAAGACAATGCTTTTATTATACTTTTTACTTGTAATATTATTTTTGTAACTTCTTGTAATAATTAAAGATAAGTTTTATTTTGAAAAATGAAGACCGTATTTAAATTTTGGTAAATGTTCTTGTTAGAAAAAAAAAAGTAAAACATTGTAAAAATGTTACTTTGCTTTCAAATGTTAGTCTTCCTTTAAATAACAAGTGTTAGCTGCTTTTTTTAGCTTCAAGAAAATGTATTTTATACTGTTAAAGAAGGCTGTTAATTTTTTGTAAATGCTGTCATTTAAAGGCTGCATCATTTTATTTTACTTTATACTTGTATTCCCATAGCTAAATTTTGTTGCTCAGAATGAGCTTTTTCTTGTCTCATGAGACTGAATTGAGCTGTCTCATTACAAGCTTGACTTTGTCTTTTCTATTTCTCCTAAACCCCACTTAGGAGAAACAAAGAGACATAACTGAGACACAAAGCGAGACATACCTGAGAAACATTTGAGAAATCTGCGCTGTACATGAGAAACAGAACTGCATTTGAAGGAGAAGCAAATATATATGAGCCATATATAAGACCATAACGAGATTAAAGTCAGATATAAATGAGATGCATGAAACACAAATGAGAAATATTATAGTTTTATTGAACATATCAAAAATCCTCAATTAGCAGCATACAGTGTAACAACTTGCATATTATTACACATCATTACAATAACTGTGAACTGGACTTTGCATTGATGCAGCACACACGTGCATAATATTACACATCATTACAATAACTGTGACACATAATACATACATACACACAAGATCGTGGTTTGTCCCCCCCCCCCCACTCCCTCACTCCCTGTCTCCTTCTATATTCTATATCCTTTATATCCTACCTCACATAGCCGTTATGGTTATTGCTTTGCTGCACTATGGTTGCACTTTATTACTTGCCGGGAGATGTTGCCAAATTATATCTCGTTGTTATCTATACTTATTATTAACAATGACAATAAATTTAATTGAATTGAACAAATTTACAATTCACACAATATAACAGACACCAGCAAAATCTGGCAAACCAAGACACTAAATGATACAAAATGTCATAAAATCTGACAAAAATATTAAGTGTAACACTGCTCAACTCAAAGTATGATTTATACAGGAGTTACACAAAGGCTACAGCATCTTCCAGTGAAAAAAAAATAGTCGAAAAGGAGATGAAAAATTTTAAAGGAAAATTGGTTGCTTGCTGTATGTAAGGGCTACAAGAACGGGTCAATGCCAGGAAAAGTTCTTTCTCACCGGCTACATCAGTCTTCTCTTGTGGTGGATGTCCAACAAGTTTGTCCAAAGTCTGAAACTCCTGGAGTTGCTTTGTATCTAATGGAACAAGAAATATATATATTAAAACATTTAAGATTTATCTAAACACCATTCAGCTACTCCATTCCAAACTGTCTGAAGGTTGAGAGACTGATGATGTGGTGCTGATGGAGACTCCGGAACATTCTCCTGCATTCTTGGTCTCCTGAGGTGGCATGCTTCTGAAAAGAACCCAGTTAAAGTAAAATGTATATAATTACCAAGGTAACCTGTTTACAAACAAACATATTGGTCTTTATTTATAGAATATAATTAACTGATGTCTCTAAAGTTACATGTTCTGGTAATTACTATTAAACACTAAACACTCTATAATAAAACTACTAGTTTGCAAAAATTGATATTAACTTACTATTTAAAAAAAAAAAAAAGGTAAAAAGTAACTTAATGTCAAACCACACTGGTTAATTTAGGATATGGTGACTGATTTTTACCATTTAAAAAAACTGTGTAAAAGTGTTAGTTACCTAGATATGCTAATCCACATTCCCACAGGTAGCATTTGAATTCCTTTTGCAATTTAAGAACAAACGTAAGCTGTGTAAATTTCAGCTAAGTATACCACAGTTTTTTATTTATTTTTTTTTTTTTTTTTACCACAGACTCTGTAGTTTTAACTTACATTTTGACTCCTTGTGAATAATAATACATTTTCATTTCGTAGCGAGAAAAAAAACCCACCGTCACCATCCGCTTTGTCTTCTTGGTCTTCATTTGTAATAAAAAATAGGTTTGGTCTTAAATGATAAGTGTGTACAGAAATCACTGAACACAAACATTATCTCACTGCTATTGAAAAAAATATTCTGTATATTGTATTTTAGTTCTTTATTGGTAATGACATTTGTACAGAATGTAAAGTACGTTTGCCATTTGCCAGTTTAATTTCAATAAATTCATTATGATGTACACATTTGTAAAAAGTTAGCCATGTTGATCAACTAGGGACACCTGGGAGTACAGTAATATAACAGGTGGTTAGATTTTAAAAAAATAAACAAGCTAGATTTTGAAATAAAACATTTATCTATTACAAAGCAATTTTGTAATTGACTTTAGTTGTTACCAACCTACATATCCACATATCTTCATTTTAGAGGTTCTACCTACTAACCCTCCCGTCTATCTACCCGTATGTGAAGAGTAAATGGATGTATATAAAAAAAGTACTAAACACTCTTTAGTGTAGATGGCACTGTGTGCCAGAGAACCCTAGCCCTTAAACCCCAAAGAATTTGCAGCCATTCTTTGCATTATGTTTTAATAAATATACTGTATATGAGTCAGGATTATGCAATGTAGACTGACTTTTTTCAGCAGAATATATTCCTCAAAAAAATTTTTTAAAGGATCATATCAGAAGATATATCAGAAAACCCAAATGCACAGTTAACAAGTATACTTTCTGTGGGAAACACTGCTTTGGTGAAACTAAAACTATATGAGTCACACACAAGACAAATATGAACTATCTCTGAGATTTAGAGGTAACGAGCCATATTTGAGACACATTTGAGAAGATGCAGAAAATGGCCAAAATCTCATTCAAGTCTCAAAGATGGCTCATTTCTGCATATGTGAGTCACACAACAAACAAATATGAACTATCTCTGAGATTTAAAGGTAATGAGCCACATTTGAGACACCCTTGAGATGATGAAGAAAACATCTAAATCTCATTCAAGTCTCAAAGATGGCTCATTTCTGTCTAGGAGACAAAGAAGAGATTAACATGAGATCTCATCTCGGAGTTTCTTTGCTATGGGTTATTACCTTAATAGTATTAAAATTGTAACTTATTGTAATAAGTTAAGATAACTATTATTTTGAAAAGTCAAGACAGAATGTTGAAAAAATGTTAAACACTAAAAATGTTCATCGTAAAATATTTTAACAATGTTATTGAATAAACTCAATGAAACAAACTTTTTTCCTTTGGTCAAACATACCAATATTAATTTTAACATAATATTAATTTTAGAATAAAATTTATGAATTACAACATTTGTAGTTGTCTAAATTAAGTGCTTAAAATTAATTGGATCAACAAGATAAAATTACTTACAAGCTAAAGCTACAAGATAGTTCAAATGAAAATTATTTGATTTCATTGGCTCAAGATGAATTTTCCTATTGGGTTCCATTTACATGGATTAAGTTGAACTTACATAATTCAAATGTGTGGAAATGTGTGTCATAATCATATTAAGTTATATATATTTTTTTGAGTGGTGGGGCTATGCCAGGATAACTTCCCAGTCGTGTCCTCTCTGTGTTGCTACTTACTCTACTCTCAGGTGAATCTCTTTTGGAATCAATCCGATCAAGAAACAACTTGGGTCTACATTTTAAGGTTCATAGTAAGTACAGTGGAAGCTTGGATTGTGGGCATAATTTCATAAAACAAAGCGAATTTCCCCATAAGAAATAATGAAAACTCAGATTATTCGTTACACAACCCAAAAAATTAATACATAAAAATAATTAATACAAAATATAAAGTAAAAATAAAACAAATTAAGCTGCACTTTACCTTAGAAAAAAGTAAAAATAAATTCAGTGTGTCTGTTTGTGTGCGTATGCGCTCTGTGTGTGTGCATGTGCGTGTATGCGCTGTGTATGTGTGTGCATGCGTCACCCTCTCCCTTTTCTCGTCTTACACAGTAACCCTTTCACCTCTCTTATTTGTGCTAACGGAAAAACTTCCTCATCAGGAAAATTAACAAGAAACATCTCTGACACTCGAGTGCTCGCGCACACCAACGGAATCACTGCTGTAAAGTAAAAATAAAAAGAAATACCCTGCACTTTACCTTTGAAAATAAGAGTGCAGTGTCTCAGTTAGTGACACTGACTGAGACACTGCTCCGTGTGTGTGAAGCAGAGCGGAGGAGGGGTGTTTGTGAAGGAGAGGGGAGAAGTGGTGTGTGTGAAGGAAAGCAGAGGAAGGGGGAGTGTGAAAGAGAGAGGAGGAGGGTGTGTGTGAAGGCGAGTCAAGGAGGGGTGTGTGTGAAGGGGCACGGTGTCCAATGACACACACATAATGAAGTCAGTGTGTGAAATGAGGATGGGTTCCCTGTTGAGTCCGGTTCCTCTCAGGGTTTCTTCCTATTGTCATCTTAGGGAGTTTTTTCTTGCCACTAATTCTATACAAATAAAATTGAATTGTATTGATAGAGAGAGAGAGTAAATGGATCTTTAACCTCTCTAACTTTGTTTTGCTTTACATGCACGCACACACCTGTGTTATGATAAACAGAACACGCGTGCGGTACACATACAAACACAAAATAAAAGATGCTTTAAATGCACACACTTGGTCACAGTGTTATAATAAACAGTACACACACGCACAGATGTTGATTATACCAGTGAGAGACATGCACTAAGTCCGAGCAGGGGAGACGATTACCCACAATTACAAAAACAGAGAGAGAGAGAAAAACCATTCTCTCAGTTGTGATCATGTGACGCGCAACATCAAAACAAGAAGCACATGCGTGCTACTTTATGCGCGAAAATCAAGACTTGCTCGTTCAAAATCAAAAGTCAAAATTTATTAAAAATCTTTGCTCGCCTTGTGAAACACTCACAAACCGGGTTACTTGTAATCCAAGGTTCCACTGGATTTCAATATTGGCATTCTTGTTGTGATTTAGTACTTCAGATATTAATGAAAGTCTCAATATTCGCTTTCTCCTTCATACTCTTTTTCTAAGACTAAATCCTTTTCTGGGTCATATAAAAACCATTGGTATGCACAGATTTGTTCTGATTCTAAAAGTCTAAATACTCGTTCAGTTTTGAATATAACTCCCTCTTTTTTTTTAGTACAACTCTCTCTCATTTAATTATTTATTCCAATTAATCTTTCTGATTCTATTTGTCATTTACTAACTTCAACCACTGTATATATTACCTGTGTACATGCTATTATTATTATCATTTATCTATCAAAACATACAGTACTACACACACACACAAGCATTTCACATACAAATAAATGTCACCCATAAGCAAACATGTCACATGCATAAATATTTCACAGAAATACATAATCAAGCGTGCCACATACCAATAAGCATATTATACATAAACGAACATATACAAAAGTCATTCTTTTCCTTTTATCCACCAGCATGAGTACTCTAAACTTTCAGCTATTGTTTTTTCACCAATTTAATAGCGCTTTATCAGTTTCCTCAATATTTCTTAGGCCTGGATTTATCATCATCATTCATGCAGGGGTAGCTCAGTGGTTAAGGCATTGGACTACGGTTCGGAAGGTCCCAGGTTCAAGTCCCACTACCACCAAGTTGTACCTGTTGGGCCCTTGAGCAAGGCCCTTAACCCCAACTGCTCAGATGTATATTGAGATAAAAATGTAAGTCGCTCTGGATAAGGGCGTCTGCCAAATGCCTAGATGTAGATGTAGATGCAAGCATCAAACACTCATATCACAATGTGCAGGAATTTTCACATACTCCTGTGACCCGGCGGCACCCCATTTCTCACGAAACTGCCCAGTAAAAGGCCAGGCTCCTCTGTAATTTTGGGTGCACCGGGGGGTTTTGGGGGCATCTCAAATCTTTTCCCAACCATTGCTCCTATTTTTCAGTAACCCTGACCCACAATAATCAACCCCATGGCACGTATGCCCTGCTAGATTCAGGGGCTGACCAAAATCTGATCTGTTTATTGACCCACATAGATTGGGTCAATAAGAGAGTTCTGGAATGGAGTACCTCATGTCTGTCATCATGTCTCCGTTCTGCTGTCAAAGGGTCTCCATCCTCTCAGCCTGAGGACCTCTTCAACCTCTTACACGTCCCAACCGAGTATCACGATCTTAGGAAAGTTTTTAGCAAGTCTCGCGCGGTCTTGCTACCTCCCCACCGCCCATATGATTGTGCTATTAACCTTCTCCCTGGTACTACACCGCCCAGGGGGGCACTATACTCTCTCTCCCGCCTGGAGCGGGAGGCCATGGATCAATACATTACAGAATCCTTGAGACAGGAATCATTCGTCCCTCCTCTTCTCCAGCAGGCGCGGGGTTCTTCTTCATGGAGAAGAAAGACAAATCTTTACGACCCTGCATTGACTATAGGGGGCTCAATGAGATCAAGCATATTCCTTATATAGTCTCACAAGAGGGGAGGGGCAGACTCGCCCCTCCTATACTCCCATTATAATCAGATTTTTGCTATATTTTGGCTCCCATTATATTCCTAATCTTTGTACAATTTGTTTCCCATTATCTTTAAATTTCTTTTATTTGGCCTATAAAAAATTAGTAAGGCAATGTACCTCAATATCTGACTCCCATTATAATTCTATGTACAGCCAAATTCTTTCCCATTATCTTTCAATTTTCCTTGTTTAATCTAAAAAAAATTGACAGGGTGGAGTTTCTTGTTATTACGTTATACACGCCGTTTATCTGACTCCTACATTTCTGGGTTAGTTTTACCGTTCTGAAGGACATACCATGGGTATCCATCCATCCATCTTTAATCGCTTATCCAAAATTGGGTCGCGGAGGTAGCAGTTCCAGCAGGGAACCTCAAACTTCCCTTTCCCCAGCCACATCAGATAACTCTGACTGGGGAATCCCGAGGCGTTCCCAGGCCAGTGTGGAGATATAATCTCTCCATCTAGTCCTTGGTCTGCCCCGTGGTCTCCTCCCAGCTGGACGTGCCAAGAACACCTCCCTAGGAAGGCGTCCTGGTGACATCCTTACTAGATGCCCGAACAACCTCAACTGACTCCTTTCCACGCAAAGGAGTAGCGGTTCTACTCCGAGCTTCTAACAGATAACTGAGCTTCTCATCCTATCTCTAAGAGAAAAGCCAGATACCCTTCTGAGAAACCCCATTTCGGCCGCTTGTATTTGAGATCTTGTCCTTTCGGTCATGACCCAACGCTCATGACCATAGGTGAGGGTTGGAACGAAGATCGACCGGTAAATTGAGAGCTTTGCCTTTTGGCTCAACTCTCTTTTCGTCACAACGGTGCTGTAAAACAATTGCAATTACCGCCCCCGCTGCTCCGATTCTCTGGTCAATCTCACGTTCCAATATTCCATCACTCATAATCAAGACCCCGAGATACTTGAACTCCTTCACTTGGGGTAATGACTTGCTCCCTACCTGGAGTAGACAATCCATCGGTTTCCTGCTGAGAACCATGGCCACAGATTTCGAGGTACTGATCCTCATCCCCACCGTTTCACACTCAGCTGCAAACCGATCCAGCGCCTTGATATCCTGTCCATGAAAATCACAAACAGGATTGGTGACAGAGCACAGCCCTGGCGGAGGCCAACACCCACTGGAAACAAGTCTGACTTACTGCCGAGAATCCGAACACAGCTTTCACTTTGGGTGTAAAGGGATTGGATGGCCCTGAGAAGTGTCACCCCATACTCCCACAGTACCTCCCACAGGAAATTCAGAGGGACGCGATCATATGCCTTCTCCAAATCCACAAAACACATGTAGACTGGATGGGCATATTCCCACGCCCCCTCCAGGATTCCTGCAAGAGTAAAAAGCTGGTCCATTGTTCCTCTTCAATCTACGGTTCGACAATCGGCCGAACCCTCCTTTCCAGCACCTTTGAGTACACGAGTATAGAATATTTAAGGTCAGCCAAGAGACTTAACTCTCGTCAGGCTCGTTCGTCCTTGTACTTTTCCTGGTTTAACTTTACTTTGTCCTACCGCCCAGGTTCTAAGAATACTAAGCCTGACGCCCTCTCTAGACAGTTCTCTCTGCCTATGGATCCCCCCCACCAAGAACCCATTTTCCCTCCACATTGTCTTGTGGCTGACATTCGTTTGGAAATAGAGAACCAGGTACTACGCGGGCTTGAACATGAACCCCTAACCGACTCTCCGTCCCAAGCCCTCTCCGTCCTGCTGTATTAGACTGGGCCTACAGCTCCAAGTTGGCATGCCATCCGTGGGTAGCCTGCACTCTATTTCTCATTAAACAACATTTCTGGTGGTCAACCATTAAGGAGGATGTTCAGGGCTTCGTAGCGTCATGCGATACTTGTTCCAGGAATAAGGCCACAAATCGCCCCCCCCCCCCCCCCAGAGGGCCTTCTCAGACCACTCGCTATCCCTCATCGCCCATGGTTGCACATCTCCCTCAATTTTGTTACAGGACATGTTCGCTCAATTCATCTTTCCCAGGGAGGCTGAGTAGTGTAATGCCCCTGTAGTTGGCACAAACCCTCTGGTCCCCCTTTTTAAAAAGGGGAACCACCACCCCCGTCTGCCACTCCTTAGGCACTGTCCCCGACTTCCACGCAATGTTGAAGAGGCGTGTCAACCAAGACAGCCGATCAACACCAAGAGCCTTCAGCAACTCCACTATGGAGTTATTTGACTACCTCAGTGACCTCACACAAATCAATGTCGTCCCCCCGTCATCCTCCAGCTCTGTCTCTGCAACAGAGGGTGGATTAGTCGGATTCAGGAGTTCCTCAAAGTGCTCTTTCCACCGCCCGATTACCTCCTCAGTTGAGGTCAGCAGTGTCCCATTCTTGCTGTACACAGCTTGGGTGGTTCCTTGTTTCCCCCTCCTGAGGTGCCGGATGGTCTTCCAGAAGCACCTTGGTGCCGCCCGAAAGTCCTTCTCCATGGATTCTCCGAGCTCCTCCCACACCCGCTGCTTTGCCTCTGCTACCGCTGCAGCTGCTGTCCTTCCAGTCTGCCGGTACCTCGCAACTGTCTCTAGAGTCCCCTGGGATAACATATCCCTGAAGTACTCCTTTTTCAGTCGGACAGCTTCCCTAACCCCAGGTCTCCACCACGCTGTTCGAGGGTTACCGCCCCTTGAGGCACCCAGAACCTTAAGACCACAACTTACAGCTGCAGCTTCAGCAATAGAAGCTTTGAACATTGACCACTCCAATTCAATATCCCCAGCTCCTACAAGGATGCTGGAAAAGCTCTGCTGGAGGTGGGAGTTGAAGGCCTCTTGGACAGGGGCCTCCCCTAGACGTTCCCAATTCACCCGCACTACATGTTTGGGCTTACCAGCTCTGTCCAGTGGCCTCCCCTGCCACCTGACCCAACTCACCACCAGATGGTGATCAGTTGACAGCTCTGCCCCTCTCTTTACCCGAGTGTCCAAGACTTATGGCCTCAGGTCAGATGATACGATCACAAAATCGATCAATGACCTTCGGCCTAAGGTGCTCTGGTACCAAGTACACTTATGAGCATCCCTATGCTCGAACATGGTATTTGTTATTGACAATCCATGACTAGCACAGAAATCCAATAACAAAACACCGCTCGGGTTAAGCATGGGTAAGCATCTTACGTATTATTTTTGTGTTTGTTCGAATTATCTCTGCGTCTCTCTGGATAGCTCAGACAGTGACTCTGAACCTCCGGTAACTACTCGGGCCCCCATGAATGTCATGGTGCACTTTCAAGAAATTGGTTCTACTTGTGTCAGAGACAGCGACTTGGGTCCTAGCCCCGCCAAGCGACGGCGTGCACCCACTCCTTATCCCCAAGTACCTACGCCCATGGGGTCAGAGTGTAGCACCGAACTAATGGCAACTTATCATGATGTCGCTTCTCAGACCAACCAAAGGGCATCTGTGAGCACGCAAACTGGTGGAAGAGCTCCCATTGTCACTCAGAACGCCTCTGCTCCTGCACCGCTTGTAAATAGGCGCGCCACTACCTTTGCGCCTCTTACTGAGCTCCCTTTGGCTGTTGTCTTTGCTCAGCCAACTGAAGACAGGTGCGTTTCTGTGCCTCTCGTTGAACTTCCCCTGGCTGTTGTTCTTGCTCAGAGAGTATTGCCTTCTAACGGTAATACTTTATTTTTCTGATGCTTACCCAAGTCTCCCATGTTCTATGTATTTTCGTCTTGGGTCCTTATACTTTGTAAGCATTAATTTGTGACTAATCTTTATATTAAACTTAAGTATCCTTAAAGTTTACTTTTGTCTGTGTCTTGTGTTTAACTAGGTACATGCATTCTGTACATGCTGTTCCACTGTGTTCTATTACATCACTATGTCCTGTTACATCACTATTTATGCTCACAAAATGGAGTAGTTAGTAATTATTTGAGTCTTATTTTACTTCATGCTATCTCTACATAAACAAATGTTCCAACATTGCTCACACTCATATCACCATCAGGTATTCGCATGAACCCAGCTAAGGTGAAGGCAGTCACCAATTGGCCGGTACCCTCCTCTAGGTGGGAACTTCTACGTTTTCTGGACTTCACCAATTTTTACAGACATTTCATCCAGAACTATAGTTGCATGGCAGCACCTCTCACTACTCTCACATCCACAAAATCACTCTTTCGATGGAGTGCACTGACGGACAAGGCCTTTAAGGAACTCAAGCGCCGTTTCACCTCTGCCACTATCCTCACCTTCCCCGACCCATCCCTCTAGTTCGTGGTCGAAGTGGATGCATCAGAAACAGGCGTTGGCGCCGTTCTCTCCTAAAGGTCCCCCAAGAATAATAAACTCCACCCCTGTTCTTTCTTCTCACGCCGACTCTCTTTGTCTGAACGCAATTATGGAATCGGAGACAGCGAGCTGTTGGCCGTCAAGCCGTCAAGCTAGCACTGGAGGAGTGGAGACACTGGCTGGAGGGAGTTGAACACCCTTTTTCTGCTCTGGGCTGACCAACGAAATTTAGAATATTTAAGGTCAGCCAAGAGACTTAACTCTCGTCAGGCTCGTTCGTCCTTGTACTTTTCCTGGTTTAACTTTACTTTGTCCTACCGCCCAGGTTCTAAGAATACTAAGCCTGACGCCCTCTCTAGACAGTTCTCTCTGCCTATGGATCCCCCCCACCAAGAACCCATTTTCCCTCCACATTGTCTTGTGGCTGACATTCGTTTGGAAATAGAGAACCAGGTACTACGCGGGCTTGAACATGAACCCCTAACCGACTCTCCGTCCCAAGCCCTCTCCGTCCTGCTGTATTAGACTGGGCCTACAGCTCCAAGTTGGCATGCCATCCGTGGGTAGCCTGCACTCTATTTCTCATTAAACAACATTTCTGGTGGTCAACCATTAAGGAGGATGTTCAGGGCTTCGTAGCGTCATGCGATACTTGTTCCAGGAATAAGGCCACAAATCGCCCCCCCCCCCCCCCCCCCCCCCCCCCCAGAGGGCCTTCTCAGACCACTCGCTATCCCTCATCGCCCATGGTTGCACATCTCCCTCAATTTTGTTACAGGACATGTTCGCTCAATTCATCTCGCTCCCCAAACTCACTTCAGCTGAAGAAACAGCTGAACTTCTGGTGTCCCATGTTTTCCAACTCCACGGTCTTCCTTCAGACATTGTCTCAGATTTGGGCCCGCCATTTCCTCACAATTCTGGAAAGCCTTCTGTAAGCTCATTGGAGCCACACCCAGCCTATCCTCTGGCTTCCACCCCCAGAGCAACGGACAGACGGAAAGGATCAACCAGGAACTAGAGAAGTCTCTTAGATGTATGGCGTCATGCCTCATGGAATAGGAGGTCCCGTGGATAGAATACGCCCACAACTCGCTCCCCACCTCCTCCTGAATGTCACCTTTCCAATGCTGTCCAACCGCCTCTGTTCCCTGCTCGAGAGGAGGAAGTCGCAGTACCTTCAGCCCAAGCGTTCGTCCGGCGCTGCAAGAGGACTTGGCAGCAGGCCCGCTCCCAATTGCGGCGCTCCGTGAACATTTTCCGATGTAAAGCCAACCGCCACCACTCTGCAGCCCCCAGATATCGCATTGGTCAAAGAGTAATGTTATCCACACGCAACAAAAAAATTGTCTCCCTGGTATATTGGGCCCTTCTCCATCTCCCGGGTGATCAACACCTGCTCTGTTAAGCTTGCCCTGCCATTATCCATGCGCCGGATCAACCCCACCTTCCATGTGTCCCAGATTCGACGACTGGTCTCCAGTCCATTGACCCCCCCCCTCCTCCCCGTCTCATCGAGGGGGGGGGAAGCATTCACTGTCCGTAAGCTCCTCAAGTCCTGCCGCCGAAGACGCAGACTATAATACCTAGTGGACTGTGAGGGGTACAGAGGAAGAGAGAAGCTGGATACCTGCCAAGTTTATCCTCAACAAATCCCTTATAACAGAGTTCCATAGCCTCAACCCTGAGGACCCATCTAGAACGCCCAGTGGCGTCCGAGGAGGGGAGTGTACTGTCACAAGGCGCCAGATTTCGCCCACAACATAGCTCCTCTGAAAATAATCAGAATCACTCCGGTTCCAGCTCCGCGCCACCTCTTGGTTTTTGCCGCCTCAGTCACGGCTCGAGCTCACCTGTTGCCGATTTGGAGTGATCAGATCTGCTTATTTAAGACGCTGCTAGACACCCACCCGTTGCCAGATTATTGTGCTGTCTTTGCCTTTTAGATTAACGTTTTAGATTATATTTTGTCTTTTATAATTATATATTTTTCCCGTTTTTACTACATAACAAACTAGTTTTTACGGTTTAATACTACTGGACTTTATCCGGTTTTTTTTGCGCTTTTTGGGAGAATGCGCGTATCATCTGACCAACAACAAGCGAATCCATCACCAAATAATCACAACTCCGGCACAAAGGTACGTTATTATGTCTACCATTCAGCTCGCTCAGTGTGTGGAGTGCAGGATGTTTACACATTCTTCCTCCGTCATTAGTGATAATTTTATTTGTGATATGTGTGTGTTAGTTAGCACCCTGACGGAGAAGATATTAGCATTAGAGGAGCGCATCCAGACTTTAGAGAGGGTTAGAGAGCGCGAGAGCAGCGTTATTCCTGTAGCGGAAAGTCTGGCTGCCGCAGGCGGAGATAACCAATCCCCGACTCCGGCAGTAGAGCCCTCACAGCGGGGCGAGTGGGTGACGACTCGGCGGCATACTCGTTCAGCCAAAGCTAACGCTAAGGCTTGCCCACCGGAGCACACCTCTTCTGCGCTTCACGTGTCTAACAGGTTTGCTCTCCTCAGTGATGCACCCGCTGAGAAACCTGAAAGAGCTCTGGTTATAGGAGACTCTATACTGAGACATGTGAAATTAGCTAGGCCTTTAGGGGCGCCAGTGGCAGTGGTCAGGTGTATCCCGGGAGCCAGAGCACCGGACATAGCAGGTAATCTTAGGGCTTTAGGTCAGCATAGGTTCTCTAAGAAGGTGGTACATGCTGGAGCTAACGATATACGCCTTCGTCAGTCAGAGGTTAGCAAGCATAACTTTACAGAGGTGTTTAAAATAGCGAAAGCGATGTCTGATGAAGTAGTTTGCTCTGGCCCCATCCCAATGAGACGTGGCGACATAGCTTACTGCAGGTTATGGTCGCTGAACCGCTGGATGTCCAGTGGTGCTCCGAAAACAACGTGGGCTTCCAGTTGTCTATGAAGACCTTTAAGGGCAAAACTGGCCTCTTAGGGCGGGACAGTGTCCCTCTCACTCGGGAAGGTGCTGCTCTCATTTCTTGCAGTATAGCGCATAGTCTCAGAAGAGGCCTAGTTAATCTGTGACAATCCAGAGCCCAGGCCAGGGAGCAGACAGACAGGCTAAACCAACCGTCTGCTAGCTGCATAGAGTCGGCACTCAGGGTTCATGATATTGAGACTGTCTGTTCCCCGAGCTAAACATAAATTTAGAAAGACTCAGAAAGTCTGTTTTACTAATTTAATTAAAATATACGATACGATAAATACGACAAACTCAGATCACACTGAATGCGCAGTCAGCACCTCTGATCTGAAGCTAGAACTGTTAAATATTAGATCTCTCGCATCTAAAGCAGTTATTGTTAATGAAACTATCACAGATCAGGAGTTTAACAGTTATTATGTTTAACAGAAACTTGGATTAAACAGGACGAGTATGTAGCTCTAAATGAAGCTAGTCCTCCTGGATACAGCTACATACACCAGCCTCGGCTAACTGGTAGAGGAGGAGGCGTTTCAGTTATTTATAACGATAATCTGCCTATCGTACAAAAACACAAATGCATTAAATTTAATGCATTTGAAACTCTCTATAGTAACATAAAGTCAGCTCAGTCGATCCGGCTAATCATCATTTACAGACCCCCAGGGCCGTACTCGGAGTTTCTCTGTGAATTTGCAGATTTCCTCTCAAACCTTGTTGTTTCTGTAGACAAAGCGTTAATTGCTGGAGACTTTAATGTTCATTTTGAGAATCCAGAAGACCCTCTGAGAACAGCGTTCTTGTCCATACTGGACTCGGTAGGAGTAAATCAGTGTGTAGTAGGACCCACTCATAAAGCAGGTCACACTTTAGATTTAATATTATCCTTCGGATTGAGTATAGGAAATATAACCACAATTCCACAGTCTGAAATTATCTCAGATCACTATCTTGTCTTGATTAAAGCGTGTCATAGTAATAATGTATGCACAGCCCTGCGCTACCGCCTTAAACGTACATTTACGTCAAATACCACACACAGCTTTATCAATAATCTTCCAGAGTTATCAACTTTGATTGGATCGCCATCTGACTTCGCAGAACTCGAACAGGTGAATGAATATCTAGTGTCAACACTCCGTTATAGCTTATATAATGTAGCTCCAGTTAAAAAAAAATGATTAGAGATAAGAAACTCGCTCCTTGGTATAATGACCACACACGCTGTTACGATTACTGCTTGCCGGACGAAAGAGAGACATGATAGCAGAGGTGAAAGTGATCAAAAGGATTTATTGAAAACAAAACAGGGAACCAAAAGAACAGACATGAACTGAAACCCGGATAAACTAAATATGGAGCTACACCGAACTAGACATTACAAACAGTCGGAGAGACAGACAGGCTAGGAGAACATGGAGCCAAGAAGAACACAGAGTCAGGAGAACACAGAGTCAGGAGAACACAGAGTCAGGAGAACACAGAGTCAGGAGAACACAGAGTCAGGAGAACACAGAGTCAGGAAGAACACAGAGCTAGGAAGAACACAGAGCTAGGAAGAACATACCAGGACAAACAGTAACCCTAGATGAACAGTTGCAAGACAAGGACATCACAGAACTCAGGAACATTTATAACAAAACTAATTAGCAACCTCAGTTCAGGTGAGCGCCACATCACCTGACCGAGGTGCATTCTGGGGATTTGAGTCCACCAAAACTACAAATGAAAACAAGAGACAAAATGGAGTCTGTGGGCGCTTTGGCGCCCTCTGGTGGTATCCCCTGACACACGCGCTTTAAAACAAACCGCTCGAAAATTTGAAGGTAAATGGCGCCAAACTAAATTGTTAGTATTCAAAATAGCTTGGAAGGAGAGCATCCTGAACTATAAAAAAGCTCTCAGTGATGCTAGATCAACGTATCTCTCGTCTTATAGAAAATAACAAAAACAACCGAGATTTTTATTTAATACCGTAGCTAAATGAACTAAAAACAAGACCACTGCAAAAATCTCCACAACATTATCATGCAGTAGTGAGGATTTCATGAACTTTTTCAATAACAAAATCATAAATATTAGGCAAAAAATTCAGGCTTTGAAACCAGACAATTTAAGTAATACAGATGAACTAACCACATCACATCAGAACTTAGAATACTTTACTCCCCTTGAAGCGAGGGAACTAATTTCACTCATCTCTTCTTCAAAATAGTCAACCTGTATATTAGATCCTATACCGACACATTTTCTCAAACAGACAGTACCAGCAATAATAGAACCCCTGTTGAAAGTAATTAACTGTTCACTCAGTAGTGGGTATGTCCCCAAATCCTTTAAATTAGCCGTTATTAAACCGCTAATCAAGAAACCTGACCTTGACCCCTGTCAGCTTTCTAATTACAGGCCGATATCAAACCTTCCCTTTATCTCCAAGATTCTGGAAAAGGTAGTATCACAGCAGCTATGTTCACATCTACACAGAAATAGCATAAATGAACTGTATCAGTCAGGATTTAGGCCTCATCACAGCACAGAGACAGCACTTGTTAAAGTAGCAAATGACCTCCTATTGACCTCTGATCAGGGTTGCGTCACTATACTTGTGTTACTGGACTTCAGTGCAGCTTTTTCACACCATTGATCATAGTATTCTCCTTCACAGATTAGAAAAGGTAGTAGGTATTAAGGGAACTATTAATTCAGATCCTATTTGACTGATCGTTATTAGTTTGTAGATTTAGATGGTGACCATTCCTCATGTTCTCAAGTGGAGTTTGGTATTCCACAGGGTTCAGTTTTAGGCCCACTGCTTTTTTCCCTTTACATGCTTCCTCTGGGCAACATAATTCGTAAACATGGTATTAGTTTTCATTGTTATGCTGATAACACACAATTATATGTCTCAGCAAAACCAGATGAGAAAAACCAGTTTGCTAAAATTGAGCAGGACATAAGAGTTTGGATGTTAATTAATTTTCTTCTGCTTAATCCTGATAAGACAGAAGTTCTAATCCTAGGACCACAAGCAGCTAGAACTAAGCTTTCTGATCACACTGTAACTTTAGATGGCCTTTCTGTTCCATCAAGTGCAACAGTAAATGATCTTGGTGTGATTATAGATTCCAGCCTTTTGTTTGAAGCACATGTAGATAATATTACCAGGATAGCTTTCTTTCACCTTAGAAATATTGCCAAGATAAGAAAAATAGTCACTAAATGATGCAGAAAAACTAGTTCATGCCTTTATCACCTCTAGGTTGGACTATTGTAATGCCTTACTGTCTGGTTGTTCAACTAGGTGTATAAACAAGCTTCAGTTAGTACAGAATGCAGCAGCGAGAGTCCTCACTAAAATCAGAAGATACGAGCACATCACCCCTATCTTATCTACACTGCATTGGCTCCCTGTGAAATTTCGCATCGATTTTAAGATACTACTTTTGACATTTAAAGCACTAAATGGTCTCGCGCCACAGTATTTGAGTGAACTGCTAGTGTCTTACGATCCGCCACGCCTACTCCAATCAAAGAATGCAGGCTGCCTGTCAGTACCACGTATTATTAAAACTACAGCAGGGGGCAGATCTTTTTCTTACAAAGCCCCAAAGTTATGGAATAGTCTTCCTATTAATGTTCGGGACTCAGACACAGTCTCAGTGTTTAAGTCTAGGCTAAAAACCTATTTAATTAGCCAAGCATTTTTGTAAATAGATTAGACTTAGGTAAAGGAGCAGATCTGGGGGACTCATGGACGTAGAGTATTCTGGTGAACTGGTATGTTTAGATGCTGTCTTCCCCACTCTCATTGATCACTCAGGTTTGTTGACGGTGAGGTGATTGGTTGCTTTACATCACAGGGAGCCCTCATGTCTGTATTTCCTTCTGGCTCTCCCTTTTAGTCATGCTGTCATAGTTAGTCCTGCCGGAGTCCCTGCTTGCATTTTTGCACTAAATACATTCACCTTATACATGTTGACTGTGACTATACCTAACTGCCATCTCTCCTTATTTTCTGTTCTCTCCTCTTCTGCTCTCTCCTCTCTCTCTCCGTCTCTCCTTTTCCCTCTCCCTGTCTCTCTGTCAAGCTATACATGTCGCTCCTGAGTTGCCAGTGATCCAGACCCCTCTGCCCTCTGGACCCGTCTAACCTGTCTAACCTGTCCGGAGTCCTGCTTCTAGTTGGAGATCTCGTCGCATGGATGCCCCGTGTGGTCTGCCTGGATTCGTGTGGTGGCTGGGGATGGTTTCTACGAAGACTGTCCTGTCCTCAATTGATGCTGACAGCTGTTCTCTGGGGACCTGTGACTTCAGTTGTTCGATAGCTCAGGACTGCAATTTCCTACAGTCTACCTGAGCCTCCAGGAACAAACTGGACTCCTTTTAATTTTAATACATCTCTTGTTATACTGAACTTCCAGTCTTACACATTATTATGCGGATCAATCCCTGCTATCCGTTATCACCCAGATGAGGATGGGTTCCCTGTTGAGTATGGTTCCTCTCAAGGTTTCTTCCTATTACCATCTCAGGGAGTGTTTCCTTGCCACCGTCGCCCTCGGCTTGCTCATCAGGGACAATCTTATCATTTTGATTAATACACATTCACATTGCATACAAACTTACTTCTTTTGATTGTGTAAAGCTGCTTTGCGACAATGTCAATTGTTAAAAGCGCTATATAAATAAAATTGACTTGACTTGACTTTGCCTTTACTCTCGCGTTTTGTTCATGTCTCAGTTTCTCCGGTTACGACCTCGCTTTGTTTCTCGTTTTCGCCTCTGTCTTCGTGCTTCAAATTTAACGTTATTGGGACTACCGGCTTTTGAACTACGCATGCTTTCGACCACGAATGTGTCTGCTCTCGGATTTAACGCTGTTGGATTTACCGGCTTTCTCACGTTTGACTACGAGATTGCCTGCTCTGGATATTAACACTGCTTGGTTATCGGTTTTGATCTCTGCTCATGTCTGACTGTGTGATTCAGGATTAAATTTCACAAGTAAATTACTAACCTTATTGGATTACTGATCAGCTTCCTCATTGACTACATGGGTTTTTTTCTGGATTACTGGATAAGGTTTCCCTGACGTGGATTTCGGCACCGGAATGTTTAAGCTTAAGGTTTTCTTCTTAAATTTTATTAGTGATGTCTCACAGGTTGATGGTCTGTCGGCCATCACTGGTTCCTCCGGCGGGGCTCTTCCCGAGGTGCTCTCCTGGCTGGCTCGCTAATTAAATGGCTTGCACTGTTACCTTCCGTCAAAGCTAGTGCCTATTATCTTCTTATCTGTTCCTGAAAAGTTTCCCATTCTAATCCAACCTTCCACTATCTTGTATTACGTCATTGTTCCTGTCACCTGATGACTTATGTAATTTATATCATGTAATTATATTTTTTACCAATATAACCCTTTTTCCTTATTTTATACTTCTATGATCTTTTCACCATTTTCATAAAATTTATAACGAAATAACAGGGAGGTGTTTAATTCCTGTATGCTGACCCTATATTCTGGGTTCTTGTCATCAGTTGTTCAAAGACAGAGCATGCATAAGCATTTCTCTTTTTCTGTTAGTCAATTAATCTTGTTTCTGTCTTCTATCTAATCTTGGCTCCCCTTCCTCTCGGCCCATTTTTAATCAAGCAACTCTTAGACAAGTTCAGGCTGAGTGCCATAGGTCTTTGAATGTAATGATATTTCTTCATTAGAAAGGACTCACTGATCAGAGGAAGGGTGAGTCCATCCCTGCCTCTCGCAAGACATTGCTACCCACACTGACGGTACTTCCGGTTGTGCTGCAGGAGAGCTCCGAGCCAACTTAGTAAACTAAGTTAGTAACTTAGTAAACAACTTAGTAAACTATCCTCCACATCACTAGGGGGCTCTCACATTAAGGCCACTACTACCACTCAGTCAGGAGGGCTGAAGACTATCTCCTGTTTCCTCACGAACACCGTGATGCCAGCTTTTAGAACTGCTCGCTCACGCAGTGTTACACACTCGGAGGACAGCGCTATCCGCTCCTTCCGGTTGTGTGAGCTCACAGATGACACTGATTGTTGTAGAGCCGCGATTAATGTGGGAGCACTAAGTACCTCTCATCCCTCCCCTCTGAGAGCGCTCGGGCAATCAGCTCTCTCTAGGCTTCCGGCTACAAGAGGTTACAGCATCACCCGGGAATCGAACTCACAATCTCCGGGTTATAGGGCGAGCACTTAACCACTGTGCCACTCGGAGGCCCTAACTTAGTAAACTTTTGTTCATCCGTCTTTTAATTTTATTCTGTTTCATTTTCATTCACTTTCGCACTTTTAATATAGTCGTGACTCACTCCTACAACTGAGACTGCCAGCAAATTCTGATTTTAAATAATTGTTTTTAAAAACAGCGAGCAATGTACTATCCTGGATCCTTTGTGTACGCGGACACCGCAGGAAGAAAACAAGACGGGGAACGAGAGGAAAGAGCACAGGCATGCTATGCAGAGCCCGGCAGAGAAACAACAGATCCTTTCTGCCCTTCATACTGCTTGTCCAGTCCCTGGATAATAAACTAGACAAACTGCATGTATGGATTAAATACCGGGGAATACTGAGGAATTGCTGTTTTTTGTACTCAGAGACATGGCTTGAGCCCAACATTCTAGATTATGCCGTTACGTCGGACAACTTTATCATTTACAGACTGGGTAGGGGGAGTATGCTTTATGGGTAATTCTGCATGGGCTACAGATGTCTGTGTGCTAATAACTCATTGCTTACCAGACCTAGAGCTGCTGACCATTAAAGTTACTCCCCAGAGAGTTCAGCATAGTAATCCTCACAACTGTTTACATCCATCCACAGGCTGATAAATCACAAGAACTGAATGAACTGTAAAAGGTCATAAATGGACTGGGAAAGTCACACCCAGATGCTGCTTTTATTGTTTTGAGGGACTTTAATAAAACTAATATGAAAAAGGTGCTTCCAAAATATCAACAGCACATTACTTTTCCCACAAAATTTTGGGTCCATGGCATTGAAACTCCCCAGATCTTAATCCCTTTGAGAACTTGTGGTCAATCCTCAAGAGGCGGATGGACAAACAAAAACCCACTAATTCTGAAAAACTCCAAGAAGTGATTATGAAAGAATGGGTTGCTATCAGTCAGGATTTGGCCCAGAAGTAGATTGAGAGCATGCCCAGTCGAATTGCAGAGGTCCTGAAAAAGAAGGGCCAACACTGCAAATACTGACTCTTTGCATAAATGTCATGCAATTGTTGATAAATGCCTTTTAAACGTATGAAGTGCTTGTAATTATATTTCAGTACATCACAGAAACAACTGAAACAAAGATCTAAAAGCAGCTGTGAAAACTAATATTTGTGTCATTCTCAAAACTTTGACTAATATTTGGGTCATTCTCAAAACTATTTTGATTCTAAAAAGACCCTTGAACAGACCTCCTAGACCCACCCCATACATGTTGGGGGTGCCAAAATAGCTGGGCAATCCATTTCCGCTTGGTGAACGTAATAATTAATATAGGCCTCTGGATCTGCATATCCCCTGTTTATCTTTATTTATTTATTTTATTTTTTTACATAATGTTTAGAGGGTCTGAAGTGTAGTTTAGCTATAAACTTCCTGTAGCTGAACTGTATTTGTCTGTTCTGGTCCGATTTAACTTCGATTACTATAACCGTAATGTGGTTCTTGGTGAGCGGTACGTAATGTGGCTTGTCGTAAGTCATAGTGACTACTTTATTGTTTTCCCCTGTAATATGTACACATCTCAGTAACGGGACAAAGCTGTCATCGACTCGTTGATACTCGATAATATCCATATATACATACATTGTGTAAATACCAGCATGAATATTGTCAGGATTTGACGCTTCTTGATGACGGATTGTTAACGATTTGTCGGGTGTCAAACCGAGCATGTAGGTTGAGCTTCCACTGGTTTTGAAGGTGTATGGTTTCAAGGTATCCATGCGTATTTCATTTTTCAGAGGGTAGGATAACGCCATGCCAAGTTTCAGTGTTTTTATTGGTTTGTTAATTTCATCAACCAGTTCTTCGATACTTTTATAGTACCCATGGGTGATATAAAAAAATGTCTGTGTTTTATTTCCCTCCTTTAGACTGATCTGACATAGAGAGTCTTGCGGTGATAATGAGTACCAACTATGGACATATTGAACCTCTGAAAGTGCTACCTCCCATTCACCTTTTAAATCGATTGGTTTGGCTAATTTAGTTGTATAGTAAGAAATCTTGTTATTAGGGCAAATATCCTGTGATGCGTTGCTTGGAAGAGTTAAATAGAATCCGCTCTCTTCCATGGTTAAACGGTTATAGATTTCTATTTTGCTCGTGACGGTCTTTTTTAAGCTCAGCTGATATGTTAACCACGTCTTTGGCAGGAACCCAGGAATTTAATTTATCAGGCCACCCCACCCACTTCACCAGGCAAACTTTTTTTCGGTTTTGGATCTTGACAGACAAGATTTTCTCTATTTTGAATGCTATGTCTTTTCCAATGATAATCTTTTGTAACTCTGGTTCATAAAACGCGCCCTCAATTTCTTGATTATCGTAATCACATAGTTTATATACCGGAGGAGCTCTCGGAATCCGCTCAGAAATATTCATCAGTAAAGTTTTACTCATAGCCTTTTTAAACGAGAAATTCTAACAGTATTACCAACTTTGAACTTTAATTTTTGTTTCTTTAGTTTTGGTGTTGATAGTCCATAGAGAGTTTTAAATACACTAAACGAATTGGCTTTGTTTACCTCTGTAGGTTTCATTTTAATGCTGGAATGGTGGCTGTTATTGTACGCATGAACCAAATCCTGTACAATGTCATTGTATTTTTTCATGTTATTAAATGTAGTGTAGAGTGCAAGTAGGGACTCCGGCAGGACTAACTATAAAAGCATAACTAAAAGGGAGCGCCAGAAGGAAACACAGACATGAGGGCTCCCTGAGATGTAAAGCAACCAATCACCTCACCGTCGACAAACCTGAGTGATCAAAGACACCATCTAAACATACCAGGTTCACCATAATACTCTACGTCCATGAGTCCCCCAGATCTGCTCCTTTACCTAAGGCAAATCTACTTACAAAATGCTTGGTTAAATAAATAGGTTTTTAGCCTAGACTTAAACACTGAGACTGTGTCTGAGTCCCGAACACTATTTGAAAGGCTATTCCATAACTTTGGGGATTTGTAAGAAAAAGCTCTGCCCCCTGCTGTAGTTTTTATAATACGCGGTACTGACAAGCAGCCTGCATCCTTTGATTGAAGTAGGCGTGGCCATTTAATACTTTATATGTCAAAAGTAGTATTTTAAAATCAATGCGAAATTTCACAGGGAGCCAATGAAGTGAAGATAAGATGTAATGTGCTCATATCTTCTGGTTCTGGACTCTTGCTGCTGCATTCTGAACTAATTGAAGCTTGTTTATGCACCTAGTTTGACGGTGAGGTGATTGGTTGCTTTACATCTCAGGGAGCCCTCATGTTTGTGTTTCCTTCTGGCTCTCCCTTTTAGTTATGCTGTTATAGTTAGTCCTGCCGGAGTCTCTGCTTGCACTTTGCACTAAATATACATTCACCTATACATGTTGACTGTGACCATACCTAACTGCCATCTCTCCTTATTTTCTGTTCTCTCCTTTTCTGCTCTCTCCTCTCTCTCTCCCCCCCTCTTCTTTCCCTCTCTCTGTCTCTCTGTCGAGCTATACATGTTTCGCTCCTGAGTTGCCAGTGATCCAGACCCCTCTGCCCTCTGGAGCCGTCTAACCCATCCTGGAGTCCTGCTTCTGGTTGGAGATCTCGTCGCATGGATGCCCCGTGTGGTCTGCCTGGATTCGTCTGGTGGCTGGGGATGGTTTCCATGAAGACTGTCCTGTCATCGAGTGATGCTCTGGGGACCTGTGACTTCAGTTGTTCGATAACTCAGGACCGGAATCCCCTACAGTCTACCTGAGCCTCCGGGAACAAACTGGACTCATTTTAATTTTAAAACATCTCCTGTTATACTGAACTTCCAGTCTTACACATTATTATGCTGAGCAATTCCTGCTATCCGTTATCACCCAGATGAGGGTGGGTTCCCTGTTGAGTCTGGTTCCTCTCAAGGTTTCTTCCTATTACCATCTCAGGGAGTTTTTCCTTGCCACCGTCGCCCTCGGCTTGCTCATCGGGGACAATCTTATCATTTTGATTCATATACATTGCATAAAAACTTACTTCTTTTTATTGTGTAAAGCTGCTTTGTGACAATGTCAATTGTTAAAAGCGTTATATAAATAAAATTGACTTGACTTGACTTGACTTGAACAACCAGACAGGAAAGCGTTGCAATAGTCCAACCTTGAGGTGATAAAAGCATGAACTAGTTTTTCTGCATCGTTTAGTGACAATATATTCCTTAACTTGGCAATATTTCTGAGGTGAAAGAATGCTATCCTGGTGATATTGTCTACATGAGCTTCAAATGAAAGACTATGATACCGAGGTCTTTTACTATTGCACTATATAGAACAGAAAGGCCATCTAAAATTAAGGTGTGATCTAAAATTTAGCTTCTAGCTGCACGCGGTCCTATGACTAGAACTTCTGTCTTATCAGGATTAAGCAGAAGGAAGTTAATTAGCATCCAGTCTCTTATATCCTTTACACATTGCTCAACTTTAGCAAGCTGGTTTCTCTCATCTGGTTTTGCTGAGACGTATAACTGTGTGTCCTCAGCATAACAGTGAAAATTAATATCATGCTTACGGATTATGTTGCCCAAAGGAAGCATGTAAAGGGAAAAAAGCAGTGGGCCTAAAACCAAACCCTGTGGGACACCAAACTCCACTAGTGAATATGCAGAATAATCACCATTTAAATCTACATATTGATAACGATCAGTCAAATAGGATCTGAGCCAGTAGAGGGCTGTTCCCTTAATATCTACTACATTTTGTAATCTATGAAGGAGAATGCTATGATCAATTGTGTCAAAAGCTGCACTGAGGTCGAGTAACACAAGCATAGTTACGCAACCCTGGTCAGAGGCCAATAGGAGGTCATTTACTACTTTAACGAGTTCTGTGTCTGTGCTGTGATGAGGCCTAAATCCTGACTGATACAGTTCATGTATGTTATTTCTATGTAGATATGATCATAGCTGTTCCGCAACTATCTTTTCTTATCTTACAGATAAGATTTTGGCCTGTAATTGGACAGCTGACCGGGGTTGAGGTCAGACTTCTTAATTATCGGTTTAATAACTGCTAATTTAAAAGATTTTGGAACATACCCAATGCTGATTGAAGAATTAATTATTTTCAACAGGGGTTCTGTTTCTGTTTGACAATATGTGTCGGTATGGGATCTAATATACAGGTTGATGAATTTGCAGAAGAGATGAGTGAAATTAATTCATTCTCTTCAAGGGGAGTAAAGTATTCTAGGTTCTGATCTGACATGGTTAGTTTAACATCTGCATCAATTACATTGTCCGGTTTCAAAGCCTCAATTTTATGCCTAATGTTTACAATTTTATTATTAAAGAAGTTCATGAAGTCCTCACTACTGTACGTTGTTGTTGTGGAGATTTCTGCAGTGGTCTTATTTCGGTTAATTTGGCTACGGTATGAAATAAAAATCTAGGATTATTTTTGTTATTTTCTATAAGAGTGGAGAGATACATTGATCTTGCTACACTAAGAGCTTTTCTATAGCTCTATAGGATGCTCTCCTTCCATGCTATTTGAAATAGTAATAATTTGGTTTGATGCCATTTACGTTCTAATTTCCGAGCGGTCTGTTTTAAACTGCGCGTGTAATAATTATACCAGGGAGCGAGTTTCTTATCTCTAATCAATTTCCTTTTAACTGGAGCTACATTATCTGAGGTATAACGAAATGTTGACTCTAAATATTCAGTCGCCTGATCCAGTTCTGTGGCGTCAGATGGCGATCCAATCAAAGTTGATATTACTGATAAAGCTCTGTGTGGTATTTGATGTGAATGTACGTTTAATACGGTAGCGCAGCGCTGTGCATACATTATTACTATGCCAAAAGTTAATTGAGACAAGGTAGTGATCTGAGATAACTTCAGACAGTGGAATTGTGAATAAATTTCTTATACTTAATCCGAAGAATAATATTAAATCTAGAGTGTGACCTGCTTTATGAGTGGGTCCTACTACACATTGATTTACTCCTACCGAGTCTAGTATGGACATAAATGCTGTTCTCAGAGGGTCTTCTGGATTCTCAAAATTAATATTAAACTCTCTAGCAATTAAAGCTTTCTCTACAGAAATTAGTAGGTTTGCGGGGAAATCTGCAAATTCACAGAGAAATTCCAAGTACAGCCCTGGTCCCCCGCTAATTAATAATAATTAGCGGAATCGACTGAGCAGATTTAATATTTGTAGCTACACTTTTTATGTTACTATAGAGAACTTCAAATGCATTAAATTTGTGTCTGTGTTTTTGAACGATAGACAGATTATCGTTGTAAATAACTGCGACGCCTCCTCCGCTACCAGTTAGCCGAGGCTTGTGTATGTAGCTGTGTCCAGGAGGACTAGCTTCATTTAAAGCTACATACTCATCCTGTTTAATCCAGGGTTCTGTTAAACAGAGTATATCAAACTCCTGGTCTGTGATAATTTCATTAACAATAACTGCTTTAGATGCGAGAGATCTAATATTTAACAGTCCTAGCTTCAGATCAGAGGTGGCGGCTGCACATTCAGTGTGCTCTGAGTTTGTCGTATCTATGTTAATTAAATTACTAAAACAGACTTTCTGAGTCTTCCTAAATTTATGTTTATGTTTAGCTCGGGGAACAGACAGAGTCTCAATATGATGAACCCTGAGTGACAATTCTATGCAGCTAGCAGACGGTTGGTTTAGCCTGTCTGTCTGCTCCCTGGCCTGGACTCTGGATTGTCACCGATTAACTAGGCCTCTTCTGAGACTATGCGCTATACCTCAAGAAATGAGAGCAGCACCATCCCGAGTGGATGGACACCGTCCCGCCCTAACAGGCCAGCTTTGCCCTCAAAGGTCTTCCAGTTGTCTATAAAGCTCACATTATTTTCCAAGCACCACCTGGACATCCAGCGGTTCAGCAACCATAACCTGCAGTAAGCTATGTCACCACGTCTCATTGGGATGGGGCCAGAGCAAACTACTTCATCGGACATCGCCTTCGCTAGTTTAAACACCTCTGTAAAGTTATGCTTGCTAACCTCTGACTGACGAAGGCGTATATCGTTAGCTCCAGCATGTACAACTATCTTAGAGAACCTATGCTGTCCTAGAGCCCTAAGATTACCTGCTATGTCCGGTGCTCTGGCTCCCGGGATACACCTGACCACTGCCGCTGGCGCCCCTAAAGGTCTAGCTAATTTCACGTGCCTCAGTATTGAGTCTCCTATAACCAGAGCTCTTTCAGGTTTCTCAGCGGGTGCATCACTGAGGAGAACAAACCTGTTGGACACGTGAAGCGCAGAAGAGATGTGCTCCGGTGGACTAGCCTTAGCCTTAGCGTTAGCTTTGGCTGAACGAGTATGCCGCCGAGTGGTCACCCACTCGCCCCGCCGTGAGGGCTCTACTGCCGGAGTCGGGGGCTGGTTATCTCCGCCTGTGGCACTCAGACTTTCTGCTACGGGAATAACACTGCTCTCGCGCTCTCTAACCCTCTCTAAAGTCTGGATGCGCTCCTCTAATGCTAATATCTTCTCCGTCAGGGTGCTAACTAACACACACCTATCATAAAAAAAGCTGAATAGTATCCATTGTAGCGTACCTGAGTCGAAGTTAGTCGTTTGGAGCTGGATTCCGTTTAGACGAAGAAACTCGTGGGTTCTCCAAAAAGTGCAAAAACGGAAAAAAGGCAAAGCCCAGTAGTAGGAAAATGTAACAATTAGTTGCTATTAATGTTATTATTGTATGAACAAAAAACTATATAATTTAAACACTGATACGAACGCGAAACTTTCGCGGCAACGATACAAAAACAGGAAGCTACGTCACGCACCAGAAGTCACTTGATAAGAGATAATGAGTGCTGCAAAAAAATAAATAAATAAAATATTCATGCCCTTTATCTCTAGCCTCTCACACCACCACGTTTCAGCCTGGCTTCCTCCTTAATGGAAAGCGGCTCATTAAGAAAGTTTGTCTTTCTTTACTGGCCAAGGTCAATCTCTCCCTCTCATGCATGCTCACCATGGTTTTATGCGAGAAAGCACATTGCTTTCCTGGGCCTTTGGCGACAATGACAATTGTTAAAAGCACTATACAAATAAAATTGAACTGAATTGAATTGAATTCTGTGACTATGACCATACCTAACTGTTATCTCTCTTTCTTCTCTGCTCTCTCCTCTTCTCTTCTGTCTCCCTGTTGTTCTCTGTTGAGCTATATATGTCGCTCCTGAGCTGCAAGTGATCTAGACCCCCTCTGCCCTCTGGACTTGTTGTCCTGGTGCCCCACTTCTGGTTGGAGATGTCGCTTGGATGCCCCGTGTTGTCTGCTTGGGATGCGTATTGTGACAGGGGATGGTTCCACTTAATCATGAAAATGGTCCTGGCCTCGCCTGATGCAGACAGCTGTTCTCTCTCTGAGGACTTGTGACTACAGTCGCTCAGTAGTTCAGGACTGGAGTTTCCTAAAGTCTACCTGGTGTAAATAAAGATCCTGAATATAATGTGGGATTGTGCTGCATGTGTGATTGTGAATCTTTCTTTCTCTCTCTCTCACGCACATGCGGGGACATGCGATTTTCTTTTAATCATGTTCATTCGCTTTGAGTGTCTTATAAATATTAAGTGTCACATGGTTAAACTCAATGCAAATATGTTAATGTTACTGTAAATTCTGGCATGTATTTCCCTCTTTTGATACTATATCACTCATCACACTGTTTTGAAGCAGGTGTAATTGCATATGATGTCTTCACATGTAAATGTGTGTTAATTAAAATCGGATTACGCAAAAATAA
Source organism: Clarias fuscus (assembly GCA_030347435.1). Lineage (NCBI taxonomy): Eukaryota > Metazoa > Chordata > Actinopteri > Siluriformes > Clariidae > Clarias > Clarias fuscus. The sequence goes on along the minus strand of CM059223.1, from coordinate 10,432,006 downwards.
TTTCCGTCCACTTGGAGAGAACAAAGTGGAGCCATCTTTTTCTCTTTGCAAGTGTTTTTGTAAATAAGGCAAACCCAGAAAAATATGTACATAAAACGTTCTCATCTCTCATCTTCTTATCGCTTTTCACAAAGTGAAACCCGTTGGATGTTTCACTTTGTGAAAGGCGATATGAACATGATTTCAGTCATAAAGAGTGGCAACTTTTGCAAAGCAGATGAAATGTCAAATCAATAATAGTACCCCCCCCCCCCCCCTCCACAAAAAAAAAAAAACAGGTGGAGGCAGTAGTTTCACTAAACTGAAATATATACTCTTAATAAACACTGCCTTTTGCAAAGTAAAAGTGCGGCCGATGTCATCTTCCTTGTTCTTTAAAAATCAGCACCAATACACTTCTCCATTCCTCTGGCATCCTCCCAGTCTCCAAGATATTGTTAAAAAGACTAGTCTCTGAAACTCTACTCCCATCTCTCGTAAACACTTCCATACCTCCACAGGTACGTAATCGGAACCACCTGCCTTTCCACTCTTCATCCTCTTCAATGCCCTCCTCACCTCTCTCTTATTCACTTTTGATACTTCCTGCTCCACAACAAGCACTTCTTCTACTCTTCATTTTCTTTAATTTTCCTCATCAACTCTTCTTTCCATCTTCCCATCACCCGTCTGGCACCTGTCAATACATTTCCATACATATCTTTAATGACTCTAACCTGCACAGCCTTTCCATATCCATCTCTCTGCCTCACCAACCTATACAGATCCACTTCTCACTCCTTACTGTCCAATAGTCTGCACTGCACTGCAACAACGGCTCCCGTGAAGGAAGAAAAAAAAAAAGGTTTAAATGGCTGTGGCAGTGCTGAAAATGATTGTGTTTAAAGACAATACAATATTACATTTCTGCAGAAAAATCCAAAGGAGGCAAAAAGCAAGTGTCATTAGAGACGTTCCTTGTTAAATAAGCTTGCAGACAGAGCAGTGATTCCATTAGTGTGTGTGTGTGTGTGTGAGTGAAAGTCATCCTACACAGTAGCCCCCCCTCCTCATGCTTTGGCCATGATTCTTTTCAAAGGTAAAGTGCAGGATAATTTATGTTTTTTACTTTACATTTTCTATAAATTAATTTTATGAATATTTTAGGCAGTGAAATGAATCGTTGAAGTTTCCATTATTTCTTTAGGAGAAATAATTTGATACACAAGTGCTCTGATATACAAGCACACTTCTGGAATGAATTATGCTCCCAATCCAAGGTTTAACTGTATGCTCTTTGTTTGCCTTTTGCCACCTTTATCTTCACCTTACACTGCATCTTTCCGTACTCCTGTCTACTCTCAGTGTCCCACTTCACTGGACTTCCTGGATCATGTTTCCTTGTTCACTTTCCCCTTTCCCATGATACACCAAGTACTCTCCTACCTGACCCCTGATCACATTAGCTGTAGTTGTCCAGTCAGCTGAAAGAACCTCCAGACCGCCCAGAGACTGTCTTATCTCCTCCCTGAAAAACTACACAACATTCCTCCTTTTTCAACTTCCACCACTTTGTCCTCTGCTCTTCCTTTGTCACCACCCTATGTTGTCTGGCTACACTCTCCCCTACCAATACTTTGAAGGGCACACACATACTACGGGCAATTTAGGAATGCCAATTAACCTAACCTTCATGTCCTTGAACTGTGGGAGGAAACCCACCAAGCACGGGGAGAAGATGTAAACTCCATGCACACAGAGACGGGAATTGAACCACCGGAAATCGAACCTGGACCCTGGAGGTGCAAGGCAACAGTGCTAACCACTACACCACCGTGCCGCCTTCTCATAGATGCTATGCAGTTATATTTACTGTATATACTACTGTTTTATTAGTTTTATTATACTGTGTATTAATGTACTGTTGTTTTCATTATTCTTTTTAGTTTTTTGTATATAAAAAATTGTAACGTTTAAATAAACAAGTGAAAGTTTTCATACTATAAACTACAGTATATACCATATACCATGTGTACGCCAGATTAGTATTCAAATCTGTTATTTAATTTTATTGTATGACTGTCCCTTACCATTTTTTACACATAATATGAAGCAGACATGTTTAGTTATTAATAGTATTGTTATTTGCAACTAATTATTGTTTGCAACTATTTTTTACACATTTTCTAAAAATAAATATATAAATAAACAAATAAAAATAAAACAAAAATTATTTCTGAGTAGAACATTATATTTGTATAATATGTTTATTGAATGCAAAAGTATACATAATTGACAAGAATGCAACACATCACCATAATATTGATACACTTATTGTCAAGTTTCTTACATGCTTTCTTATCACGATAAACAATAATGTTAAGATTCAAACAAAACCAGATCTATTGCACTGCCCGCTGTTTGTTTTGTTTGTTTAAAAATAAAAGACTTTCTGTTTAAACATCACCCCCTCTGCGCCTATGCCTGCCCTCTGTGCCCGTGGCGATTACATCCGCCAGAACTGTCAGTCTTATAGAACCAGTTCGTGACACCAGAGAAGTACAAGAAACCCCCAATCTTTCTGCAATAACACAAACCAATGAATTTCTTTCAAAAAATTATCACATTTATTGTTAAACATTATACAGCCTGGTTAATTTGGTAATTAACTATGAATTACTTATTAGAAAAACAGAAAAGGAAATGAGTGTGTATGCATAAATTTTGGTGGGAGAAAAAGGGAAATGGAGCAGCAACAGGCACTTTGCTTGGCTGTGTTGTGTAACACTTGGCTCATTGTACTACAATGACATGTTATTTTCTCCCAGTGTTTTGAACTCTTTAACCTTCCAGATCTGTCCTCCCCACATCCAGCTATTGGCAACTCCCAGATCTCTTCCTGTCTGCCTCCCTCCCTCATTCTCTAACGCAATCCTTCTCTCCCTCATGTCACACTTTCCCTTTCACCTCTTTAGCTCTGTGCGTGCCTCTTATTTGCCCTATCTATTCTGTTGATATCTCTTGTTCTCTCCTTGTGCCAGCATATGTCTCTGAGGTGCTTCTCCATATTGGCAGGATGTGCAGATTCTGTATCTCCAGAGTCCTTTTGGGTGTTCTTGCTTCAATTCAGCTATGCAACTTACATAAATTCCTTCACCTGGTATGTGCTCCTATTTTATTGTTTTTAAAAGTTGACTTAAGTTGATATTTTATCAAGTGTAGTAGAATGGAACTGTGTTGCTTGAGTTCTTGCTCCTGATGTGGAAAGGATGTCAGTGAATACTTGCAGAATGTATCTTTGGTTCACGCAGTGATTATGATGCATAAAAAGAATAGTACAAAGACAGCATATTCTTATAAAAGCTATTTTAAGAAATTGTTGGTTTTATAGCAGGGACATAAAACAAAGACATATACAAAGACAGCATATTCTTATAAAAGCTATTTTAAGAAATTGTTGGTTTTATAGCAGGGACAAACATGGATTAAATACAATCTTTTACAGATTTTTATGCAATGTGCATTTTAGTGTTCATATATGTGTGCCCATATAGGGAACTGCCCTCCACTGTCTCTCTTTCTGTCTGTATGTGTGTAAGAGAGAGAGTGAGTGAGTGAGTGAAAGAGAGATTATTGTACACAGTCATTTAACTAGCATTGTTGGAATTGATGAACTCACTCACCCTGGCTTACGACACACCCCCTTCACATATGCACTTCCTCCTTTTTCTCACCCACTGTCTTTTCTCTGCTCCAAACAAAACACTCATCTTTTCCACTCTCTATTATTCAACTATTTTTTCTGCCCTCATCTGGTTGTTTTTTTCATGAGCTCCCCTAAATTCTCTCACACACTATACCTCTTTGAACTGAGCTTTGGCAGATGAAAACTTAGGCAGTTCCTTTTTGGTCCATTTTTTCCGTTTGGTCAATGAGTTTATTTTTGTCACATCATTTTGCCACAATTGGCAAGACAGTTGTATAACTGCAAAAACGTTGCCAAAAGCTTTCTTTGAAAAAAAAAAAATGCTTCACTAAAAACAATGAAAAAAAACAACAACAACCTGGTATTTATATGTGGTGCTCTTATTTGGCACCATCTTCTGGGTAGAAAGATCATCGCAGCATGGGTGAATGTAGGTTTGTATGGTCTACCAGACTAGTATATAACTGCCTGCTGAAAACCACATTCAGAACCAGTCACCTAAGCACATTCAGCAAAAATAAAAACATGTGATTGTCAACATTGTCATATTAAAAAAAAAACAAAAAACATTTTGACTCCTTAATAATTGCTGTCAATAATTTAATTTAATAATTTCATAATTCTAAAATGCCTATGAACCATCCGTGTTAGGTTATTTATTGCTGCAAAGCTAACTAGCGCCTAACACAAGACTAAATTGCAAATCGCTCTCCAACCCATAATTCAGGGTCCTACTTGGTGTGTGTGTGGGGCAATTGATTGTACACCCTAACGCACTAACTTTCCACTTAATGCTATTTGGGATTTACCTTTAAAAAATAACTGCAGTTTTCAAACATTTTTTTTTTGCATATGCAGCAGGAGATGCAATCACTTGGACACAAAGACACTGCATTTTTATATACACCTTGATACTGCAGTAATACTGCAATATAATGCAGTAATAATATACAGTAATATAGTAGTTGTACTGCAAATGAAATACAGCATATCCTCGTATTCGAATGACCCAGTTTTCAAGCGTTCTGCAAAACAAGCAAATTTTTAAAAATACATTTTGTCTTGATAAAGAAGCGATTCTTGATCACATGTATATCTTGTATCATTTGGCGCGCATGCGCTTCTTGTTTTGATGTGAGTAACATGATCACAACTGAGCCAATGGTTTTTCTCTAAAGTCTCTTTTATTTTGTGTTTGTATGTGTGTGTGTGCGCGCGGGGGAGGGTGGGTGTGGATGTGTGTGTGTGTGTCCTATTCAATTTCAATTCAATTTTATTTGTACAGCACTTTTAACAACTGACATTGTAGCAAAGCAGCTTTACACAATCAAAAGAATTATTTAAGTTTGTATGAAATGTGTATGAATCAAAATGATAAGATTGTCCCTGATGAGCAAGCCGAGGACAGCGGCAACAGTGGCAAGGAAAAACTCCCTGATGAGAGGAACCAGACTCAACAGGGAACCCATCCTCATTTGAGTGAAACAGATAGCAGGAATTGAGCTGCATCATACTGTGTGAGAATGGAAGTTTAGTATAACAGGAGATGTTAGGAGATGTCAGTGTGTAAGCTGACATGGATTCCAGTTCATTATTGGAGGTTCAGGATGACCTGAGGTTGACCTGAGTGATCAATGACAGTGGGGAAGACAGCATCTAAACATACCAGTTCACCATAATACTCTATGTCCATGGGTCCCCCAGATCTGCAAATCTATTTACTAAAATGCTTGGCTAAATAAATAGGTTTTTAGCCTAGACCTATGTCTGAGTCTGAGTCCCGAGAATAATAATTGGAAGACTGTTCCATAACTTTGGGGCTTTGTAAGAAAAAGCGCTGCCCCCTGCTGTAGTTTTCATAATACGCAGTACTGAAAAGCAGCCTGCATCTTTTGATCGAAGTAGGCGTGGCGGATGGTAAGACACCAGTAGTCCACTTAGATATTGCGGCGCAAGACCATTTAATACTTTATACGTCAATAATAGTATTTTAAAATCAATGCAAAACTTAACAGGGAGCCAATGCAGTGTGGATAACATAGGGGTGATGTGCTTGTGTCTTCTGATTCTAGTGAGGACTATCGCTGCTGCATTCTGGACTAACTGAAGCTTGTTTATGCACCTAGTAAGGCATTACAATACTCCAACCTAGAGGTGATAAAAGCATGAAATAGTTTTTCTGCATCGTTTAATGACAATATATTACTTATCTTGGCAATATTTATGAGGTGAAAAAATGCTATCCTGGTAATATTATCTACATGAGCTTCAAATGAAAGGCTGGAATCTATAATCACAGCGAGGTCTTTCACTCTTGCACTTGATGACAGTGATCGAAAAGCTTGCTTCTAGCTGCTTGTGGTCCTATGACTAGATCTTCTGTCTGATCAGGATTAAGCAAAAGGAAGTTAATCAACATCCAGTCTCTTATGTCCTGCACACATTGCTCAACTTTAATAAGCTGGTTTTTCTCATCTGTTTTTGCTGAGAAGTACAACTGTGTGTCATCAGCATAACAATGAAAACTAATACTATGCTTATAAATTGTGTTGCCCAGAGGAAGCATGTAAAGAGAAAAAAGCAGTGAACCTAAAACTGAACCCTGTTGTCAGGGGATACCACCAGAGGGCGCCAAAGCACCCACAGACTCCATTTTGTGTTCTGTTTTCTTTTGTAGTTTTGGTGGACTCAAATCCCCAGAATGCACCTCAGTCAGGTGATGCGGCGCTCACCTGAACTGAGGTTGCTAATTAGCTTTGCTCATTAGTTTTGTTATAAATGTTCCTAAGTTCTGTGAAGTCTGGGCTTGCATCTGTTCGCCTAAGGTTACTGTTTGTTCTGGTATGTTGTTTGACTCTGTGTTCTCCCTGGCTCTGTGTTCTCCTTGTTCTGTGTTCTTCTGGTTCTCTGTGTTCTTCCTAGCTCTGTGTTCTTCCTGGCTCCATGTTCTCCTGGCTCCGTGTGCTCCTGGTTTGTCTGTCTCCTAGTCTGTCTGTCTGTCTCCTAGCCTGTCTAACTCTCAGTCTGTTGGTAATGTCTAGTTTGTCATGTTTATAGTTTGTGTGTCCTATGTTTAAAGTTCTGGTTCGGTTCGTCTTTGGTTCCCTGTTTTGTGTTCAATAAAGTCTTTTGTTGCACTTCACCTCTGCTATCATGCACCTCTTTCGTCCGGCAAGCAGTAACCGTGACAGAATGCAAGACCTAAAAAGTAATATAGCAGAGGAGATTCCCCGTGAAAATTTTTTTGGGGGGGCTGTGACTGTGACGCCGGGGCAAGCGACCTTCCTGGGGAGTCGGCTTGCCATCTGGCGGAACAACTTGGGGCGCGTCGGAGCGACTGCCGGTGGAGCGCCTCAGCAAGAAGCTGGAGAGGGCGAACATTTGTCTGCTGGCATTCAGAGGGCAGATCACGTGGAGCTTCAACAGCAGAGGCTGGGGCTCCACCAACTAGCCGGGGTGCTGATGCAGCAGATCAACATTTGTTGCTTGACGGGAGATCGGGGACAAATGCAAATCCTGCTGGAGTTGGGGGGCAGAGGTGCAGGAACAGCTGGCCAAGGCCAACAAAGAGGCAGCTGATGCCAACGCCAGCACCCAGACCCTCCAGCCAGCCTCAGTGGAGGCCCAGACCCTCCAGCCAGCCTCAGTGGAGGCCCAGACCCTCCAGCCAGCCTCAGTGGAGGCCCAGACCCTCCAGCCAGCCTCAGTGGAGGCCCAGACCCTCCAGCCAGCCTCAGTGGAGGCCCAGACCCCCCAGCCAGCCTCGAGGTGGACAGCGAGCGGCCTCCGCCGTCCTGCATCGAGGTGGACAGTGAGTGGACAGTGATGCGGCGCTCACCTGAACTGAGGTTGCTAATTAGCTTTGTTCATTAGTTTTGTTATAAATGTTCCTGAGTTCTGTGAAGTCTGGGCTTGCATCTGTTCGTCTAAGGTTACTGTTTGTTCTGGTATGTTGTTTGACTCTGTGTTCTTCCTGACTCTGTGTGCTCCTGGTTTGTCTGTCTGTCTGTCTCCTAGCCTGTCTATCTCTCAGTCTGTTGGTAATGTCTAGTTTGTCATGTTTATAGTTTATCCTGGTTTAAGTTCATGTCTGTTCTTTTGGTTCCCGGTTTTGTGTTTCAATAAATCCTTTTGATCACTTTCACCTCTGCTACCATGTCTCTCTTTCGTCCGGCAAGCAGTAACCGTGACACTGTGGAATACCAAACTCTACTTAAGAACATGCAGAATAGTCACCATTTAGATCTACGAACTGATAACGGTCAGTCAAATAGGATCTGAGCCAGGAGTGGGCCATTCCCGTAATTCCTACTACATTTTATAATCTGTGAAGGACAATACGATGATCAATAGTGGCAAAAGCTGCACTGAGGTCAAGTACCACAAAAATAGTGACGCAGCCCTAATCGGAGGCGAATAGGAGGTCATTTACTACTTTAACAAGTGTTATCTCTGTGCTGTGCTACAGAGAGATACAGTTAGTTTATGCTATTTCTATGTAGATATTGAACATAGTTGCTCCGCTACTACCTTTTCCAGAATCTTAGAGATAAAAGGGAAGTTTGATATCGGGCTATAATTTAACAGCTGATATGGGGCAGGTTTCTTAATTAGTGGTTTAATAACTGCTAATTTTTGGAACAAACCCACTGCTTAGTGAAGAGTTAATTATTTTCCACGGGGGGTTGACGATTTTGAAGAAGAGATGAGTGAAATTAGGGGAGTAAAGTATTCTAGGTTCTGATGTGATGTGGGTAGGTATCTGTATCACTTAAATTGTCTGGTTTCAAAGCCTGATTTTTTTGCCTAATATTTACAATTTTGTTATTGAAAAAGATCATGAAGACCTCACTACTGTATGTTGTTGTGGAGATTTCTGCAGTGGTCTTGTTTCTAGTTAATTTAACTACGGTATTAAATAAAAATCTAGGATTATTGTTATTTTCTATAAGAGTGGAGAGATACAACAATCTAGCAGCACCGAGATGTAAATGATAATTAGTGGGATTGCCTGAGCAGACTTCATATTTGTAGCTACACTTTTTATGTTACTATAGAGAACTTCAAATGCATTAAATCCTACACAGCAGCCCCCCTCCCCCTTTGTTCTTGCCTCTCTCTGGTCTCAATCACTGCAGCTTGGGCCCAAAACAATTGGTATTTGAGTACAGTATATTACAAGGCTGAGATCTGCAGCTGGAAGCCTGGAGAGGTTTAACAAATTTTGTCCTCATTCTTCAACACTGTTCTATTAAACACCTTCACCTCCTCTTTCTGCACTTTTAAGATGTTCTTGACATGTGCTGAAACAAATGAAAAAACAGAGACAGTAAGTAAGAGTTGTGTAAAAAACACATTTGAATAATTAAAATGGAACCATTCCATATACACCCAACCTTACATATTTTACTGAGAAACAATCTGTTTCTGTCATTATTATGTGTTAAACTATTGCTAAATAATGGCTTGAGGTTGTCGGTTTTCATGGCAACCCTGTTAATTAATTAGTTAATTAAGATTTCAAAATGTAATGTGAATTTAATGACCCAACTCTGGCAGTGGGCGTTCCCATTAGAGATTCAAACTATTACCACCCAAATTATAAAAAAAGTTTTTAAACTTTAATAAAATTTGAATAAAATTTAAACTAAAAGACATTAAAATAACATGAGCCAATATTTTATTCACAATAGAACATTGCGAACATAAATGTTTAAACTAAGAAATTTTTATTTCACTTTATCCACTAAATGAGCTCATTTCAATTCAAATGAAATTCATTTCATTTGATGCCTGATACAATTCTCAAAAAGGTTGGCATGTGGGCAACAAATGGCTGAAAAAGCAAGAAATTTTAATTCAGTTCGGAGAACATCTAGCATCAGGTCTGTAACATGATTAGCTATAACAGGGGTGTCTTAGAGAGTCTCTCAGAAGTAAATATAGGCAGAGGCTCTCCAATCTGTGAAAGGATGCCTAAAAAGATTGTGAAAAAAAACTTTTAAATCAACAGCAAAGGCTTTGCAAATTTCATCATCTACAGTGCATACTGTAACACCATCAAAATATTCAGGAGAAATCTCTTGCATGAGGTAAATGTGTTGTTTTTGTTTTTTGACAACGCAAAGTGGCAAATAATGGCACATTATTAATTTACAATTAAATAAGTGGAAAGTAATTTTTAAGTTGTGCCACAGATTCTCTATTGGATTTAGAACTGGACTTTGGCTGGGCCATGAATATGCTTTGATCTAAACCATTTGATTGTAGCTCTGGCTGTATGTTTAGGGTTGTTTTCCATTGGAAGGTGAATCTCTGCGAGTCTTTTTTCTTTTTTTTTTCTTCTAAGATTGCCCTGTATTTGGCTCCATCCATCTTCCCCTCAACCAGGTTCCCTGAAGGAAAGCATCCCCACAACATAAACACTATGCACAGTGGTTGTTTTCCACCACACAGTTTGCATTATTGCAGGAATTGAAGGAATCTATGCTGTCTGTGGAGACTCCGACCGCCCAGGTTTGAGGCTCTGCTGCCTGGGTTCTCGCTCCATCTCCCAGATTTAAGGACTTTGTGTTTGCTCCACCACCCAAGTTCAAGGACTTTGTGCTTGATCCAGCACCCTGGTTTGAGGACTTTGTGCTTGATCCAATGTCTGAGTTTGAGGACTCCATAGTTCCATCCTCAAGCAAAATTTTGGACTAGGTTTCATGCTGGGTTATATCATAGCAGCTATGCCAAGCCACCACAGGCCCCAATGCCTGTATTTAAGCCTTTGTGTTGCAAGTTCAGACGACAGTTGTAGCGCTTTTTGGGGGGTGATGTCAGGGAGTGACATTGTGAAGAAGTGTGCTTCATGACCAACAATAAATGGTGTAACCCCAGAAATGTCAAGTCAAGTCAAGTCAATTTTATTTATATAGCGCTTTTAACAATTGACATTGTCGCAAAGCAGCTTTACACAATAAAAAGAAGTAAGTTTTTATGCAATGTATATGAATCAAAATGACAAGATTGTCCCCGATGAGCAAGCCGAGGGCGACGGTGGCAAGGAAAAACTCCCTGAGATGGTAATAGGAAGAAACCTTGAGAGGAACCAGACTCAACAGGGAACCCATCCTCATCTGGGTGATAACGGATAGCAGGAATTGCTCAGCATAATAATGTGTAAGACTGGAAGTTCAGTATAACAAGAGATGTTTTAAAATTAAAAGGAGTCCAGTTTGTTCCCGGAGGCTCAGGTAGACTGTAGGGGATTCCGGTCCTGAGTTATCGAACAACTGAAGTCACAGGTCCCCAGAGCATCACTCGATGACAGGAGAGTCTTCATGAAAACCATCCCCAGCCACCATACGAATCCAGGCAGACCACACGGGGCATCCATGCGACGAGATCTCCAACCAGAAGCAGGACTCCAGGATGGGTTAGACGGCTCCAGAGGGCAGAGGGGTCACTATCTTGACTTGTTCCTGTTCTCCTGACCTTGAGCACATCTCTATTGTTTGCCAGCTCTTCTATCTGCCCTGGGGGTTTACATCAGTTATTACTGTACAGTACGTGATGAATGCACTGCTGCCTACAATGTCGGGTTCATCGCGGGTGATATGAGTGAAAGAAGCAAAACCGTGCTACAGGAATAAAGTGGAAACACAGCCAGATCATCGCGATAGTAGAGGTGTGTAGGCAGGGCTTAAGACGATCACAAACTACAGAGCATCAGATGCAGCTGATTCTGCACTTGTTAATGACTTGAATTCCTTCTTTTCGCAATTCGAGGACAAGACCGCTAAAACCGCTAATAACATACAGCCCCTGTGAATGTCAGTGAGGACCGCTTCTCAGTGAGGACCGCTACTCAGTGTCTCAGAGCATGACGTAAGGAGAGCTCTGAAGAGAGTGAACAGAAGAAAGTCAGCTGGTCCTGATGGAATTCCAGGAAGAGTGCTGTGCAGATAAGCTGGCTCCCGTGTTCACCTGCATCTTCAATATGTCCCTTGCCCTGTCCACAGTGCCTACGTGCTTCAAGAAATCCACTATCATTCCTGTGGCCAAGAATTCCAACCCTGTCAGTCTGAATGATTACCGTTCTGTGGCTCTGACATCAGTGGTAATGAAGTGCTTTAAGAGACTTGTAAAGGATCTCATCTGTGCTTTGTTACCAAAATCCCTTGATCCACTACAGTTTGCCTACCGTTCAAATAAAATCATGGATGATGCCATCTCCCATGTCATTCATACTATACTTTCACATCTGGACATTGGTCCCCTGCTCTTCTCTCTCTACACCCACAACTTCTATGCTTGTCGTAGCTCCAACTCCATTGTGAAAATTGCAGATGACACAGTGGAGGTTGGTCTGATACAGACCAATGATGAGACAGCAGCACTATCTTTTTGGTGTAAGAACAATAACTTGGACTTAAATGTCTCAAAGACTAAGGAGATGGTGGTGAACTTCTGGAGAAGTAAGCAGGACTCGCAGTAAGATAAAGGGGACTCTGGTGGAGAGGGTGACCAGCTACAAGTATCTGGGAGTCCATATATCTGACTACTTGTCCTGGTCACCCCATATCTCTTCACTGGATTAAGAAAGCTAGGCAACACTTAGACAGTTGAGGAAGTTCAGGATCTCCTGTGGTCTACGTAAAACTTACTACACCTGCATCATCCAATCTGTTGTTTCAGATTGGATTTCTGTAAATATTACCATCTGGTATGGAAATAGCAGCTCCCAAGACAAAAAGGACTTAAGAAGGGTGGATCAGGTGTGCTGAGCGCATAACCAGAACTATATTGCCTGATCTACAGGACATTTACATCAGGTGGTGCAGGTCCAGGGAACCGCGCATTATTAAAGACATTCAGCACCCTAATCATAATCTGTTTCAGAGGCTGCCATCTGGTAAGAGATTTCGGTCACTTAATAGTAGCTTTTTCCACCAGGCTATAGGGGCAATAAATACTCAACCCCAACAATGACTGTGTAAAAGTGACTGTGCTGAATTTTTCAGTCACTTTATCTTTATCTAATATCATAAGTTGCTGGTTTCACTTTTTGTCCAGCAGTCCTTATAATTTTATTTTTTAAACCATACTGTACACAGTCTCTCTTGGAAATGGAAAAAATGCACAATATTTTCAGCAAACATTGATGCATAGTTACTTCTTATGCCATAAATTGAACAAAAATAAAAACATTATTATGGCACTGTGCAAACTTTTGGGCACCCAGGGCGTTTTCACACTGGGGTCCCGGATCCGTTTCCGAGTACACTTGGCCCTGGGATCAGTTGATTTTTGTCTGTGAGAATGTAATCGTTCCGAATCGTTCCGCGCTCGGGACATAAGGCGGGAAGGCGGGACATAAGTACGCGCTCGTGCTCAAAAGAGGAAGTGACGTAATTCCAGTTCGACTCTGTACACAAACAAACGTGGCTACTGAAGAATCTCTGTGAAGTAATGCCGAAGTATAGCATTTACTAGAAATTTAGAAAGACGAAAATATCCGGAGATAATCGACCACTACACATAAAAGCTCCGGTATTTACGGAAGTATCCGTAAGTATTTAGACGCGCGCGCGTACAGCAGCACTGAGCAATGCCGTGCGGAGTTAAACACACTGCGGCTCGTGCAGCACACAGCGCGCGCTGCGATACTGAAGTGAGGAAAAGATAAACAATAGGATAAAAACCATCCAGTGTGATCGAGTCGGAACCCCTCTGACCCACGACAACATCTACCTCCATCATCCGAACCGGACAGCGTGGAGCCTGGTCCAGTAGAGAGCCTGCGCGTGATTGGTGAGTTCATATTAAATACTATTAACTCCTGTTATTAACAAAGAGAGTCTCATATTATCACCACATATCCAGGTAATTGTCTGGATCTTGTGGTGACATTTAAATGCATATAATAAGATATACAGGATGATCCTTTCACATTAGCTCACAGTCAAGTTCACTCTGAAGGCTCCTCATGTCTGCTCACTTTAAGGCCTCAGATCATTTCACTGTTCAGAAGAGCAGAATGTGATGAACTCCAGTGTTGTGCTTATGTAGCTATTAGAGTTACAGCTACTTTACTCTTTACTCATATGTTATATATAACCTTCATGTATATTCTCCAACATATCTCAGAGACACTTATAAACACTGAGATGCTGATGAGACACATAAGCTCCACACACAGTTTCAGGTTATCTGTGATTGCGGTGACAAAATTGAAATGTTGGAAACATTTAATTTGTACAAGCTGTTATGGTTGCAACTTTCAGCTAATTTTTTGCATTTATACTTTCTTGCAGACAGGCACTTGAGGAAACACAGACTGAGACCTCTGACAGTAGCACAAGACCAGCTAACAACAGAAGAAAGAGACAAAACCTGACATGCAAGAGCAGGAGACTCATAATGCCTGCATGAAATCACAAATTTAGATGGAGGAGTTCTGACTACAGATACAGAGGAAGGAACAGCAAGAGATCGAATAGAATGTTGATGCAGATGATGGACCAACTGTTGTCTTAATTTCATTAACACACACCCTCTTGCTATGCAAGTACAAGTAAATATAAAATATATTTTAATGTTTATATTTTTTGTCCTATTTGACAGCTAATTTAGTTACAAAATTTACTTTTATTCTATTTTTATTTAATAATGTTTAATAAAACATTTTGCACTCTATCCAGTACTTTGTCTCTATTCCAAATCCCCCACACTCATCTTGGATTTTACAGTATACATTTATTTTTACATTTACAAAAATACAATATAAACACACGGCACACAAAACATCTTAAACACTAAACATTGATGCATGGTGAGGTTTTAAATTCAGTAGTTTCAGCATCTCGGCTAAGTTTGAAAATCTACACATAGCAAGGTAAGGAAAAAAAGAGCACAAGCATCTCTCTTGTAGGACTGTTGTCTTCTTATTAGGAGTATTTAGTAGCCATTCCTGGTCACAGGGACATCCTGCCATCACACACCACCCCTCTCTAAACCCAGATGATCCTGAGGAGAACAGAAAAATGCATGATTAGATATTTATAATTTATTATATGTATCTATGCTATTTGTTGAACTTTATTCTAGCAGGCATTGTATTTTTTTATTGCATTTATTCATTGTTTACATCTGTGATTAATTTACAGTGTACATAAACACTATTTTTATGATAAAGTAAAAATTTTAAATGTGCTATGACTAAAGAAAGTAATGTTTAATGAGCACTTTATTTCTATCTGACTGGGAATCAGAAGAGAATGTGGACACACCTAATTCCTCACCTTACAGAGTAGAGATGTAAAGTCATTCCTCAGTGCCTCGTGTAGTGTCCGTGCAGCGCGCGCTCATTTCACCCTCTGAGTCGCGCGACAGATGTGTCAGTAGGCATGTTGTTTACAGTGCCGTTGTTTTTGTCATAAAAATACAAACATCCACACGGAGCATTAACAGGTGTCTCACAGTTCATGACCCAAGTGGGCGTTTCTTCTTCCTTCTTAGTTTTTTCCCGGCGAAAACCAAACAAACTACCTCTCTACCGCCACCTACTGTTTCCGGTTGTGTAAATACGCAAGTGTCAGTGGCACAGAAAACATTGCACGGGTGGAAGGAAAAATGGATTCCACTAAATACCAGCAAATTCTGGAAGCAATAGGACAATGATCCAAAACATACAGCGAAATCCACTATGGAATACCTCAAGAGACGCAAACTGAAGGTTTTGGAATGGCCATCACAGTCCCCTAATTTAAACATCATTGAAAATTTGTGGGTAGATCTTAAAAGAGCTGTGCATGCAAGATGACCAAATAATATTACAGAACTAGAAGCCTTTTGCAAGGAAGAATGGGAGAAAATCCCAAGTACAAAAACTGAAAGATGTTAGCTGGCTATAAAAAGCGTTTGCAAGCTGTGATATCTGCCACAGGAGGTGTTACTAAGTACTGATTATGTAGGGTGCCCAAAATTTTGCACATTTCCACAATAATGTTTTTATTTTTTATCTTTGTTCAATTTATGACATATAAAGTAACTGCAAATGTTTGCTTAAAATATTGTGCATTTTTTCCATGAAAACTCAAAATTCAGTCTTACAAAATTAGAATATTACTTAAAGATCAAATAAAATAATATTGGACTACTGAAAAGTATGAACATGTACAGCACTCAATACTTTGCATTAATTACTTCAGCAATGTGAGGTGACATATTGGTGATCAGTTTCTGACACTGCTGAGGTGTTATATGGAAGTACAGGTCTCTGATAGCAATCTTCAGCTCTTTTGCGTTGTTGGATCTGGTGTCTAGCATTTTCCTCTTCACAATAGCCCATAGATTATCTATGGGGTTTAGGTCGGGTGAGTTTGCTGGCCAATCAAACACTGGGATACCATGGTTTTTAAAGGTATTAGTACTTTTGGCAGTGCCAAGTCCTGCTGGAAATTAAAGCAGCATCTCCATAAAGCTGATCAGCAGAGGGGAGCATTAAGTGCTCTAAAACTTTATGGTAGATGGCTGCACATGGCTCAAACCTGATAGAACACAGTCCACCTACACAGGAGCAAATTACATGGCTCCCCAAACCACCACTGACTGCAAACTTTACACTGGACCTGAAGCAACTTGGATTGTACCTCAAGAAAACTGGATCCTCTCCTCTCTTCCTCCAGACTCTGGGGCAGTGATTTCGAAATGAAATGCAAAATTCTCTTTTCATCTGAAAATAAGACTTTGGCCCATTAAGCAACAGTCCAGTCCTTTTTGTCCTTAGTCCAGGTAAGCAATGAGTCCAGCTGCAGTCCAATCCTTTCCCAAAAAATTTTGAATGGGCTTTGTTTCACAATTTTGCAGCTTTTACTACCACATTTTTTTCTTCCATTAAATTTCCCATTACCGTGCATAAAGACAACACTTTGTGAAAAGCCAGCTTCTTTAGTAATTATATTTTGTGTCTTACCCTCCATGTGCAGGGTGTCAATG
Source organism: Clarias fuscus (assembly GCA_030347435.1). NCBI lineage: Eukaryota > Metazoa > Chordata > Actinopteri > Siluriformes > Clariidae > Clarias > Clarias fuscus. Next base: position 10,415,337 of record CM059223.1, on the reverse strand, counting down.
ATCTCTTCTGGAGAACCATCAAGTCAGCAGTCACAACCATGTCACAACCATGATTGTGCAGCCTACTGAACCAGACTGAAAGACCATTTAAAGGCTAATGAAACCGTTGCAGGTGTTTGGGCTGTTCCTTTAATGTTATTGAGAGGAATTCAGTCAGTGGCAGATTCAGTCTAGTAGACGTGTGATAACTTGTAGTTTGCCGATTACACCAGTGGATAAAGTACAGTTAGGTTTATTACAGGAATGGTTGATAAGAAAAAATAATACTACAACAAATCTCAAGGTAAAAAGATTAAGATAATAAATGTCTGGATATGAGCAACCTTGAAATCATAAAAATAAATATACTGCAAAACTATTAGCAGTATATTATAACTACAATGCCATAGGAAAAAGTGCAGTAGGAAAAAGTATTGTATACTATAACTACAATGCAGTAGGAAAAAGTGTGAAAAAGAAACAAAGAAAACCTAGACAACAAGGCCACCACATCTTCCACCCCATGCAGAGAGGTTCAACAGTTCCCTCGGTCTAGCTCCTAGCAAATGCCAAGGCACCACAGCAACTTTGGCACAAGGAGAAATGGAGGATTCAATAGCCCTAGGCTAACGGTCGTAAACCACACACAAGCAACAACTCCTTTCGTCTTGCTTCACCAGACTCTTTTATCCTGAAATTCATTCTATTCCCCCTGACAACCCACTATCAATTAACAAGCCAATCAGCTCAGTCACAGGATCAGAAATTGGAAATCAAGTTCAACTCACGAATGCAAATTCCAGTCAAAATAAAAGCCCCAAATCACACACTAGATTAATCACACACAAAATGTACAACAAAAAGACAGTTCCTAATGCTCCAAGGATTAAATGTTCAGAGTATTAAAATATAAGAGAGGAACAAAAGTAAGACGGAGCAAATCAACTGCATTAACTCAGTTTAAATATACTGGGACAGACTTAAGAAGCCAATGCAAATAAATTTTAGCTTTTTTTCTATGTCTCTTGGTGAAGGAACATTGAGTCCTTAGAGCCAAGAAAGGAATCAAACCCTTGACTTTGCAAGTGAGAGTCCATAATGCCAACAACTACACTGTGCCATCCATTATATTATATAATATTATGGGGAGTGGTAGTTCAGGCAGCTAAGACACTCGGTTGTGGTCTGAGGATCTGGGTTTTAGCCCTGCCATCGGTGCGTTGCCACACCCCAAACTACCCAGCCACTGCATGCAGTGCTGGTCCCAACCCTGGATAACATGGTAGGAGTGCATCAGGCATAAAACCTCTGCCAAGCTGTTGTGCTGATTGATGGTCTGCTGTGGTGACCCCTCGACGGAAGCAGCCGAAAAACAACAAAAAATTATATTTAAAAGGTTATTATTAGAAAATAGGGTCAGGTTGAAGGTCTTAAATTCTCTGTTCCTGGATAAAAAGTGGCAAGAATGCCAGTTCAAGAGGTCAGGAGAAATCAGAGATGAGGGGTAGAGATGTTGCAAAGCATGCTATGAGTGACACATTGTGTTTGTATGTTAAAATGTCACCCATTACCTCGATATTTAGGCCTCCAGTTCTGGTCTGTCACTGCCGCTCCTGGACTGTGACAGCCACATCGGCTCAGATTGAATTTGATGCCTCAATTCTGATCTACTGCCGCCACCACCACCAGACTATGACAGCAATGTTGGCTCCAATTTTAGCTGTGATTGTCCCCTTTGGCCTTTAGCACAGACTTGTTGCCACCTCTGTTTTATGCCCACATTATCTGCCTGCTGCTGCCACAGCTCACTGGCATCATGCCATCATACCCGCTGGACACTGCTTCTGACCCAAATGAACTACAAGTGTTGATAACTACGAACATCATCAAGGATTGCTGTATACTGCTGATAATGGAGATGTGGCTAAAATTGCTCATACTTGATCCCACTATGGAGTAACCGGATGAGACTCCAGTAAGTCCAGTAGTAAGACTAAAAGAGGGGGGCTCTGCACAATAGTTGGTGCACTAACGCGATCTTTGCTATCCAGACATGAAGTTTCTGACTGTTTTTACATGCCCCATGAATTTACTGCAGTCATGGTTACAATGGTATATATCCCACTGGATGCTAATGCTAATATAGCTCAAGGATATTTGTTACATGCCATTAACACACTGCAGATGACATTTCCTGAGGTTATTCATGTTATTATAGGGAGTTTTGAGCATACATATTTGAAAATAGTTCTCCCCAATTTCCACCAACACATTAAATGTGAAACAAAGGCTGCCTATAGATCTATGGACAAAGCTCTCTACAGCACAGCTAGACAGCTACCTCAGAGAGCTGTTAAAAGTGTGGAGGCAAAAACATTCTGGATAAGATCTATGCAAACTTGAAGAAGGTCTATAAGGCAAAACCACTGCCTCATTTAGGACAATCAGACCATCTTTCAGTCCTATTTACACTACTGTGAAGAAAATGACCAGAAGAGATTCAATATTATTTTGAGAGGACTGACTGGGAGCTTTTTCGACAGCCTGGACCTAGAGGAATATACAACAACAGGACTTGACTATATAAAGGCCTGTGTTGACAATGCAGCCATTGATAAACATATCCATACATTCTCTAACCAGAAACCTTAGATGATGAAAGAAGTCGAGAACTTCATAAAAGCTCATAATTCTGTCTTTGGGCCTATGGACAAAGCTCTCTACAGCACAGATAGAGCTAACCTCAGGAGAGTTATTAAAAGGTCCAAAGGCTGAATTAAAGAAACCTTAACGTATTATAGTCTAGTTTAGTAAATGAAAATGTAATATTTTAGCAATAAGATTATTATTAATTAACCCTACAGTCAACCTAGTCTAACCAAAACCATTTTTAAGATTTTTACAAAATAATTATCTTTACATTTAAAAAGCATCTTTTCATCTGATGTTTTCAGCTAATTATATTTATTTTTAACTATCACAACAACTGCTGCATGTCCATATTTTTTTAACTACAAAACAATGTAATCATTATGGACAATACAGTGTTTTGAAACTTAAATTTTTTTTTTTTTTAATGAATTTACGCACTTGGACTCTTGTAGGGATAGCTTATCTACAATAATTTGCTAACCTATTAACTTAATGCGTTAACTATAAAATAGAATAAACTAAAATACACTAAAATAGGTTGCAAAACTGGGTGATTTTTATGGTATGCCTTTGTGTCTATTCATGTTTGTGGTATTTTTCCCAGCAATTGCGGTCCCACACCATTTCCCCTCCGATATTACTACACATCAGCCTTTTTTCGCCAGTTCAACATGAAGAAAATTGGCCCAAATATGGCTTCTTCTCTTTCACCCGAGTAATACTGGCGTGATGAGGAAGAATTAAAGCTGAATGAGCTTGTAACATTTCGTCACTGTGTGCGCAAACTGATATGCTGTGTGCCATGACCCGGGAAGTACTTCTGCTCATGAATGAATACAGTATTACAGCGGATTGTGAGGAAAATTATATGTCAACAAAATAAAGACAGATGTTTTATTACTTTTTATTTTTTTAAACCACATTTTAGTCTCGTCTTTTTACGTCAACAATATTGTATGCGGATTTAATCACAGTCACTGTTCATTGATATCCATGACGTCTCGTCATCGTCTCATCTTAGTCACAAGAAAAATGGAAAAATAACACTAATATAAAGTAGTCTTTATATTAAAAAAAGTCTTTAACTTTTCAGTTAAATTTGAATGTACTTATTCATATGTACTTATTTATGCTTATATTTAGTGCACTACTCTCTCGTGCATGCATGCTCAAAATGCGCGCTGAAACTCACTTTTGAGCGTTCAAGATCATTTATGTGACCTTTCTCTTCTGTGCGCTCAATATCTGTCACGAACTCAACTCACACAGACTCAACTCACACACTACGTTCAGAGTCCGCTTTCATTCGTTGACATTTCCTTTCCTATGCTGTCCTGCTCCTCTCCACGCGTCTCCGCTCAGCCTGCACACCCGTTTCTCATCCTCGCTGATTTCATTTGGCTTACACAAGACTATTGTGTGTTCCTTCGCCTCGCGGAAGTGAGGTTTTCTAGCCGTGAGATCCATTAGCGAGTGAGATCCATTAGCGAGCGCATTGAGCAAAAACGTGAAGCAGAGCCGTAATCAAGGAAACGAGAGTGAGGAGTTCAAAAGTTGTTCAATCTGAGCGTAGCAACAAATCCAAATCATAAGATGAGAAGTGGGGAAACGAGAAAACAAAGCGAGATCGACGATGTGAAAACCATGAAACGAAACATTGTTGCTACGCTCAGATTGAACGACTTTTGAACTCCTCACTCTCGTTTCCTTGATTACGGCTCTGCTTCACGTTTTTGCTCAATGCGCTCGCTAATGGATCTCACGGCTAGAAAACCTCACTTCCGCTCTGTCGACGACGCCCCTCTCAGAGAGCCCTGCTGATCAACTCTGACGGATCTCACAGCTTCAGGCTAAATGCCTCATGACCACACCTGCAGCTCTGCGGCCGGATCAGTCTCTCCTCCCCTTTGTCGCCCTTCTGACAGAATAATCTGGCTAACACAATGCTTCCAGCAGAATACGACAGAATGAGTTAGGCGACAAGAACGACAATATCGTCTGATCGTGGCATTGCAGACAAATACCTGACTGTAATAAGAATGTCCAGAGACCTAATCTTGATGCTCATCTCATTGGAAATCTTCGCCATTGTCGACAGATTGTCAGAAAGTAGGCTAACATTCAAAAAGGAACCATTGTACTGTACACACGTGGACAAAATTGTTGGTACCCTTCGGTCAATGAAAGAAAAACTCACAATGGTCACATAAATAACTTTAATCTGACAAAAGTAATAATTAAAAAAAATTCTATGAATGTTAACCAATGAAAGTCAGACATTGCTTTTCAACCATGCTTCAACAGAATTATTTAAAAAAATAAAATCATGGAACAGGCCTGGACAAAAATGATGGTACCCCTAGAAAATACTGAAAATAATGTGACCAAAGGGACATGTTAATTCAAAGTGTGTCTACTAATTAGCATCACAGGTGTCTACAATCTTGTAATCAGTCAGTGGGCCTATATATAGGGCTTCAGGTAGTCACTGTGTTGTTTGGTGACATGGTATGTACCACACTCAACATGGACCAGAGGAAGTGAAGGAAAGAGTTGTCTCAGGAGATTCAAAAGAAAATTATAGACAAGCATGTTAAAGGTAAAGGCTATAAGACGATTTCCAAGCAGGTAGATGTTCCTGTGACTACAGTTGCACATATTATTCAGAAATTTAAGATCCATGGGACTGTAGCCAACCTCCCTGGACGTGGCCGCAGGAGGAAAATTGATGACAAATCAAAGAGACGGATAATCCGAATGGTAACAAAAGAGCCCAGAAAGACTTCTAAAGAGATCCAAGGTGAACTTCATGCTCAAGGAACATCAGTGTCGGATCGCACCATCCGTCGTTGTTTGAGCCAAAGTGGACTACATGGGAGACGACCAAGGAGGACACCATTGTTGAAAACAAATCATAAAAAAGCCAGACTGGAATATGCCAAACTACATGTTGACAAGCCACAAAGCTTCTGGGAGAATGTCCTATGGACAGATGAGACAAAAATGGAACTTTTTGCCAAGGCAAATTTTGCTAATTATACTTGCAACACCCAAGAATGGCTAAGAGGAAAACATTGGACTATTCTAAAGTGGCCTTCTATGAGCCCTGACCTCAATCCTAATGAGCATCTTTGGAAGGAGCTGAAACATGCTGTCTGGAAAAGGCACCCTTCAAACCGGAAACAACTGGAGCAGCTTGCTCATGAGGAGTGGGCCAAAATACCTGCAGAGAGGTGCAGAAGTCTCATTGACAGTTACAGGAATCGTTTGATTGCAGTGATTGCCTCAAAAGGTTGTGCAACAAACTATTAAGTTAGGGGTACCATCATTTTTGTCCAGGCCTGTTCCATGAGTTTATTTTTTTAAATAATTCTGTTGAAGCATGGTTGAAAAGCAATGTCTGACTTTCATTGGTAAACATTCATAGAATTCGTATTTATTATTACTTTTGTCAGATTAAAGTTATTTCTGTGACCATTGTGAGTTTTTCTTTCATTGACCGAAGGGTACCAACAATTTTGTCCACGTGTGTATGTGGGTGGGACAGAAACCACCCACTTTCTAAGACCAATTATGTTAGACCCACTCACTTTTACCTTCTCTAATTCAGTACTGTATGTCTGTCAGTCAAATCCATACCACTTGAGGAATGCGCATCATTTAAATAACAACTAAAAGTATAATTAACAATCAGGTTAAAACCACAGTTATATGCTTTTAAAAATAATCTTATAATTTTATATGGCTCTTTGACCGGGTAAATCATTCAGTGACAACCCTGAAACTTTCTATGCAAAACACGTACAGCTGTATGAATAAATTGTTTAAATGTATGTATCATGAGCTATTGATCACTGGAACAACTGGTGTCCTTTTTTTCCTTTTAAAAGTACTGATGAACATCTTTGATTTTACACAGAGAAAGACATATTTGCGCCATTGAATGTGCAGTAATACTTTAGAGCCTTGGTAATATTTTCGTTATTAGTGATCATTCATTCATATGCTGCAACATTCATGTTAAATGAAGCATGCACTGCTACGCTTTGAAGCTTAGTTGTGAACGAGAAGCAGAAAACGAAATAAAGCATTCCTCGTCCCCGGAGCTGACTGAGGTAATCTTAAAGTGGAAAGAGGGATTTTTGTATTGTATTTCAATGTTGTCGGACCTTGTGAGAGCACACACAATACGAACACGAACAATAAACAAATTAATTAAGAAGCCCAGATAATACTGCATAAATAACCAGTGGGTCAAACTGACACTGTAGCTGGGTTAAATGTTAAATGCTAGGTTATTTTATTTGACCCAACCAGTGGGTAAAAATTAACACACTTGCTAATTTTTTTTTATTTTCAAAAAAGACCCAACATGTACACAACTTCACATAATGGAAATGGATCGTCACAGAAAAAGAAAATGTGAACTAAATTTTGACAAAACCATATAATCCGAAGGTGACTATTTATTAAATACAAAATAAATGTATACTAAATAAACATACTCTGTAAAATAGTAAAAACAAGAGGCCCTTGTAAATTTTATTTGAATTGCATTCATTTAACACAAAGTTTAAACACTTTTTATATAGAAGTTTTCAATACAAATCTTAAAATGCCCACATGACATCAAACATTCCCCATCCTAATATTTTAACTATTAGCTATTTCACTATCTTCAAAATGCCACTAAAGACATAAAACTTTTTAAAATAAAAAAACTTTTTAAAGTTAATTAAAAAATAATAAAGATGAGACTCTGAAGTTTACAATGCTCACTTTTATTACTTTCCAACCACCTGCTCCTCCGTTTACACACACGCACTTCTTCAGGGCCTCTCTTGTCCATACATCTGCATGTACACATACCTGTCTATGGCAAAAGCCCAAGAACAAAATGTATCTCTGGAATAAAACGCAACCCACACTCACCAACTTAAACTGGAGAATTATTCTGTTACATACGTCCCATCCCCCTAAAATAAACATCCCTGTTTATCTAGCATAACAGCCATCAATAGAACACACAAGAACAAAATAACAATACACAATAACATATTATACCAGAACACATGTTCTACAGTAAAACATGTGTATCACCTGAAACACTAACACATTTAACACGTATACAGTTTACCTTTCCACCAACATTTCCAACCTGATTAAGTGTACGTGTGGCTAGGAACAAGTCAGTGGAAATTCTCGCTTCTCGTCCGTGAATTAAAAAGTATAGTGAAAACTTAATTGTAAGCAAACGCCACCTGTTTAACATAATCGTCCCACTCACCCCCACATGACAAAAGTATCTTAGCCGTTTAATCAGTCAATGTCCTGTTAAAACGTTCCACCATGCTGTCTGATGCTGGGTGGTATGGGGTGGTGCGTGTTTTCTTTATATTCAGCAAACGACATAGGGTGAGGACCACTTCTGATCCAAACTGATCAGAATGGAATGTCTCCGGAATGCCATGTATCAAAATGAAGTCCTCAAACAGTCAATGAGCGACAGTCTGTGCAGACTGGTTAGGCAATGCATACAAATTAACAAACTTTGTGAAATAATCCTCCACCACCAGTACATACTAATTCCCTTTGGTTGTTGTTAGTAGTTCCAAAATGTCCATAGCTACTCTCTCAAAGGGTTGTAACGTCACAGACCTACACATTAGTGCTTGATGCATAGGGACAGGCTAAAGACGAGTTTGGCACGCTGTGCATTGCTCACACCATGTTTTGATGTATTTAAACATAGACGACCAGTAGCAAAACCGTCTTGCTCGTTCCCAAACCTGCCGTGAAGAAAAATGGGCAGCAGTTTGGGCCCCGTGAAGCTGCAGAAGTAGGTCTGGTCTAAGAGTGGGAGGGACAACAATCTGGGCAACCTGTCAGAGGACAGGAAACAAGAGTGACAACAATTCATTTACGATAGAGAGACGGTTAAACTCAGTCCAATATTCACGTAAACTCTGAGATGTACCTGCCAGCTGTCTCCTAGAAGGCCTTTGCGATCGCTCCACCCATTGTCGTACAGTGTCAATTAGGGATGTAGCTATCAAATATTTTAGTAATCGAGTATTCTACCAAAAATTTTATCGATTAATTGAGTAATCGGATAAAATTAGGGCTGCAACAACTAATCGATAATTATCGATAATGAAATTCGTTGTCAACGAATGCCGTTATCAATTAGTTGGACTGCTCACGTAACTGAGGAGCGCGACCACAAGATGCACAAATACACAAAGATGCACAGCCACTCGCGCAATGGAGGTTACAGAAGCGTCTGCAGGGAAAAGCATGCGCCTATGGCGTTATATTCCTGCCACAATTCTGAGTGCCCGGTTCGACATTTTGAGAGCAGACAAAGCGCTCTATGCGCGTGCAGTGTCTGTGCGCGCAATGTCTCCCCTGCTCGCACAACATGTTCTCCGCGCACGTGCGACTTCTCGATTCTGTGCGCGCTCGACTCTGCCTTCACGAGGAGCAAGCAACATTTATTTTCTGTGCGCGCTCGACTCTGCCTGTACACTCGCTCAACTTTGTCCAGTGTTACAAAACTGCCACAAAACCAGCCAATCACAGACTCACTCATCATCTATACCGCTTAATCCTGTATTCAGGGTCACGGGGGGCCTGTCCCAGGAGACTTAGGGCACATGGCAGGGTACACCCTGGACAGGGTGCCAATCCATCGCAGGCTTCTGATTCCTGTTCCTTCTCTATTAGCTGGCAATATCCGCAATTATTGTTAAAATGCTGTATTTTGCGTACTCAAACGCTGTTATTTATTAAAAAATTTTTTTTTTTCAGCATAAGTGAGTTCATTAAAAAAAATAATAAATCCCCAATGCGCTCCTTTTACTGTTTCCTTTTAAATTAAACAAACTTTAATTTAAGGTTTAAAATGTCAAAATTAAAGATGATTAAACTCTATATGTGGGTTTGCATTTTTTTAAGTTTAGTTTTATACATAACTAATACCCTGATTTATGGTTTTATATAGTTATAAGCAAAACATCAAATTAAAGAAGTATTTAGTTTTTATCCGATTATTCGATTCTGGATTATCAAAATAATCGTTAGTTGCAGCCTTAGATAAAATGTTTTTAATTAATTGTCTTTTTTTTATTATTGTCTTTTGCTTAATTAAACAGCAATGCGAAATATATGTGAAACAAAGATTAATTTATTTTCTTAGAAAAATCTACTTTTATGTTTTAAATGCATACAGCATTTTATCAAAAAAAAACAGTCATTACTCATAATACAAGGAATAGCTTAAAGTTGACTGAGATGAATTAAGTGCATTACAGTGCCATAAATTCTTTTTCTCAGATGCAAAAAAAAAAAAAAAGTATTTCAAATGACTAAGTATAAAGAAATAAAGGCACACTTTAAAATAAATTATATATTTTTATCGCTCCCTTCCATTTTGCAGCCCACAACAGAACGCTCCCTCAAATCAATACACAGCTAACAGTTTGCGTCTCCTTCCGCTTTGTGGGTGACGTCAGTGCTTCTTCTTCGTCTTTGTTTACTGGCGGCTTGCATCCGGAAGCGCGCTCACGCCAAACAAATTGGGCAAAACCATAACGCAAGCTTTTAAAATTAATTAAAAGAAGCTTTGAGGCAGAAGATTTTGCCTCGATCATTTTTTGTAATCGAATTACTCAAGTTACTCAAGGAATCGTTTCAGCCCTAGTGTCAATATCCAGATCGTTCTGTTGCATAGTAATAATGTTCGCTGCATCATAGGACAATTCAGACAGTACATTATCCGCACTCGAAAACATGTCAGGCCCTGTCACTTTCTCAGCTGCTTTGCCAGTTTCAGAAGAACAATAAATGTCGTTATCAGATTGTGCAGTATTCTAAACAATAAACCAGTTAATAACTGCAGTTTTCAAGTGTTAAAACTGCAATTTTCTACATATGCAGTACATTTGCAGGAAACGCAGTGATTTGGAAAAACACTGCATTTTTTCTTAATACTGCAGTAATGCTCCAATAACTACTGCAGTAATACTGTAATAGTACTGCAACAATACTGCAACAATATTGCAGTATTACTGCAGTAGTTGTTGCAGTAATCCTGCAATTTATACATATGCAGGAAACGCTGTGATTTGGACACGAAAACACTGCATTTTTTCTTAATACTGCAGTAATGCTCCAATAACAACTGCAGTAATACTGCAATAACTACAGTCATGGGCAAAAGTTTTGAGAATCTGAAAACTAATACAGTGGAACCTCGGATTGCGAGTAACGTGGTTTACGAGTGTTCCGCAAACCGAGGAAAGATTTTTTAAAAAGGTTTTAATCGGAAAGCGAGCAAGTATTAGTTCACGAGCGCCGAGTATCATGTATCACGCATGTGACTCTTATTTTCAATTCAATTCAATTCAATTGTATTTCTATAGCGCTTTTAACAACGGTCATTGTCTCAAAGCAGATTCACAGAAATTAAAAGAAGACTTATGGAAATGTATAATGTGTAAGAAAAATGTGTCTAGATAATGAGATTGTCCCTGATGAGCAAGCGAAGGGTGATGGCGACAGTGGCAAGGAAAAACTGCCTGAGATGGCAATAGGAAGAAATTGACTCTTCCAGACTCAACAGGGAACCCATCCTCATCTGAGTGATAACAGATAACAGAAATTGTATAACATCATGTGTGTTACGCAGCTGAAAGTTCGATATAACAGAAGTTATTTAAATTAACATGAAGTCCAGTTCAGCTCAGGGATGAGTCAGCAGGTGCAGAGGGCAGATGGGAGTCTGGATCACTGGGAGCTCAGGAGCAGCATGTGTAGCTCCAAACCAACATGAAGAATCCAGCTGGAGCAGGCCCTTCTCTGGATGCCTCAGGAACCTCGCAGGGTTGGCCTCTGTCTACTGAAGCTGGCACAATCTCCAGTTGCCTCAGGATGGGTGGAAAAATAAAGAGCAGGTGAAAAGAATTAGCGTGGTTGCCATTCAGGATAGATGTACTGGAGTATGAGGTAAAGAAATAAATTATGTGTATGCCAGATTAAAGAGATGCGTCTTGAGTCTACTTTTAAATTGGGAAACTGTGTCTGAGCCCCGAACACTGTCAGGAAGGCTATTCCAAGGTTTTGGAGCGAAATATGAAAATGCCCTACCTCCTTTTGTAGATTTTGATATTCTGGGAACTACCAGTAGTCCGGAGTTTTCTGATCTTAAGGAGCGTGGTGGATTGTAACATATCAGAAGACTGGTTAGGTATGTGGGAGCTAGACCCTTTAGAGCCTTGTACGTAAGTAATGCTATTTTATAACTAATTCTAAACTGAACAGGTAGCCAGTGCAGGGATGATAATATTGGGGTTATATGATCATATTTTCTGGATCTAGTGAGAACCTTGGCGGCTGCATTTTGGACTAACTGTAGCTTGTTAATTGAGGATGCAGGACAGCCACCCAGTAATGCATTACAGTAGTCCAGTCTGGAGGTCATGAATGCATGAACCAGCTTTTCTGCATCAGATACAGATAAAATATTCCTAAGCTTGGCAATATTTCTAAGGTGGAAAAAGGTTGTTTTTGTGATGTTGGAGATATGATTTTCAAAGGATAAGTTACTGTCTAATATTACACCCAGGTCTTTCACTGTCGAGCTGGTGGTAACAGTACATCCTTCTAAACGCAGGCTGAATTGTGAGAGCTGGTGTGTACTGGTTTTTGGGCCAATAAGTAATATCTCTGTCTTATCTGAATTTAGTAAAAGAAAATTATCGATCATCAGTCTAGACAATTTGGGTATTTCGTCTGGTTTTGTGGAAATGTATAACTGACTATCATCAGCATAACAATGGAAACTAATCCCATGTCTTCTAATGATGTTACCCAAGGGAAGCATGTATATTGAGCAGAGGTCCTAAAACTGACCCTTGTGGCACCCCATATTTCACTGGCATTACACCAGACTGTTCTCCATTCAGATCTACAAAATGGAATCGATCAGACAGGTAGGATCTAAACCATTTTAACGCTTGTCCCTGAATACCAATGTGATTTTGTAAGCGATCTATGAGAATATCATGATCTATAGTGTCGAATGCAGCACTAAGATCAAGTAAGACAAGAATTGAGATGCAGCCTTGGTCCGAAGCTAAAAACAAGTCATTTGCAATTTTAACTAGTGCAGTTTCTGTACTATGATGGGCCCTGAAACCTGACTGAAATTCCGAGGATATCGTTTTCCTGCAAGAATGTGCATATTTGGGCTGATACTATCTTTTCTAATATCTTTGATATAAACGGAAGTTTTGAAATTGGTCTATAATTTATTATATCATTTTGGTCTAAATTTTTTAAGAAGAGGCTTAATAACTGCCAACTTGAAAGGTTTAGGGACATGACCTAGATATAATGAAGAGTTGATAATGTTTAGAAGGGGCGCTCCAGTTATATTTATCACTTCTTTTAAAAGTCTAGTTGGGATTGGATCCAACAAGCATGTTGTTGATTTAGCTGAGGTGATAAGTTTATACAGCTCTTCCTGTCCTACACCTGTAAAGCACTGAAAATCTAATTGTGAAGCTTTAGACTGGACTGGATCATGAGATGTTGTTAGAGGTTGAATTTCCATTATTTTCTTCCTGATACTATCAATCTTTTCATTGAAGTAGTTCATGAAGTCTTCACTTCTAAACTGTGATGGGATACTCCCTGCAGGCATCTTAGGGTTTGTTAGGCTAGCCACTGTACTAAATAGGAACCTGGGATTGTTTTGGTTTCTTGATACGAGTTGGCTCAGATGCTCGGCCCTAGCCACTTTTAGAGCCCGTCTATAGCTGCACATACTACCTTTATACGCGATTCTAAAAACTTCTAATTTAGTTTTTCTCCATTTTCGTTCGAGGTTACGGGTTGCTCTCTTTAGGGCGCGAGTATGACTATTGTACCAAGGTGCAAGTGTTTTATCTCTGACTTTTTTTAATCTGATGGGAGCAACAGTGTCTAATGTACTGGTAAAAATAGTGCCCATGCTGCTACTCACTTCATCTAGATCGTCTGCATTTAGGGGTCTGATAAGAAATTGGGACAGATCCGGCAGATTACTTGTGAATTTGTCTTTAGTAGTCGGATTAATATTTCTACTGAATTGATAACGTGGGGAGGCACAGCTACGCTGTTCTACAGGTAGAGTATATACTAAGAGATGATGATCTGTGATCATCATCACTTTGAGGTAGAATGTCTATATTAGAGACATCTATACCATGGGATATAATTAAATCTAGCGTATGATTAAAGCGGTGAGTTGGTCTATTTATATTTTGTTTAACCCCAAAGGAATTTAGCAAATCTATAAATGCGAGTGCTGAAGCGTTGTTAGCATCGTCTACATGAATGTTAAAGTCGGGGACTTCCGGTTTAAGCATGGAGTGAATAGGTGGCAACTGGTTCGGCTCCTGACCTATTTTAATTATTTCACCGATTATAACAGAAATACACTACCTTAATTCGTTTAGCTGATGTTCTAAATAAAGTTGGGACACAGATAAATTACATAATGGCGTCTAGAATGCAACTGAGAAATAAAACTGGAGAAAGAGATGGCGAGGCCTCTAGTAAATCCGACGACCCCGCGCCTCTCCCCGGGGATGCGCCCGCTCTTCCAGATGACCTCGAAAGGCTTCGTTCATCGCTCCTATCGGACATGGCGCAAGTAGTCCACTCAATCTTAAAAACTGAACTCGCAGATGCTCTGACACCCGTGAACACGACGCTGGAACAAGTAAAATCATATTATGAAGACCACGACCAACGTCTGCGCGAGGTGGAAGACGGTCTAAATGATTATAGTGACAGGCTGGTAAGCGTCGAGGCCTCTATGGACGCGCTAAGGAAGGAAAACGAGTATCTGAAGGAGAAGCTAGATGATCTAGAGAACCGTTCACGGAGGTCTAACATGAGGGTCGTGGGCATTCCCGAAAAGCTTGAGGGGTCAGACCCAGTAAAATTCATGTCAGTCTTCTTTGAGGAAGTACTGGGTAAGGAATTCTTTGAGAGACCTCTCGTTATTTCGCGAGCCCATCGTATCGGTCCCAAGCCAAAAGACGAAGCGAAGGCCAGTCAGAGCAAACCCAGAGTATTCTTGGTGAACTTTCAATTTTTTCAAGATAAGTACCGTATCTTTCAGTTCGGCAGACAGAAAAAGGACGTGTGTTTTCGTGGGCACAGAGTGTTTTTTCATGAGGACTTCAGTGTCGAGCTGGGTAAAAAGCGAGCGGCATTTAAAGATGTGAAATCGCGGCTCTACGGGAAAGGAGTCAGATTCGCTCTCCTGTACCCGGCAAGGCTACGTGTTACTCACGAAGGGAAAACATTCAGCTTTAACACACCAGAAGAAGCCAGCGATTTTTACTTCTCTCATTGGGGTGAAGATTGAGGTGAAATGCATAGCTTTATCCTTAAGGATATCATTTCTGTTGTTCACTTTAAACGAACTAAGACTCGATTTTGACTTGTATATATTTTTTCTTATTATTATTTCTAATCCGAGCTTATCAGCCGGATAAAGTTAACAAATGGTGAAATTCCGTTCTTAATTTTTGCAGGAGGGTAGCCTTACCGCTAGACTGTGTAGGTGTTTAGTCTTTGTTACTTTGCTGTACTTAGGAAGGTTTTTGTTTTGTTACATCTGCGATCATCCTCTGTTGGAGAATTAGATCTAGGATTTATGTTTTTGTGTGTGTGGGGGGGTATTCATGTTTGGTTTGGGGTTGGGAGGGAGGGTTTGCATTTTACATCCCTACTACTATATTGTGCTGTCTGTTGTTCAATCCCATCTTTTACAGTTTATGATCACAACTTGTTTATTTAAAAAAAAAAATTCTCTTGCCTTTTTATTTTAGATTTTATGCCCTGCTTATGCTTGAATATTACATTTCACAGTTGACATGGGTGGTAATGATGATAGAGGCCATCCTGTAAAGTTTTTGTCATGGAATGTTAGGGGGCTAAATGGCCCTGTTAAAAGAGCCAAAGTTGTTTCCCATCTTAAACATATTAAACCAGATATAGTATTTCTTCAAGAAACACATCTCAGATTGGAAGATCACAATAGAATCCGTAAATCATGGGTCAGTCACATTTTCCATTCCAAATTTAATAGCAGATCCAGGGGGGTGGCAATATTAGTTAACAAGAGAATGCAGTTTACACCATCCAGTATTATTCGTGATTCGAATGGCCGTTTTGTTATAGTTTCTGGTTCTCTTTTTCAAACACCAGTTGTTCTAGTAAATGTTTATGCACCCAACTCGGATGATGTCCAATTTGCAAACAACCTTTTGTCATTAATTCCCAAGCTTAACACTCACCATCTGATATTTTCGGGAGACTTGAACTGTGTCATTGACCCCTTGCTTGACAGATCTACCATAAGCAGCGGCTCTTCAGATATGGCTAAGGCTTTCTCTACTTTTATGAAGCAAAATGGCTGTGTGGACCCATGGAGGTTTGCCAACCCTTCAGCTAAGCAGTTTTCTTTTTACTCTCATGTTCACCATTCTTTTTCTAGGTTAGATTATTTTTTCATAGATAGCTTACTTATTTCAATGGTTAAGCAAATTGACTATTCAGCTATAGTTATATCAGACCATGCATCCGTTGTGCTAGACTTACACTTTCCTTTAAATATTAGGGAACGACCACAGTGGAAACTCAATCCACTTCTGTTATCCAACAAAAAATTTTGCGTCTTTATCTTGACCAGCATAGATACTTTCCTTGAGACTAATAGAACAGACTCAGTGTCCTACTCATTACTTTGGGAAACTCTAAAGGTTTATATAAGGGGACAGATAATATCCTACACTTCTTATGCAAAAAAGGAGCATAAAATGGAATTGCAAGCACTGTCACAATCCATTCTAGACTTGGACAAATTATACTCACAAACACCAACAACTGAATTATATAAAAAAAGGGTCGAATTTCAGACTAAATATAACCTCTTAACTACTACACATGCAGAACAATTAATATTTAGGACACGTAGTTTCTTCTATGAGTACGGGGAAAAATCTAGTCGGCTTTTGGCTCACCAGCTGAGACGGCAAGCTGCCTCTCGTCTCATCCCTCAAATTAGAGACTCTACACAAACCTTAACAAGTAATCCAAAGGAAATTAACAATATTTTCACCACATTTTATACTGAGCTTTACTCTTCAGAATTTCCTTCAGATACAATTGGCATGAAAATGTTTTTTGACAATCTAGATACTCCAACTTTACAATCTGAGGGGGTGGAGGTTTTGGAGAGTGATCTCGAGCAGGGAGAGATCAGGGGTGCCATCATGGCAATGAAAAGTGGTAGATCTCCAGGTCCTGATGGCTACCCTATTGAATTTTACAAGAAATTCAAGGAAAAACTTTTGCCAATCCTGATTGAAGTGTTTAAAGAGTGTCTGGAATCTGGATCCTTGCCACCAACTTTCTCACAAGCATCTATTTTACTTCTTTTAAAAAAAAACAAGGACCCTACTCAATGTGGATCATATGGTCCTATTTCTCTTATAAATGCTGATACAAAAATTCTAGCTAAGGTGTTGGCCCTCCGTTTAGAACGGGTCCTCCCTACAATAATTTCAGACGATCAAACAGGATTCATTAGGAATCGTCACTCTTTTTCTAATATACGCAAACTAGCCAATATAATGTATTCGCCTGATCCTTCACCTAACCCTGAGATAATTGTATCTTTGGATGCAGAGAAGGCTTTCGACCGCGTTGAATGGCCATACCTGTTTGAAGCATTGAAGAAGTTTGGTTTTGGCGAGACCTTTATATCCTGGGTTAAACTTCTCTATCATTCACCTTTAGCATCAATCCAAACCAATTATTCTCGGTCTGATTACTTTCCACTAACAAGAGGTACGCGTCAAGGATGCCCATTATCCCCTCTTCTCTTCGCAATTGAACCTTTATCGGTAGCACTGAAATCAACTACGTTGTTTCAAGGAATAATTAGGGGGGGATGTTGAACATCGTCTGTCCCTATACGCGGATGACCTTTTGCTTTATGTCAGTGATCCCATAACTAGCTGTCCTGCTATTATATCAATATTGGATAATTTCGGAACTTTTTCAGGTTATAAATTAAATCTCCATAAAAGTGAATGCTTTCCCGTTAACAATTTAGCCTTGCAGATTAAACAGGAATCACTGCCTTTTCGCTTATCTCCTGATGGCTTTAAATATCTTGGAATGAATATGACGCGTTCTTTTTCCTCCTTGTTTAACGCCAATTATAAACCTCGGTTAAAAGAGATGAGGGCTGAGTTGGAGAGGTGGCATAGTCTTCCCCTTACTCTAGCTGGAAGAATATATTCAGTCAAAATGATGATACTTCCAAAGTTTCTTTACCTTTTTCAGTCTTTACCAGTTTTGCTGCCCAAGTCTTTTTTCCGTTTAATCGGACAATCTATATCCTCTTTTATCTGGGAAAACAAAACTCCAAGGGTCAACAAACATATCCTCCAGATGAGGCGTGAAGTAGGTGGTTTGGGTCTTCCAAGTTTTATTCATTATTATTGGGCATCTAACATACAAAAGATACTATACTGGCTTCATTGCCCTGAAACAAATTGGTGTTTAATTGAATCACATTCATGTCGCTCTTCATCTCTCAAGGCTCTAGTATACTCTTCTTTACCTTTCAAAGCCTCTCGTATTACGTCCAATCCCATAGTGCTTTCATCTCTCAGGATCTTTAACCAGTTTCGCTATCACTATAAGTTGACATCAGCATCAATTCTGGGCCCTATATATAAGAATAATTTATTTCTCCCCTCTACATTTGACTCATCATTTGGACAGTGGGCAATCAGTGGTCTAACATGTTTTAAAGACTTGTATACCAATGGTTTTAGTAGTTTTGAAGAACTTTGCAGAACTTATGACTTCCCAAACACGCACCTCTTTAGATATCTTCAAATTCGTCACTTTGTTAAAGATAATTTTCCTTCCTTTCCTGATCTTCCTCTTACCTCGGTCCTAGATAAACTAACTCTCAATTTTAGTTCCAAAGGACTGATTTCCATATTGTATTCCAATTTAATGTCTTTTGAAAATTACAACCTGCTTAAAATAAAATCTAGATGGGAAGCTGAACTTGGCATTGAGCTATCTGAATCATTTTGGAAGGTGGCAATTAAAAGGATCCACTCATCATCACCCTCAGCTAGATTAGGGTCCATCTAAGTAAGGCCAGACTTGCTGGAATATATCCTGGGTTGGATGCTTCTTGCGATCGATGTTCTCATTCTCCAGCCAACCTGGCACACATGTTTTGGTCTTGCCCTGGTCTCAATAAGTACTGGGCTTTGATCTTTAGGACTCTCAGTGATGCTCTGGGGGTTAAGTTGAGGCCCAGCCCTTTAGTAGCAATTTTTGGAACACCAAACGATATAACAAATGTCTCTTTGACTACTAGTCAGAGAGACATCATTGCTTTTACTTCTCTCCTTGCTCGTAGGAGAATTTTATTGTGCTGGAAATCCTCTACCCCTCCGTCAGCAACATGCTGGCTAGAAGACGTGATGATGTTTTTAAAACTTGATAAAGTAAAATTTACTTTGAAGGGCTCAGTAAATAAGTTTTACTTAAAATGGAAGCCCATTTTGACATACTTCAGGGATCTAAGAGAATTACCTTACAATTAATTTGGCATGTGATCACTTGTTTGGTATTTATGCATACAGACCGTGTTTCTTTTTCCCTTTTCCTTATTATTATTATTGTTTCTTTCTTTCTTTTTTTTCTGTGATGATGTAGCTCTTTTAAACAGTTTGGCTGATTAATCATTCTGTTTCTTTTGCCTTTTTGACAAGCAAGGGCTTATGTCTAAAGTGTTGATATTACTGTGATATATTACTTTTGTTACAGCGCAATGTTATATGTATAGGTTTGTGTTTGTATATGGATATATATGTATATATGTAGGTGTATGTATACATGTATGCACATGTGTTGAATAGGGTGTGTGGGGGGGCATGGGGGGGTTCTTTCTTATTTTATTATTATTATTTTTTTTTTTATTTGGAAAAAAAGAAGGCAAGTCAGTGTACATGACCTTGTTTTTCAATTGTACTGTCCAGTTCCTTCAATAAAAAAAAAAAAAAAGAATGTTAAAGTCTCCTACTATCAGCACTTTGTAAGAGTTAACCAATAGGTCTGATAGCAGATGTCCAAACTCTTTAAGAAAATCGACATATGGCCCCGGGGGTCTGTACACTGTGGCCAGAACAAAATGTAGCAAGGGTTTATTATGTATTTCGCTGAGTGCAACATTAATGATAAGCACTTCAAACGAGTTGAACTTAAGCCTTGTTTTCTGAGTAACAGTGAGAACATCACTGTAGATATTTGCGACACCACCACCACGACCAGTATGACGGGGTTCGTGCTTATAGAAATATCCTGACGGAGTAGACTCATTTAAACCAATATATTCATTTGGTCTGAGCCAGGTTTCAGTAAGGCAGAGTGCATCAAGACAGCAATCTGAGATAATTTCATTAACAATCAGTGCTTTAGGCACAAGGGATCTGATGTTGAGAAGCCCAAACTTTAGAGGTATATTTTGATTACTTATTTGGCCCTTTTCTGGTTTTATAGTTATTAGATTGTTTCGAGCGATTTTAACAAATTTATTCTTTTTTTCCTCACTATTCGGGGAACAGACACAGTTTCTATAGGACAAGCTATGCGTGCGCATCTATCAGTATGGTGAGTTGCAATGTGGCTATTATGTTTGGAATCTAAGACACGACTTACCGCCAGTCAGATGGTCTGTAGTGTCCTGGAGATGTTGTCTGAGAGGACTGCTGCTCCAGCTCTGCTAGGGTGCAGTCCATCGGTGTGGTAGAGCCTAGGACGCTCCCAGAAAACATTCCAATTATCAACAAAGGGTAATCTCTGTTGTTGACACCAGGATTGTAACCATTCATTAAAAGCAAACAAAATCTACTGAACCTCTCGATTCCTCGCTGAAATGTGGGAAGCGGTCCGGATATGATGATCCTTGTCGTGGGTGATGTGCTGCGGACCTTCTCAACCAGGCTCCTGAAGTCCTTCTTCAGGATCTCCGTCTGCCTCAGCCTGGTGTCGTTCGTGCCAGCATGAAGGACCACAGCTCCAAAGGTCTCCCTCAGGGCCGCAGGCACCTGTGCAGCAACATCAAGAACACGAGCACCAGGTAAACAGCGAGTGCGCACCTTACCTTTAGCCGTGGTAGCACGGACGTGCCGGACAATGGAGTCTCCGAGCGTCACTCTCTCACCTTTTCACCCCCCCCCACGCCTTCGCAAACACACAAACTCTGCTCGTCTTTCTTTTAGTCTCTTATGCGTGTGCGCGCATAATTTGACTGACACACACACACACGTTCTTTTGCCTTTTCACCCCCTCCCCGGCTTCAAACACACAGAAACTCTGCTCTGTCGCGATTCTTTTCAAAAGGTAAGGTGCTGGTTCATTAGTTTTGTTTTTGTTTTGTTTTTTTTACTTTACAGCAGTGATTCCCTTAGTATGCGCTCACGCCAGGTCAGAGAGATTTCTTTTTTCCCTGTTAAAACGGTGTTTCCACTGTGTTTATGCATTTGTTGTGAAACTTAAAAATTATTCCGTTGATATACGCTCATGCCAGTCTCAGATTTCTTTTTTTCCTGTTAAAATGGTGTTTCCGTTGTGTGTGTGTGTGTGTGTTTGTTGTGAAACTTAAAAAGAGAGGTGGGGAGAGGGAGGAGGAGTGTTACTGTGTAAAACAAGGTGAGGGAAGGGGCTAATTCCACACACACACACACACACACACACACACACACACACACGGCGCCTGCGCACACCAACGGAAACACTAATCTGTCGGGATTTATTTGCACTTTTGTTTTTTTTTAAAAAGGTAAAGTGCAGATTAATTTGTTTTATTTTCATTTTATAGATTGTATTAATTATTTTTATGTATTTATTTTTTGGGGCTGTGGAATGAATAATTTCAGTTTTCTTATGGGAAATGATTTGGAACACGAGCCCACTTCCGGAACCAATTATGCTCGTAATCAACGGTTCCACTGTATTTGTGTCAAAGTTTGCTGCTAAACTGCTTTTAGATCTTTCTTTCAGTTGTTTCTGTGATGTACTGAAATATAATTACAAGCACTTCATACGTTTCAAAGGCTTTTATTGACAATTACATGAGATTTATGCAAAGAGTCAGTATTTGCAGTGTTGGACCTTCTTTTTCAGGACCTCTGCAATTCGACTGGGCTGCTCTCAATCAACTTCTGGGCCAAATCCTGACTCATAGCAACCCATTCTTTCATAATCACTTCTTGGAGTTTGTCAGAATTAGTGGGTTTTTGTTTGTCCAACCGCCTCATGAGGATTGACCGCAAGTTCACAATGGGATTAAGATCTGGGGAGTTTCAAGGCCATGGAACCAAAATTTCAAAGTTTTGGTCCCCGAGCCACTTAGTTATCACTTTTACCTTATGGCACAGTGCTCCATCGTGCTGGAAAATGCATTGTTCTTCACCAAACTGTCGTTGGATTGTTGGAAGAAGTTGCTGTTGGAGGGTGTTTTGGTACCATTCTTTATTCACGGCTGTGTTTTTGGGTAAAATTGTGAGTGTGCCCACTCACTTGGATGAGAAGCAACCCCACACATGAATGGTCTCAGGATGCTTTACTGTTGGCATGACACAGGACTGATGGTAGAGCTCACCTTTTCTTCTCCGGACAAGCTTTTTTCAAGAGGCCCCAAACAATCGGAAAGAGGCTTCATCCGAGAATATGACTTTGCCCCAGTCCTCAGCAGTCCATTCGCCATATTTTTTGCAGAAGATCAATCTGTCCCTGATGTTTATTTTAGAGAGAAGTGGGTTCTTTGCTGTCCTTCTTGACACCAGGCCATCTTCCAAAAGTCTTCGCCTCACTGTGCGTGCAGATGCGCTCACACCTGCCTGCTGCCATTCCTCAGTAAGCTCTGCACTGGTGGCACTCCGATCCCGCAGCGGAATCCTCTTTAGGAGACGATCCTGGCACTTACTGGACTTTCTTGGACACCCTGAAGCCTTCTTAACAAGAATTGAACCTCTTTCCTTCAAGTTCTTGATGATCCTATAAATTGTTGATTTAGGGGCAATCTTAGAAGCCACAATATCCTTGCCTGTGAAGCCATTTTTATACAATGCAATGATGGCTGCACGCATTTCTTTGCAGGTCACCATGGTTAACAATGAAAGAACAATGATTTCAAGCATCTCCCACCTTTTAACATGTCAAGTCTGCCATTCTAACCCAATCAGCCTGACATAATGATCTCCAGCCTTGTGCTCTTCAACATTCTCACCTGAGTTAACAAGACGATTACTGAAATGATGTCAGCAGGTCCTTTAATGATAGCAATGAAATGCAGTGGAAAGTTTTTTTTTTCGGGATTAAGTTTATTTTCATGGCAAAGAAGGACTATGCAATTCATCTGATCACTCTTCATAACATTCTGGAGTATACACAAATTGCTATTATAAAAACTTAAGCAGCAACTTTTCCAATTTCCAATATTTATGTAATTCTCAAAACTTTTAGCCACGACTGTACTGCAGTAATACTGCGATATAATGCAGTAATACTGTGATAATACTGCTGTAATCCTGCAATATAATGCAGTCATAATGCAGTAATACTGTAATACTACAGTTAATATTAAACACCTACTGCAGTTAAAATAGTAGTTGTACTGCACATAAAATGTATGGGTATATACAATTTGAGTAAAGTTGAAAAATTACTTACAGTATTTCTATAATCTAAATGTGTGATGTAGTGTAATACAACTACATTACAACAAAATTATTGCAATTAATTTTATTATTTAATTTTTAAAAATCAATAAAGCAGCACACTTAAAACATTAAAAACAACTAAAAAACAGACCATGAAAGCACTTTTACATTTAGCAATATTACTGTTCAACAGTGCTGCTGCTAGGAGACACTGCTGTCAATCAGTGTATGACTGGTCAAGTAAGTGAATATATTACAAGGCTTGAGGTGTGCAGCTGGAAGCCTGGAGAGGTTTAACGCTCCCTCAATCTTCAACTTTGTTTGAATTAACACTTTCACCTTCCCTTTCTTCACTTTAAAGACATTCTTGAAAAGCAAACAGCAAGACAAATATTAATTATGAGTTGTGTAAAAAACACATTTGAATAATTAAAATTAAATCATTCTACATATACTCAACATTGCATGATTTACTGTCATTATGTCCTAAACTATTGCTAAATAAGGGCTTGAGTTTGCTGTTTTTGATAGCGACCCTGTTAATTAATTAAGATTTCAGAATGTAATGTGAATTTGATGACTCTGGCATTGGTTTAGAGATTCAGACTTATAATCACTGGTTGATTATATGTGGAATGACCAAATATTAAAATATTAACTCAATTTACTCACCTATAACAGCTGCTGTTTGTTGGGCTGGGAGGGTCCTCTTAGTGTCATGTGCGGAGTTTGAGGCTTTGCGGATTCTATCAACAAAAGACAACAAATAAAGCCAATGCTTATCAAGAAGAAAACTCAGAAGTGTTTTATTGTCCAAATGAGCACCACTGGATTCATAAAAAGAAAGTGAACCATTGGTAGACTGTGAGATTTTAGATAATCCTGCAATATTTTATCAAGTAAAA
The DNA here is from genome assembly GCA_030347435.1 of Clarias fuscus. NCBI lineage: Eukaryota > Metazoa > Chordata > Actinopteri > Siluriformes > Clariidae > Clarias > Clarias fuscus. The sequence continues at coordinate 10,390,982 of CM059223.1, read as the reverse complement.
TCCAACTACACCTTTGTTCCACAGAGTGATGTTCACCTCTTGACGTCTTTCTGATACATGAAGACAAACAGGTTTAAGACTGACTAAACGAAAATATAAATGTGTTCTGAGAACCCCACACCCCACAAAAAAATCCTATTAAGCACCCAGCAAAATCTGAATGATTAAAAACATCACAAACTTAAAATTTGTTTTTAATAAAGGAAAATAAAGGGAAGAGAAAAACTATTTTGTTTCCTACCAGGAGAGATGTCTCCCCAGGGTCTAATGCTGACCTCTTGGCCTTCTCCCTCCTCCCCTTTCCCAGAGTCTGCTCTGAGGTGATAAGAGGAACACTAGAGAGGAACACAGCCCTCCTCTCGATCTTCTCTCTCGTGTAATGGCTGACGGACGATTACAGAAACAAACACAGGACTTTTATAGCCGAATCATTTTCTTAACCCCACTCATATTGTGTAGATTTACACATTAAGAAATCAACTTGCACTTATATGGTCTATAGTTAAACTGAGCTATACATTTACAAGTGAACTCAATGCTAGCAGTGGGCTACCTCAGGTTAACCTAACTAGCATGCTAACGGTATAGCAGTTAACATTAGAAAACACGCACACATTTAGTACAATGCCATTGACACCACATAGTGATAGAATACAATAACTAGTTAAATAACAAATATATACGTCATGTGGAAAAATAATAAGTTACTTAAGGTCCCACTCACCTCTTAACTGAATGATGTGACAGGGCCATCGCTCAGGTTGTGTTCCTCCTCCACGACACGCCCCCTTTATAGATTCTTCTTCTTCTTCTTCTATAACTGGGCAAGTTTTCTTGGCTGAACTTTGAAACGTCATCATGATTTAATTCTGATATATTGCGAATATGTATTATCAATAATAAAGTCTACAAGAGCGTTATAGTACTCCATCCTGTCTGAGTTTCTCAATAACGACATACACAAACCGTTAGTGTCTCTTTCTCTGCGTTTATGAGCTGTCGTTTCGGTCAGCGCGTGCATCTCTAAATGCACGAGAACCGTACTGCGCATGTGCGCGCTATAGGACTGCATCGCACACTCTATAGTTCAAACTCTATCTGAGGATTAGATGTGATCTTGCAGTCTTATTTGTTGGTGAGGACAAATCGTGCAGTGGTGCATATTTAAGCACGTTTTTGTTTTACAGTGGAAGAGTATAAGAGGAAGGCGTTATTGTTTTCCTTGTACACACGCTATTTGCTTCTACTTGCTCCCAACTGCTTTCTGTTTGCCTGTGCTTGAAAATAAGATGACCGTGGCATTATTTAATAAACCAAGGATTCAGAATCACAAACTACAATTGAGACACACATCAAGTCAAGTCAATTTATTTATATAGCGCTTTTAACAATTGACACTGTCGCAAAGCAGCTTTACACAATCAAAAGAAGTATGTTTGTATGCAATGTGTATGAATCAAAATGATACGATTGACATCACTTCACTGAATGAATTTAGTAGGATTTTATATTTCTTGAACCAAACAATAAACATATAATAATAATAATAATAATAATAATAATAATAGAATAAGCCAGTAAAGGACTGCAGGATTCAGTGCAGGATTAACTGTTCAATAACTACAAAGTTACAGAATCATATTTTAATACAACTGCATTCCAACTGCATTTAACTGAATTTGTACTGAATAAATAGTACTTCATTGTACTTCTTTATCCCAAAAGCTGCAGTTTTTTTTTTTTTTTTTACAATGGACAATGTTACAGAACCATATTTCAATACAACTGCACTGTACTGCACTCCAACTGCATTATACTTCAGTAAAACTGCAGTTTTTCCCCAGAAACTGCAGTTATTTTTTTGTAAGGGTTGGGTCAAAATAACCCAACGAGGTGTTAATTTGTAAATGACCCACTACATCTCATTTGACCCAACATAGAGCAACCCAAGAATGTGTTTAAATTACCTGAAATAACCCAGAATCTTGACCCAGCTGTCACGGCATGTGTCTGTGATGGGCGTGCGCCGAAATCAATGTAGCCCATCTACTGTCAACGTATGTAGAAAGAGGCCCGAGTCCTTTTATTCTAACTTACTTTTATGATAACTTATTCTATTATTTTTATATTACAAGACTTATACCTCTTATGCTAAATAAAAAAACACTATAAAGCACAGAATAAAACAGTAATATTTCTATGCATAAACAGTAATAAACAATCACTAATCTTGTTTAGAAAAATATATAAAGTATTAAAGCTTAATTAAACAATAAAACTAATTTAAAAATATTCAGTTTTCATACAAGGTAAATCAATTAGCTTTCCTTTTTTATTTGAACATTTAGACTAAAAAATTTGTTTAAATGTCCAAATAAATTATAAAAATTACTAGAAACAAAAAGGTTGCAGGCCTGATTCGGTGCTTGGGGTCGGTGAGACCAAATTGCTAAACTCAAAAGTTGTTTCACTCCAGAGAGCAACAAACCAAAAGTAAACGGACGCTACCTTATTCCCTTCTTCGTAGATTATCCACCGAATCCTGCTTGTCCTATTGTTTCTGTTCGAGTAGCAGCTGTTGATCACATCCACGTAATTATTCCGTATTTCCAGATTAATAACAGTCCACCGAAGCACGTGTAGCTGGGTTAGCTAACTCACTCAGTCTGTTCACGTTGCTAAACTCCCCTCGCTGTATTAACAAGCTGGTATCCAGAAAATATTAAACTCAAGGAAATTCTACTGATTATCGTGCCGACAGTATAACACTTGCAATTAAACTCTTGTAGAAAACAACTTAAACCTGTTCACTTCACAACTGCATCATTAGCATAGTTCTCCTCTCAGTCTCTTTTCTTCTCCGTCTTTTTTCCCGCTAGTTCCCCGTTTGCTTCCGGTTTAAACAAAAATAAATAAATAAAAGCCTGCTCAATCTTATATAATTTCTAGAAAATTATCTCCCAAAAATTTACTCTGTAAAAGAAACAAAAGTACAAATATACAGCTTGTACATTTTTTAAAAACATTTAACAGTTTTAACTTTTTATACCATGAACTTGGCATTTTTTAAATAGGCAATATCTGTTTTTAACCATGTACTTGTAAATCAATATGTAACCATATAAATAACCTATTTATTAATAATAACTTATTTATGCATTTATTTCTGGGCTACATCAATATCACTTCTCACTCACTCCGAAGCTCACTAGGTAGGCGGCCTCCACTTCTGCAGGTGTGCAAAGGAGAGGGGCCGCCAAACTAGGCACGGCTGGTGAGCTATCGGCGCTAATGATTTCGAGCTTCTCTCCGCGCTATAGAACCCAGCGGGGAGTGTAACTTGGGGTTGTCTGTTGGGAGGCTTTACTATATGGTGGAGTTTAGAAAACACGCGAGTGGGGCGATGTGATGCGCCCAGAGAAGGACAAAACTCAACACGAACTTGAGAGGAACCAGACACAGCAGGAAACCCATCCTCATTTGGGTGATAACAGATAGCAGGAATTGATCTGCAGTCATACTGTATGTTGACAGCTGGAAGATGAATGTTAATGGCTGTGAAAATTAAAGTTGATCTCCGCAAGAGGACAGCGCGTAAACGAGCTGTGCGAGCTCCCGTGGCACCTTCGCTTCCGGACAGAGCCTGCCTTCGCATCCCCGCCGCAGAGAGGATTGCGTTAAGGCCCCCCGATCCCAGCCGGGAAAGCCGCCCAGCCAACGGACGTCGAGGAGAACCTCCCGTCTGTGGCCGCGCCCAGAGAGAGCTGGGAGGGGCCAGTCTTGGCTAACAGGTAGTGCAGGAGCGCTACCTTCGTGTGCTCCAAGCAGCCATTCTGTCCGCTACTCACCAGCCTAGCAGACCTGCATGTGCACCACATTCCTTTCCCTTTCTTTCAGTCCTTCCCCCTTTAACCATTTCCTTCCCCTTTTTTCCTAAATAAATTACCCTTTTTCCTTGCATAGACCTTGCCTCGTGTCCGTGCTTTATGGTGCTGCCCATGCAACATGGGGTCGAACCCATTACACCAGCATAAACAACCCAACAATGTGTTTACAGATACAACCCAGCATTTTGTGCAAAGACCAACATTAAGAAGCCCCGATTGTACTGCATAAAAATGGTTTTGTACAACAAAATCAAACAAACAAATGCATAATTGTTTGGAAACTGCAGTTCATTTAAAATAAATTTGCCTCATAAATCTGAAATCCTCAGTTTGAATAGGCTAGGAATGGTGCGCCTGATCACCTACTGTAAGTATGATTTTCTCGCTTTTGGTTTATACCTGTACAACTCCTCCCACATTCCGTTGCCTAGTTATATAAGAAAAAAAAAACTACTTTTGCAAGTTGGCTGCTTCGCCAGGTCAAGATGAACACCTCTTCATTTTATAGTGGGATGTACTGCAGGAGCACAAGGAAGATAACAGTAGCACAAAGGAGCACAAAGAAGGTAGCAAAAATTAATAACCCCTTGGTGATCAATCAAACAATATTCTACCATTTTTATAGTATTACCTATGGTGTTTTAATCATTAAACTATGTTGTCAGGAATCTCTGGAAAACTGAGCCCCTCGCCCTCAATCATTAACAGAAAGGAGAGCAAAGGCTGCTGCTACAAAGAAGCGCATGGTAAAGTTTATTTAAACATTTTATATATGCTGTCATACAAAGGCAAAATACATTAAATCGCTAGAGGGTTGAACTGGAAATTACTATTAAAACAACACATTTTCGTGGACTGCCCCTGAACTTAAGTTTTTAATGGTGACAGTTGCCGAGAAGTTTCCCTTCTTGACTAGCGCTGACAGCAAGCGGACGAAGGATAGAATGAACAAATTTCTACGCTAACTGAGGGTTACTGTTGCACACCGACATCTTCATTATTAAACATTGTTTGGGATATATAAATTTTTTTCCCGTTCTTAAACTTAATTTTTCATTGATTTATTTTTAAATAATCATTTGTCACTTAATGTTTAAAATATTAGATTTATTCTAATTTTCTATTCTGAAAGTTTTGCTCTATTTTTTTTTGTTATTTCTATAATTAAAGTGTGATGTCTTTAGCTGTAACAAATTCTGTTCTTGTTGAAATAATGAAAAACGGGTGTAACAAACTAAATAAGAACAATAAACAGATACATTGGCTAAAAGTCTAAACAACATCTGTCTAAACAACATTTAACCAATGTTTTTTAATTATTACTATTATTGTACAGTAAATCTCAATAGCTCTATAGCTCTGATTTTTCATGTTTGTTGTTCCACTCAGATGTGGAAATTACCATCACTATTATTTCTTCATTACAACATATTTTTATGACTTTGGTTAGCTCTGCTTAGTATTAGAAATGGCGTCAATTGCAGCTTCCTTGCAAAATGTCCCTTTGTGCCACCTGGCGGTCATTTCAGGGATGACTTTAACTAGATTTTTAATAAATTTTTATTTGAAAAACGAGCAAGTCTTGGTTTACGAGTGCCGAGTATCATGTATCACGCATGCGCCTCTTATTTTGACACCGAGCGTCACTCTTGCACTGCGGAATTGTGTGTAATCGTCTCCTCTGCTGGGTCTTAGTGCTTGTCTCTTACTTGCATAATCAACATCTCCCTCTCTGTTTCAGCGTCTCCTATGTGTGTGCGCGCGTAATTTGACACACACACACACACCGACACACGCACAGACGCTCTCTCACATTTTCACCCCCTCCCCGGCTTCACAAACACTCAGAAATTCTGCTCTGTCGCGATTCTTTTCAAAGGTAAGGTGCTGGTTCATTTGTTTTGTTTTTGTTTTTACTTTACCGCAGTGATTCCGTTAGTATGCTCTCATGCCAGTGTCAGAGAGATTTATTTTTTTCCTGTTAAAACTGTGTTTCCGTTGTGTGTGTCTGTTTGTTGTGAAACTTAAAAAGTGATTCCTTTAGTATACTCTCATGCCAGTGTCAGAGAGATTTATTTTTTTCCCGTTAAAACGGTGTTTCCGCTGTGTTTGTGTGTGTGTCCGTTTGTTGTGCAACTTAAAAAGCGAGGTTTGGAGAGGGAGGAGAAGTGTTATTGTGTAAAACGAGGCGAGGGAAGGGGCTAATTCCACACACACACACACACACACACACACACATACACGGCGCCTGCACATACCAACAGAAACACTTATCTGACGGGATTTATTTGTACTTTTTTTAAAGGTAAAGTGCAGGTTAATTGCTTTTATTTTCACTTTATAGATTGTATTAATTATTTTTATGTATTTATTTTTTTGGGCTGTGGAATGAATAATTTGAGTTTTCATTATTTTTTATGGGAAAATGATGATTTGGTTTACAAGTGTTTTGGAACACGAGCCCACTTCCGGAACAAATTATGCTCGTAATCCAGGGTTCCACTGTACTTAAAATACTTTTTTTCACTTAAAAGTGGAAGTTAAAATGGAAACAGAGGAAAATATCCATGTACATCATCCACATAATAATGCCATATATCTGCTTGAGTTTCTTAGTTTATCATTTATCACCTGGTTCAAAGTAGCAACAGCAGTAAAGTTTGCTTTATATTGGAACATACACTGTGCATTTGAGTTTCTATTTTCTATTTCTCACAAAAAGCAAAAACAATTTTTTAATTTGTTTTACTTTTGGACAAATGTATATATTTTTTAATTAATTTAATTAATTTAATTAATTAACCATACCATTTTCACATTATGTTAGAATAAAAGTTGGCGAGTTTTTACAATCACAACAACAGGTAACGAACCTCCCACCACGGCTAAGGATCTGAACTCATTAGGTGCGCATCATCTTCTGACACGCTGTCCTCTGCATCATCAGTCCAGTATGAGATAGGCAGGGTGAGTTACAGCCTGAGGATACGAGTCTGTAAAACACACAGTAGTCGACTATCACGGTTGGCCTAATAAGCCAGCTTTGGCTGCTAAAGCCTCGTTCTGCTGGATGTGATATTCCTGGAAGCGCATCGAGATCCGCTGCGTCATTTTTATTTTTTATTTTATTTTTTAATTAATTAATTAATTTATTGTCACCATTAAAGTCAGTTAATAAGCATTTCACTCTATATCATACTGGCTGTGTATGTGACAAATAAAATATAAATTTTGATGTAAGATTTGATGCTAATATCTCAGAAAAGCAGGTCACCAGCACTTTATAGTAATGGAGTCATGTATGGCCTCTGCAACTGTACAAGATTATAAAAGACTTCTTAGCAACTACCACAAAATGCTATAAAAAGTTTTATATTGTTATTTTTTTTGCCAAACAAAATAAGTATATAAAATATGAATAAGTACAAGTGTGCTTAGTCGATTCTTTAAATTCTTTAGTGCACTGACATTCACTGAAGCAGTACAGACTGTTAAAAACTCCTTAATGGCTAGTCCACTGAAACATTGTAAGGTTTCTAATTCAAGCATATAGACTGGATGAATATAAAAAATGGAACTAAAGCATGTGAATGCTCAGCATCTCTGCTCTTCAGTGCTGTTTTGAGAACATTGACTAGAACATGTTCAGTACATGTTCAGGGAGGCTGCAACTTACGCCAACTTCACCGACTTGGAGGAGTATACATCATCAGTGACCAGCTACATCAACAAGTCCACCAATGACTTCATTGTCTCCAAGAACATCATCTCACACCCCAACTAGAAACCATGGATTACTGCAGAGGTACATGCACTTCTGAAGACCTGAGACTCAGCCTTCAAAGGGGGAGACAAGGTGGCCCTAAGAACACCTATGGCCAAACTGTCCCGGGCCATCAGAGAGACAAAAACACGCACACGACCAGAGAATTCTCAAACAATTCAGGGACATGGTGCATGTGGCAGGGCATACAAGCCATCACCAACTACAGGACATCACCTGCCTGTGACAGTGATGGCTCCCTTCCAGATGCGCTGAACAGTATCTACGCTCAGTTTGACACGCAGAATGCACTAGGTGCTGTGTGTGTCCACAGCGAATGTGAGGAAAACTCTACGCTGAGTCAACCCACGTAAAGCTGCTACATCCCTGGCAGAGTGCTTAGTGTTCTTACCAACATCTTCAACATCTCTTTGAGCAGAGCTGTTGTTTCCACATTCCCAAGTCCACCACCATCGTCCCTGTGCCAAAGAAATCTTCTATGTTCTGTCTCAATGACTACCCTCCTCACACCTAGACAAGCACTCACACCTAGACAAGACATTCAAATGCTGTACATAGATTTCAGTTCAGCATTTAACACTATCATCCCCCAACACCTGATCGGGAAGCTGAGTTTGTTGGGCTTGAACACCTCTTTCTGTAACTGGATCCTGGACTTTCTGACTGGAACTAATCGGATTGGGAACTGCACCTCCGGTACTAGGGCCCCCAGGGCTGTGTGCTCAGTCCCCTGCTGTTCACACTGCTGACTCATGACTGTGTAGTGAAACACAGATCCAACCACATCATCAAGTTTGCTCATGACACAACTGTGGTGGGTCTCATCAGCAAGAATGATGAGTCAGCATACAGAGAGGAAGTGCAGAGGCTAACGAACTGGTGTAATGACAACAACCTGTCTCTGAACATTGCTAAAACAAAAGAGATGGTTGTTGGGGAAGACATCTACACCACAGGCTACATACGCAATGCCACCAGCATTGTGGCTGAGAGGACACACCCCACTCACTCACTCTTCACCGTCCTGCCATCTGGAAAAAGGTACAGAAGCATTTGGGCCCTCACTTCAAGACTGTGCAACAGCTTCTTCCTACGAGCCATCTGTCTTCTCAACAAAAAGGGACTGGACTAATAAACATGCACACACAATCACTCAGATAAACTCAGCTACCTCAAAACATTGGGACTCAACTGATAAACACACACGTGCCGACACGCTGATCAACAACCATCTAACAATTCTTCATACCAATCTGTAATTGCACTTTTGCACAATTATTACTTATTACTTTTATTACTTATTTGCACAAACCTCTTTTCTATCTTCACTGCTACTTACAAGAAATGTTTACTGTTTTTCCTCCCACTACTTCAACTCATTACCTCATCACTACGAAGTATTGAAATGTGTCATGTTGTCACTCTGTCATTCTTGTTTGCACATTTGCATGTGCACTATATGTTGTCCCTTTTGTATTGGATTTAGAAAGTTTTATTTCAAAATGACAATCTGTCTTGTCTCAGCTAGTCAACAAATAGGTTTCTTAGTTAGCTAGTTAGTTTTGTTAATATATGTTGTTAATTTATATTGTTTCATTTTACTGTGTAATAAACTGTATATGGTTGAAATGTGTCAAAAAGGCGAGACGCGCGGTTGATGAGATGGATCCAGGTGCAAATGTGGGTGCAGGAAGTTAATTCTCTCGATATCCTGACAAATGAGAAACGCTCAGGCAGAACTGTGGTCATGAGAGTGGGGGTGTGAGATCAGTGCCATGAAGTCCATCCTTGTTGTGGTCAGAGTGGTCACTGGAGAGAGACCTCCAGTGCTTGATTCATTCGCAATGTTTGTCCATTAGATTGGGATGAAGACCTGACGAGTGGCTCCGATGAGCTTGCAGAAGGCATTCCAAAATTGTGAGGTGAACTGTGGACCCCAACCACAATCAACATCAATGGGGAGGCCATGAGGTTGAAACACATTAGCGACATGAAGCGATTTGAATGAAGTGACAATAGAACTTGGCAAAACCCAGGAACTGTTGGAGGTCTCGCTGCGAGGCTGGAGTGGGTCAGTCGGAGGCGATTCCATCTCCAGCCTGGAAGGGGAAATAACAAAACCCAGGTTGTGTGAAACTCACAATTCTCCATTTTGACATAGAGGTTGTTCTTTAAGAGCCTCTGTAGAACTTGGAAAATGTGGTGCCGGTGCTCCTCCAGGCCCAGAGAAATTAAGAATGTCGTCTAAGTAGACGAGCATGAAAGAATTATAAAAAATCGTGGAGAACATAATTAATGAGGGCCTGGAAGACGGCAGGGTGTTGGTCAGTCCAGTGGAGGATTCAGTGGCACACAAGGGATCTTTAATGCGCTGATCAGTTCCTGGTCGGAGCCGGAGTCCATGAGCGTCTGAACCAGGAGAGCTCGGCCGCCAATGATTTGGGTTATAGGAAGTAAGGGGCATGGTTCTGGGAGTCTGTCTAGACGAGTCGCCTTGAACCTCCACAGAAAAAGCAGACCCTTTCCAAACAGCGGTGGCGTCTCTCCTCCTCAGAGATGCAAGTCTCTTTTGATAAAATGCAACCCAAAAGATTCATTTTAAAAAAATACTGAGTACAGGAATTATTCATATTTAAACAGGTTTAATCATTCGGTTTAACTGTATATTGTTTTGCAATTTATATAAAAACAATATATGAATAACACAAACTATAATTCCTATCACTTTAACACAGAATCTTTCATTTAGTTAACCACCTTTAGTTTCCTCCCTAACTTTTAATGCTGGTGATGCACTAATGCACCCCCAGCATTAGTGCTATGTAATATAGAAAAAATAACAAGTATTAGTTATTATTCAGCACTCGCTAGTCAGTTATTCAGTTAGTCTGAGTGATTTGTGTGTGCGTGCGTGCGTGCGTGTGTGTGTGCGTGCGTGTGTGTGTGTGCGTGTGTGTGTGTGTGCGTGTGTGTGTACGTTTATCAGTCCATTCCCTTTGTGTTGAGGAGATGGATGGCCTGTGTGTAAAAGCTATTACATAGTCTGGATGTGAGTGCTCGAATGCGAAGAGTGCGTGTGAGGGGTGTGTCTGATCAGCCACAATTCTAGTGGCTTTGCGGATGGAGCATGTGTGGTGTATGTAGGTGTTTTCAATAGAGGGAAGAGAGACCCCGATGATCTTCTCAGCTGTCCTCACTGTAGGGTCTTGCGGACTGATATGGCACAATTCCCAAACCAGTCAGTGATGCAGCTGCTCAGCATGCTCTCAATAGTTCCTCTATAGAAGGTGGTGAGGATAGGTGGTGAAAGTCTTTTCTCAGGAAGAAAAGACGTTGTTGGGCTTTCTTTTGCAGAGCTGGTGTTGAGGGACCAGGTGAGGTTCTCCTCCAGGTGGACATTCAGGAATTTTGTGCTCTTGACAATCTCCATTGAGGAGCCGTCGATGTTGAGTGGAGAGTGGTCCCTCTTGAAGTCAACAACCATCTATTTTATCTTATCGACGTTCAGAGACAGGTTGTTGTCTTTACACCAGTCCGTGCACTTCCTCTCTGTATGCTGATTTGTCGTTCTTACTGATGAGACCCATCATGGTCGTGTCATTAGCAAACTTGATGATATGATTGGAGCTGTGTGTCGCTACACAGTCATGAGTCAGCAGTGTAAACAGCAGGGGACTGAGCACACAGCCCTGGGGGGCTCCAGTGCTCAGTGTGGTTTTCCCCTCTCATTGCAAAGTCCACATACTGATGGAATTCAGGAAGCACTGACTTGAGATTTGCATGGTTGTTTATTGCAACAATAAACCCTCCATCAGGGTGTGTGTTCTGCAGATTACTGATCCTCGCATACAGTTCACAGAGTGCCTCCTTAGCATTAGTGCTAGGTGGCATGTACACTCAATAATGAAAACGGTGGTGAATTCCCATTAGTTAGTGTAATTATTTTTATTAAAATATACTATTATATATTGTACTTTTAATTATCTATACTGTATTATACAGGTATTCCCCTACTTACGAATGAGTTCCAGAAGCACCAAGTCAGATTTGTTCATAAGTCAGGGAACAAAGTGATTCTTTGGCACAAATATACCATACCATTGGTAAAGCATACCAATTTATTTGACTAAATCTGTCATTTTCCCAACACCGCCATCAAGTGGCCAAAAACCATAACCGCACCTAAGGAAATGAATCTCACAGTGAAATGTTGTCTCTGCGCCTTTATATCATGAGGGGAATCCCGGATGCAATTTTGTCTTAGGCCAGATTTTCTACTTCGTTTTTTAAAATAATTCTGACCACACAACCTATGTTTTAAAAATATCTTTGTCTACATAAAAATGCAAAATGCCCTGTTAAGTTTTCTTAGGAGCATCCCTAATTAACAGGGGGCCAATCAGAAGTCTAGACGTTATTGGTTACACTTTGTAGAAGTCCGACAGGGTTTCGTCCAAAACCGCCATCGCTGTCTGTGGGGCCGTGTTGCTAGAGTATTGTATCTAGCAGCAGTGAACTTCGTAGTATATTCAAGCACCACTGTTTGTTAATGTAATATGTAACTGCGCATGTATAAGAAATTTCCCCAATAGAAATGGAAACTCCATGATTCATTACACAACCCAAAAATATTAAATATATTATTCTATTAATATATTAATAGAAAAAATAAAGAAAGAAATTAACTAATTATCTTGCACTATACCTTTGAAAAGAATCAGGCGGTGTGTAAAGCTGGGACAGGAGAGGAGGAGGAGGGGGGGGAGGGGTTATTGTGTAGGACGATTTTCACACACACACACACACACACACACACACGCACGGATGTCAACCTGCACTTTACCTTTGAAAATAATCACTCCAGACAGGAGGTTGAGTTATTGTGTAATATACACATATACAGTGGAACCTCTGATTGTGAGTAACCCGGTTCAGAAGATAGTTCGGGTGAGCATGCAGAATAGCTTTGACTAGCCCAGGGGTAAAGTCTAAGCAAGATGGGGAGGCTGACAAAGCCTGCAAATCTCCAATTCTCTTCAAAGAAGTAATGGCTATAAGAAAAACCATCTGACAGGTGCTGACTCTGGTGGTTCAAAAGGGGGTGTCAACCATCCCCTCTAGCACAATAGCTAGATGCCAAGAAGGGACTGTAGTTTTAATGGGCGGCCTCAACTGTTTAGCTCCACGAATAAAGCGGGGAACTAAAGGGTGCTTTCCCACAGAAATCCCATCAGTCAGAACATGACAAGACAAAATAGCGGCTATGTAGAGAGTACTAGGGCATAAGCTCCTGCTCCCGGGAGCAGAGCTATTGGAGGAAATGCATAGAGACGTAGTCTGGGCCACGTATGGACCATCGCATCCAAACCCAGGGGAGGTGGAGGACTCAGAGAATAGTAAAGGGAACATTGTGCTGTTTCTTGCGAGGCAAAGAGGTCCACCTTTGCTACATGAAATCTCTCCCAGATTTGATTAACTACTTCGGGATGGAGTCTCCATTCCCGATGTGTCACAGTTTGTCTGAATAGTAAATCTGCTCCCACATTCATATGCCCCGGAACGTAAATCGCCCTGAGGGACAGGAACTTGTCCTGTGCCCAAAGCAGAACCTGGTGCGTTAGCCTGTTCAAGTGGCGCGAGCGCAGTCCGCCCTGGCGATTTATGTAGACCACCGTAGTGTTGTCCACCCGCACTAGGACATGGTAGCCCTAGCACTCCCTGAAAGTAGTGAAAAGTTACTTTCTGGCCTAGCTTGATCTCCTTTAGGGTGTTGAGAATGGATTCAACATGCACAGGAGACAGCTATGCCCGCATTACGGTCGAATGTGACACCCAAATATGGCGTACTTTGAGCAGGAAAGAGCACGCTTTTCGTGGCATTGTGTCTCAATCCTAAAGAGTCGAGATGAGCTACTGTAGGACGACATCTCGATGTCGAAGCGCTAGCTGCTGAGACTGAGCCAAAATCAGCCAGTCGTCTATGTAATTCAAGATATGGATGTCCTGGAGTCGCTGCATCCATACATTTTGACTCGGTGACATAGAGACTCAATGCCATGAAAAGCATTCTCTTTCCTGCTCAAAGTATGCCATATTTGGGTGTCAAATGGGATTCGACCATAATGCGGGCACAGCTGTCTCCTGCGCATGTTGAATCCATTCTCAATGGATTTGTAAATGTGCGGGTTGACAGATCTAGGCTGAATGGAAGGACCCGACACTGGTAAGCCTCGCCCCGAAAGCGTACCTCAGGAACATCCTGTGTTGTGGCAACATTTCTCTATGAAAATATGCATGCTTCAGGTCGATTGTCGCAAACCAATCCTCTGGATGTATTTGAGAAACAATCATATCGACTGTCAACGTTTTGAACTTGTATTTTTTGAGATAGCAGTTCAACCCTCAAAAATCCAAAATTGGACACAACCCCCTGTTTTTCTCGGGAAGCAAGAAATAGCGACCGTAATAACCTGACTCTGTCTGGGAGGGGAACATGTTCTATGGCCCTTTTTCCCAGCAAAGTCTGTAATTCCTGAATCAACAAAGGTGCTCGTTCCAGTTTCATGGAAGTGGAGATCACGCTGTTGAAACACGGAGGACGATGAGGGAATTGAATCCTGTAGCCTCTCTCTACAGTGCTTTGAGACATGCCTGGCAGTAGCATCCACGCTGCCAGTTTCTCCGAAAGTGGCAGAAGTTTTGTCACTTCAGCTAGATGGGGGGGTGTTAGATGTTCGGCATCCTGAAACATGGCAGGAGGCAACCAAACACCTAACACTTTGTCGGAGACTGCTGTTCCCTGAAACACCAGTGGTGGCGGAGATTGAACACCAGCCTCCTGAGGGTGCCGGGAAAGAGACTTTCTTCCATGATGCAATTTTATGTACCCCTCCCTGGGGGGAGACACCCTCTCTGTCCTGGGCGCATAAGCTTCAGGACTTTTTCTTAGAGGAGATAATACTCCTCAAGTACGGTCTCCTTGTGGCGGATTGCGAAGCGCGGTGCACTCTCTTTCTGTGTCTCACGCTCCGTGAAAACCAGACCTGGTCGGGACTGGGTGGCCAATCCCGACTGTTGAGCACGGCGGGGAAGAAACCTGACAAAGGCTTCTTCATGAAGTTTCGCCTCCCGAAACCTATTGATGACAGTGCTAACGGCGTCACTAAACAGGCCGGAAGGCGAGATGGGGGCATCAAGGAGGAAAGCACGATCCTTGTCCTTGATGTCCGTAAGATTAAGCCACAGATGTCTCTCCGTAGACACCATGGCACCCATATAGCGGCCGATAGCGCAGGCCGTCTGCTTGGTTGCACGGAGAGACAGATCTGTAGCTCGGCATAATTTTAAAAACGCCCTTTCATCGATGACCCCGCCGGTGCCCAAGTCATTCAGCAGATCAGCCTGGTACGCCTACAAAACTGCCATGGTGTGCAGAGCAACACCAGCATGACCCACTGCCTGAAAAGCTTTCCCCACCAGCGAAGATGTTAGTCTACACGGCTTGGTGGGGAGTGTGGGCTTTTTCAGGGAGGATGACGTCCCAGGAGAGAGATAGCCCGCAAGCGTCTCTTCTATCTGGGGCATCATCATATAACCCTGTGTCTTCGCATCAACAACATTAGAGTAGATCGATATCGATAGCACAAAAACACGGGATGAGTAAGACGTCTTCCATGAACTCGTCATGAAGATCGCCAAAAAAGGGGAGAGAGCATCGTTGAGGCCCCTCCCCCTGGCCACCTGTCAGAAACCTGTCTAAATTTGAACGCTTGGGGCACTTCTGCTTCTTCGGCCAGTCGAGGTGTAAGCGTTCAACAGCGCGTTACAACCTCAAATAACTCCTGATACGCTCCATCATCACTAGAGGAGCGCTCTGAAGTGACAATCTCCATCTCCGCTGAGGCGAGAAAGGAAGTCTCTTCCACCCCTTCTCAAGAAGCGCCGGAGCGCGCATGAGAAGTGGACGCTAAAGACTCATGATCTGGCGAGAGCGCAAGTAAAAAGGAGGATTCCGTCTCATGCTCTTCCGCCAGATCAGCACGCGAGCCCCTGGAATGCGCTGCAGCTCATGGTTTCGTTTTAAAGAAGGTGAGCCGAGCGCGAAGGATTTTAATAGGGAGGAGATCGTCCCTCAAGCCCGAGGACAGCATGTTCTTCCCCCCAAACACTCAAAACAGAAAGCGTGGAGATCACCCTCCGCGAGATATCTTTCACATGGAGGCACGCATCTCCTGTCTAAGTGTGCCATCTTTCTGGTGAGTAATATGAGACTTTCGCTTTCTTTTTTTTTGCTTTGAAAAAGTGCTTGCACTCTCGCACACACACAATGTGGTCCTTGAAGACAAAAACACCTGAGGATGTTTCCGGTCCAGTCCTATTTATAACCTGCAAGGTGCACCTCATCAGATGATGTCACCTAACCGAGGTTATATGAGCCAAAGTTTGGCATGTTTGACACACGTGCTTCACAACCGGTGGAACAAAGGGACGTTCCCATTGCGTTTTCACGCAGCATCGAGTGTAGCTTTTGAAAGGGAACCTGTTTATTTAGCCAAGCATTTTTGTAAATAGATTTGCCTTAAGTAAAGGAGCAGATCTGGAGGACTCATGGACGTAGAGTATTATGGCGAACTGGTATGTTAAGATGCTGTCTTCCACACTCTCATTGATGACTCATGTTTGTTGATGGTGAAGTGATGGGTTTCTTTACATCTCAGGGAGCCCACATGTCTGTTCTGGCTCTCCCTTTTAGTTATGCTGTCATAGTTAGTCCTGCCAGAGTGCCTGCTTGCACTCTGCACTAAATATACATTCACCTTATACATTGTGTGACTCTTCTGCTCTCTACTCTTCTCTCTTTTTCCCTCTTCCTGTCTCTCTGTCGAGCTATACATGTTGCCCCTGAGCTACCTGGACCTGTCTGACTCATCCTGGTCTCCCACTTCTGGTTGGAGATCTCATCGCATGGATGAACCATGAGGTCTGCTTGGGATGCATGTGGTGACTTGGGACGGTTCCCCTTTTCCACGAAGACGGGCCTGGCCTCGGCTGACAGCTGTTATCTGAGGATTTGTGACTGCAGTCACTCGCTATATCAGGACTGGAGTTTCCTACAGTGTACCTGAGCCTCCAATAATGAACTGGACTCTACACACGTGGACAAAATTGTTGGTACCCTTCGGTCAATGAAAGAAAAACTCACAATGGTCACATAAATAACTTTAATCTGACAAAAGTAATAATTTAAAAAGATTCTATGAATGTTAACCAATGAATGTCAGACATTGCTTTTCAACCATGCTTCAACAGAATTATTAAAAAAAAAAAAAAACTCATAAACAGGCCTGGACAAAAATGATGGTACAGAATACTGAAAATAATGTGACCAAAGGGACATGTTAATTCAAGGTGTGTCCACTAATTAGCATCACAGGTGTCTACAATCTTGTAATCAGTCAGTGGGCCTATATATAGGGCTCCAGGTAGTCACTGTGTTGTTTGGTGACATGGTATGTACCACACTCAACATGGACCAGAGGAAGCGAAGGAAAGAGTTGTCTCAGGAGATTCGAAAGAAAATTATAGACAAGCATGTTAAAGGTAAAGGCTATAAGACCTTTTCCAAGCAGCTAGATGTTCCTGTGACTACAATTGCACATGTTATTCAGAAATGTAAGATCCATGGGACTGTAGCCAACCTCCCTGGACGTGGCCGCAGGAGGAAAATTGATGACAAATCAAAGAGACGGATAATCCGAATGGTACCAAAAGAGCCCAGAAAGACTTCTAAAGAGATCCAAGGTGAACTTCAAGCTCAAGGAACATCAGTGTCAGATCGTACCATCCGTCGTTGTTTGAGCCAAAGTGGACTACATGGGAGACGACCAAGGAGGACACCATTGTTGAAAACAAATCATAAAAAAGCCAGACTTGAATATGCCAAACTACATGTTGACAAGCCACAAAGCTTCTGGGAGAATGTCCTATGGACAGATGAGACAAAAATGGAACTTTTTGCCAAGGCACATCAGCTCTATGTTCACAGATGGAAAAATTAAGCATATCAAGAAAAGAACACTGTCCCTGCTGTGAAACATGGAGGAGGTTGTGTTATGTTCTGGGGCTGCTTTGCTGCATCTGGCACAGGGTGTCTTGAATCTGTGCAGGGTACAATGAAATCTCAAGACTATCAAGGGATTCTAGAGAGAAATGTGCTGGCCAGTGTCAGAAAGCTGGGTCTCAGTCGCAGGTCATGGGTCTTGCAACAGGACAATGACCCAAAACACACAGCTAAAAACACCCAAGAATGGCTAAGAGGAAAACATTGGACTATTCTAAAGTGGCCTTCTATGAGCCCTGACCTCAATCCTATTGAGCATCTTTGGAAGGAGCTGAAACATGCTGTCTGGAAAAGGCACCCTTCAAACCGGAAACAACTGGAGCAGCTTGCTCATGAGGAGTGGGCCAAAATACCTGCAGAGAGGTGCAGAAGTCTCATTGACAGTTACAGGAATCGTTTGATTGCAGTGATTGCCTCAAAAGGTTGTGCAACAAACTATTAAGTTAGGGGTACCATCATTTTTGTCCAGGCCTGTTCCATGAGTTCATTTTTTAAAATAATTCTGTTGAAGCATGGTTGAAAAGCAATGTCAACCATTGGTTAACATTCATAGAATTTTTTTTAATTATTACTTTTGTCAGATTAAAGCTATTTATGTGACCATTGTGAGTTTTTCTTTCATTGACCGAAGGGTACCAACAATTTTGTCCACGTGTGTATATTAACTTAAACACACCTCCTGTTATACTCAACTTCCAGCCTCCAAACATACAGTATGACTGCAGATCAAGCCCGGTTATCCGTTATCACCCAAAAGAGGATGGGTTCTCTGTTGAATCTGGTTCCTCTCAAGGTTTCTTCCTACTGCCATCTCGGGGGGTTTTTCCTTGCTACTGTCGCCATCGTCCTCGGCTTGCTCATCAGGGATAATCTTATCATTTTGATTCATTCATTTGATTCTTATAAATTTGACACATTCACATTTCATACAAACTTACAGTAGGAGCCACACGAAATAGCCACTGCCATGTGAATGCCGTGCGGATCTCGTGCGGCTTCCCTTTGGACCCCGTGGTCCCCTCTCCTTCTCCTGCCAGGAAGACGTGTCAAGATTTTGCAGTAAACACGCCCATTCAAGCTCTATTTATTCATTTACCTGGTGCCACCACTAGATGGCGCTTTGTTCTCAAGAACACGTTAACACAAGCCAACAATTTAGCTGCGCTGAGTTGCAATCACGTGATTTTAAGAAATATGTGCTTCGGCATTTTTATAAAAATAATAATAATGTTTTTTTGACTGAGCACCATCAAAAGACATGAATGAACAAAGAAATCTATTTTTTAGTAAATATTCTTATATACACACAAAGTCCTTCAGGCTTTTTATAATAATAATGTTTTTTTGCTGTTTGTGTCCAGCATTAAATACTTATTTCATCCATTATTTGACCACGGATGGAAATCATAGCTGGAATGTGATTGTGAATTTATGACTGAAATAAAGCTGTTCATCGGCGTGCGTGAACCCGCGGCTCGTACTTTCACAGACATACTCCCGCAGAAAGTCATCACCTCTTGCAATAATGCAGATCAAACATACTACACCTGTCCATAAATAAAAAGGAATATTTAAGCATGTACGCAAAATGTATTTCACTTAAATATTACAGATTAAAACAAGGAATGTAAACTTCAGTTCATTGTGATGCGGACAAAAAGTCCAGGAAGGAACCGGGTTTTGTTATTTTACAAAATCTGAAAATACTCAGTACATTTATTAATTGCACTCAAAATATCAACTCCAACTATGAAGTCTGATTTAATTGATACCATTAAACATTTTACTTGTTTCTATTTATGTTTATGTTTTGCTGGCGAAATACATTTTAGGTAGAGACATCTGCTCGGTCTTGTTAATTTATTTTAAACCCCTCAATTCTGCCAATTCCCCCATCAGTGAAACCGGTTCGATAACTTCACACCTATCGTGAATGAAAGGTGAGAAAAGGGATTACAGTAACTGGGGGTTCTGTGGATGTTCACCTCGTGTTGTATAATAGACTAAAACAAAATCAAAATCATGTTTGCTTCAGCATTGGAAACAATATTGTTTTAGGCTAACTTTATTAAAGATTATACATTTTTGTATTCAGATTTGAGAGGTTTAATACGAATAACAAGACCAAGCAGACGTCTCTGCTTAAAATGTATTTCGCCAGCACAAAAAAATAGAATAAATATAAATAAAATGTTTAATGGTACCAATTAAATCAGACTTCATAGTTGGAGTTGATACTTTCAGTGTAATTCACAAATTTACCGAATATATTTAGATTTTGTAAAATAACGACAACCGTTTTCTTCCTAGACTTTTGTCCGCATCACAATGAACTGAAGCTCAGCACGTCGTCTTTCCTTGTTTTAATCTGTACTATTTAAGTTAAATATATTCAGTGTATATGTCTAACTATTCCTTTTTATTTATGGACATGTGTATTACGAAGTGAAGACCTGTCTTCAGTTGTTCCCCGCACAGTGTATCTGCACGGAGAGTTTGTGTGTGCTTGTGCACGTCTGATAGTGTTAACTAACTACCTGATGCGTGAATATGTCAACATATCTTCGTTAAAACATAAAAATGTGTCGACATTGAGCACCATCAAAAGACATGAATGAACAAAGAAATCTACAGTATTTTTAGTAAATATTCTTATATACACACGAAGTGCTTCGGGCTTTTTATAATAATAATGTTTTTTTTGCTGTTTGTGTCCAGCATTAAATACTTATTTCATCCATTATTTGACCATGGCTGGAAATAATAGCTGGAATGTGGTTGTGAATTGATGACTGAAATAAAGCTGTTCATCGCCGTGCGTGAACCCTGATTTGTCCGTAAACTTTCACTTTACAAAATGCAGCGTTTTGATCATCTGATAAACGCGTTCGATTTATCGATAAAAATGCCAGAAAGTCATCGCGTCTCGCAATAATGCAGATCAAACACAATACACATGACCATAAATAAAAAGGAATATTTAAGCATATACGCGAAATACATTTCATTTATTATTTCACAAAATTAAAACAATTAAAACAACAAGTACATTGTGCTGGTGAAATACAATTTAGGCAGAGACGTCTGCTCGGTTTTGTTAATTCTTTTTAAACCCCTCAATTCTGCCAGTTCCCCCATCAGCGAAACCGGTTTGATAACTTCACACCTATTGTGAATGAAAGGTGAGAAGAGGGATTACAGTAACTGGGGGTCTGCATGTGTTCACCTCAGAGCGTGCTGTATTCAGCGAGAAGACTAAAACAAAAACAAAATAATGTTTGCTTCAGCATTGGAGACAATATTGTTTTAGGCTAACCTTATTAATAATTATACACTTTTGGATTCTTTGTTGTACTTTAAATTCGAACAGAAAATAAAAGTGGGCTGGTAGGCACGTTATTTTTCATGTAAATTAAACGACTGAATGAAGTTAAATATACACAATAAATTAATAATTGCGTTTGCTTTACATTTGAGCACTAATGTGTAATAGCTTTTTCATTGTATATACCACCATATCATATACGTGTGTCTAATACTGTTTATTCATATTTTACATTACATGCAGTTTGTAATTTACTTGCAATTGTGCTTTTAAAAATAACCTATGTATCTACAGTATAAGCATATTTAACCACTTCAGCAGTGAATGAGAAATTTAGTCTTTTAGATAAAGACCTTAGATGATATAATTTTATTATTTAATTAATTATTTTATCAGAAATACAATTCTTATTCTCTATATTCTTGTTGAATATAGTCCTTCAGAGCAAGAACTGTGTCAGAAGATTCTGCTGAATCTCTTCTCACCTTTCATTCACGATAGGTGTGAATTTATCAAACTGGATGCGCTGTTGGCAAATACTGTTGGGGGGTTTAGATGAATTAACAAAACATTGCGGACGTCTCTGCCTAAATTTTATTTCCCCAGCGAATTAAATCAGACTTCATAGTTGGAGTTTGAGTGTAATTCATGAATTTACTGATTATTTTCAAATGCAGATTGACCTCTATATCAACTTGATAACTAGCAAATGCTTTAATAAAGGGCTCTAAAACAGCAGTAATATGAATGACAATGGAATATTACAGAACGGTGCATAGGCGTCAACTTGCACGATCACTAACCATTAAAATATTCGATTTGAATTAAAATGCCATATTATATGGCTTTTAAATAAAAATCCAACATTTTAACACATTAAGGATATTCGTGTTTAATAAAATTCTTAAATCCTCGTGTTCCAGTGTTTATGCAGTAATTTGGTCATGTTGACCCATGGGGTGACACTATAATGATTCATTCTTTATTATTATGCTTACTTACTCAGAGAGATTCTGTTTGATGCAGATTGACCTGTATATCAACTTGATAACTAGCGAATGCTATTAAATGCCACATATGTTTACCCCATGGGTGAACATGACCAAATGGTACCTTTATTACCAT
This sequence comes from Clarias fuscus, assembly GCA_030347435.1. Lineage (NCBI taxonomy): Eukaryota > Metazoa > Chordata > Actinopteri > Siluriformes > Clariidae > Clarias > Clarias fuscus. Next base: position 10,368,741 of record CM059223.1, on the reverse strand, counting down.
TTAAAACTATTTAGTATAATAAGTGGTGCAGAAGTGTATAATAAACTGAAAAGATAAACACAAAAAAGATGGACAGCTATTTATTTAATTATCATTTTAAATATTTATCAACATCCATCCATCAATGCAGTATGTCTGCATTTTAATCGATAAATCGCATGTGTTTATCACCTTTTGATCAAACGCTGCCTTTTGAAAAGTGAAACTGTGAGCCGCGGGTTTGAAATGAATTGTAGATTAATTTTAAAGCACGATTTAGTGCATCTCATTTCATTATTTCAAACATCATTTATGAATTACACTTGAACAGGCGGTAGAGCTCTGATTAGACTACGTACAGTAGGAAATAGGCTCAACATCTCGGAGCCCAAGCCTCATTTAAATAAAAAAACAATAATTAACAAATATTGTAAGTAAACAACAGTAGCACAAGTTTAGGAAAAAAATATTTAGACTCTAAATAGATGCCGAATTATTTTTTAAGGTGTGGCACTATTCTTATATTGCTCTTTGTCAGGGTAAATCGTTCAGTGACAACCCCGTAAAATTCCATCTACTGTAAATAGATACTGTACATCTGTATGAATAAACCGAGATGCCCACCCCTGTGAAAATGGCGAATTCTGGGCAAGGCTCTCCCGCGAGAGGTTTTGTCCGGACCACTGAGCTTCTACAGATTCTAAAATTGACAGTTACTGTTTTTTAATACATGCAGTGGAAGAGTCTGAGAATTTATTTACCATAAGCTTTGTTGTACTGTTTTTACACAACCTATGATTTAACCTATGCTATTATACAAATGGAATATTTTTTATGTTACACTCTAAAAACTGCTGTGTTAAATGTTAAAGTGCTGGGTTATTTTAACTGTTACTGGTTACTGTTTTAACCACTGCAGAGATAGTTAATCAGCAGTAGTTTTCACTACTACTATTAATGATAATAATTCTGAATGGAGAAAGCGCAGTCAAAGAAGAATCATCATTGAGAAGAAAATGAAGAATAAATACATATCACTATTTAAAGTTTGAGCTCGACATGTTTATGAGCCTGTCGCTTGCTGTCAATGGGCGCTTAGGGTTAGAGAGAGAACGCATTTTTGGCTTCAGTAGACACGCAATACTTCAAACACGACTGCCCCCTACAGGTAATAAACGGCATTTTCACAGCTTCCCGCAAGCTGCTGCGGAAGAGCGCGAGATCCCTTTCTTAATGGCCAGATCTGTAATTCGTTGTAAACCCCTCAATTCTGCCGATTCCCCCATCAGCGAAACCGGGTTGATAACTTCACATCTATTGTGGAATGAAAGGTGAGAAGAGGGATTACAGTAAGGGTCCGCGGGTGTTCACCTCGGAGCACGCTGTCATATTGTCAGCGAGTAGACTAAAACAAAATCATGTCTATACTTCATGTAGAGTCTGAGAATTTATTTACCATAAGCGTTGTTATATTGTTTTTAATCACTCTATACACAACCTATGATTTCACCCATGCTATTTTACAAATGGAATATTTTTTATGTTACACTCTAAAAACTGCTGGATTAAATGTTAAAGTGCTGGGTTATTTTATCTATTTATTATTATTTAGTAGATTGTCTGTTAGAAACACCCCAAATGAAATTAATCCGCTGTTTAACCACTGCAGAGAGTTAATTTAATCTGTCTCTGCTGCCGCATCCATTCACATTTGTGATAAGTGATTAATGCCCTATCAGATTTTTGATGGGGGAGCATTATGCATGATTAAATGACAAAAGAAATACTGATCCGTATGGGCAGATATTTGTTCCAGATATTATGCGCCATTAATGAAGTTCAGTTCTTTCAACCTGCTGATGTGCAAATGTGTTTGTGTTAAAGCCAGCTCAGGTGAACCTGATGAATGCAGGAGCGCACACCTGTGGCACTTTAATCGTTAGTGCATCTTGTAAATAGCTGATTAAACCTATGAACACAACTGTGTTCCACACACACACGCACACAACAGCATATGAAATCACGTAAAACCAAATGAAACTAGGGCAAAAAATATAAGCAGTGAAAAACACAGTAGTATACTGTAGGTGATCCCTGTCCTGCGATAACAGGCGCTAAACCTCTGGAACCTTTTAGTTTTAGTATTGTTCTCAAGTGTGAATGTTTATGGGGATTTAATCTGTCTCTGCTGCCGGATCTATTCACAGTTGTGATAAGTTATTAATGCCCCATCAGATCTTTGCTGGGGGAACATTATGCAGGGATAAATGACAAAAGAAATACTGATCTGTTGTAATGATGCGGGTCGCGCAAGATACAGATCCACGCATAAACTGTTCAGAACGGGCAGATCCACAGGCTGCTACCACAGCACAAAAAATACATAACGCTCTCTCATAAGTCCTCGGTAAGGGCATAAGCCCAGAGAGGATCCAAAGTTTTATTTTTTATTCCAGAGCGGAGGAATTTTGTTTATTTTGTGTTATCAGTTTTCTTTTGTTTCCTTTCAAGTTTCCTAATTAATAATCCCACGCCACTTCCAAACGGAAAGGTCTTCCCGTGCATATCATAAGCACTCTCACACACTCTTATTTCGTTAAACCCCTCTCATGCCCTGCAAAGCTCTTATCATTAAAAACATTGTGTGGTGCGGCTCTCCATACCACGCCACGTAACATCTTTATGGGTAGATATTTGTTCCAGATATTATGCGCCATTAATCAATCTGTTATGCAAATTTTTGACTATCAGCAAAAAAAAACATCATCAAAAATATAACGAAAACAAACCCAAGCAGAAGTTACATTTTGAGCTTTACTTTGCAGCAAAATATTATCTATCAGTGTATTAAACGAAAGTAGATAAACTACACCGTAATGTAAACTACATAGCCTGCATTTATATTCCGTATCTACAGCTATCCGTATAGATAAATTACACTATGTTTTTTTTTTTTTAATTGTCAAAGACAGTCATCTAGAGGAAGTTCATTCCACCACCTAGGTGCCAGAACAGAAAATATTCTGGATAAATGTCTTCCTCGATCCCGGAAGGCGAGCAGTGCTGGAGGATCGGAGCGAATGTGGTGCAGTGCGTGGTGTGATTAGAGCAGAGAGGTAAGTGGGTGCTGGACCATTTTTAGCTTTGTAGGCGAGCATCACGGTTTTGAATTTGAAAGCCAGTGCAGGGAACGGAAAAGTGGGGTGGTGTGGGATCAGCTGCAGAAGACGAATGGTGGACAGAGGCAGACTTGCCAGGAGTGAGTTGCAGTAGTCCACTTTTGAAATAAAAAGGGACTGAACAAGCACCTGAGTAGCTTGTCAAGAAAGAAATTGGCGGATTCTTCTGATGCTGTAAAGAAGAAATCGGCAATGTGAGTAAGGTTAGCAATGATTGTCCACAGTTACCTCAAGATTGCGGGCAGTGGCTGAAGGAGTGATCTGATTGTTGTCCAGGGATATCACATGGTCTTGCCCTGAGGATGAATTATCAGGGATGAACAGCAGTTCGGTTTTACTCAGATTGAGCTTCAGCTGATGAGCTACCATCCAGGATGAGATGTCTGTCAGATATGCTGAGAGACAGGTGGAAACCTGAGTGTCTGAGGGAGGAAAGGAGAGAATAAGTTGTCATCTGCATAACAATGGTATGAAAATCCATGAGATGATATGACCTTACCAAGAGACCGAGTATAGAGGGAGAACATAAGAGGACCAAGTACTGAGCCCTGTGGGATACCAGTAGAGTCTGCATAGGGCAGATGTGGATCCCCCCCCCCCCCCCCCCCCCCCATGTCACATCATACGACCTATTTTCTAGGTAAGAAGCAGACCATTGCCACGGTGTTCCATAGATTCCAAGGCTTTGTGAGAATAGATAATAGAATCTTGTGGTTCACTGTATCAAATGCAGCTGACAGGTCCAGGAGGATCAAAACAGATCATAGTTTAGTTGCTTCTCAATGTCTGACAGAAAAGCAGTCTCTATGGAATGTGCCACTTTGATTCCAGATTGGTTGGGATCATTAAGGTTGTTCCGTGAGAGATAAAGAGACATTTCGTTATATGCAGTCCTTTCAAGAATTTTGGAACTAAAAGAGAGAAGTGATACCAGTTGTTAACTTTTGCTGGATCCAGGTAGGGTTTCTTGAGGATGGGAATAACCCTTCCCTTCTTAAAAGCAGTATAATCTGAACATGACCAGATGATATGAAAGGGTTGATCATGGTTGTGGTGAAGGGCAGTAGGTCTTGTGAGATGGCCTGGAGCATTGTGGAAGGAATCAGCTGACGAGATGATCTGCTTAATCTCAGATGACGGATTGGAGAATTCAGCTCCAATCTGAGGCAGGGGAGGGAAGGTCCTGGGCTCGTATTCACAAAGCTTCTTAAGTCTAAAAGATGCTCCAAATGACACATTCAAAAGATAATTTTTAGAATTATGACATTTTCTTTTTTAGAATTTCCCCTTAAATTTCGGACTAAATCCTAGTAAAGATAAAAAAATATTTATGAAACATCTTAGCCCTAAAAACAACTCCTAAGGTAAACACTGAACGTAAATCTAAAAGTAAACACTGCTCTTCTGTCCAATTTAGTTTTCTTGTTGGTTTACTTTCTTCCATCTCTCTTGGATTGTTGGCTACATACCATCCAAAAGTGCAACTTAAATAGACTGTCTTGCAATCATGTAAATTGGTAAAAGGTGAGCCATTTTGCTCCCATCAATCTAAAATGGATCACAAGTATTAAAATCAGTATGGTAAATAAATATAAGAACTTAAATATCATGACTACTGCATGGAAATTGGTTGGTTCAAAAGTAGACACATTTTAAACATTTGGTTGTTTTAATTAACTTTAAGATATTTAGCCTATAACAGGAACTTTGCATAAAGTAGTCCGTAGTCATGAATGTACAAGTTCTCTATAAACAAACATTATGATTTCACTGTCTGTTCTCTTACAGTATCATGTACAGTGGAACCTTGGATTACGAGTATAATTCGTTCCGGAAGTGGGCTTGTGTTCCAAAACATTCGTAAACCAAATCATCATTTCCCATAAGAAATAATGAAAACTCAAATTACTCGTTCCACAGCCCCAAAAAATAAATACATAAAAATAATTAATACAATCTATAAAATGAAAATAAAACAAATTAATCTGCACTTTACCTTTAAAAAAAGTACAAATAAATCCTGACAGAAAATTGTTTCCATTGGTGCGTGTGTGTGTGTGTGTCACACACACACACACACACACACACACACAATGGAAACACCGTTTTAACAGGAAAAAAAGAAATCTCTCTGAGACTGGCATCAGCGCATATTAACGGACTCACTTTTTAAGTTTCACAACAAACGCATAAACACAGCGGAAACACCGTTTTAATGGAAAAAAGCGAGACTGGCATGAGCGCATACTAACGGAACCACTTAAGTTTCACAACAAACGGACACACACACACACACACACACACAATGGAAACACCGTTTTAACAGGGAAAAAAGAAATCTCTCTGACCTGGCATCAGCGCATACTAAGGGAATCACAGCTGTAAAGAAAAAAACAAACAAACAAAAACAAAACAAATGAACCAGCACCTTACCTTTGAAAATAATCGCGACAGAGCAGAATTTCTGTGTGTTTGTGAAGCCGGGGAGGGGGTGAAAAGGCGAGAGAGCATCTGTGCGTGTGTGTGTATGTGTTTGCGAAGCCGTAGTGGGGAGTTGAGAGAGTGATGCTCGGTGTCAAAATAAGAGTCGCATGCGTGATACATGATACTCGGTGCTCATAAACTAATACTTGCTTAGTTTCCGATTAAAAATTTATTAAAAATCTTTGCTCGGTTTGCGGAACACTCGTAAACCATGTTACTCGCAATCCGAGGTTCCACTGTATTCTATTTTTACAAAGAGCGCATTTCAAGACCTTTATAAAGGTCAGAGGTTATTTTTTATCATCCCTAGCAACGGGGTCAACCACACCTGCTCACTAAGATAAAAGTTTTTGTACTTTCCTTACTCAGAGTTGCTCTAAGACGTTTTCTAAATCACTTTTATTCTAAGACTCCCAGTTAGGACTTTTTAGGCTAAGATAAAGAGATTTCTAAGAAGCTTTGTGAATACGGGCCCAGATGTCTGATCTATACTGTATGTAAATGTATCTAGATGTATAAAAACGAGAGACGAAATCCAAAAACAGGCAGGATTATAGAAGAAGAGAGGTCACTGGAAAAGTCCCATGGGAACAAATGCGCCGTCAAATGCGAATACCTGTTAACAAAACTCACCCCGCATGATGCCATAGAGGCGTTCCTACACATTTTCTAAAAGAGCTCTGAGCAGGAATACTGGCCTCCATGGGAATGCAGCAGTGACATTCTCATTCTCATTCTGCTCACGGGTGCTCTCACACTTCTGCTCACACTTCTCTCTCTACGATGAGAATGCGGAAAGTTATCATGACTGAAATTCTTGCCCGCTGTGGCCCTTCCAGTGCACAAGCCACATAAGAGTTCCACAAGTGGGCTTATGATTCACACACTGCACCTAGAGCTCAGCTGGATGAACTCAACCAAATCTCAAACAGGTGGCACCAGCCGGAGCAGCTCACTTCATTCAAGGTGGACAACCCACTTCCCAAATCTACTAAAGGGTACGAGTTTATCCTGGTTATTGTTGACTATGCAACACACTACACTGATGCCATTCCACTGAGAAAAAAACCTCTAGGATCATGAGGGAGCTGGTACAGCTTTTCAGCCACGTGGAGCTACTCAAGGAGATCCTGACAAATCAAGGTATGACTTTTATGTATAAACTAATGTGTTATGTGTGCCAGCTGTTGCAGGTTAAGCAGATCCGTACCTCAGTATTTCACCCACAGACTGATGGGCTAATTGCACAATTTAAACCAACACTAAAGCAGATTCTGCACAAATAGTGGATGAAGGGAGCTGAAACTGGTAGCAACTGATACCGCACATACTTTTTGCGGTAATAGAAATTTGCTGGACCAGGGCAATTGCTTGCGCACCACCTGGATGGTAGGCCAGTGCTCCCACTCCAAGACATGTGAGCTTTCCTCTAATGGGATGAAGAGCTGAGACAGTTGGTATCTCAGTTAGCCCAGGTTCCTGGTAAAGGAATACATACATATCCTTCTCATAATCTGTTTTATAAACTGCAACTCAGAATCGTCTCAGAATCACTTTCAGACTTTCTACTCTTACTTTCATCAAGGAGTAAGATTATGAAAGTGTGACATCACTGTTTACAACACTGATAGCCAGTTTATAGATTATAAAACACATAGAAACCAATGAAAATCATAATGAAAAAAGGGTCAAATATTTTAACACTTGTAAACTGGGATTAATATTTTAAACAATGGTGTAAAATACTGTAATAAGAATATTCTGTTTCTATGTACATTTACATGATGATTGTATATACAGTAGGTGGAAACTTAAGTAACTGTACATGAGGTGCACCAGCAAGTTGAAACATTAATAAAAGAGAAAAGAAAAGGACATAATATAAGTGCAATGAAAATAATAATCTACAGTTTAAATATACAATATATATGAGCCTATTTATAGTGATGTCAGAGGAGGAGATTCCTCTCCCGACACAGAGCAGAGTTATTGAAAAGTCTTATTGCAGTTGTCAAAAAGAACATGATTCTTACAGTGCTGCCTGTTTTACGGTGAGAAATAGTTCACTAAAAAAGATGAAAGATGGCACTATCCACTCCAACCTGAGGGCGATAGGCAAACTGCAGTGGGTCTAGAAAGGTTTAAACCTGAGGTCTGAGATTTCTATAAAATTATATAATTTTTAAAGAATGTTTTAAAAATTAAAAATTTCCCTTTCACTGGTCTGAGCATGCTAAAAAGGCGTTCTCTGACTTATTGAACAAATTCACCTCCACTCCTATCTTCAAACAACCAGACCCTTCTCTCAAGTTTGTGGTACTTCAGACAGAGTGTGAAGAGAACTTCCAAAGTGGAGTTACGACCTGAATATGCTTGGCTGATCTGGCTTGCTTGTGGCAATATAAAATGTACAATAACATTAAATATAATTAATTATCCATGTGTTTTGGTATATTAAATATACACACGTGGACAAAATTGTTGGTACCCTTCGGTCAATGAAAGAAAAACTCACAATGGTCACAGAAATAACTTTAATCTGACAAAAGTCATAATAAATAAGAATTCTATGAATGTTAACCAATGAAAGTCAGACATTGCTTTTCAACCATGCTTCAACCTACATTATTTAAAAAAATAAACTCATGGAACAGGCCTGGACAAAAATGATGGTACCCCTAACTTAATAGTTTGTTGCACAACCTTTTGAGGCAATCACTGCAATCAAACGATTCCTGTAACTGTCAGTGAGACTTCTGCACCTCTCTGCAGGTATTTTGGCCCACTCCTCATGAGCAAGCTGCACCAGTTGTTTCCGGTTTGAAGGGTGCCTTTTCCAGACAGCATGTTTCAGCTCCTTCCAAAGATGCTCAATAGGATTGAGGTCAGGGCTCATAGAAGGCCACTTTAGAATAGTCCAATGTTTTCCTCTTAGCCTTTCTTGGGTGTTTTTAGCTGTGTGTTTTGGGTCATTGTCCTGTGCAAGACCCATGACCTGTGACTGAGACCCAGCTTTCTGCCACTGGCCAGCACATTTCTCTCTAGAATCCCTTGATAGTCTTGAGATTTCATTGTACCCTGCACAGATTCAAGACACCCTGTGCCAGATGCAGCAAAGCAGCCCCAGAACATAACAGAGCCTCCTCCATGTTTCACAGTAGGGACAGTGTTCTTTTCTTGATATGCTTCATTTTTCCGTCTGTGAACATAGAGCTGATGTGCCTTGGCAAAAAGTTCCATTTTTGTCTCATCTGTCCATAGGACATTCTCCCAGAAGCTTTGTGGCTTGTCAACATGTAGTTTGGCATATTCCAGTCTGGCTTTTTTATGATTTGTTTTCAACAATGGTGTCCTTCTTGGTCGTCTCCCATGTAGTCCACTTTGGCTCAAACAACGACGGATGGTGCGATCTGACACTGATGTTCCTTGAGCATGAAGTTCACCTTGGATCTCTTTAGAAGTCTTTCTGGGCTCTTTTGGTACCATTCGGATTATCCGTCTCTTTGATTTGTCATCAATTTTCCTCCTGCGGCCACGTCCAGGGAGGTTGGCTACAGTTCCATGGATCTTAAATTTCTGAATAATATGTGCAACTGTAGTCACAGGAACATCTAGCTGCTTGGAAATGGTCTTATAGCCTTTACTTTTAACATGCTTGTCTATAATTTTCTTTCGAATCTCCTGAGACAACTCTTTCCTTTGCTTCCTCTGGTCCATGTTGTGTGTGGTACATACCATGTCACCAAACAACACAGTGACTACCTGGAGCCCTATATATAGGCCCACTGACTGATTACAAGATTGTAGACACCTGTGATGCTAATTAGTGGACACACCTTGAATTAACATGTCCCTTTGGTCACATTATTTTCAGTATTTTATAGGGGTACCATCATTTTTGTCCAGGCCCGTTCCATGAGTTTATTTCTTTTTATAATTTTGTTGAAGCATGGTTGAAAAGCAATGTCTGACTTTCATTGGTTAACATTCATAGAATTTTTTTAAATTATTACTTTTGTCAGATTAAAGTTATTTATGTGACCATTGTGAGTTTTTCTTTCATAGACCGAAGGGTACCAACAATTTTGTCCACGTGTGTATGCACGCAACACCATTGTAAAGCAATGCTGAAGGTGTCCAAAATATGCAATAACCTCCTTTGAACAGTTAATGTTGAGATGTATCTACTACTTATTATCTGTGGTGCTGTTAATTGGTGATTGTTCAGGCTGGTAACTGTAAATGAACTTCTCCTCTACAGCAGAGGTAAGTTTTGGTTTTGCCTTCCTGGGAAGCTCTTCATGACAGACAGTTTCATCATGGTTCCTGATGGGTTTTGCAAATGCACTTGACAATATTGTTCATGCATGAACTATTCCAGAAAGACCTCAGTGTCTTAAAATAACAACTGACTGTTACTGTTGTTGTTACATAATTACCTAATGCCATATGTGTAATTTCACAGTTTTGAAATCCTGAGTATTGTCGTAGAATGTAGAAAAAAAATCACTAAACAAAACCAAAGAAATTTGCTTTGGTTTTGTGATCCCAAACTTTGATCCCAAACTTTTGAGTGGTAGTGTACTGTAATTATCGAATAGAAATAGCAACAGTCATAAAATCTTCTTTCTTCTATTAGAAAATTGACCCCAAAGACAGAGTCCATAGCTGCCAACTTTTCAGAAAAGCTTGGTTTAAGACTTTGAAAATATGGTCATTGGTTCTGCGCATACATGCACACACATTCATGTACTCTCATTATGCTCCTTCCTTTTTTGATCTCTATCTCTCATATTTAATTTCAGCCTTCCTATCATTGGAGCCCTATATCACCCCTGAGGGCAATGAAATTATTTACATACAGGACCGAGAAAATTACAATATTTGCATTGGATTTAATCATACACAAAACTCACATGTTTTCTCTGGCGTTTAAACCAACATGAGATGTTGATTTTATATATTGTGTTTGATTAGATATGTATGTGATGTGATTTTAATTGTCTTTTTATATTATTTAATTTTTTATGTATTTTTATGTGTATTTTTTAAGGAAGCACTTTGGGGCATTCTAGTTGTTAAAGTTCTATACAAATAAAGTTGAGTTGAGTTGAGACAAAATGACAATGCATTACTATTTACTGTATATTCATAAGAACAGTCAGAGGCAAACACACATGATTAAGAGAGAATACAACAGAACTAAGTTGAAAAAAATATTTAAAAATGATGTGAAATGCAGCAGTCACGCAGGACTCGTGGAACAAACAGAATGTATGAGGGTTGCTGCATATAAATATACATACATTATGCATATTTTGACATGTACAGTCAAAAATGAAGTGACACTAGTAATGAAAACTACTTAATAAGAGGGAAAGTAAAAAAAAATTACAGATGAGAAGTTCCCTCCCTGGTAAAATAATCACACGCCCTTTAAAACAGATGACTTAAAAATTAGAACGCAAATGGTGTCAAACTAAATGGTTAGTGTTTCAAATTACATGGAAGGAAAGTGTCTTAAACTAAAAAAAAAGAAAGAAGTGTTGTTAACATATCTCTCTACTCTTATAGAAAATAACAAAAATGATCTAGATTCTTATATCTAGGTTCTTATATAAGGAATAAGAACACTACAGGATTCTCCACATCTATAACTTACAGTAGTGAGGACTTCATGAACTTATTCAATAACAAAATTGTACACAGTAGGTGAAAAATTCAGGCTTTGTAACAAGACAACGTTTAATAAACAATGATGCAGCTGATAAGCTAACCATATCAGATCAGCACCTAGAATATTTTACTCCCCTTAAAGACAGTGAACTCATTTCACTCATCCCAAAATAATCAACCTGTGTACTAGATCTTGTACATACACATTTTACCTAACAAATAGTGCCAGAAATAATGGAAGATCTTTTACAAGATAGTTACCTCTTCATTCAGTAGTGAGTACGTTCCAGAATCACTAATTAAGAAACCTGACCTTGACCCCTGTCAGCTGTCCAAATACAGGCCGATATCAAACCTCCCCTTTATCTCCAAGATCCTAGAAAAGGTAGTAGCTCATGTTCATATCGACACAGAAATAGTACCAGTCATAATTTAGGCCTCATCACAGCGACAGCACTTTTTAAAGTAGTAAATTACATCATACTCATTCCCTGTCTATAGCACTTTATCCTGTATTCAGGGTCACAGGGACCCTGGAGTCTATCAAGGTGGGGTACAACCTGTATAGGGTGCCAATCCATTCAAGGGCACACAGTCACACACAGTCACACACTACTGGCATTTTTGGCAATTAGGAATGTGGGAGGAAACCCACCAAGCACGGGGAGAACATGCAAACTTCATGCACACAGAGACGGGAATCAAGCCTGGCTGGGAATCGAACCCAGACCCTTGAGCTGCAACCACTACACACCACTGTGCCACCTTTGATGGCATACTCACTCACTCACTCACTCCGCTTAATCCGCTTAATCCTGTATTCAGGGTCACGGGGGGGGTGGGGCCTGGAGCGTATCCCAGGAGACCTAGGGCACACCCTGGACAGGGTGCCAATCCATCTCAGGGCACAGACACACACACACACACACATACATACACTCACTCATTCACACACTACGGGCAATTTGGAAACACCTAACCTACATGTCTTTGGACTGTGCAAGGAAACCGGAGTAGCCCACCAAGAGAACATGTTCATGGAGAACATGCACACTGCTCCATGAACATGTCTCGAGACGATGTCCTAGGGGAACCCATGCAGGCTGTGTCTTTAGCTGACGGGAGTACGGCGAGGGCCACCAAGTGCACGGCCTTGGAGAATCGGTCGACAATGGTCATGATGGTGTTCTTTCCTTCGGAAACTGGCAGGCCCGTGATGAAGTCGATGGCAATGTGTGTCCAGGGCCAGCGGGGAACCGGAAGTGGTTGAAGTTCCCCTGGCGTTGGCTGGTTGGTGTCCAATAAATTGGAGGGTGCGGTGAGTACCAGGGTGTCTGGAAAGAAGGGAGGAATGGCCCCATTGAAGGACCTATGTTCTGATTTTGCCGGATACGTTGAGTCGTCCAGGTGGCGCACCTGCCGATTCGATCTCCGCAGCCTGTGCCTGGCGAACCCTCGTCTCCAAGTCCCACCGGAGAGGTGCAATGATTTTTGACGGTGGGAGGACAGGCGCGGGGTCTGCCCGGGGAACATCCTCTTCATGTTGCCGGGAGAGGGCGTCGGCCTTGGTGTTTTTGGATCCCGGGTGATACGACAGATGGAAATTGTAATGTTCGAAGAAGAGAGCCCACAGTGCCTGCCTTGGATTGAGTTGTTTTAAGTTCCGGATAGTAATCAGGTTTTGATAGTCGGTCCAGATGATGAACGGCTCTCTGGCGCCCTGGAGCCAGTGACATCATTCCTCCAGAGCCCACTTTATGGCCAACAGCTCGCAGTCCCCTACTCCGTATCGTTCTCCTTCTTTTTCTGGAGAAGAAGCTGCAGGGATGTAGCTTCTGATCTGGACCTCATTGGGAGAGAACAGCCCCGGCGCCCACATCCGAAGCGTCCACCTCCACAACAAATGGTTTGCTCACATCTGGATGGAGGAGAATTGGTATGGAAGGCGGAGATTGAGGTTGAAGGAGTGAGAAGATGGCCGTGTCAGGACAGTTAAAGGAGCTACAACCGTACTGTAATCCCGGATAAAGCGACGATAGAAATTCGCAAACCCGAGAAATCATTGAAGTTGCTTGGGGGTCTTGGGTAGGGGCCAATGACGCAAAACTTCCAGTTTCTGCGGGTCCATGGCCACACCCTGGGGCGAGATAACAAAACCCAGGAACGTGGTGGAGCGCTCGTGAAAAGCGCACTTCTCCAACTTACAATACAGTTGATGGGCGAGCAGTCTCTTGAGGACCGCCCTGACGTGTTGGACATGTTCGTCAGCGGTACGGGAGTATATGAGGTTGTCATCTAAGTAAACGAAAACCCATCGGCCTAACATGTCTCTGAGGATGTCGTTGATGAATTGCTGAAAGGCTGCGGGGGCGTTGCAGAGTCTGGATGGGATGATCAAGCTCTCATAGTGTCCTGTTGGGGTGTTGAAGGTCGTCTTCCACTCATCGCCCTCTCTGATGCGCACCAAGTTGTAGGCGCTCCGTAGGTCCAACTTTGTGAAAATGGTGGCGTCAGAGAGGGCGTCCAGGGCAGAGTTGGTAAATGGCAACGGATGCTGATTTTTTATAGTGATTTTGTTGAGCTCCCGATAGTCGACACATGGGTGTAAGTCGCCGCCTTTTTTTCTTCACAAAGAAGAACCACGCGGCGGCAGGTGAGGAGGAGGGCCGGATGGTGCCGTGGCGGAGGGTGTCGGCTACATACTTCTCCATAGCCTGCATCTCGGTGGTAGAGAGCGAGTAGAGATGGCCACAGGGGGGAACTGAACCCGGCTGGAGGTCAATCGCCAGGTTGTAGGGGCGATGAGGAGGGAGGTGAGTGGCCCGACTTTTGCAAAACACTTTAACCAGGTCCCAGTAGGCAGCAGGGATGGCGTTGATATCGACTTCGGGGGCCTCGGACTCCCTAGAGCATGTCCCAGCCGAGGCCCGTAGGCAAAGTTCGGCACAGGTCGGGCCCCATTGTGGAATTCAATGTTGTGTCCAGGAGATGGGTCATGTTGCAGTAGCCAAGGGTGCCGGAGGATGAAATGGGGGTGAGATGAAACTGGATCTGCTCTTGATGTTGGTCGATGATTAGGGCGATTGGTTGGGTGGTGATGGGGCTGGAGGAAAGGGGCTGACCGTCAACAGATGTGATCCGAACGGGCTGGGATAACGCCTCGAGTTCCACCCGCAGTTCTTTGGCATAAGCAGAGTCAATGAAGTTGCCAGTGGAACCAGTATCGATGAATGCCATACTTCTGACCCGTTTGTGGCCAAACTGGAGGTGCACTTGCACCGTGAGACGGGAAATGTTTGTGGTGGTGGCAGATAGATGGAGAGGGCCCGGCGAGTCGCTCTCCTTACTCACCTGGCCTGAGCGTTTCCCGGGCGAAGAGGGCAGATGAGGGCACTGACCCACAATGGGAACAAAGCCCCCCCCTCGGAAAAGCCGTTCTTGCTCTGCAGCAGTCCAGGAGGCGCGTCCTAATTGCATGGGTTTCCGCTCCGGTGTCAACCACGGCGGGAGGTGGAGAACCGACAGGTCCAGTGGCGGTGCTGGTAGGGAAGTGGCGTGCTTCAGGAAGTGGGGTGTAGGAGAAGAACGTGGAAGATCGGGACGTGGTCGGTGATGGTGATGGAGTGGCAGGCGGCAGGGTCCGAGGGGCTGGCCTCGGATGAGAGAGCAGTCGTTGGTCTATTCGGTCTATTTGGATCAGCCCCTCCAAGGTGGCAAGAAGCTCTCATCCGGCGAGCTTGTCTTTTATACGGGGAGCCAGTCCCTCGTAGTAGGCCGTCCGGAGGGCAGGGTCGCCCCAGGTGGTCTGCACGGCTAGAGTCCGGAAGTCGGCGGTATAACGGCTCACGGACGACCCTCCCTGCCGCAGGTGATAAAGCTTGGAGTCGGTCTCCACCTCAGCAGCAGGATGTTTGAAGGTGAGCTTCAGCTGACGGGTGAACTGGTTATAGGAATGGGCTGTATCTGAATCAGAACGAAGGACCGCCGTGGCCCACTCAGCTGCCTGCCCTGCCAGCAACGAGACGAGAAGGGCAATGCGCAACAGGTCTGTGGCGTATCTGGAGGAATTAAACTCAACACAAGATCCAGTGCGGTTAGAAACACACTACACTTCCCATCTGTGCCGTCCCATTTATCCGGTAAAACTAAGTACACTTCGAAGGGGGGAGGGGGTGACAGCGCAGCAGCCACTGCGACGGGCGGTGTCCTAGTCGGCTGATAAGCCGCCTCGCGGAGCGCCATGTTCTCCTGCCGTAGCTCCACAACCTTGTGGCGCAAGGCCGCGACATCTTGGACGCCAGCGCGAGACCCCACCACGCAGCTGCTCAATCAGCCTGGCATGACTGTCCACTACATTGCAGAGGTGAGCGTAGTCTGCTGGGTTTACTGCTGGCTCAGTCATTCTGTCACAAAGCAACCGGAAGCGGACCAGAAGACTAGCAGTTAGCCCGTGTACAGTTGATGGTAAACTCTAACGCGGAAGTAGCATGAGCAGGCAGGATAACCATGCAATTTATTATTAGAACTCTCTCATGCAGAGAGCAAGAGTTTACACAATTAAACCCGCGTTCTAACAACACACACTCAATCAGGAATATAACCCAAAATGGTGAGTACTCACGGAATTGAGGAGATAGCGTCGGAGACGGCATCGGTAGACTCAATGACTGAGCGATGTGCAGCGCCATTTTGCTTCCTGAATCGCGACCGTACTAATTCTGGGTCCTAATGCCGGTCGCGGTGAGTGCGCATGACAGTAATAGCCTTCTAATTAATGTTCAGGACTCAGACATAGTCTCAGTATTTATGTCTGCGTTACAAAAAGAAGTAGTTTTGTCCAAGAAGTTTTGTGAATAGATTTGCCTAAGTAAAGGAGCAGTTTTGGGGGACTCATGGATATCTGAATTGTAGTGAACTGGTAACCTTCACCGTATACTATGTGACTATGACCATACCTAACTCTTCTCTTCTCTTCTCTTCCCTTCCCTTCTCTTCTCTTCTCTTCTCTTCTATTTGCTTCTTTTCTTGTATCATTTGTCTCTTCTCTCTGTCCCTCTCTCTGTTACCCTCTGTTGAGCTACACACGACACTGCTGAGCTGCCAGTGATCCAGACTCCCTCTGCCCTCTGGATATGTCTAAATCCTGGTGACCCACTTCTGGTTGGTGATCTTGAATGCATGTGTTGACTGGGGACAGTTCCGTTTTACCATGAAGACAGTCCTGGCCTCAGTCAATGCAGACAGCTTTTCTTTGAGGACTTGTGACTGCAGACATTTAAGAGTTCAGGCCTCGAATTTCCTACAGTTTTGTACCTTAGCCTTCATTAACAAACTGGGCAAATTAACTTAAACACATCTTCTGTTATAGTGAACTTCCAGTATAACTACAAAACAATCCCTTCTATCTGTTATGACCCAAATGAGGATGGGTTGCCTGTTGAGCTTAGTTCCTCTCAAGATGTCATCCAGTTATGATAGGGAGTTTTTCTTGGCAATGTTGCCCTCGGCTTGCTCATCTTTAATTCATGCATATTTTCTCACACATTTCATACACATTTCCATTGTGATTCTCTCTCTCTTTCTCTTTCTGTTTCTGTCTCTCTCCCCTGTTTCTGTTAATCATGTTTATTCGCATTTGTTCTTATGAATAGTAAAAGTGCTACATGATTAAGCTCAACACAGACATTTTAATGTCACTGTAAATATTCACTACATTAACTCTTTAATGTTCCAACTGGTGTGTAAGGTTACCCTTCAGCCTGTAAATTAATTTCAATTAATTTAATTTGCAATCTAATTAATTTTATTAGATTGTTGATCCAACCATTACTATTATGACTATTATGACCAATTATTTACCCTTCTTTTGCTTATAAAGTGACAAAGCCTTGTGCGGTGCGCTCCAGCCTTAATATACCTGTGTATTGAAGAAAAGCAGGCGGGAACAGCAGATTTGACTTCAGAATAAAAGTTGTTTATAGCTGACTCAACAGAAAGAGGCTGGAGCTTAGCGATGTTGCAGAGTCTTCCACAGCTAATTATTTTGAATATGAATTGCATAATCAATTATAAGTGTAGCATGCGAGTGTGAGAAGATGAGTGAATGTGTGTCTCACGCACAATATGAGAGTTGTATACCGCTTTTAACAACTTTTATTGTCACAAAGCAGCTTTGCACAATTCATTAAAATTTTAATAATTTTCTTTTAAATGTCAAAAATGTGTATAAATCATAATGATTAGATAGTCCCTGATGAGCCAGCCAATGGCAATGGTGGCAAGGAAAACTCCCTGAAATAGCAATAGGAAGAAACCTTCCTATTGGGACCAGACTCAACCTATCCTCATTTGGGTGATAACAGATAGCAGGGATTGATCTGCAGTTATACTGTGTGTTAGGTGACTGGAGGTTCATTATTACATTTGATGTCTTTAAGTTAATATGGAATCCAGTTTGTTATTGGAGCCTCAGGTAGACTGTATGAAACTCCAGTCCTGAGCTATAAGTGACTGCAGTCACAAGTCCTCAGAGAACAGCTGTCTGCATGAGCCGAGGCCAGGGTTGTCTTCATAGGTAAGTGGAACCATCCCCAGTCAACACACACATCCCAAGTAGACAACACGGGGCATCCAAGCGACGACATCTCCAACCAGAAGCAGAGCACCAGGACGAGTCACGAAAGCCCAGAGGGGGTCTGGATCATTGGATCCAGAGACACACGGAGGGGGAGAGAGAAGGAGAGAGAAGAGAGTGAGAGGAGAGTGCAGAAGAGAAGAAGAGATAAGAGTTAGGGGAAAATATTAGAATATTAGAAATATTAGAATTAGAATGCCCCCCCCCCCCCCCCAACACACACCATGGGCACCAGTTTCAAGAGTTTAAACAGAAAGAAAATCAAACATGCCAGAATGCATGATCTGAGATGTAAAGTATTTGAGCAGGAACAGGCATATTTTGGACAGCGTTAAGACCTACTGCCTATTAACATGTTTACAAAGGAGTATAACATATGACCTTGACAGAACACCATACAGACAGTAAAAAGAAACGTAGCACCATAACATTAATGGGCTGTTTTGCTTCAGCTAGGTCTAAAGCTGTAGTTGAGATAGACATCATGGATAGATTTAAAACCCATCAGTTTTGGCACAAAATTCGCAGGCGTCTGTTACATGATTGAAATTTAAGAAGAATTTGAACATCTAGTGTGATAAAGCACAAATCCAAATGAACAAAGTATTTATTAAGGAGTGTATACACGTTGTAGAAATTAATATAAATTAATTTAAATCATGTTAATACTTAAACACATTCATGACTTTTATAGTAATTATAGTCTGCAATGTGTATTTATGTTCAGGGTGCAGTCAGCCTGGGCTACTTGGGTGATGAAGAGGAGGAATGTGAAAATTATGAGTAGACACAGGAATGAGTTGCAAAGGTGAGTGCTATATTCCCACTTTCTTTCATGTTTCCTCGTTATTTTTTTTATTTGTTTAACCAAAAAAAAAAAAAGAAGATATCGCTGCAAAATAATACAACAGTTTACAGACACAGTTGATGTTTTTTTCACAACTACAAAATTGCTTGTTTATCATTTTCACACAGAAAATGCAAGATTCAGACATACAAGTCATGAAATAATATAATTAAATAATTTTTAATTATTTTCAATGCAGGGCTCAGACATTTGTTTCAACTATCTCACAGCTTTGGGGACCTTGTGTCTGTTGAAGTAGTGAAAGTAACTGCTTGCTCATGGATGACTTAACATTTTTTGTCCTCTTTGCATAGGGTTGTGCTTAGTGGTTAAGATTTTGGATTACTGATAAGAAGGTCACATGGTCAAATCCCAGCACAACAAAGCTGCATTAGTGGCAACTGCCCAGATGTATGGTAAGATAAATGTAGGCTGCTCTGAATAAGGGCATCTGCAATTAAAAAAAATGAATAGAACCATGAAAGGGCTTCCTTCACCTTGTACCATCCCTAGGTATGATTGCTCCCCTCTTCACTGTTGGCCAGCTTTCACATTATTAACTTATCGTTCATTTGTGTACACTTTTGTATTTAATCGCTCTAATACAGCAGGTGGCAGTATTCGCCTAGTTGGTTAGTGAGCCGCTAATAAACACAAAGAAAAGAAAAGTACAATTAACTCAACCTTTGCCATATAAGTTAAGTTAAACCTTTAGTTATCACATATACATTACTGCACACTGAAATTCCTTCTTCATATATCCCAGAGTAACTGGGGTCAGAGTGCAGGGTCAGCCATGATACAGCACCTCTGGAGCAGATAGGGTTAAAGGCCTTGCTCAAGGGCCCCACAATGGCAACCTGGTGGAGCTGGGGATCAAACCACCAACCTTCAAAGCAGTAACTCTGCTAGCCCTCTGAGCTACCACTGCCTCCGATATCCTAATATATGCCTACTATTATTCATATGTTTCCTTCCTAAGTTATTATCTATAGCTGTGTAGTTCAGGAACTGAGGTCATGTGTGCTTTGAGCACACATAGATAGCAGATGAGACAGACATCACCGATTACCACACATTGTAAATCGTAGTACTCTTCTATGTTTAGGTAAGGTTGGCTCTTTAATTTATTTTAATTCAAACTCTGCCCAGGTACTCTGCCCAGGCCCTTTCAAGTGAGCGTTATGCTGATCTGTGCTTGGGCACAATAGAGAGTGTTCACATTATGTAATCATCCCGGGCTTTGGGGTCAGTTGTATTGGGATCTATGCATCGGCCCACAGTGTGAAAGTACCCTGACATAGCAGTTAGTGCATTGAGTAACTTAAATGATTTCATAAGCACTTTTTCCATGAAATGTTATTCGACCAAATCTATCTCTTGGGCAGTGGCAGCCAGGAACTGATTGGAATTGGTGAATAATTAAATTGATAATTGTGATACACTAATGTACTTTTGGTGGATACCAGACAGTAAAAAAAATATGATGATCATCTAATCTTGTCATAATAATACAATTTGTAATCCTAAAATAATTTTATAGGAAAAAAATTATAGAGAGTTTCACTGAAAATTATTAGTTATGTTATTAATTACGTTATGATGTTAGTAATATAAACCTGTATCATGTTTGTTTTTAATCCTCCATCAATAGCACATTCTTAGATGCACATCCTTAAGTGTCACCTCCATATCACTTTGCTAAAAATATAGAGCTTGTGCAACTACTTAATACTGTCACATGATGTTTTGCTGAATCAACATACATCTGTATATTTGACAACTTCTTTATTCCTTATGATTAATTCATAAAAGTTTGTTGTATCTGAGGATCATCTAATCTCCTACACAATCATTTTAGAGAATACAATCGGGGTTTACATTTTTTCCCCCAAAAATGGGAAATGTATAGCTATAAAATAAATAAATAAAATCAACCAGCTTGTGGACAGTAACCATGATTTATTAACAAATACAATTAAAAGGTAAGAATTACATAACTGGGACAGTTGAAAATTAAATATCACCATTATCAAGCAAGAGACACAAATCAGTAGAATGCAAGTTAGTAAAATTACTAAAGTTAATAATTATCCGTTCAGCCTTTATTTGTCACACATACATTACTGCACAGTGAAATTCTTTATTCTTCGCATATCCCAGCTTCTTGTTAGGCGGCAGGGGTCAGAGCACAGGGTCAGCCATTTTACGGCACCCCTGGAGCAGACAGAGTTATGGGCCTTGCTCAAGGGCCCAACAGCGGCAACCTATGTCGGTATGGCAGAGCTGGGGCTCGAACCGCCGATCTTCCGACCCGTAACTCAGAAGCTTAACACACTGAGCCACCACTTCCCTTAGGATCACAAATGGTAATTATGGCAGTTAAATTAAAGTTAAATTAAAATGGAAAATAATAAGAGATTACATCCTCTTTTCCTGCTACTGGCTGTAAACATTTCAAGAACTTTTCTTACTACCATGGTATTGTATTGTCATAAGTGTATATATATAAAGCACCATCTGATTTTTCAGACTGAATGTTGGTTCCTTCCAACCCCTGTGTGACACTTGAAAGTGTGCTCTTTCATGAGTTTGCATAATCGTCCTGCTCAGCAGAATACTTATTCACTATTTATCCCCAATATAGTCCATTGTGATTCTCAAAGTGGAAAAGTTAGAAAAAAATTCTAGTTTCAGTCACCCCTTCTCACTTGGATTCATGGTCATAGGACACAAATGACACACATGACTTTGCTATAGCAAATATATCTAGAGCTGCACTGAATTGTGTCTGTACTGGATAGTGTGTGTGTGTGTGTGTGGTACCCCTCACCCCAAGGCCCTGCACCACTCCTACTCCCAATTCTGTGGTTAGCCCTGCCCCTGTTCGTCACATGACTTCTCTGAAAGGCCCCCCTCCTGCTGCCTTCCCCCATGTTTCCAGTAAATTGCTTGAAAGGAGGGGGTGAGTCAGACCAGCTTCCCTTTAACCACAGCTTGTTAAAGAATTTGTCAACGTGGACTCTAGGGCACATATGACTCCACCCCTTTCCTCCATGCAATAGATTTGAATGTTTTGCTTCTTTCTTTGGGTCGGATTACGTCAGATACCCATAATCACTTAACTTCCTGTGACACACTGTAAAAAGGGGTAGGCGAGAAACAGAGAGAAAGGGGAGGGGTAAACAGAGAAAAGAAAAAATGTGTGTGTGTGCGTACGTGTATGTGTGTTCTAAATGGCATCAGAGCATAGATTTGTCTAATTCAGAACTAAATGGCTTAAACAGAGTCACAGAGTGACTAAATATATATTTTCTCAGTATGTGTTTATTTTGTCATTTGACTTGCCTGTTGCAAAGTCAGTCTTCCACGCTGCTGAATAAAGGTATGGGCTATAGGTATGTATCTATAGGTGACAACTTTTATAGCACATGGTATAGTTTTGGATGGAAATAAAAGTTCACAAATGTGTCTCCATTGTGTGAGTCATTAAAAAAGTTGACAGCAAAAAATACCATACATGAGATAATGAATAGCAGAAACAAGTAGTCCAATGAGAGATGAGAACACAAAAAAATGCTTCAAACTTGTATAAAAGGGCGAAGATTAAACCCCATAATTTTAAAAGCTGCTATGCTTTTGACAAGATATCCAATCATAGTTGCTGGCCCAGAGGATGGCTGGGTGGGTGATAGTTGGCAGCAAATGGCTTGCTAAATATTTCCATGATTGGGCATATAAGAATTTATGCCTAAGTTGACAAATGGCAAATATTTAAAAAGCACTGATATAAATTTCTTTCCATGTTGTGTATATATGATATCATCATTATGCACTTGAAAACCATTGATTCATTTATAAATATTTCATAAATTATTCTATATTCTATATTCTGTTAAATTCTAAAATTTAAAAGTAATTAAACATATTTTTTGCATAAATAATCATATTTACTGCACAAACATTTATTACAATATTGTTTTATAATTTTAAATGTAATTTTCTACAAATTATAATCTATAAATAAAATTTAACTATACAAATAAAATGAGCATATAATTTATATAGCTATATAAAAATACAAAGACAATCATGAAGAAATCTTGTTATCCATGTACTACTCTTATATAAAAAAGATGACTTTTTAAAAATTGTAAAATGAAAGATCATCTGACATACCTCCTGAAATTCCTGTTTAGATTTATTTAATTGTTGTATGCTGGCCCAATTAACCTTAAAAGAAAAAAAAGAAAAGAAAAAGAAATTTTGAATAATAATAATAATAATAATAATAGAAAAGCCAGGGTTTTACATTGATGTGCCAGAAAATAAATCATTTAGTTTTCTTATAATTTTCTTAAAATAAGTTGTTTTATGATATGAACAAAACTTCTCATGTTAGATAACATTTTAAATGTGAGAATGTGAAAAAAAAGCCCAAAAGAATTTCATCACAGTAAGAAAGATTTCATATAAAGATTTGTTTGTTTTGATCACTGAAAGAAAATGAGAAACAATATGCTTATGTAGCATTTAAGGATTTTATTGTGTAACAGTTATCTTAAATATAATTACGCATATATCATAGCCTGCTTCATTGTTCAATGCTTAAAAAAAAACTGTGTGTGTGTGTGTGTATGTGTGTGTGTGTGGGGGGGGGGGGGGGGTCTTTTCGCTGTAAGACTTTAACACTATATACTTATTTAAAAACGTGTGTTGAATTGGATAACAAAATGGATAACTAAAGCATAAAGTCTTAAAAGTGATTTTGCATAATTTTTATTCTACCCTAATAAATACTTTTAAAATGATTTCTCCCTGTGTCTGATAATAAATATGAGTTGTAACTGATGATAAAGAAAAATTTAATTCTATTTTCCAAATGATTCTTTCTTTCTATTGTGTATTGGACTTTGGTGTGGAAACCTATCTACAAAGATGTTTTGTTTTATTACTTTATTTTAAAATACTTGTACCAGTGTAATTTTTGTTACATTTAAAATATTAGTTATAAGTCACTAATGATAATTAGCTATTAGTTAATACTTTTAGTATGAGATAACGTAAAGCAATTACCTTTTTTTTTTTTTACGTTAAAATATGTCATGATTAAAGGCCACCATTTTGTGTTTTATTGCCCTCCATCTTGTGAACCTTGCAGCTATGCTGCTCTTCTGTGGTGAACTATTCAGAACCTTTTACATAAGAAATGCTTAGGTTCAGATTGTAAAACCAGTTGAATTATATTGGTGCAAACCTAGAAATTAATCTTGCTTATTTCAGTGAGTGGGTGTTTGTTTGTGAATGTAGTTACTTTATTAGGAATACTGAGTAAGACATCCTTTTGCTCTAAAAATCCTCAACTCTTGTGGCTTGAATTATATAAGGTGATAACGTTCATTTTAGGGTTTGTATCTAGTTAACCGAACTGTTGACATAAGCTAAGGTGTGTCCATGGATTCATGCTACCAATGCCAAATTCTGACCCTATCATGTGCATGTCATGGCAGAAATTGAGATATATCAGATCAGTTATTCCAACCTAAATCTCTCTAGTTTCATTGAGCCTGTGCCCACTGTATCTTTAGATTCCTGTGTTTGGTTGATGTGAGTGAAACCTGATGAGGTCTTCTGCTGTTGTAGTCCATCTGCCTTAATGTTAGACATGTTTCAATACCTGAATATACATGCTGGTCATATTCAAGTTCAGGTTAGTTGAAATGATCAATACTGCACATTGAATATTATAAGAAAAGAATTGAGATGGAGAATGGAAACCTATGAACCTTCACAGTTTATTAATTATAATGTGGCATGGTGATTGCAAATGTAGATTACAAACCAGAAACTAAAACTCTTACAAAAATTTAACACAATCACGCTTTAAATGCAATCAGCATCTAGGATTCTACAACCATTATTATTACAATTGTGTTGAATTGTATTGAAGATATTCATCTTCAAGTGTCCTTGTGTCCTGTGTATTCTACCCTGTGCACCAAGTTCCCACTACACTACACAGGAAACTTGGTGTAGATTATGGATGGATGGAATCACAATTTGAATTATAAGTTGCTGAATCTAATTATATAATTTATTTTTCCAGATTTAACATGAACCCACTTATAAAGAAGGCTTCCAAATAATTGCAAATTGCATGGTTTGATTACAGTCATGTCAATGGTAATGTGTAAGCCAGACAGTAAATAGATTGTATTGTTTTGTATGTCCCTGATAATAAAAATAATTATTTTTACAACAACAAAATCTATTGCAGGCAGTAGAGTGGAGGTGTTAAGTTTTGGCCAAATGATGCAGAAAGGTTTCCTTTTTAACTCAACGATGTGCTAAACAAAGGTCAAATGAATCTCAGGCATAAACAACAACTAACTGAAGGACCATAGATTATGTTTGCAATACATGCAATAAAATAATAATAAAAACAGGGTAAAAATCACAAAGATAAAAAAGTAACAAACAAGACGAAATTTTAAGATGTGTTCATTCAAACTCTGACCTGTGGAATGCAATAGCAATTGGGAAGCCTGTCAGCAACAACTGAACAAAAGGAATGACTCAATGCATGGCAATTACAAATATCATTGATTTAAGTGTCTCGTTCAAAAACATAGAATTGTTCAGTATTGTAACATGTCTAACTCTAATTTGTTTGTAGGGACACCCAGTAAGTGTCAATAGGAAGACAACTGTATTTGATATTGTCATGGCATTTTCCCTTTTTTGTTGTTGTTGGGGAAACAGTAATGAAAAATAAAAAAGATATTAGACTGATTCAGTCCCACCAGATCACTGCTCTAATTCTGCATTTTACTATTTACTGTTAATACTAATAAGGAGCCTGATGGAACAACTGTTATTAATAATGTGGATGATGTTTTTATCTAGGTCTAAGTAGTTGACAGATTTCTGCCTATTCAGTTGTGCCTATAGGTTTTACTTCTCCATATCTGTTTTCTGCTTTCCATTACTTCTTTTACCTCATGGTTTTTATTATCTATACATAACTGACCCTGATTGATGTTACATGACGATCACTTGGCTGTGTTTGTCTTATTTGGCATATTGTTCCTCCTTTTGATGACCAATGTCTACACCCTTAACATTACTTGTTGGAGGGATTGTGAAATAGAGATTGGATAGGGATGACTTGATAAACATTGTATCTGTCATTTAAGGCATCAATCGTCTAACATTTTTTTTTTACTTTTCTCCCCCTCTTATTCCTATATATACGTATTGATCACGAGCATAGAGAAACTTTTAGTATTACCTGAATAAGGCACATAGAGTTTATGTTGGCACTGACAGGATGAGTAATTCAAGCCACTGACTTAGGGAGTGGTGGTTGAGCAAAAGGTGTGTGTGTGTGTGTGTGTGTGTGTGTGTGTGTGTGTGTGTGTGTGTGTGTGTGTGTGTGTGTGTGTGTGTGTGTGTGTGCGCGTGTGCGTGTGCGTGTATGCATGTGTCCACATGTTTTCTGTTGTACAAGGTAGGTGGTACAGTGATGTGTGTCAGAAAAAGATAGTCGATTTGTCTTTTATTTGCCTTTGCTTGGAAAAAAACAAAGAGAATCTGTATTTACTATCTGAAAATAAATGTGGATCTGAGTAAATGCTGTAATACTAGTAACTGTGACTCTTTTTAACCTGTTTCTAAAATGCATGCTTCTATGCACTTGCTGGTTATAATAAAAGCATTAGATGATCATTTATATTTAACTACCAGTGCACTAATAGCAATAGCAAACAGTTTGTATCACAATCATATCTGCATATCTGCATAAATTGTAAAGGCACAGTTTGGGTGCATTATCGTAAGTACAATATCTAATAGGTCTTAGTCATTTTAAATTTTCTTTCGGTTCACACTAACTGTGGCGTTTGTCACCTTGTTTACAATTTAAGTAATCAGTGCCAAAATCCACAATCCTCGTTCTATGCAAAGTATCCAAGTTCTGCTGAAACTCATATGAAGCCTCTGTAGTCACATTCAGCTAAATCAACATGGTATGTTTCAAAGTTATGTTGTAATTTACATTTAATGCTTTTATTTTCCTGGAACTAGCTGTATAATTAACTGGAACTAGCCATATAGCTAGTTCCGGTATGACGTTTGTGGAATATGGCCCAGATTACTGACATTGTACTTGCATTTGAGGTGACAAACTTGAGGGTGTACAGGGCAGGGAAACTTGTAACAATAAAGAGCTATGTAATATATGCTTCTCAATTTGATTTAGACAAACTTTCCTGCATGCTAATAACCAGACTTACTGATATTTTATTATTTTGAAAATTGCTTAGCCCTTGATTTTTTTGCTTAGAAAGCTTGATTTCTATTTTTTTTTATAAATAAATCCTTAAACATGCACCTGCATTTCCTCACCTTCAAAACAACATGCAGTTATAAGAGTAAGGTCCATAGACTTAAATAGATTTTTTTACTTTTTTAAGGCTAAACTTTATTTCACACGAGTTTATTTTAAATATAAGAGCATAGGAGTTGAGTATATTCTGCACATACCATATGACTACATTCTAGTTATTCCGCTATCAGAATCTTATATGAGTTTTTGGTCTGTTACTTAAATACATATATGGGTATCATCTGCTGGTAACAATAGATCAACTACGACTTAAACTTCACCCAGATATTCCATTATATCCCTTCCATCATCAGCATGTTTTCCTTTTAAATTACTTTTGAACTTTTAAAAACTATGGGGAATTTTAAAAAAGAGTTTTTTTAACTAAAACCTCTAAATAATGTATAACCTATATTATACCAATTATGTATGTAAAGTACTTGTAAACTAGTTGGATTTATTTCTAAGTACACTTCTGTTATCCTTTGTATTCATTTTTGAAGTATCTAGAAGAAACCTAGTTGGTTAGCTGAACCAGAAAGGTGGTCATTGGCATTTACTAATGCACGGAAAGAATTGGCATCGCCAACTTTACTAAGCGTAGTGCACTTTTTTTTTTTTTTTGGTAGCATCAGAATGTATAATATAATATTATATTAATGCATAATATATGTATTCTGTATATAAAATGGATAAAGTATCATATATAATATTAAGTATATTATATTAATGTATAATATAATATACCCAAGTGTATAATATAAAATATTTTACAGTTTGTCTGAAATTTAATTAATTAATTATTTAAACAATTAATTAAACAAAAAGCTCTAAGTGGTTAAAACCTTGAGAGGGTTGTTAAAAATATAAACAAGACCAATATAAACAACAACCGTACCTCCAAAATTAAAAACATAAAGCAACAACGGAAAATCATGGAGTTTATATACAACCATTTGAATTTCAAGCTATGAAGTCAGTATACATCATTCAGCTATGAATGAAACCCAAATGCAGTTTGTAATTTAAAAAGAAATGTTATTTACCAAAAGTGAAACTGACACAAATTGTTTGTAATATGTAAAATGTGTTTTGTGAAAGAGCTAAAAAAAAAAAACTAATAATAAATCACATATTTTATTTGCATTTATATTCAGTAATCTAGTAAAGGAAAACTACTTTCCAACACCAGTAAGTCAACAATATACACTTTATACACTTAGAGAAAGAGAAAATTAAATATTCTATGACAAAGAATAATATAAACTTATCAACAAAAATCATTTATCATTTTCAATAGCCCCATGGGTATATAATAAAAAATAAAAACAAAAAGTAGTCATGTCTTCTAAAAAAAAACATAAATGTTAAATTTTCAAATAAAAAAACATTAATCTTTATTATTCTATTTTAATTATTAAATTTTTTTCCCCTATTCATTACTGCTGATAAAATAATTGTATTATGTAGTCAGTAATGTATGTTGTGAAAATTTGAAAAAACAAATCTGATAAATTATCAGTGTTAGTAAGGTTCCCTTTCCTCTGTAATCATGGGTGGTTTTAAAAAGTACTAAAATGAATTTTCATAGAAAAAGCAGACACAAAAACAGGTGATTGCTGGAAGCACTTCTTGCTGTGTCACATGCTGATTTTATTTCTGATTTGACAATACACTGTTGTCGACATGAGCAGCTTGCAGTGTCCTCTGTGTAGTCTGCTGCTTGGTTTTCTTTTGTTTTATTTTAATAAAAATAAATTATTATTATTATTATTATGAAATAATTAATTGGGTTTGTGTCTGTGTCTCTTAAACCAAACATTTTTAATCTGATTGATGTGTGTGTACCAGTTTTAATCTAATTACATTTTATAAGCTCAGATGAACAGTAGAAGATGTTATATTATTGTTGTTATTTGTTGTTGTTGTTGTTGTTGTTGTTGTTTGTTTGTTTGTTTGTTTGTTTTTTAACAAAGATCATCCTTATCAGTAACATGAACTCTCACAGAATTGAAACAACAGAATTTAAATGCAGGTTTCTCATTATCACAAATACAATATATTGTGGTTTCAAATCTATGAATTTGGAAACAACTTACTTTTGAACTGTCTACTTGGTTGTGAAAATATATGTGAATGTCTTCCTTGAACACAACCTTTTACATTCTGTATTTACCATGTTTAGTGGTTGTTTAAAATACAGACACATTTATAAATGCAATTTCACTATTGGGAAAAATGCTTTAACCTGTGCTTAGTTAGGGTAACTTTTACCCGAGCTTGCTATTCAATATATTATGGCCCTGTTCTGTACATTTGTATGTGTTCACGTATGTGTAAAGCACTGGTCACACTGTCAACAATTCTTAGATACTTGCCTCAGAACACTAGATAGACATAAATTGTATTCATACTTACTTTTATTAACTTGCAATTATGTTAGCGGTAATGTTTGACTTTTTTGCTACCCATTGGCAAGCTTGAATTAATAGTCTCAATAGGTATAGTACTGTGCAGAAGTCTAGCATCCTAATATTTGATACATTTTAGATGATTAATGATGACTTAAGTTACAAAAATGTTTATATATCACTACATAAAGTAACATATAGACATATACTTTATATAACATATAACATAATAGATTTTTTTTCAGACCAAAAATCTACGCTGGTTGTCAGGAATTATAGATGAAACAGAAGCAAATGTGACAGCTAAAATCTCAGTAAATACTATGGCACGCTATGCAAAATGCTTAGAAAAACTTAAAAACAGTATTCTCATAAAAAATGTATGGAATGGACCTGGAAGAATTCATGTATTTTTAAAGGTCAGGAAAAGGAAAGACAACTGATTTGACAGAATTGTAGCACAAATTGTTTAAATATAATAATAATAATAATAATAATAATAATAATACTCATTAT
Source organism: Clarias fuscus (assembly GCA_030347435.1). Lineage (NCBI taxonomy): Eukaryota > Metazoa > Chordata > Actinopteri > Siluriformes > Clariidae > Clarias > Clarias fuscus. Next base: position 10,338,629 of record CM059223.1, on the reverse strand, counting down.
TATTATTAGTAGTAGTAGTAGTGGTGGTGGTGGTGGTGGTATTAGTAGTAGTATTTTCTGTTAACACTGTATGTGGTCCTTTAAAAGCATACTATCGCATGTGTAGTCACATGACTTTGCCTCTTCCAGTCTGCAACATGGAAGCAATGTGAAGGAGAATTATTTCAGAAAAATATGTTGCATCTTTAAAAGCTGAGCATTTTTACCATACAAAACGTGTTAGTCAACTATGAGGACAAAAAGTAACAAAACAAAATATTAATTCATTAATTGCAACTGAGGTAAAATGGTCAGTTATTTGGAATATTGATTTGAATCTCCCAGGATTAGGTAATGTCCATGGTGACTCCTGTCCACCACTACTAGCAGCCCTACAGTGGGTGCATCAGAGCATTGCAACTGGATCATGATAATTAATATAATTTATTGGGGGCAGTGGTGGCTCAGCTCTGTGAGGCTCTTAACCCTGTCTTCTTCAGGGGCGACGTAAAAAATGGCTGCCCCTGCACTCCCAGCCTATTAACAGGAAGCTGGAATATGTCAAGAATAAAGAATTTCACTGTGCAGTAATGTATGTGTGACGAATAAAGGCTTAACTTAACTTAACTTAACTTAATATTAAATCATGTGGACACCTGGATTCATGTGCATGTCTTACCTGGCAAAGAAGACAGAAGGGTGCACTGTGGGAAGAAGGCAAGCTGGTATTTTGATGCTCTTGACAATTTTCTGCTTGAAAACATTAAGGTGTTGCATTCATGTTGATTTTTATCTCATATATACCATCTACATAAACACTCTGCAGACCAAGTATACCCCTTGATGGCAATGATATTTTCTAGTGGCAGTGGTATCTATCAGCAGAATAATGCATCCTGCCACACTGCAAAACTTGTTCAGAAATGGTTTAAGATAAGTGACAAAGAGTTGAATTTGTTGATATGATCTCCAGATTCCCCAAATCCTCTAATAAGTCTTCGGCCCTCCCAGCTGAGTGGTAGTACTGTAGTAGCCTTAATGTGGGAGCCCCCTAGTGATGGGGAGGAATTGGATAAGACTAAATTAGGGAGAAAAATCTCCCTATGTGGGAATGTGGGAAGTTTGGAGGTCCGGTCAGCAGCCCTGGGATCTTTGCCTGAAGGGTCCGATGCCCAGCAGTCTGTGGCGCACTGGGTGTTCTGGTGTCTTTCTATTGTGGGCAGCATTGACTTTTTCTGTCAAGTTGTGCTGCATGGTTAGCCTTTGCTCCCCACAGGTATAAATGAGGCTTGGGTGCCTATGAGCCCAGTTTACTAATATATAATTGATAACCAATGTGTTAATTAACAAATCATTAATGCATTAATACATAATGTGATGTTAAAGTTATGACTGGTAGGAGTATCTATACATAAATACCATGATAGATATGTAGCAGAAATGTAAACAGACACCTTACATTACAATGCGTGCTTTCAGTTTGGAAGGGTCCTGCAGTTAAAGGTTAAGTGTGACTCATTCTATGAAATGTAACAGCTTCTAAGTTATGAGTCCTGATGGGTTTATTCACGCTTATAACTATTTAAACTGCACTTACTAAATGATGATATTATATTACACATAGAAAGCAATTAAAATGTAGACAAACTGTAGTTTTATTTAGACATTTTTGTTGCAGTTAGTCTGCTTTGACAGCTTGCTCATCATCTGTTTGAATCACCCCACACATTACTAAATTCATCTCCAACAATAAGATCACAAAGGAAAATAATATAGATAAGCATTACATGATATAATATAATTATGTATGAAGTATGTACACTATGTTGTGTTAGTACAGTTACTCAAGCATAGTCCATGGCTTCATTCACTTCAAAATTTAGACATACACATTATGTGTCTTATACATTAAAACTCTAAAACAACATATATACATAGATATTATATATCCTTCTCATACACTTCTCATTTTATTTGCTACAAACCCCTACTATATGTTTGCTCTGTGTCTAGTTCAATAACAAATTTTATTACTACATTTGAAATTAAACTAGACCAATAAGTGGGCATAATCTTTGTATTAACTGATGTGGTTCATTCAAATTGCACATGTTGGTATGGTTACTCTTCCTGTACTAATCAACATAGTCTTCATCATATCCATTTGCTCCATCTTTAAGCCCAGATCTCAAATCCTTTTTGAAAATTTATGCTCTCTCACTATATTTTTTCCTGAATGCTGGTTTCCCTTTCTTTAAACTTTTTCATCCATCTGTGCACATTGCAGTTGTTAATGGTGTCATCTCCACCGTGGGAATCCAAACAAATTGCTTATGATGAAAGTATGTTGAGTATTATTTTTGAATAGAGTTAATCTAGCAACATGTTAAATTTGAACAATGTATGTCAGTCTTTAATTATGCCCACTTTTGCATTACTTTTGGTACAGCTGTTGCTGTTTATATATATATATATATATATATATATATATATATATATATATATATATATATATATATATATATATATATATAAAATCATGTAGAGAAGTAAAAAGTATTAGAGCAGCTTATATTTTTACAGTTATGATTTACTCAAAAAAAATCAAGATGTGCAGAGACCATAGATTGTTATTATTTTAATTTTTTTAAAACAATAAATAAAATGTGCCTTTAAATCAGCATGACTGTGTAATAATATGAGTATGATACAGAGAAAGATTTTATGCAAATTAAAGTAAGGTATATATTTTGTAATACTTTTTAATTACTTTTTTTTTTTACTTTTTTTATTTTACTTGCACACATTCTTCATAACATAAAAAAGTAATTATGATAATGTCTGAACAAAAGATGAATAATGGGCTACATCGCAGTTACAGATTGCTTTTTCTTCTGTTCCAGATCATGGGAAAGAAACAATGCACTGTAATATTTTTTGTTTTATGAAAAGAAAAACATAAAGATAAACCTTAGAAAATGGAAGCATGTTTCTGATAGTTGGGCTCAGTTTTTCTCTGGTGTAAAAGCGGACTTGTTTGGCCGCTGACTCACTGTTGCTCATATCAAACCCAGTATTTCTCCACAACAAAAGATACAAATTCTTGGTCTTACTCTTTCTCACTATTTTTTTTTAAAACCCTGAACATGGTAACACCAAGTTTAAATATTAACTTCTTTATATATGTTCTTCAAAGAAACCTCATAAAGCTTTTTGATATCTTATGTTCCTTCTATCAAACAATATGAAACACAAAATTTTATTCTTATTTCTTACACACTCTCTCCATTTTCCATTTTTGTCACTTTTTAACCATATTATTAGTATATAAGACAGCATGTTAGGTTTTTAACAAATAAATAAACAAAACAGCATGATCTCTTCCACTGTCCATGTACGTAATGTACTTTTATACTTAGTGTATTTGGGAAAATATGTAAAGCTTCTTTGTCTTTTTTTAAAATAAATATTTGTACAACAAAACAAAAACACATGACTTGAATGAGTAAAACAAATGTATGCAAGTCCATGGTAATAATTTATTTGACATAATTTTTAAAATGAGGGCGTGATATTATCTTTTAGTTTTATATAAAAGAAAATATTGTTGAAGATTTTTAAAGTGAATATGTGAGATATGATTGATGGCCCACTCCTTACTTACTAGCGAGCAGCCATGTCATACAATGGCAAGCTTCCTTACAACCCCCCCCCCCCCCCCCCCATTCCCCCCCTTCCTCTCAGTCCATGTATTTGAATGCACGTGTCTTTGGGGGAGAGGGGAGGGTGGTAGTTGGTGGGTAAATCTTGTAAAAGGGTTTTCCTAATATGGGCTGTCTCTCCTGAGACTCCTCCTCTTCCCTATAAGTGGGCAGGACTCTATCCTCTTGTTTAGCCAGTGATGACACAGCTACGACTCACTTCCCCATTAATTGGCTGAAACCAGTTCTTACAGGAACTGTCGGTGATAAATGTGAGAGTTCTCAGAAATCATTCATTTCTTCCTTCTTCACAGCTAAGGGACACTCCAGAGCAGCATGGAGGCTTCATCGTATTATCATTGCTTAAGAAATACAGTTTTTAGATTGTTTATATGTATTTCTGTGGTTCTCTTATTATAATTTTTTCTTTATTCTTGTTAGTTTTAATTTTATTTTTATTATTGGGAAAAGTTTCATGTTGTATAGCTCCTCTTTCTGAGAGAAACAGAGATAGAAGATAATAACCTTTAGCATTGGTAAGTAAAATTGGTGACCTACTTTCCATCCTTTCTTGTTTTCTGAAGCTCTGTTACCCGGTTTATTGCCTCTCTCCAGAAGATGTTCCTTGAGGTGATTACCAGAAGGGCAGTGAGTATCACAACTTTTCTTCTGTAAGGTCTACTGTTCTGCCTCTTTCACTCTGTTAATGCATTGTACATGCATAATTAATTTCCTAACCGAAGTGTTGTGGTGGGTTGGTGCTGTTATTTGTTGGTAGGTGAGTCTGGTGTGGCAGATTTATTGTGTTCCTAGGGTTAAAATGGAGTGCTGACTGTGGCCTGTTCAGGGTCTGGCTCCTGAGGGATGCTGAGTCATGCTCAGCAGGTGGAGCTGCTATGAGTGAAGTGTACACTCCCCCACTTCACTCACTACCCCCACCCTTCATTCCCCTTCCCTTCCGCAAGCGAACCCTGTTGAACTCGATGCAGGCTGACCGAGACAGGAGGGGCCCCCAGGGGTGGAGAGGGTGGGGGAATTCTACTCCCAGTTCCTTCCCCTAACAGTCTCTCACAACTCTGTGGAAGCTGTGGAAACAAAGACATTATACCTTTTACCTCATTAGTCTTTTTGAATAGTTTGAACTGCTTTTGATAATACCTATTTTTAATTTGAATCCACTCTTTCATGTAACTTCATTCTCCTGATTTGAAAAGCTTTGAGTTAAAAGCAATTGAACATTAAATGAGCTTTTTAATAATTCCCTTTCTTAAGTATGTTTGACATTTGTGTGTGTGTGTGTGTGTGTGTTTTCTCTCCATTGTGCAGGATGAGAACTCTTTCTCCTGGGTGGTGAAAATGTGGTGACCACCTTTGTGTGTGTGTGTTTGTGTGTGTGCGTGTGTGCGCGCGTGTGTGTGTAAAGATTGCACAAATGTTCAGAAAGTGAAATTAGAAAACTTATTGGGTGTAATTGTGTGTTCATGAAGTGAAAATTGTACGTATTCACTTTCATCAGGTTGTTTCAACCACCATACCTGAGTGTTTCTCAAACTTTAGTCTGTTTCTGTTCCTCATTTGTACCTAATTATTTAACTACTTACAAAGTAAAATTATTATTTTATTTTTTTTTTAAGTTAAATAAATTTTAAGTTGCACCCAACATTATGTGTTTTGGCAAAACATTTTATATTATTTTTGCAAACAAATGCACATTAACACATTGAAGCAGATTATGCCGATTATGACATCTAGACATATTTTAGTCTTGATAAATTAATGCATATAAGCAGTGCCTAAATTCTTAGCAATTTTATTTATACTGGCTGACAATTATATTTAAATATCTTACTATACTTTTTTTTTTTTTAATTTTGTAAAGTGTACTTTGCCATTTGTTACATTTGGGTTCATAAACATGGTTGGTGTTGAAAAATGAAACTTTTATAAGTATCAATTAATCATTCTGTAGTTTCATGTAGTTACTGTTTAGTATTCAAGGACTGTGAAACAGCATGTTACAACCAGATGCGGTAATATATGCAACTTGTCACAGATTGTGGATGAGTGTATGATGGCTCATAATTTCTGAAGAGTTCGACTGGCTGATGCTATGTCTGACATTGTGACTATTTTTGGGGTTTTTGAGGATTTCAACACTATGTGTATTTGTTTTATATTTTACTGAGATCTCTAAAATACTCCCTGGCCAGAATTGTGCTCATACTGGAAACAGAATACTAATTATTGCTAAGCTGCCGTTGCTTCTGTTAATGAGACTGGCTAATCATATGTCTGACATTGTGCATCTAATTTTATATATATATATATATAATTGCTTGTAAAATGTTTTCTGTGCTTCATCTGTGCTTTTTTGTAACACTGCTGTGGTATGCTAGCCTGGAAGCTTCAGGCATATAAAAAATTGGAACAGTGTGGGGTTTCTTTTCTGTTACCTTAGCTGAACCCTGGGCTGAACTCAATGCACTGTATTGCTGGCAGGAAGGATATGAAGAAGAGAGAGAAAGGGAGAAACAGGCAAGAGGCTAGAGCGTATTCAGCTAGCAGACATGCATGTCAGTAAATGGAAAACACATTTTGAACTGGTATAACAGAACATATTCTGTTACAAAATAAAGAGAATAATGCCACAGACAACCACCCATTCCTCTTTCCTCTTTGTCTATGGTAAGCATACTTTTAATTTTATTTTAAGAGGATCAGGCATTTCCATCCATCTCTCTCAGTGTGTCAGATAGCTTATCAGACTGGTGTTGGCTGTTTCATTGCATGGCGACAACAGTCTGTAGGCTGTATGACATTTTGGGATTTTTCATCCAAAAGTACATCTTATTTGTAATACCTATAATAATTTGCTATAGAATTATTGAGTTGATCCTTTCTCTTTAAACTATAGGACAAGGCAGTACAGAGTTTAGTTTTTAGTTTAGTACAGTGTTTAGTAGAAATTACTGCTATATTTAATATTCTGCTTCTGTTTATTGATTTCTGTACCTTACTTGCCTTACTCTCATAAGAGAGAGAGAGAGATCTCAGCATGCATTCATTTGTCTTTTTTTCCCTAAAGTCATGGTTTGCCCCATGGCTACCCTGGCATACAATCTTGTTCCTCTGGGAAAACCCCTTTTAACTGTTCTGTGCCCTTTTGGTAGGCTAAGAACCCTTAAAGATTGGCTGAAGAATAAAGAATAATACATTTGTACCTTAGATTGTGATGAAAACATTGGAAAGGTCTATCTATCCTGCAGATGATCTATGTATTGCTAGTTCTGAACATTATGTTTTATTCTCTCTTTGGGACATTTTGCTTTTGCATATAATTTTGTGTGGTTCAACAAACATGTATATAAAAAATAAATATGGTTGCTTTAATGCATATTCTGTCTCTTTGTTCCTTGTCCTGGCCTGATAGATTACTCATCAGCAACTGTCTGAGATATCTATATATCATTATATCTGTGTCATCTCTCTTAATGCAAGTCATTACAGACCCACTTTTGAGAAATAACATATTAATTAATCTAATTTATTTTTTATTAATCTTTTTAATCAGTTGTAAAGTGTATGCAACAAGTTATTCATAATTTGCAACCTTTTGAAATAGGATACACAGTCTTGGGTTCATAAGCAATGAAAATACTGGCCAGACAGTTTAAATTAACCTGCAAGTTATATATTAATATTATTGTATTGTAATGCAAGCATGACTAAATTGTGTCATGAAGAGAGGTGAAGCAGGATACTAGTTCAGCCCTTTTTTTAATAACGTGAAGTTTTATCATAATGAAGCCCAACCATATAAATTAAAAACAGAAACAAGAGAATTAAGGCTAGGACTAAGCTACAGGCTAATTGCTAATGTAATACATGATAACAGCATTGCAGAGACCAAGGAGTATTTCTGACAGCGGGCTTAGTGAAAACTTAGAGCTGGTTGAGCCTGAATTCAGGGAAACTCTGGGCTGTTGAGTATATATATATATCCATCCATCATAACACTCATTACTCAGTACAACTGCAATACAATAATTCATATTTTTTATGTTTCCAAAACAAGTAAAACATTGATGTGGCACCTTAGCAACCTTTAACTGCTGTTCCAACAATTGTATATTGTCCAATGCTGAACAATATCTTGTTTTGCTGTGGAGGTGATAGACGCTCTTCCTCTTTGTAATTTAAAACTGTTAATGCAAGGTGTATAAGGTGTATAGGTGTCTCTGTATCTTCTCTCTGGCTATACAGCTGACATGGTGTCTTCTTCATATTAAGTGTGTTTTATTCCAACTCATTATGAAATACATTTTGGAGTACAAATGCATAGAGGTCTGTCATGGCAGAATACTCCAAACAGACAGATGAGTAACTGGTAGAAGATGAAGAAGGTTAAACAGTTAAATTATACCTTTACCCAGAAAAGTGCTCTACCTAATTTGAACTTTGTTTTTCCCAAGTAAAAATTATATCTAAGTATATTAAATCCTAGCGTGCCAAAGCATACTTAAGGGTACTTGCTACAGACTAATGTCTAGTATACTTGAAGTTTGCTATTTTGGAACAACTAATTTTGTACTAAATATATTTAAGTTGTAAGTAAATTGTACAAAAGCACAATTTTAAGCGTATTAAATATACTTTTGTGTGCTAAAGTGGAACAACTTTAAGTATACTTAGTACACTTAAAGTATATGGCTGCATGTGTACTAACACACATACCTGACAGTAATTAATGAATTTTAAGTATGTATTTAATGTATTATAAGTGCATTACAGCTATTCTTACTGTACAAATACAGGATTAATATACTATGAATATATTCTTATTGCAGCAGTAGCATGCTGTTATACTTCTGGCCAATTACAAATACTAAAAAAGTACACTTAGTGGTTAATACAAATATATTTTATTATGTCATACAGTACACACAGTCTTCCATAATACTCTACTGCAAATGTGTTACAAGCACACTAAAGGTGTTTAGTACAATTTACACATGCTGAATGCATTTTATACACTTTAACATGTTTTTGAAACACATTACATCACATTACATTACTGAGCCAGATTTTATTCATGAGTTCAACAGATTTAATTTGCACAAGGTTACAAAAAGCACTACTATAGTTTATTTGTGTTCAACAAAACGTCAGGTTGTCTCACAAACTAAAATGTAAACTGTTGTCTGAACAAAGACAGACATTAGTATTAGAATATACAGTATCAGTTCAAACCTGGTGTGTTGATTCTGTTACACAGAGACTGAAAACAGGCCGAGAGCTACGGAGCATTATACCAAAGGGAAGGTACACAAGATTTAGGAATAACACATTAAACAATACATTCCATAGTTTAAACTATGTACTTAATTACAAATTATCCAACAAAAACCATAAAATTTACCTTATGCCGATGAAAACAAAATAATAACGATACGAACTAACGCACGCAATGATGCAGCTTCCACCCGTTAATTCAAACTAGAAGCGGAAGAACTGGGGAGCCAATCAGAAAACAGACAGTCCGAATGTGCCCGTCTCCAGTTTTTTGATTGGCTGGTGTTGCGCCGATTCTAGTCTCTGGTTGGCTGGAATAGTTGTAGCGTTATAACGCTGCTGCGGTTTGTGCAAGTGTATAGCTTTATGATAGTGAGCGCACAGAAGAGAGAGAGAGTGCAAACATAAATCTTCAACGCGCAAAAGTGAGTTTCGGGGCGCAAAAACGTGTTTGAGAGCGCGCGCGCGCGAGAGAGAGATTGAGCGTGCAAAAACGAGTCTTAAAGCGCGCGCGCGAGAAAGTAGTGCACTAAATATAAGCATTAATAAGTACATGTGAATAAGTACATTTAAATTTAACTGAAAATATACTGAGACTATCGTATATTACAATTTGTATTCTAATATATACTTTCTGTACATTTGTACAATGATTATTTCAAGCATATATATATTTTTTAAATATACTAAAAATAAATTGAAAAAAAAGTTTAAATATTATATTTTTTGGAAAGTGTACTATGATACAATTATTTAAAAGTATGTTTAAAGTTTAATTCCAAAATTTGGAAAAAGCATGATGTAAGTATACTTTTTATATATTAACTGATGGTACAACTTTTAAAAAATATATTTGCAATGTACTATTGAAGATTTCAATATATTTGTAATACACTAACGTGTATTTTTTCCCACTGGAGTTCACAACAGTATACAGGTCACATCACATCACCTTAAAATACGCTATAATTCCTGATGAACAACCAAGAATAAAAAAAAAAATACAGCAGGTCATTACAAAGAAAATCAGTGTGCCAAAGGTGGATGGGTGGAAATCACCGAGCCACAATTACATATGTATTTATATCATTATTACAAATAACTTCTTTAGTTCTTTAGTTACCGGGTGTGTTAGGGTCAGATGGACTTCATTCAGAGATGCCTTCAGCATTTGGATAAAAGTATTTAGGTGTTGGTTTCCAAGTAACAGTATTAATATTGTCAGTGTTGTGTGGCTGAAAATGTCCTTTTTGCTTAAGAAAATACATTACAGATCTGAACATATTACTTGTTGAGTGTAGCCACATAATTATGTTAAACTAGGCAGCATAGCCTAAACATCACTTAATTAAGTGCTAATAAAATTATACTTTTTATATGAGCAGCAATTATATATGTTTCAAATAATAATAATAATAATTATGCATTTATGAACATGTACAATTGCTATTAAAACATTTTGAAAATCATGTTAAAAAATTATTAGAATCAAACTCAAGTATTTAAGATAGTCTCATAGCATTAGTTAAAGCTAAACTATATTCATTTTGGATCAAAATGTGCATGGAACCAAATGTCCTGTACCTAATGGTACAGTATGAATATAATTTAAACCCATCATAAAATCTAACTATTGCATGCTATGTTAATATCACTATAAAGTGCCTCTGGTGTCTTCATCATTGTTTCATTTCATTTCATGTTTCATGAAAATCACTATCATGAACATACTGCAAAATAATTGAATTATGAGGTTTTAATATAAATGACCAAACATTTAGGCACATATCAGTACAAGTCTTTTGAATTGTATTTTCCTCATTTTATAGTATTTTCTTTGATTGAGTGCTGCAAATTTCATTGCAAGTAGAGTGCAATAAGTGGTTATTCATTCATCTTCTCTACTGCTTATCTTGTACACGGAGGGGCCTTGAGCCTATCCCAGGAGACTTTGGGCACAAGGTGGTGTACACCCTGGTCAAGATGGCAATTAATTGCATGGCACAAATATGCAAATACACACACACACACACACACACACACACACACACACACACACACACACACACACACACACACACACACACACACACATGTGCACACACGCGCGCACACACACATACACACACACACACACGCACACGCACACACACACGCACACACACACACACACACGCGCACACACACACACACAAAATTAGCAATTTTGAAAAAAAAAAATTGCTTAATCTGCATGTCCTTGGACTATGGGAGAAAACTGGAGTACCTGGAAGAAATACTCCAAGCACCGGGAGAACATACAAACTACACACTCACACAGACCCAAGGTGGCAATGAAACCCCCAACATGTGAGGCCACAGTGCCACGATCCCCTGCAATAAGTGGCTAAATGACACATTTCATATGTTCTTATTTCATAAGTCATTGTCATAATTTTTTTTCTTCAAGATGTTTTTTCAATCACATTTCTTCCTCAAACCTAATGTTCACAACTATGCGTTCAGGTGTTAATAATACATTTTTCAGTTTATATCCCAATTTCAGTCATTTTAACAATATGCTCAGCAGTAATTGTTATATTTTATTGATTCCAGCCAATATATTTATCCTTATGAAAAATAGTAAGGTATTTGCCACAACCACAAGATATGTCTTCTAACATGGTTGTTTAAGAAACAAGAAGCTATTCACTGCAATTGTTAGGTTAAATAACATGTTGCCAGCTGCACTATATTAATCACTGAAGTAATTATACAGTTGAATGCTCCTAATCACTTGCTTAGTTAAATCTAATTTTTAAATTTGTTTTTGTCGAGGTACGTATATTGAAATCTCATGACAAAATATAAATCTTTAGGTTTACCTGTTGTAATTATTATTCATGTCATTATTTTGATGCTCTATCTACTTATATTATGTTTTTTTTAATCAATTGTCTTAACAATAAATACATTTTCATAATTTCTGCAACAGGTAAAGTTTCTGTTTATTTGTTTTCCGCATTTCCTCATGTTAAAATGTGCAAAGCCTTTTAACAAGGTAGTTGGAGAATGATAGTTTAGAGAGGCTTCATTACACCATCTGTTATCAACCTTCCCTCAAGTCTCTGTTCATACTGTGTGTATTTTGTTTTAACTGCTTTATCTTCTAATATTTTGGTATCCAGTACAATCTTTGTTTGAACTTTTTCAATCATAAAGACAAAAGTTCCTGAATATATATATAAAAAATAATTCTTTATATGTCTTGTGAACATTTTATACAGATTGTGAACATGCTAGTTAACCATTTAAATGACGATGTCGTTGGGGCATTACATTGTGGTCGCTATGTTTAGGAACACTCTTCTTCAAAAACAAATCAATAGAGGAAAAATACAAGTGCAATATTCGTTATAAAGCAAAGGAGTGCTTAAAAAAATAATGGAAATGAACAGGCTGTACCAACCTTGAGAGGTCAGATACTGTTAACTTTTCAGAGAAATAGTTTTCAGTTCAGTTTTTATCTTATATGCATTTATTTACTTTTATTTTTACCCTTTGTATTTAAATGTTTTATTTAACCCTTGTGAGATGTTCATATTTTTGTTATTAAGTCAGTGTTCTGAGTCTGGTGGACTGATTGAGTTTTTAATCCAACACAATCAATCAATTTTATGATAAAATACTCAACAGACGTTTACTCCATCCTAATTACAAACAATATACACAGGATATATTTTAATTTGTAAGATCATATTTATGAATTGAAATGCTAATTGTTTTTTTTTCTTTTTTAATAAAATGTAATAAACAAGATCAATTATCAATATGAGTGAAAAACAGATTTACAAATTAGCAACTATTGATTTTGATTCATATGAACTTAATTAGAAGTTTCACACTTTCAGGTCATTTTACACAACACAAGCTGAACCATGTCAGTCTAGCCAACACATCAGCCCAACTGAACACATTACCTTTTCATACAAGCCTATACAACACATGAGTGACAGAGTTTTACTGTATACTGTGTACTTTCAGTTTAAAAGTAGACTCAGGACATATCTCTTTAATCTGGCATACACGTAACTCATCCCATAACCTCATACTCCAGTACATCTGTCCTGAATGGCAACTACGCTAATTCTCTCCATCTGTTCTGTATTCCTCTACCCATCCCGAAGGCATCTGGAGATTGTACCAGCTTCAGTAGAAAGAGGCCAACCCTGCGAGGTTCCTGAGGCATCCAGAGAAGGAACAGCTCCAGCTGGATTCTTCTTTATGATGGTTTGGAGCTACACATGCTGCTCCTGAGCTCCCAGTGATCCCGACCCCATCTGCCCTTTTCACTTGCTGACTCATCCCTATGCTGAACTGGACTTCATGTTAATTTAAAGAACTTCTGTTATATTGAACTTTCAGCTGCATAACACACACAATGTTATATAATTTCTATCCGTTATCACCCAAATGAGGATGGGTTCCCTTTTGAGTCTGGTTCCTCTCAAGGTTTCTTCCTACAACCATTTCAGGGAGTTTTTCCTTGCCACTGTTGCCGTCACCCTTGGCTTGCTCATCAGAGACATTTCATTCATCATTCACTCATTCATCTCATTATTATTTAGGCACATTTTTCTCACACATACACATTTCCATAAATTATCTTTTAAACATTTTTTTCATTCTTGTAAAGCTGCTTTGAGACAATGAACATTGTTAAAAGCGCTATATAAATAAAATTGAATTGAATTGAATACGGTATGTGGTGCATATGTACATCCCAACCCAGGGTTGTAAAATACCTGATGGCAGCTAGATTGTCTCTTTGCTGCACTAAATATACATTCACCTATACATGTTGACTGTGACCATACCTAACTGCCATCTCTCCTTATTTTCTGTTCTCTCCTTTTCTGCTCTCTCCTCTCTCTCTCTCCCTCTCTTCTTTCCCTCTCTCTGTCTCTCTGTCGAGCTATACATGTTTCGCTCCTGAGTTGCCAGTGATCCAGACCCCTCTGCCCTCTGGAGCCGTCTAACCCATCCTGGAGTCCTGCTTCTGGTTGGAGATCTCGTCGCATGGATGCCCCGTGTGGTCTGCCTGGATTCGTATGGTGGCTGGGGATGGTTTCCATGAAGACTGTCCTGTCATCGAGTGATGCTCTGGGGACCTGTGACTTCAGTGGTTCGATAACTCAGGACCGGAATCCCCTACAGTCTACCTGAGCCTCCGGGAACAAACTGGACTCATTTTTATTTTTAAAACATCTCCTGTTATACTGAACTTCCACTCTTACACATTATTATGCTGAGCAATTCCTGCTATCCGTTATCACCCAGATGAGGATGGGTTCCCTGTTGAGTCTGGTTCCTCTCAAGGTTTCTTCCTATTACCATCTCAGGGAGTTTTTCCTTGCCACCGTCGCCCTCGGCTTGCTCATCGGGGACAATCTTGTCATTTTGATTCATATACATTGCATAAAAACTTACTTCTTTTTATTGTGTAAAGCTGCTTTGCGACAATGTCAATTGTTAAAAGCGCTATATAAATAAAATTGACTTGACTTGACTTGACTGTCAAGATCGTTTGTCATCTCATTTATCAAAGCGGATAATCCTGGGATTTATGTGGAAGCTTTCCAGAGACATTGTTGCATGGAAATGTTCTCTGACAGTTTCTACATCCTACCAGGATTCTGTGGATTCCCCTTTGGACCTGAAAATTCCAGCCAAAGTTGGGCATGTGAATACATAGGTTTGCTTCATCACCTTTCCCCTCATTCCAAAAAATAGGCCTTCCTTCTAAATTATTGCGATTATGAATAATTTGCTAGATGGAATCTGGGATGAAAAGCTCAAAAAAAGACTTGATGTCCTGCAGATGAATAACTGCCACTGCTGTCTCAACCTTTTCTTCAAAGTCACTGTCAGACTCACATTCTGAAACCTCTTCCTTTACATGATCATCAAAAGCATCTCTCTCTTCCAAATTCAATTGCAATGGCTTCTGAACAGAGAATCTTTTGGCTTGATAAGTTGTGATAAGGAACCACAAAGCTACTGTATATTTATTGCGTCCGGTCCCCAATTTGGAATATGAAAAATGTGATAGAATTGGTTCACACAAGACAGAGGGTAAAGTGTACAGGCCCATACAGGAGGAGGACAGCGTGAAGGTACACAGAACCTACAATTTTCACACTTTTATTAGCCCTGGGTCTAGTGGACCCGAACGTCCTCTATGTAATATAAATGTGTAGGAGAGGTTTACAGGGTGTGGTCATTGAAAATGTTTTCTGATATATGCTCTTCACAGAAAATGAGCCAAGGCCAGTGAGTTCGAAATAATAATGAATTGTATTATTTTTCTTTAGATAAAACAGGAAAACGTGTCCCACAGACCAGAACACCACACAAGGGTTAATACTCACTCACTCACTCATCATCTATACCGCTTAATCCTGTATTCAGGGTCACGGGGGCCTGGAGCCTATCCCAGGAGACTTAGGAAACACATGGTGGGGTTCACCCTGGACAGGGTGCCAATCCATCGCAGGGCACACACAGACACACACACACTCACTCAGTCACACACTACGGGCAATTTGGGAACACCAATTAGCCTAACCTACATGTCTTTTGACTGTGGGAGGAAACCGGAGTACCCGGAGGAAACCCACCAAGCACGGGGAGAACATACAAACTCCATGCACACAGAGACGGGAATCGGCCCTGGCGGTGCAAGGCGACAGTGCTAACCACTACAGCACCGTGCCGCCTATGGTTAATACTGCATTTTGGAAAATCAAACCCAGCCCTGGGCATGATGGGCGAGATACCAACCACTGGTAGGCAACCCATTCTCAAACCCCAGCCACTGGATGCAGTGCCATACCCAGGCCTGGATAAAATGGAGTTCTGTCAGGAAGTGCATCTGGATTAAAAACCTGTGCCAAATTGATTGGATTGGGATTGGATTGTCCGCTGTAGTGACCCTTGATGGTGGCAGCCGAAAGACCAACAACAAACTTTGCTTGCATTTAATCACAAATTTTAGTAATTCAAAAATGTTAACTTTATTTTTTTTACTCGTTGTGTTTGCGTTTGCATTGGTTTGCTGAACTTTACACATATTTACTTCTGCATTGCATTAATCAATATTATATTACACAAATAAAAGAATTCAGAACTAATGTTTCTATTCTTTTTATATGGGTAATACATGATGTGGAACATATGAATAATGCTGTTAATGCAGCATGTAATGCATATATCTGGTCCCTGGCCAAGGCCAAAGAATGCTGAAGCTTCTGGACAAGGGAGCAGTGCTTGCCACCAAGCCGGCTCAACCTGAGAGGGAGGTTGTCCACCCTCCGCATCAAAATCTGAAAGAGCGTGCAAGTACAACCTTGAATTCTGAAAACGTTTTATAATTTGAATGAAATGAAAACTAAAAGAATTTCAAATCACATGAGCCAGTATTTTATTCACAATAGAACATAGATAACATAACAAATGTTTAAACTGAGAAAATTAACAATTTTATACAAAAAAAAAGAGCTAATTTCAAATTTGATACCTGCTACAGGTCTCAAAATAGTTGGGACAGAGGCATGTTTACCATGGTGTAGCATCGCCTCTTCTTTTCAAAACAGTTTGAAGACGTCTGGACATTGAGGTTATGAATTTCTGGAATTTGGTCCCACTCTTGCCCGATATAGGTTTCTAGGTGCTGAAGAGTTTGTGGTCGTCTTTGATGTATTTTTCGTTTAATGATGCGCCAAATGTTCTCTATACGTGAAAGATCTGGACTACAGGCAGGTCAATTCAGCGCACGGACTCTTGTACTACGAAGTCATGCTGTTGTGATAGCTGCAGTCTAGATAGTGTCTTCCAAAACATGCAAGCTGCCCATACCACTTTGAACAAAATGCTGATAACACACTGGAAGGTCTCCCTCCTCTTTAGCCTGGAGGACACGGCATCCATGATTTCCAACAAGAATTTCCACACGTCTGACCATAGAACACTTTGAAGCAGTTTTAAATTAGTCTTTGATACGTCTGAGCTTTTGGACCATGTTCACATATGACTTCCTTTTTGCATGATAGAGCTTTGGTTGGCATCTGCAGATGGCACGGTGTATTGTGTCTACTGACATTATTTTCTGGACGTATTCCTGTCCCTATTTAGTAAAGTCAAAGACACAATCATGCCAATGAGTGATGCAGTGTCGTCTGAGGGCTTGAAGACCACGGGCATCCAACTAAGGTCTTCTCCAGTTTCTCTGTACCTTTTGATGATGTTATGTATTGTAGGTGAGCCTTTGCAATTAGATATTGAGGAACATTGTTTTTAAAGTTTGGATTGTGAGCATAATTCGTTCCAGAGGCATGCTTGTATAAATAAAATATAATATGTATATTCATATAAAATAATTAATACAAAATGTAAGGTAAAAATAAAACAAATTAACCTGCACTTTACCTTTGAAAATAATTGTGTGTATGTGTAAAGCTGAAGTAAGATGTGAGGAGAGGAAGAGGGAGGAGCTACTGTGTAGGGCGACTTTCACACACACAATAAAGGAAACACTGCTCTGTCAGAAAACTCCTTTAACATGGGACATCTGTAATAACACATGCTTGAACACGTGGTCACAATAAACAGCACACAGGCGCACGGATATTGACTAAACGAGTGACTAAGCATGTGAGACGATTACCCATAATCCTGTAGTGTGCGAGAGAGAAGAACCATTGGCTCAATTGGGATCACGTAGCGCTCGGCAGACAAAGCACATGTGTACTCCTCTTATATCAAGCCCTCGCTCATTTATTAAGTTTAAATTTATTACAAAATTTTGCCCGTCTTGCAAAAACGCTCGCAGACCAAGTTACTCGCAACCCAAGTATTCCACAATCTTTTTATGCACTCTTTCACAGATTGGAGAGCCTACTTGTATAGCAGTACAGATTTACTGTCATCTAACAATAACTCAACATGCAGACTTTATTGTCTAAATAACTGAATAACGAAAATGAGTACACCGTAAGTAAACATGTCAAAACTAGCTTTACACACTCAAAAGAAATTACGGAAGTTTGAATGAAATGTGAATGTGTATGAATCCAAATGATTAGAGCAAGGTTAGGGGGACACTGGCAATGAAAAACACACTGTTTCAGTGCAGTTTTTCTTACCGGGCTGCTGCAGATGGTAGTTCACGGGTCCCACTCTTTCTAGTACATACTCCACTATTGAGCGAAAAGGTGATGTTTGCTCTTCCCAAGCTTCATTGGCCACATCCAGGAGTCCCTGTGGTCTTCTCCCAAATAAAAGTTTGAATGGGGTGAACCCTGTGGAGGCTTGAGGAGTTTTACGTATCATGAAGAGAACGTATGGTGATAACTGATCCCAGTTCCATCCTCCTTCACTAAATACTCGACGTAACATCCTCTTTAGTGTCTGATTAAATCTCTCCACAAGACCATCAGTTTGTGGGTGATACACGGATGTGCGTAGTTGATTAATCTACAGCAGCTGACAGACATCGGCCATGAGTTTAGGACCAAGGGCGTCAGTATCTGCAGACCCACGCGGCTGAACAGTAGCACTAGTTCCTTGGCTATGTTCCCGGGGCATTGTTTTTCACTGTGGGACAGCCTCGGGGTAACGAGTGGAATAATTGAAAATGACCAGGATGTGCTCGGGCCCTTTTGATGACTTTGGGAGTGGGCCAATGAGATCCATCCCGAGAGTGGAATTAGAGGGGCGGGACCGGCTTTCGTGTGGTCATTTTTTGGCACTAGGTGCAGCGCTGACAGAAATTTCTTACGTCAGCTGACAATCCCGGCTAGTGAAACCTATCTAAGATTTTTTCCCTGGTGTTTCTTTCTCCAAGATGTCCGCCGAATGGGTGCGTGTGGACGAGGTGCATGATAGTGTCTATTTTTCCTTGCAGGACAACCAGCAGATCCCGTGGTTCTCCTCTTTGCTTTGTGTGGTAGTACAGAAGTCTTTTTTTTATCAGGAAATATGATGCCGGACTTCCCTTGTCATTTGCTTCAGCCTCCCCTTCTATCTCTTGCACCTGACTCCAACAATGTTTTAGCCGGCTTTTTGGACCTGCTGAGACACGGGGAGTAAGGGATTAATATGAGAGCTTTTCTCACCTTCCGCTTCTGGGTCTCCTTCTTCCTCCGTAGTCTGTGCAAGCCATGTCCGTCGGGACATCACGGGTTTCACCTTGCATTGGATCTCTGTATTCTTCTTTTTCACACGCTCGTCTTTCTTTACTGGGAATGTTCCAGGCCAGTCTCTCCCTAGTAACAAAGGGACGGGAGGTTAAGCATGATCCTAGCTATCACGTTATGTTTCCCCCTTTCATCTTCCACTGTGAAGCGCACCGCTGGGACTTCTCCGTGTAGGACTAATGTAATGGTGCTCCCTGTATCAATAAACAGACCAAGCGGGGCATTCATAAAACGAGATCTTCAACCAGAAGCGGGACACCAGGACAAATCACACAGGTCCAGAGGGCAGAGGGGGTCTGGATCACTGGCAGCTAAGGAGTGACATGTGTAGCCCGACAGAGAGACAGGAAGAGGGAAAGAAAGAGGAAGACAGAGAGAGAGAGAGAGAGTTTGTGTTTTACACACCTTTTATTGTGAGATTAAAGAAAAAAAGAAAAGAATTTATAATTTTCACATACATTACACACACACACACACACACACACACACACATAATATACATTCACCTTATACATTATGTGACTGTGACCATACCTAACTGTTCTCTCTCCCCCTCTCTCTGTCGAGCTTCACATGTCGTTCCTGAGCTGCCATTGATCCAGACTCCCTCTGCCCACTGGACCTGTCTGACTCATCTTCTGGTTGGAGATCTAGTCACATGGATGCCACGTGTGTCTCTTTGGGAAGCATCCGGTGTCTGGGGACGGTTTCACTCTACCATGAAGACGGTTCTGGCCTCGACTCATGTTGACAGCTGTTTCTCTGAGGACTTGACTTGGCTGCAGTCGCTTGATAGTTCAGGACTGGAATTTCCTACAAGTCTACCTGAGCCTCCAATAACTACCTGGACTCCATATTAACATTAATTAACATCAACTGCTATACTGAACTGCTTGCCACCTAACAAACACACAGTATGAATGCAGATCAGTTCCTGCTTTCTGTTTCACCCAAATGAGGATGGGTTCCCTGTTCAGTCCGGTTCCTCTCAAGGTTATTCCTATTGCCATCTGAGGGAGTTTTTCCTCGCCATTGTCGCCCTCGGCTTGCTCATCAGGGACTATCTGACCATTTTGATTCATACACATTCACATTCCATACAAACTTTGTGACAATGCCAATTGTTTTATATATATATATATATATATATATATATATATATATATATATATATATATATATATATATATATATATACACACATATGCACACATACTGTACACATGCACACACACATGTATATACACACACGCTAATGCATTAATAATATTTAATTTCACTTTTTTCCCATTGAGCTTCCCACCCCCCTACCCCACCATTAGCTACTGTCTCTGTTCACTTTCTCCTGAGTGACAGTGGGTTTTTGTTTCGTTTTTTTCTCACTGCTTTGGCCCTTTGTAGTACCATTTTTACTAAGCGTCATTTTTACGCCTGGCATCTGTAGTTGGTTGAGTTGCTCTAAAAAGAATGTGTCATTTGTGTGTGTGTGCTATGCTGCACCCTGCTCTTTCATTATTCTGTGCTGCCGTACTCAGAGTTTGACTGCAGGTTTTCTGCTTGGTGATGGGTTCTTTAGTGGGTGTCTCCACTCTTTTTTTCCTTGGTTTAGCTACAGTGTTTCCTTTCGGTGTTTCTTTGGGTGTTGTGGTGGTGTGCTGAACTGTGGCTCCTGTACCTCTCCATTGCAGTCATTGGGGTGGAGTCAGCATTAGTGTCAGT
The DNA here is from genome assembly GCA_030347435.1 of Clarias fuscus. NCBI lineage: Eukaryota > Metazoa > Chordata > Actinopteri > Siluriformes > Clariidae > Clarias > Clarias fuscus. The sequence goes on along the minus strand of CM059223.1, from coordinate 10,317,703 downwards.
GCCGGGTACGGTGTGTCTCACTGTGGTGCTGGTGGGTTCAGGACTGATATCACCACTTGCAATGCAGGGGCAGACAGAGGGGTAACTTTATCCTCTCACACTTATTCCATTGTGTGTACTCAGTGTACTCGCGAGGTTTACCTTAGTTAGAATCACCACCAAGGCTTTGTTCATCCGGGAGGGAGAGTAGATATTCTCGCACCCACCCTGCTCTCCCGCTGCTAGCAGCACCTCCTCCATCTGTACACCGTCCTCCAGCACACTAATGCTATGCCGGACCCCACCGGCCTCAGAGACCATGGTGCCTATAAGAAAAAAAAACATATGGAACTGATTATTTTGCAGTGGTCTTTTATTTTTTTTCAGTCCTTTACTGCTGACACTCTGATTCATCTCTACCTCATTGGGATTGATGATGTATCGTAGGAAGGAGACTCTGTGTGTATTAAACTTACATTTCTCTCCCTTGACGATATTTGTTTACTTGCGGGTAGTATAATCTGAAAAATATATTAGAATGTCATTGATGTACGCTACTACAAACCTCCCAAGCATGTCTCTGAGAACATTGGTGATTAGACATTGGAACACTGTTTTGGCTTTTGACAGTCTGTACAGAATCACACAGTATTCATATTGTCCCAAAGTGGTGCTGAATGCTGTTTTCCACTTGTCTCCCTCTCGGTTATATGCACTGTGCAGATCCAACTTGGTGAAGAGGTTGGCTTCTCTTAGTTGTTTCAGTGTAGAAGAGACTAGAGATACTGAATACTTTCTTGTAACGCTTATCTCTCTTATACACACGTGGACAAAATTGTTGGTACCCTTCGGTCAATGAAAGAAAAACTCACAATGGTCACAGAAATAACTTTAATCTGACAAAAGTAATAATAAATAAATAATAATAAATAAATAAATAAATAATAAATAAATAAGAATTCTATGAATGTTAACCAATGAAAATCAGACATTGCTTTTCAACCATGCTTCAACGGAATTATAAAAAAAAAATGAACTCATGGAACAGGCCTGGACAAAAATGATGGTACCCCTAACTTAATAGTTTGTTGCACAACCTTTTGAGGCAATCACTGCAATCAAATGATTCCTGTAACTGTCAATGAGACTGCATGCATTTTGGCCCACTCCTCATGAGCAAGCTGCTCCAGTTGTTTCCGGTTTGAAGGGTGCCTTTTCCAGACAGCATGTTTCAGCTCCTTCCAAAGATGCTCAATAGGATCGAGGTCAGGGCTCATAGAAGGCCACTTTAGAATAGTCCAATGTTTTCCTCTTAGCCATTCTTGGGTCAAGTCAAGTCAAGTCAAGTACATTTTATTTATATAGCGCTTTTAACAATTGACATTGTCGCAAAGCAGCTTTACACAATAAAAGAAGTAGGTTTGTATGCAATGTGTATGAATCTAAATGATAAGATTGTCCCTGATGAGCAAGCCGAGGGCGACGGTGGCAAGGAAAAACTCCCTGAGATGTTAATAGGAAGAAACCTTGAGAGGAACCAGACTCAACAGGGAACCCATCCTCATCTGGGTGATAACGGATAGCAGGGATTGCTCAGCATAATAATGTGTAAGACTGGAAGTTCAGTATAACAGGAGATGTGTTAAAATTAAAATTAAAAGGAGTCCAGTTTGTTCCCGGAGGCTCAGGTAGACTGTAGGGGATTCTGGTCCTGAGTTATCGAACAACTGAAGTCACAGGTCCCCAGAGCATCAATCGATGACAGGACAGTCTTCATGGAAACCATCCCCAGCCACCATACGAATCCAGGCAGACCACACGGGGCATCCATGCGACGAGATCTCCAACCAGAAGCAGGACTCCAGGACGGGTTAGACGGCTCCAGAGGGCAGAGGGGTCTGGATCACTGGCAACTCAGGAGCGAAACATGTATAGCTCGACAGAGAGACAGAGAGAGGGAAAGAAGAGAGGGAGAGAGAGAGAGGAGAGAGCAGAAAAGGAGAGAACAGAAAATAAGGAGAGATGGCAGTTAGGTGTGGTCACAGTCAACATGTATAAGGTGAATTTATATTTAGTGCAAAGTGCAAGCAGGGACTCCGGCAGGACTAACTATAACAGCATAACTAAAAGGGAGAGCCAGAAGGAAACACAAACATGAGGGCTCCCTGAGATGTAAAGCAACCAATCACCTCACCGTCAACAAACCTGAGTGAACAATGAGAGTGGGGAGGACAGCATCTAAACATACCAGTTCACCAGAATACTCTACGTCCACGAGTTTTCAGATCTGCTCCTTTACCTAAGGTTAATCTATTTACAAAAATGCTTGGCTAAATAAATAGGTTTTTAGCCTAGACTTAAACACTGAGACTGTGTCTGAGTCCCGAACATTACTAGGAAGACTATTCCATAACTTTGGGGCTTTGTAAGAAAAAGCTCTGCCCCCTGCTGTAGTTTTAATAATACGTGGTACTGACAGGCAGCCTGCATTCTTTGATCGAAGTAGGCGTGGCGGATCGTAAGACACTAACAGTTCACTCAAATACTGTGGCGCGAGACCATTTAGTGCTTTAAATGTCAAAAGTAGTATCTTAAAATCGATGCGAAATTTCACAGGGAGCCAATGCAGTGTAGATAAGATAGGGGTGATGTGCTCGTATCTTCTGGTTTTAGTGAGGACTCTCGCTGCTGCATTCTGTACTAACTGAAGCTTGTTTATACACCTAGTTGAACAACCAGACAGTAAGGCGTTACAATAGTCCAACCTAGAGGTGATAAAAGCATGAACTAGTTTTTCTGCATCATTTAGTGACAATATGTTTCTTATCTTGGCAATATTTCTAAGGTGAAAGAAAGCTATCCTGGTGATATTATCTACATGAGCTTCAAACGAAAGGCTGGAATCTATAATCAGACCGAGGTCTTTTACTGTTGCACTTACTCAGTGTGATCAGAAAGCTTACTTCTAGCTACTTGTGGTCCTATGACCAGAACTTCTGTCTTATCAGGATTAAGCAGAAGAAAATTAATTAACATCCAATCTCGTATGTCCTGCACACACTGCTCGATTTTAGCAAACTGGTTTTTCTCATCTGGTTTTGCTGAGACATATAATTGTGTGTCATCAGCATAACAATGAAAACTAATACCATGTTTACGAATTATGTTGCCCAGAGGAAGCATGTAAAGGGAAAAAAGCAGTGGGCCTAAAACTGAGCCCTGTGGAACACCAAACTCCACTTGAGAACATGAGGAATGGTCACCATCTAAATCTACAAACTGATAACGATCAGTCAAATAGGATCTGAGCCACAAGAGGGCAGTTCCCTTAATTCCTACTACATTTTCTAATCTGTGAAGGAGAATACTATGATCAATGGTGTCAAAAGCTGCACTGAGGTCCAGTAACACAAGTATAGTGACGCAACCCTGATCAGAGGCCCATAGGAGGTCGTTTACTACTTTAACAAGTGCTGTCTCTGTGCTGTGATGAGGCCTAAATCCTGACTGATACAGTTCATTTGTGCTATTTCTGTGTAGATGTGAACATAGCTGCTGTGATACTACCTTTTCCAAAATCTTGGAGATAAAGGGAAGGGTTGATATCGGCCTGTAATTAGAAAGCAGACAGGGGTCAAGGTCAGGTTTCTTGATTAGCGGTTTAATGACGGCTAATTTAAAGGATTTGGGTACATACCCACTACTGAGTGAACAGTTAATTACTTTCAACAGGGGTTCTATTATTGCTGGTTCTATCTGTTTGAGAAAATGTGTCGGTATAGGATCTAATATACAGGTTGACGATTTTGAAGAAGAGATGAGTGAAATTAGTTCCCTCGCTTCAAGGGGAGTAAAGTGTTCTAAGTTCTGATGTGATGTGGTTAGATCATCTGAATTATTTAAATTGTCTGGTTTCAAAGCCTGAATTTTTTGCCTAATATTTATGATTTTATTATTGAAAAAGTTCATGAAATCCTCACTACTGCATGATGTTGTTGTGGAGATTTCTACAGTGGTCTTGTTTTTAGTTAATTTAGCTACGGTATTAAATAAAAATCTCGGGTTGTTTTTGTTATTTTCTATAAGAGTGGAGAGATACGTTGATCTAGCATCACTGAGAGCTTTTTTATAGTTCAGGATGCTCTCCTTCCAAGCTATTTTGAATACTATCAATTTAGTTTGGCGCCATTTACGTTCGAATTTCGAGCGGTTTGTTTTAAAGCACGGGTGTGGTCATTATACCAAGGAGCGAGTTTCTTATCTCTAATCATTTTCCTTTTAACTGGAGCTACATTATCTAAGCTATAACGAAGTGCTGACTCTAGATATTCATTCGCCTGTTCGAGTTCTGTGAAGTCAGATGGCGATCCAATCAAAGTTGATAATTCTGGAAGATTATTGATAAAGCTCTGTGCGGTATTTGATGTAAATGTACGTTTAAGGTGGAAGCGCGGTGCTGTGCATACATTATTACTATAACACGCTTTAATCGAGATAAGATAGTGATCCGAGATAACTTCAGACTGGAATTGTGGTTATATTTCCTATACTTAATCCGAAGGATAATATTAAATCTAAAGTGTGACCTGCTTTATGAGTGGGTCCTACTACACACTGATTTACTCCTACTGAGTCCAGTATGGACATAAATGCTGTTCTCAGAGGGTCTTCTGGATTCTCAAAATGAATATTAAAGTCTCCAGCAATTAAGGCTTTGTCTACAGAAACAACAAGGTTTGAGAGGAAATCTGCAAATTCGCAGAGAAACTCCGAGTACGGCCCTGGGGGTCTGTAAATGATGATTAGCAGGATCGACTGAGCTGACTTTATGTTACTATAGAGAACTTCAAATGCATTAGATTAAAAACTGTGTTTTTGTACGAGAGACAGATTATCGTTATAAATAACTGCGACTCCTCCTCCTCTACCAGTTAGCCGAGGCTGGTGTATGTAGCTGTATCCAGGAGGACTAGCTTCATTTAGAGCTACATACTCGTCCTGTTTAATCCAGGTTTCTGTTAAACATAATATATCAAACTCCTGATCTGTGATAATTTCATTAACAATTGGGTGTTTTTAGCTGTGTGTTTTGGGTCATTGTCCTGTTGCAAGACCCATGACCTGCGACTGAGACCCAGCTTTCTGACACTGGCCAGCACATTTCTCTCTAGAATCCCTTGATAGTTTTGAGATTTCATTGTACCCTGCACAGATTCAAGACACCCTGTGCCAGATGCAGCAAAGCAGCCCCAGAACATAAAAGAGCCTCCTCCATGTTTCACAGTAGGGACAGTGTTCTTTTCTTCATATGCTTCATTTTTCCGTCTGTGAACATAGAGCTGATGTGCCTTGGCAAAAAGTTCCATTTTTGTCTCATCTGTCCATAGGACATTCTCCCAGAAGCTTTGTGGCTTGTCAACATGTAGTTTGGCATATTCCAGTCTGGCTGGACTTTTGTCCCTTTGGTCACATTATTTTCAGTATTTTATAGGGGTACCATCATTTTTGTCCAGGCCTGTTCCATGAGTTTATTTTTAAAAATAATTCTGTTGAAGCATGGTTGAAAAGCAATGTCTGACTTTCATTGGTTAACATTCATAGAATTTTTTTTAATTATTACTTTTGTCAGATTAAAGTTATTTATGTGACCATTGTGAGTTTTTCTTTCATTGACAAGGGTACCAACAATTTTGTCCATGTGTGTAGTCCATGCACGTAATCAGTCCACCAACTTTTTTTTCATGAAGCAAAAGCTGGCTGAATTGAATGATGTGGAGGGTCTGATGTACGATTGTTGAAGTGCTTCTGCAATGTAATCATTTATGGCTTTGATTTCTTTGGTTGACAAGGGGTAAATCCTGCTACATGAAGGGAGGACTCCCTTGAACAGTTCTATGGTGCAGACTAAGGTCATTGAGGAGAAAGGCCACAAATTGCCTTGATTTTGCTTCACTTCATTAAACTCCAGAATTGATAGAAACAGGAGACCAATGCTGGGATCTCCACTGGGGTGGAGGCTGACAAAATGGAAGGTATTCTGATACAATGTTGGTGACAATATTTCGACCACTGTCAAATCTCTTCATGGAATGTGCGTTTGTAGCCATGGAAATCCTGAGACCACTTGGACTTTATTAAAGGTTGATCAGAAAAGAGATACTTTCTTGGTGTAACAATCCAACTGTAAGTGGTACTAATGCAACCTTCCCTGTCCTCCATCCAGTGCTTCAATAGTAATGGAAGGTAAGTTGACAACAGAACAGAATTGTTCTCTGAGTATTGTATGTTGTATAGGATTAAGCTAGAATGATGGTAGATAGGTGGTTTGCTCACCAAGCTAGTGAAAGATGAAGGAATAGATTTTTTTTTTTTTTTTTTTTGGATTTTTTTCCCCGATTTTCTCCCTAATTTAGTCGTGTCCAATTCCTCCCCGTCACTAGGGGGCTCCCACATTAAGGCTACTACTACCACTCAGCCGGGAGGGCCGAAGACTATCACGTGTTTCCTCCGAACCACGTGACGCCAGCCGACCGCATCTTTTCGAACTGCTCGCTCGCGCACCGTTGGGGGCGGCGTAACACACTCGGAGGACAGCGCTATCCGCTCCCTCCGTTGCGCGAGCTCACAGACGCCCCTGACTGGCTGTAGAGCCGTGATTAATGTGGGAGCACTAAGTACCTCTCATCCCTCCCTCTGAGAGAGCTCGGCCAATCAGCTCTCTCTAGACCTCCGGCTGCGAGAGGTTACAGCACCACCCGGGATTCGAACTAGCGATCTCCGGATGATAGGGCGAGCGCTTTAACCACTGCGCCACTCGGAGGCCCGAAGGAATAGATTTTTAAGACTTTAGAGGAACTGTGACATTGACCTTAGGGGGCATTCTCCAATGGCATATTTATCACTCCCGCAATACTAGCACAACTGCTCTCCTTTGCAATGCTGTCGGTCTGCTGCTCCTATTTTGACTCCTCCTAGATGAATTAATTCAGGAGAGCGAATGTTCCTAATCCAAGCAGAGTCAAATGAGGCAGTTTCCGTCAGTATGAGCCTTTCAGTGCCAGTTTGTTGTTCTCTGCTGCCAAGGTGTGTAAGTTAATGCATACTTGGCCATAAAATGGTTTCCTTGCTGGATTTAGAGGAGCGTTTCCCCGATCTCCTTGTTCTGGGGCGCACGGGCAAATGTGAGTTTAAAATTTTGGGGTAAACATCCCTGGCTGTGTTTTTGCTGCCATCTACTTTCATGCTTTTCCTGTGAGCACGTTAATGAATTGGTGTAAAAAACAAAAATTGGCAATGACATTGCTTTCTCCAGTGAAATAAATACAGTGTGTACTGGAGGGTAAATCTCTGGCATTTAGCCGGATTGCCTGTGCCTTGCAGGTGGTTTGATAGAGCCCCCTCAAGGTGCTACCTCTGGGAGCTATTCTTCCTTATGGATGTGGATAGGGTTGTTCTGTATGTTTATGGTAGGATTTATTGAATAGTGTTCAGTCTAAAATGTCTTTTGCTAACACCCAGGATGTTAGGATAGTTTTGATTTGTAGTGGTTCTGTATGTGCTAAAAGTAGATGAAAAGCAACAATTAAACTTGTATGAGCACACGAATAAAAATTTACACACATTTCTTGTTTTTTTAACCTTCCTATTTTCCTACTAATAATATAGTTATTTGAAATAAAAAATAAGTAAGGATACTTTGTTTTTTTTAATTATTATTGTTATTATTAGAGATTTAATGAGCAAAATTATAATCAAGTAGTAATGTATAAATTATGCAGAAAGATTAAAGTATACTTTGGCCTATACTTTTCCTTATTTTTTTGACCAGGGTTAATGGATAGTACATAAGTGGGACTGACCCTTTTATGTACAAACCATTACTAACCTACACAGAAACAAAAAAATAATTGGCTGATTTTACTGATGACTCCTCATGCATACTGGCTGATATTTTAAGCATTACAATAAACAAATTTAAAATCCTCAGTCAGGCATAAGAGGTTATAGAGTGGATAGGTTTTCTTTCCTTTTTTAACTTTTCTCTTTTGTCCTCTCACTTTTTACTTAGCTCTTTCCTCTAATCATGTTTCTGTTTTCATATACTGGAGTTACATTGAGTTTCCATTTAGTGGTGTTTGCATTTAGTTGAACTGTTGGTTTGATTTAAGGTTCCTTTGCCTTTATTCATGAGGCAGAAATCGTAGAGAACCTGTTTGTGGGCAGCCAGGGATTGATTTTGGAGAAGCTGCATGACACATATTCTAATTTCAACCTTCCTATCTTCCTTTCAAGACTGTGTCACACTGTGTGTTTGTTGTGTTTTGTTTTGTACAAAATGTCTACTGGTAATAATTATATTACATGTCTACTTTAAGTGCCCTAGGTCTATATAGACTATGGGAAATTCTACCTGAATCGAAACATATAGCACTATAAAATGCCTTTAAGAAGTCAGAATTAATAATAATAATAATAGAGAGATTAATAATACAGAGATTATCTGAGATTTTCCATTAAACTTCTTATTAACTATATTAAGATTAATATAAATGCATGTTGGTTGAGCTCCAATCCTTTTTTTTTTTTATAAATTAACTGCTTACAGACAATGTTTGAGCAAACCAACAAATGTTTAAACAGTAAAACTCCTCCTCCCTCCCCCAACCTCGCTTTTTAAGTTTCCCAATTAACAGACACAACTCAAACACTGTTTTAACGGGGGGGATCTCTCTATGACACTCGCATGAGCGCATACTAAAGGAGTCACTGCTGTAAAGTAAAAAAATAATAATAACAAATGAACCAGCACCTTACCTTTGAAAAGAATCGCGACAGAGCAGAGTTTTCTGTGTAAAGAAAACTGTGTGTGTGAAGCCGGGGAGAGTGTGTGTGCGTGTGTCGGTACGTGAATCAAGGCACGCTCGTTTTTCAAGACAAAATTTATTATAAATTTTTAGCTCGCAAACTGAGGTACCACTGTAAACATTTGATTAATTATTTTGGCAACTGTGTTATGGACAAATGTTGTGTTATACAAAATATGTATAAACATTTGGTAAAACATTTGTTTGAAGATTTTTTAGTCTATTCTCCATTGGTTTTGGGATTTTCTGTCTAACTGATTCGAAATATGAATTTTAAACCTTGTAATGAACATTCTGTGGGATATTATCATAAAAGATGAATATTTTTGTCAACATAAATCCACATAATGCTGAATTTAGTGTTATTCATCATACTTAAGACTTCCCTCTCCAGAGGTATACATCATCTTTTTTGTTACAGTTAAGCCAACAATTAAAAAATTTTTGTATAACGCAAACCCCACCATAACACAGTTGACGACAGCAACACAGTTGACAGGACACATTAGCAGAACAAGAGAAACCCTTCTTTAAGACAAAAACTTTGTGTTATGCAATTAAGCTGATGAATTCAAGTACTAGATTAAAAAAATTACAACAATGGTCAACAATTTATTTAACCTCAAACATAGCAAATGTGAAGATTTTAAATCCATAGTATCTGTTGTGTCTCTTTAGTATAGATGTGTGTGTCTGATTGGTGTCTGTGTAGAGTTATCTTATCTGAGTTCCTCCGTTCCTTGATGTGTCTCCAGTCCAGATATGTCTCTATGGTATCTCTCTCGCAAAGCATGTTTTTTAGGCTGTTTCATAGACATCACTCAATGTGGGAATAAATTATGACAATGAACTGCCAGCATTGTCAACTGTGTTACCCTCTATCATATGTGTTCCAGTTGATGGGTAACTCATGTGACAGGTAACACAGTTGACATTTTAGCCATTTTATGGCATAATGCTAACAACAGACATCAGACCATTCAACACATAAATTTTATTAATCCATGTTTTTATCCATTTTTCCTGTAAATGGATGTGTTCAATTGACTTTTTGTATTAAATGAAGGAGAAATATGTTCAAATAAAAAAATCATCATTGCTTTAAGTAAGTAGTAGTAAAATTGATAAATATAGACCATGGACATGACATGTACTGTACCACTAATTATAGAATGAGCCACAAAATTATTATAATTATTATTAAAAAGCAATGTAAAAAATCTAAATGATTTTTAAAGAATCAGAACATATGAAAAGTATTTTATTTCTGTGTCATTTATGCACTTATTGTACTTACAGAAGGTTTCAGAGCAGAATGTGTGACTAATGACAAAGAACCAACATGATATAAGTAGAAAACTACTGTGTAATATTAAGTTTGTGTACAGAAAACTAAGAAGTATATTTACAGTACAAAACTAACAAACTACTGCACATAAAATATACTTGGAACATAAAATTTTATTTTACTCAGGTTTACTTAATAAAATTAACTTTAAGGATTCTTTTTATCTGTTAAGGCTACAGCGCACATAGGATAGATAATTATTTGTAAGCCAAGGACATGCCACTGCTCATAAATCAACAAAACAAACTGCACAAGTGCACTCAATCATATTGCCTGCCATCGATCCATAAGGGACAGAACCACAGAATGCAGCCTGTGTAGATGAATTTATAACATGCTTGAAATGAGATTATTTAAAAAAATTAAATTTTTAAATAAAAAAACTTTTTGATTACTTAGTCATGTTTCCTCTTCCATGTTTATCCATCCATCCAAATATGTACCTCCATTGTCCAATTAGTGACCATAGACACCAATGGTTACTATTGGAAGCCAATAGTGACTATTGTATTTGTTTCCATTTTTTACGACCGTAGTAAAACCTCTAGTCAACATTCACACACTATGCACAATTTGGGATCCTTGCCCTTGTCCTTGCCTTGCACAGACTTGCTGGCATCCAGTTATGTCACACTCAAGAGCTTCCCAACTTGATCCCCAAGGTGCTGGAACAGTTCCGACTTGTATGGAACAGCTGCACAGAAAAAAGAGCTCTAGAGGATAATTAACTCGGCCCAGAAGATACTTGGGTCCCCTCTCCCTTCATTGGAGGAATTATACAATTAGTTAGTAGTATCTATAAAAATCCGTCCCACCCTGGGCACCCTATGTTTGAGCTTTTACCATCAGGCAGACGGTACAGAGCAATCAAAAGCCTAGAGTTTTTACCCTAGAGCAGTACAAGTATTAAATGCAAAGTGAAATTCTCTTGGAGAATTATGTTCTGCAAAATATGTAAATCTCCTGCAGTATCTGTTATGTGGTGTGGTATGGAGAGCCGCACCACGAGATGTTATAATATTTATAAGAGCCCTGACGCAGGGCTTTAGAAGGGGTCAATGAAATAGGAGTTGGTGAGAGTGCTTGGCTACGCACAGGAAGACCTTTCAGGCGTGGGATTATTAATTAGGAAACTTAAAAGGAAGCAAATGAGAACTGAAAACACAAAATAAATAGAGCTCCACCGTCCACACAAGAATGGATGAGGCTCTGGAAACTAAATATAAAACTTAGGCCTCCTCTCGAGGCCTATGCCCTTACCGAGGATTTATGAGACAGAGTCATATGTTTTTTGTGCTGTGCACTATTATCTTATTTTTAAACTAAAAATAAAACTTATGAGATCCTCTCGAGGCCTATGCCCTTACCGAGGATTTATGAGACAGAGTCATATGTTTTTTGTGCTATGCACTATTATCTTAAACTGAGCATGCACACTGGACTGATGCGTGCCGCTCTCTCTCTTGCTCTCTTTCTCTCTCACTGGCATTTTAGACAGACAGAGGCCTCTGTCTCTGAACAGCAAACTTTGTTTGTCTGTCTGTCTTTCTTTCTTGGTCTTGCTTTGTCTTTGGCCCTGATACCTTACCGGTGCCGAGGTATAAGGACACTTAATTAGTCACGCCAGGTGAGGCATGTTCGCGAGTTGCCTGGCAACCACGTGTGTATAAATGACCTGCGTCTTTGCCTGTTCAGAACTCTGCATTGTAGCAGCCTGCGGATCTGCCCATTCTGAACAGTGCAAGCCAGTTCTGCGGTTCTGCCCGTCGTGAAACCGCGTCTTTCATTTTATGTGCAATATGGGTAAAGTTCAATATATACAACTTTCTGTGCAATAAACATAAATGTATATTTCAATATACATAAATTTAAATTTTCTGTGCAATAAATAAACTGTTTCTAGCATAATTTATGCTAAGTGTATAAAGTATAAAGTGGAATTTGTGTGTCTTTCTGTAATATGTGTAAAGCACCTAATTTCATTGGACTTTCCACATGACAATGACATTAAAGATATTCTATTTTATTCTATTCTAATCTATGTACATGGGGATGTTTACAACTAAATAAGAACCAAACCCTCTGTTTTCCATCTCTATTTTATATATCCGTGTTTAAACCCCTAAGTATCGTAAAACCAGTCTTTAAAAAAGTGCTTTCATGTCTGGCACCCACAGAACACTTATAACTACTCAGGAACCATGAACAACTATTGTTTTATCTTACACCATGTAAGTGGCAAATCGTTATTATGCAAGCAGGAGAAAACCCCCCTGCACAGAAGCCCACAGATGATCCCCACCAGAAACATTTACTTGAGAAAATGAAGCAAAAAAAAAAGCATAAAAGACTGGGATCAATCAAATCAACAGGGGATTATCCTGCATTTAAAACTTTAAGTAGTTGCATTTAAGATTTCCATTAGCTTGCTCCTCTGAAATGGAAAGCTCTAATTTTAAGAATACAAGTGTCAATCTCTGGCAAATTCTTTTTTTTAATTTGGCTAAGCTAAGATATTTTATAAGACAAAAGGACAAGGAATTTGCACATGTAATCAATCAGTTAAGGGAATGATGGATGGATGGATGGATGGTGCATCCAACCTTCATAAGTCAGTGTGCCGAAAGATATGGTCCTGTGGACATTGGGAGCTGTTCATTTCTGGCAATGTGTTACCACGTCTGCTATTTTATCATGAACAGCAAATAAAAAAACAAAAAGTGAACATGAAATTTTGCGTGAAACTGGGTAAAAATGCGACAAAGACGTTTAACATGATTTGGCAAGTTTGAGTAATTTAAGGTGTTTTGAAAGTCACTCATGCTTCAAGAGCATGCTTCAACCTCTAAAAATTTTCAAATCATTCGGCAACATGTGTATGATGATTGTCGGAAAACAGTACACTTCATTCCTGCCATTGTCATACAGGACAGTCCAGGGAATCCTAATGTGAACATGCGATGTGTTGCTGGCAAGTTCATCCCCAGGGTGCTAACCCAGGAGCAGAAGGAACATTATGTCAAAGTGTTAGGTTTAAATGAAGAAGAAGTGTGTCCGAGCTAAGTTTTAAGCTAAGAGAAGAAGAGTTTTAGCTTGTTGTGTCCGCTGCACCTTGATACACTTACCGGTCCAGGTGTTACAATACAATACTTACAATATTATAAAATCTTGCACAAAGTCTGCCAAGAACTCAGTGTCAGTGTGCCGTGGATGACCCATCCTTTATATCAAGGATCATTACTGGAGATGCAGTTTGTATGTATGGGTACTTGTATGGGTACTTAGGTGAAGCAACATAGTGTGTCTTCATAGTGGAAGAATCCTTTATCTCCACGACAGAAAAAGGCGGGGCATCCCTTACACAAAGAAAATATATTTCTCTATATATTAACTCTCAATATATTCAATGATTTAGTGTTCTGATCTAAATATATTCACAATATACTGAATAATATATTGTATTAATATATTACTGTCATGGTTAACCCCTAGAGGGCGCCTTGCACCCTAAGAATTTTTGACTTTTTTCTAGAATGCACCTCGGTCAGATGGGAACACTCACCTGGACCGATGTGGCTCATTACTTGCCTTATAAATATTCTTTATTCAATTTTATTTTTATAGCGCTTTTAACAATTTTCATCGTCGCAAAGCAGCTTTACACAATCAAAAGAATTATTTAAGTTTGTATGAAGTGTGAATGTGTATGAATCAAAAAATGGTCAGATAGTCCCTGATGAGCAAGCTGGGGGCGACAGTGTCAAGGAAAAATTCCCTGAGATGGCAGTACGAAGAAACCTTGAGAGGAACTGGACTCAACAGGGAACCCATCCTCATTTGGGTGAAACAAAAAGCAGGAATTGAGCTGCATTCATACTGTGTGTTAGGTGGCAGGCAGTTCAGTATAATAGTTGTTAATAGATGTTAATTGATGTTAATATGGAGTCCAGGTAGTTAATGGAAGCTCAGGTAGACTTGTAGGAAATTCCAGTCCTGAACTATCAAGCGACTGTAGCCAAATCCACAGAGAAACAGTTGTCAGCATCAGTCGAGGCCAGAACCATCTTCCTAGTAGAGTGAAACTGTCCCCAGACATCGGACACCTCCCAAAGAGACACACGGGACATCCATGTGACGAGATCTCCAACCAGAAGCGGAGCACCAGGATAAGTCAGGCAGGTCCTGAGGGCGGAGGGAGTCTGGATCAATGGCTGCTCAGGAACGACATGTGTAGCTCGACAGAGAGAGGGAAAGAAAGACGGGGGGAGAGCAGAAGAGGAGAGATAACAGTTAGGTATGGTCACAGTCACATGTACAAGGTGAATGTATATTCAGTGTAGAGTGCAAGCAGGGACTCCGGCAGGACTAACTATAACAGCATAACTAAAAGGGAGAGCCAGAAAGAAACACAGACATAAGGGCTCCCTGAGATGAAAAAGCAACCAATCACCTCATCGTCAACAAACCTGAGTGATCAATGAGAGTGGAGAATCTAAACATACCAGTTCACCATAATACTCAACGCCCATGATTCCCCCAGATCTGCTCCTTTACTTAAGGCAAATCTACTTACAAAATGCTTGGTTAAATAAATAGGTTTTTATCCTAGACTTAAACACTGAGACTGTGTCCCGAACACTATTTGGAAGGCTGTTCCATAACTTTGGGGCTTTGTAAGAAAAAGCTCTGTCTCCTGCTGTAGTTTTTACAACACGCAGTTCTGACAAGCAGCCTGCATCCTTTGATCTAAGTAGGTGTGGCTGATTGTAAGACACTAGCAGTTCACTCAAATACTGCGGCGCGAGACCATTTAATGCTTTATATGTCAAAAGTAGTATTTTAAAATCCATGCGAAATTTCACAGGGAGCCAGTGAAGTGAAGATAAGATAGGGGTGACGTGTTCATATCTTCTGGTTCTAGTGAATTTCTACCACATAGGACCTCCTATTGGCCTCTGATCATGGTTGCGTAACTATGCTTGTTACTCGACCTCAGTGCAGCTTTTGACACATTTGATCATAGCATTCTCCTTCACAGATTAGAAAATGTGGTAGAAATTAAGGGAACAGCCCTCTCCTGGCTCAGCTCCTATTTGACTGATCGTTATCTGTATGTAGATTTAAATGGTGATTATTCTGCATGTTCTCTAGTGGAGTTTGGTGTCACACAGGGTTCGGTTTTAGGCCCATTTACTACTGTACTTTAACGAGTGGTGTCTCTGTGCTGTGATGAGACCTAAATCCTGACTTCCTGTTGATGACGTAGCTTCCTGTTTTTCGTATTGTTCCCGCGAAAGTTCCTCGTCTGTTTGGAACAGCGTTTTAGATTATATTTTGTTTAGTTTTTTATAATTATATATTTTTCCCGTTTTTACACTTTAATACTACTGGACTTTATCCGATTTTTGCGCTTTTTGGGAGAACACGCGTATCATCTGACCAACAACAAGCGAATCCATCACCAAATAATCACAACTCCGGCACAAAGGTACGTTATCATGTCTACCATTCAGCTCGCTCAGTGTGTGGAGTGCAGGATGTTTAGACATTCTTCCTCCGTCATTAGTGATAATTTTATTTGTGATAGGTGTGTGTTAGTTAGCACCCTGACGGAGAAGATAGTAGCATTAGAGGAGCGCATCCAGACTTTAGAGAGGGTTAGAGAGCGCGAGAGCAGCGTTAATCTTGTAGCGGAAAGTCTGGGTGCCGCAGGTGGAGATAATCAGCCCCCGACTCCGGCAGTAGAGCCCTCACAGCGGGGCGAGTGGGTGACGACTCGGCGGCATACTTGTTCAGCCAAAGCTAACGCTAAGGCTAGCCCACCGGAGCACACCTCTTCTGCGCTTCACGTGTCCAACAGGTTCGCTCTCCTCAGTGATGCACCCGCTGAGAAACCTGAAAGAGCTCTGGTTATAGGAGACTCGATACTGAGACATGTGAAATTAGCCAGGCCTTTAGGGGCGCCAGCGGCAGTGGTCAGGTGTATCCCGGGAGCCAGAGCACCGGACATAGCAGGTAATCTTAGGGCTCTAGGTCAGCATAGGTTCTCTAAGATAGTGGTACATGCTGGAGCTAATGATATACGCCTTCGTCAGTCAGAGGTTAGCAAGAGTAACTTTACAGAGGTGTTTAAAATAGCGAAGGCGATGTCCGATGAAGTAGTTTGCTCTGGTCCCATCCCAATGAGACGTGGCGACATAGCTTACAGCAGGTTATGGTCGCTGAACCGCTGGATGTCCAGGTGGTGCTCCGAAAACAACGTGGGCTACATAGACAATTGGAAGACCTTTGAGGGCAAAACTGGCCTGTTAGGGCGGGACGGTGTCCATCCCACTCGGGAAGGTGCTGCTCTCATTTCTTGCAGTATAGCACATAGTCTCAGAAGAGGCCTAGTTAATCGGTGACAATCCAGAGCCCAGGCCAGGGAGCAGACAGACAGGCTAAACCAACCGTCTGCTAGCTGCATAAAGTCGTCACTCAGGGTTCATCATATTGAGACTGTGTCTGTTCCCCGAGATAAACATAAATTTAGAAAGACTCAGAAAGTCTGTTTTAGTAATTTAATTGACATAGATACCACAAACTCAGATCACACTGAATGCGCAGCCGGCAACTCTGATCTGAAGCTAGGACTGTTAAATATTAGATCTCTAGCAGTTATTGTTAATGAAGCTATCACAGATCAGGAGTTTGATATATTATGTTTAACAGAAACCTGGATTAAACAGGACGAGTATGTAGCTCTAAATGCAGCTAGCCCTCCTGGATACAGCTACATACACCAGCCTCGGCTAACTGGTAGAGGAGGAGGACTCGCAGTTATTTATAACGATAATCTGTCTCTCGTACAAAAACACAGTTTTAAATCTAATGCATTTGAAGTTCTCTATAGTAACATAAAGTCAGCTCAGTCGATCCCGCTAATCATCATTTACAGACCCCCAGGGCCGTACTCGGAGTTTCTCTGCGAATTTGCAGATTTCCTCTCAAACCTTGTTGTTTCTGTAGACAAAGCGTTAATGTCAGGGATAACCCCTAGAGGGCGCCTAGCGCCCAGAGACTTTGTGTTGTGTTTTGTTTTGTTTAATCTCGGTCAGGTGACACGGGCGCCCACCTGAACCGAGTTGGTTATTAGTTTCCTTATAAATAGCGTGCTTTTAGTCCTTTTCGTGGTCTTGCAACTGTTCATTTATATTAGTCATGTATGCCTGTTTCCTAGTGTCTTTTGTTTTGTCTATACGTGCTTTAGTTTCCGTTTCATTTAAAGTCTATTTGTTTGTTGAGTTTCCCTGCCTGTTTTTTGTTTAAATAAAGCATCGTTTCCTTTATACAACCTGGATCCTCCTGCGTTTATGCCGCGCACAACACCCCAGAACGTGACAGATTGCAAGACCCAAAAAGAGGCATAGCAGAGGAGCCCTGCCCCGGGGAGATTATTTTTGGGGGGGGCAACGATGTTTGGAGTTTGGGGAGCCGGCGTGGAAGGTAGCCGGAGAACCAAACGGCGTAGCGGCAATAGAGCGGAGTGTGAGCGGGACGTGCAGCAGGGAGCAACCTCCCAGCTTGATTGGAGCAGCTTTCGGCGGTGCGCTAAAATAAATGAAGAGCGCATTCGTGACCTGCGGGAGCAGGTGGCCAAGCTCCAAGGGCAGGTAGCACTGCTGCACCGCGCCGCCGAGGACAGCGAGCTGCCGCCGCTGCACTGCAGCGAAGAGGAGGGCGAGCGACCGTCGCTGCACTGTGCCTTCGAGGACGGCGAGCTACCGTCGCTGCACTGTGCCTTCGAGGACGGCGAGCTACCGTCGCTGCACTGTGCCTTCGAGGACGGCGAGCTGCCGTCGCTGCACAGTGCTGCCGAGGACGGCGAGCTGCCGTCGCTGCACAGTGCTGCCGAGGAGGGCGAGCGACCGTCGCTGCACTGTGCCTTCGAGGACGGCGAGCTACCGTCGCTGCACTGTGCCTTCGAGGACGGCGAGCTACCGTCGCTGCACTGTGCCTTCGAGGACGGCGAGCTGCCGTCGCTGCACAGTGCTGCCGAGGACGGCGAGCTGCCGTCGCTGCACAGTGCTGCCGAGGACGGCGAGCTTCCGTCGCTGCACAGTGCTGCCGAGGACGGCGAGCTTCCGTCGCTGCACAGTGCGGCCGAGGACGGCGAGCTTCCGTCGCTGCACAGTGCGGCCGAGGACGGCGAGCTTCCGTCGCTGCACAGTGCGGCCGAGGACGGCGAGCTTCCGTCGCTGCACAGGGCAGCCAAGGACGACGAGCCGCCTCTTCCTCCGCCGCCGCCTTCATGCGCCGTTGAGGACAGCGAGCTTCCTCTTCCTCCGCCGCCGCCTTCGTGCGCCGCTGAGGATCGCGAGCTTCCTCTTCCTCCGCCGCCGCCTTCATGCGCCGTTGAGGACAGCGAGCTTCCTCTTCCTCCGCCGCCGCCTTCATGCGCCGCTGAGGACTTCGAGCTTCCTCTTCCTCCGCCGCCGCCTTCATGCGCCGCTGAGGATCGCGAGCTTCCTCTTCCTCCGCCGCCGCCTTCGTACGCCGTTGAGGACAGCGAGCTTCCTTTTCCTCCGCCGCCGCCTTCATGCGCCGCCGAGGAGCACGAGCTCCATCCTCTTCCTCCGCCGCCGCCTTCATGCGCCGCCGAGGAGCACGAGCTCCATCCTCTTCCTCCGCCGCCGCCTTCATGCGCCGCCGAGGAGCACGAGCTCCATCCTCTTCCTCCGCCGCCGCCTTCGTACGCCGTTGAGGACAGCGAGCTTCCTTTTCCTCCGCCGCCGCCTTCATGCGCCGCCGAGGAGCACGAGCTCCATCCTTTCCCTCCGCCGCCGCCTTCATGCGCCGCTGAGGACTTCGAGCTCCATCCTCTTCCTCCGCCGCCGCCTTCGTACGCCGTTGAGGACAGCGAGCTTCCTTTTCCTCCGCCGCCGCCTTCATGCGCCGCCGAGGAGCACGAGCTCCATCCTCTTCCTCCGCCGCCGCCTTCATGCGCCGCCGAGGAGCACGAGCTCCATCCTCTTCCTCCGCCGCCGCCTTCATGCGCCGCCGAGGAGCACGAGCTCCTTCCTTTTCCTCCGCCGCCGCCTTCATGCGCCGCTGAGGACTTCGAGCTTCCTCTTCCTCCGCCGCCGCCTTCATGCGCCGCCGAGGAGCACGAGCTCCTTCCTTTTCCTCCGCCGCCGCCTTCATGCGCCGCTGAGGACTTCGAGCTTCCTCTTCCTCCGCCGCCGCCTTCATGCGCCGCCGAGGAGCACGAGCTCCATCCTCTTCCTCCGCCGCCGCCTTCATGCGCCGCCGAGGAGCACGAGCTCCATCCTCTTCCTCCGCCCCCGCCTTCGTACGCCGTTGAGGACAGCGAGCTTCCTTTTCCTCCGCCGCCGCCTTCATGCGCCGCCGAGGAGCACGAGCTCCATCCTCTTCCTCCGCCGCCGCCGTCATGCGGCGCCGAGGAGCACGAGCTCCATCCTCTTCCTCCGCCGCCACCTTCGTACGCCGTTGAGGACAGCGAGCTTCCTTTTCCTCCGCCGCCGCCTTCATGCGCCGCCGAGGAGCACGAGCTCCATCCTCTTTCTCCGCCGCCGCTGTCATGCGCCGCCGAGGACAGCGAGCCTCCTCATCCTCTGCCGCCCTGCGTCACCGAGGACGGCGAGCACCCACTGCCTTCACCGCCCAGCATCAAAGAGGACGGCGAGCTTCCTCCGTCTCCGCCGCCCTGCTTCAACGGGGGCATGAAGCCACCTGGCCCACAGGACATAGGTGCCAGCCTATGGGTGAGAGGGGCGGACATTGGACCCTGGGGGGGATGCCCTGGACCTCCTGGGGCGCCCCGGAGTTGCGCCCTTTGAGGGGGGGTTATGTCAGGGATAACCCCTAGAGGGCGCCTAGCGCCCAGAGACTTTGTGTTGTGTTTTGTTTTGTTTAATCTCGGTCAGGTGACACGGGCGCCCACCTGAACCGAGTTGGTTATTAGTTTCCTTATAAATAGCGTGCTTTTAGTCCTTTTCGTGGTCTTGCAACTGTTCATTTATATTAGTCATGTATGCCTGTTTCCTAGTGTCTTTTGTTTTGTCTATACGTGCTTTAGTTTCCGTTTCATTTAAAGTCTATTTGTTTGTTGAGTTTCCCTGCCTGTTTTTTGTTTAAATAAAGCATCGTTTCCTTTATACAACCTGGATCCTCCTGCGTTTATGCCGCGCACAACACCCCAGAACGTGACAGTTAATTGCTGGAGACTTTAATATTCATTTTGAGAATCCAGAAGACCCTCTGAGAACAGCATTTATGTCCTTACTGGACTCAGTAGGAGTAAATCAGTGTGTAGTAGGACCCACTCATAAAGCAGGTCACACTTTAGATTTAATATTATCCTTCGGATTAATTATAGGAAATATAACCACAATTCCACAGTCTGAAGTTATCTCAGATCACTACCTTGTCTCGATTAAAGCGTGTTATAGTAATAATGTATGCAGCACAGCACCGCGCTTCCACCTTAAACGTACATTTACATCAAATACCGCACAGAGCTTTATCAATAATCTTCCAGAATTATCAACTTTGATTGGATCGCCATCTGACTTCACAGAACTCGAACAGGCGAATGAATATCTAGAGTCAGCACTTCGTTATAGCTTAGATAATGTAGCTCCAGTTAAAAGGAAAATGATTAGAGATAAGAAACTCGCTCCTTGGTATAATGACCACACCCGTGCTTTAAAACAAACCGCTCGAAAATTCGAACGTAAATGGCGCCAAACTAAATTGATAGTATTCAAAATAGCTTGGAAGGAGAGCATCCTGAACTATAAAAAAGCTCTCAGTGATGCTAGAGCAACGTATCTCTCCACTCTTATAGAAAATAACAAAAACAACCCGAGATTTTTATTTAATACCGTAGCTAACTTAACTAAAAACAAGACCACTGCAGAAATCTCCACAACAACATCATGCAGTAGTGAGGATTTCATGAACTTTTTCAATAATAAAATCATAAATATTAGGCAAAAAATTCAGGCTTTGAAAACAGACAATTTAAATAATTCAGATGATCTAACCACATCACATCAGAACTTAGAACACTTTACTCCCCTTGAAGCGAGGGAACTAATTTCACTCATCTCTTCTTCAAAATCGTCAACCTGTATATTAGATCCTATACCGACACATTTTCTCAAACAGATAGTACCAGCAATAATAGAACCCCTGTTGAAAGTAATTAACTGTTCACTCAGTAGTGGGTATGTCCCCAAATCCTTTAAATTAGCCGTTATTAAACCGCTAATTAAGAAACCTGACCTTGACCCCTGTCTGCTTTCTAATTACAGGCCGATATCAAACCTTCCCTTTATCTCCAAGATTTTGGAAAAGGTAGTATCACAGCAGCTATGTTCACATCTACACAGAAATAGCATAAATGAACTGTATCAGTCAGGATTTAGGCCTCATCACAGCACAGAGACAGCACTTGTTAAAGTAGTAAACGACCTCCTATGGGCCTCTGATCAGGGTTGCGTCACTATACTTGTGTTACTGGACCTCAGTGCAGCTTTTGACACCATTGATCATAGTATTCTCCTTCACAGATTAGAAAAGGTAGTAGGAATTAAGGGAACTGCCCTCTTGTGGCTCAGATCCTATTTGACTGATCGTTATCAGTTTGTAGATTTAGATGGTGACCATTCCTCATGTTCTCAAGTGGAGTTTGGTGTTCCACAGGGCTCAGTTTTAGGCCCACTGCTTTTTTCCCTTTACATGCTTCCTCTGGGCAACATAATTCGTAAACATGGTATTAGTTTTCATTGTTATGCTGATGACACACAATTATATGTCTCAGCAAAACCAGATGAGAAAAACCAGTTTGCTAAAATCGAGCAGTGTGTGCAGGATATACGAGATTGGATGTTAATTAATTTTCTTCTGCTTAATCCTGATAAGACAGAAGTTCTGGTCATAGGACCACAAGTAGCTAGAAGTAAGCTTTCTGATCACACTGTAACTTTAGATGGCCTTTCTGTTCCATCAAGTGCAACAGTAAAAGACCTCGGTGTGATTATAGATTCCAGCCTTTCGTTTGAAGCTCATGTAGATAATATCACCAGGATAGCTTTCTTTCACCTTAGAAATATTGCCAAGATAAGAAACATATTGTCACTAAATGATGCAGAAAAACTAGTTCATGCTTTTATCACGTCTAGGTTGGACTATTGTAACGCCTTACTGTCTGGTTGTTCAATTAGGTGTATAAACAAGCTTCAGTTAGTACAGAATGCAGCAGCGAGAGTCCTCACTAAAACCAGAAAATACGAGCACATCACCCCTATCTTATCTACACTGCATTGGCTCCCTGTGAAATTTCGCATCGATTTTAAGATACTACTTTTGACATTTAAAGCACTAAATGGTCTCGCGCCACAGTATTTGAGTGAACTGTTAGTGTCTTACGATCCGCCACGCCTACTTCGATCAAAGAATGCAGGCTGCCTGTCAGTACCACGTATTATTAAAACTACAGCAGGGGGCAGAGCTTTTTCTTACAAAGCCAGAAGTTATGGAATAGTCTTCCTATTAATGTTCGGGACTCAGACACAGTCTCAGTGTTTAAGTCTAGGCTAAAAACCTATTTATTTAGCCAAGCATTTTTGTAAATAGATTAACCTTAGGTAAAGGAGCAGATCTGGGGGACTCATGGACGTAGAGTATTCTGGTGAACTGGTATGTTTAGATGCTGTCCTCCCCACTCTCATTGTTCACTCAGGTTTGTTGACGGTGAGGTGATTGGTTGCTTTACATCTCAGGGAGCCCTCATGGTTGTGTTTCCTTCTGGCTCTCCCTTTTAGTTATGCTGTTATAGTTAGTCCTGCCGGAGTCTCTGCTTGCACTTTGCACTAAATATACATTCACCTATACATGTTGACTGTGACCATACCTAACTGCCATCTCTCCTTATTTTCTGTTCTCTCCTTTTCTGCTCTCTCCTCTCTCTCTCTCCCCCTCTTCTTTCCCTCTCTCTGTCTCTCTGTCGAGCTATACATGTTTCGCTCCTGAGTTGCCAGTGATCCAGACCCCTCTGCCCGCTGGAGCCGTCTAACCCATCCTGGAGTCCTGCTTCTGGTTGGAGATCTCGTCGCATGGATGCCCCGTGTGGTCTGCCTGGATTCGTATGGTGGCTGGGGATGGTTTCCATGAAGACTCTCCTGTCATCGAGTGATGCTCTGGGGACCTGTGACTTCAGTTGTTCGATAACTCAGGACCGGAATCCCCTACAGTCTACCTGAGCCTCCGGGAACAAACTGGACTCATTTTAATTTTAAAACATCTCTTGTTATACTGAACTTCCAGTCTTACACATTATTATGCTGAGCAATTCCTGCTATCCGTTATCACCCAGATGAGGATGGGTTCCCTGTTGAGTCTGGTTCCTCTCAAGGTTTCTTCCTATTACCATCTCAGGGAGTTTTTCCTTGCCACCGTCGCCCTCGGCTTGCTCATCGGGGACAATCTTGTCATTTTGATTCATATACATTGCATAAAAACTTACTTCTTTTTATTGTGTAAAGCTGCTTTGCGACAATGTCAATTGTTAAAAGCGCTATATAAATAAAATTGACTTGACTTGACTTGACTGATACAGTTCATGTATGTTATTTTTATGTAGATATGAGCATAGCTGCTCCGCAACTATGAATCTTAGAGATAATGGGAAGGTTTGATATCGGTCTGTAATTGGACAGCTGACCGGGGTCGAGGTCAGACTTCTTAATTCTCGGTTTAATAACTGCTAATTTAAAAGATTTTGGAACATACCCAATGCTTATCGAAGAATTAATTATTTTCAACACGGGTTCTGTTATTTCTGGCACTATGTGTTTGAGAAAATGTGTCGGTATAGGATCTAATATACAGGTTGATGAATTTGACGAGAGATGAGTGAAATTAGTTCATTCTCTTCAAGGGGAGTAAAGTATTCTAAGTTCCGATCTGACATGGTTAGTTTAACATCTGCTTCAATTACATTGTTCGGTTTCAGACTGGTCATGATCCTAGGTGTTACTATTGGTAGATCTGGCGGATGTACTTGCCATTGCCATATTAGGGCAGCCATAAACGCAGAGGGGTAATGAAACATAAAGTCTTTTATTCACAGGAAACCCAAAAACAAAAAAACAAAGGAACCAAACCAACAAACTCAGACTATGACTCATGGCTAAGAGCTATACAAAGGCTCTTTAAGCCGACGCAGGGCTCTTTGAGCTGACGCAGGGGACCAAGAGCTGACGCAGGGGACCAAGAGCCGACGCAGGGGACCAAGAACGGACACAAAGGAGACATGGAGCTGGAACTACCTAAAGACACATGGGAACTAGAGACGGGAACTAGAGACGGGACAGGACAAGACATGACTAGAGAATAGGGACAAGACAGGACAAGGGACACAGAGACTTGAGATGGGACGAGACAGGGCTAGAGATGGGACGAGACGGGGCTAGAGACGGGGCTAGCGACGGGACGAGACGGGGCTAGAGACGGAACGAGACAGGGCTAGAGACGGGACTGAAAAATGCTGTCTGGAAAAGGCACCCTTCAAACCAGAAACAACTGGAGCAGCTTGCTCATGAGGAGTGGGCCAAAATACCTGCAGAGAGGTGCAGAAGTCTCATTGACAGTTACAGGAATCGTTTGATTGCAGTGATTGCCTCAAAAGGTTGTGCAACAAACTATTAAGTTAGGGGTACCATCATTTTTGTCCAGGCCTGTTCCATGAGTTCATTTTTTTTAATAATTCCGTTGAAGCATGGTTGAAAAGCAATGTCTGACTTTCATTGGTTAACATTCATAGAATTCTTATTTATTATTACTTTTGTTAGATTAAAGTTATTTCTGTGACCATTGTGAGTTTTTCTTTCATTGACCGAAGGGTACCAACAATTTTGTCCACGTGTGTGTATATATATATATACAGGAACCTCGGATTGCGAGTGTTCCGCAAGATGAGCAAAGATTTGTTAAAATTTTTTTACTTATAACACTGTGGCCACGTAGGTGTGCGTAAAACACATTTTATTTTGTGTTTGTATGCGTGTGTGCAGCATGCGTGTACTGTTTATTATAACACGTGTGCGCGCATGTAAAGCAAAAGCAAATCTCATTAGAGAGGTTAAAGATCCATTTTCTGTCAGCCGGAACTGCTCTTTGTGCGCATGCGTGCATCATTGCCTCTTCGCACACACACACACACGCACACACCTGCTCCTCTCACCTTCACACACACACACACACACACACACACACACACACACACACACACACACACACACACACACACACACACACACACTCTGCACTACACAGAAACACTGCTCTGTCACGATCTTTTCAAAGGTAAAGTGCAGGCTAATTTGTTTTATTTTTACATTACAGAAGTGATCCGGTAAGTGTGCGCTCATTCGAGTGTCATCAGAAAGATTTCTTGTTTATTTTCCCGATAAAACAGTGTTTGCATTGTGTGCGCGCGTACGTGTGTAACTCAAATAAGAGAGGAGGAAGTAAGACGAGAAGAGGGAGAGGGGAGGAGCTCATTCCTCTTCTCCTATTTTAATTTTTTTTTAGTTTATATTTTGTATTAATCATTTTTATGTATTCATTTTTGGGGGCTATGGGACGAATAATTTGAGTTTCCATTATTTCTTATGGGAAAATATGATTTGGTTTACGCTTCCAGAATGAGGCCCACTTCCGGAATGAATTATGTGTGTGTGTGTGTGTGTGTGTGTGTGTGTGTGTGTGTGTGTGTGTGTGTGTGTGTGTGTGTGTGTGTGTGTGTGTGTGAAGGCGAGAAGAGGAGGGGTGTGTGTGTGTGTGAAGAGGCATGATGTCCAATGACGCGTGCACGTGCACAAAGAGCAGTGCCGGCTGACACACAGAGAGAGAAAATGGATCTTTAACCTCTCTAATGAGGTTAACTTCTCTTGCTTTTGGTTTACACGCGCACACGTGTTATAATAAACAATACACGCACGCTGCACACACACGCATACAAACAAAATAAAATATGTTTTACGCACACACACGTGGCCACATACTTTAACATTAGTGAATTTGCTGTTGATAACAAATGCTAGCCAAGATTTGTACAATTTTTAAATATGGACAAAGATCAGTGTTACTATAGAGACTCACTGTGGAGCAAAACAATAACTGAACTAAAGCTGGGTTTAGGTCAGTTTAGTGTTTACCAGTCAAGTACAATAATGTTGTGGTTAGCAAACCAGTTACTGGTAGTTTTCAGACTGTGGGCAAGTGCTGGAAAATGAAATGTGCATCTCCATAAAGCTTGTAAGCAGGCAAAAACATGAAGTGCTCTAAAATCTCTTTGGCTTTTATTTTGGGCTTGATAAACTTGGATTCTGTGTCTCTCCATTCATCCTTCCAATTCTGGGACCTTGATTTCCAAATGAAATGCAAAATTTATGTTGGACCATTGCGCAATGTAAGTAACTATCGTATCTCATATCTCTTTGGAGAAAAAGTTATATTTACTGATTTCTGCTGGATCCAGGAAGGGTTTCTTGAGGATGGGGATAACACTTGCCTTTTAAAATGCAGCAGGAACATGACCCCCTCTGCCCTCTGGATCTGTCTGACTCATCCTGGTGCCCCACTTCTGGTTGGAGATCTCATCACATGGATGCCCGTGTGATCTCTTTGGGATGCGAATGGTGTCTGGGGACGGTTTCACTCTACATGAAGATGGTTCTGGCCTCGACTGATGTTGACAGCTGTTTCTCTGAGGATTTGACTTGGCGGCAGTCGCTTGATTGTTCAGGACTAGAATTTCCTATAAGTCTACCTGAGCCTCCAATAACTAACTGGACTCCATATTAACACAAATTAACATCAACTGCTATACTGAACTGCCTGCCACCTAAAACACAGTATCAATGCAGATGGGTTCCCTTTTCATGCAAACTTAAATAATTATTTTGATCGTGTAAAGCTGCTTTGCGACAATGACAATGGTTAAAAGTGCTATACAAATAAAATTGAATTGAATTGAACTGAATTAGCGCTAGGTGGAATGTACACTCCGATAATGAAAAAAGTGATGAATTCCCACGATAAATAAAAAGGTCTACATCTAACAGTCAAAACTCCAGTGATGAGAATAACTAGAAACTAGCACAGAGTTCCTACACCATTCCGTGTTGATGTAAACATACAAGCCACCACCGCGAGTCTTACCACACAGAGCTGCATTTCTGTCAGCGCAAAATGAGGTTAGCCCATCTAGCTGAATGGCGGCATACGGAACTCTGCATTTGATGTCCCCTCCTCCGGCCAATGACATATGGCAACGGTGAGGCCTGAAGGTCTGGTTCCCGCAGCAAGCCGAGTTCGCAGAGCTTTTCCCATAGCTCATTGTGGATGTTATTAAGCAGGTTAATTAGTCCCAAAAGTGTCTGGCAGTGGTATATATATATATGGATACTGCTTGCATTGATGTCAATATAACGAGTAAAAAAAAACACGTTACAAAACAAAGTAGCACCATTTTGGCTCCGGAGTGGCCGCTGCGTGCTACTGCCATGCCGCCATCTTGGATCCTTTGCAAGACGAGCAAAATTTTTAAAGAAATTTTATCCTTGATAAACAAGCGAGGGCTTGAAATATGAGTACTGTAGCACGTGTAAGCATTGTCTGCCAAGCATCACGTGATCACAACTGAGCAAATGGTTTCTCAAGCTGCGTTTCATTCCGAAGTGTACTTCACAAGGTGCTCCATATGTTAGCAGGGAATGTTGGTGAAGGGAATTTCCCTCGACAAAACTCCACCATTCAGAACACCCTCCAAAGTCAACAGCGCAGATGTCACTTCTTCCATGCATTATTATGGTAACATAAGCACCTTAGATACCAGTTGCTGCTGCTGTGGATAGTTCACACTATGGACATTAAATATTGAATATTTATTGAACTAAAACTGATACTATTAAAAAGCATATGCTACTGAAATGTGTGTACCTTGCAAATAAATTCTTGATTAGTAATAAAAATTGATTAAAGATGTCCTTGATAATAATCATAATAAATAAATAAATATACCCACTCACAAAAGTGAGTACACCCCTCTAATTTCAGCAAACATTTTAGTATATTTTCTCAAAGGACAATACTATACAAATTAAACTTGGATATATTAGTCAATGTACGGTTTGTATAACAGTACAGATTTACTGTCTTCTGAAAATAACTAAACATACAGCAATTATTGTTCATATAGCTGGCAACAAAAGTGAGTACACCCTGTGATAACAGCTGTACATCTTTAACCATGCAAAGTCACATGTCCTATTCATCATGTTCATGTGTTTGTCAGACCTGAACCCTATTGAGCACCTGTGGGGCATCCTCAAGTGGAAGGTGGCGAAGCGCCATGTGTTAAATATCCAGCAGCTGTGTGATATCATTATGGAGGAGTGGAAGGAGATCCCAGCAATAACATGGTAAATTCCATGCCCAGGAGGATTAAGGCCGTGCTAGATAAACAATGGTGCTCATACAAAATATTGAGCCTTTGACACAGTTTTGACATGTTCACTTAGGATGTACTTATTTTTGTTACCAGTTATTGACACAATAAATTCTGCATGAGTTATTGTTAGAGGACAGTAAATCTGTACTGCTATACAAGCTGTCCCTTGAGAAAATATAATAAAGTGGTTGCTGAAATGTGAGGGGTGTACTCACTTTTGTGAGATACTGTAAATCTTTTTTCGAGCACTATTTTTTTTCACGTTCCAGCGAGATACAACGAGAGATCAATGAGAGAGCTAAACATAAAAAGCTCACAGTTAAAGTAAATTGCTGGCTCAACTTGAGTTTTTTAGTTTATTCAGTCTGTATCTTCAAAGTTTTCAAAAATACAATGTTACCTGTTGTCTAAATAAATAACAGTGTAAAAAATTAGGCCTACAATAAAATATTAATTATTTCGACATTTATCTATTTTAGCGTGATACAGTTACATTTACAAGTGCCTTTTTGTTATCAAATTCTCTGCAGCCTATCAGACACCTCCTTACAATTTCAGCCAACTACATGAACATAAATACATTGCATTACATGTGTACAGTGTGATCATGCAAGCCTTCAAAACTTGAATATGTTTAGCAAATAGGTGTACACATACATGATTGTAATGGACTTATCATAGTGGTTCTCAACTTTGCTTAGCTGATAATTTGACTGACCATGAAAAAAAAAAAAAATGATGGACCTGGTGATAGATGATTAATGTAAACAGGAAGCGGGGTATACCCTGGACAGGGTGCTAATCCCCTTACAAAAAATAACTGCAGTTTTCAAGTGTCAAAACTGCAGTTTTCTACATATGCAGTACATATGCAGGAAACGCAGTAGTTTGGACACGAATTTACTGCATTTTTTCTTAATACTGCAGTAATACTGCAATAATACTGCAGTAATACTGCAATAACGACTGCAATAGTACTGCAGTAATACTGCAATAATCCTGCAATATAATGCAGTAATACTGCGATACTACAGTTAATATTAAACAGCTACTGCAGTTAAAATAGTAGTTGTACTGCAAATAAAATGTACTGGTATATGCAATTTGAATAAAGCTGAAAAATTACTTACAGTATTTCTATAATCTAAATGTGTGATGTAGTGTAATACAACTACATTACAACAAAATTATTGCAATTCATTTTATTATTTAATTTTAAAAAATCAATAAAGCAACACACTTAAAACATTAAAAACAACAAAAAACAGACCATGAAAGCACTTTAACACTTAGCAATATTACTGTTCAACAGTGCTGCTGCTAGGAGACACTGCTGTCAATCAGTGTATGACTGGTCAAGTATGTGAATATATTACAAGGCTTGAGGTGTGTAGCTGGAAGCCTGGAGAGGTTTGACGCCCCTTCATTCTTCAACTTGTTTGAATAAACAGTTTCACCTTCCCTTCACTTTAAAGGCACTCTTGAAAAGCAAACAGCAAGACAAATATTCATTACGAGGTGTGTAAAAAAACACATTTGAATAATTAAAATTAAATCATTCCATATATACTCAACATTACATGTTTTACTGAGAAACGATCTATTTCTGTCATTATGTCCTAAACTTGAGTTTGCTGTTTTTGATAGCAACCCTGTTAATTAATTAAGATTTCAGAATGTAATGTGAATGTGATGACTCTGGCATTGGGCATTGGTTTAGAGATTCAGACTTATAATCACTCTGGTTGACTATATGTGGAATGACCAAATATTATTAAAATATTAACTCAATTTACTCACCTATAACAGCTGCTGTTTGTTGGGCTGGGAGGGTCCCCTTAGTGCCATGTGCGGAGGTTGAGGCTTTGCAGATTCTATTAACAAAAGACAACAAATTAAGCAAATGCTTATCAATAAGAAAACTCAGAGAAGTTGTCCGAATGAGCACCATTGGATTCATAAAAAGAAAGTGGACCATTGGTAGACTGTGTGAGATTTTAGATAATCCTGTAATATTTTATCAGGTAAAATCCAACCACACCTTTGTTCCACAGAGTGATGTCCACCTCTTGATGTCTTTCTGAAACATGAAGACAAATGTTTAAGACTGTTTAAGACTGACTAAGCAAAAATATAAATGTGTTCTGAGAAACCCACACCCCACAAAAAAATCTTATTACGCACCCAGCCAAATCTGAATGATTAAAAAAAAGGTCACAAACTTAAAATTTGTTTTTAGTAAAGTAAAATAAAGGGATGAGAAAAACTATGTTTCCTACCAGGAGTGAAGTCTGCCCAGGGTCTAATGCTGACCTCTTCCACTTTCCCAGAGTCTGCTCTGAGGTGATAAGAGGAACACTGGAGAGGAACACAGTCCTCCTCTCGAGGGCTGATGGACGACTACAGAAACAAACACAGGACGTTTACAGCCGAATAATTTTTACTCACATTGTGTAGTGTTACACATTAAGAAATCAACTTGAACTTGGTCTATAGTTAAACTGAGCTATACATTTACAACTGAATCCAATGCTAGCAGTGGGCTACCTCAGGTTAACCTAGCTAGCATGCTAACAGTATAGCGGCAGTGGATTATGATTGGTTGAAGAGCATGACTGACGCGGACTGACTCATATGGGAAAAGAAAAGTATCTTGCATATATATATGGATGGATGTATTTAAACATACATACAGTATATGTATACATGTGTGGCTGTGGTCATCATTCATGTGTTAATCTCTGTGTGTGTCTAATAATATGTAACATTCTATCCCCCTATTCTATATAAGTGGAGGTAATTTTCTCAAATCTGTCACAGCCATGCCTTGTCCGTTTATGAGAGAGCAACCGGTTACTGAAGGTGTGAGGATTATTTGCAGAGTTTTTCAAATTCCTCGTGTATTGTGTGATAGACAGGATCCTTTAGCACAGCATGACAATATACTTCTTTTTACTATACTTGTTCTTGTACTTCACTTTTACTTGTTCCCATGTTTGCATGGGTCCACTGCTGGCTCTGACATTAAAGATGACAAAAAGTGCAATTAATACAAATAGGATTTGAGATTATTCAATTATGTGCATATATATATATATACACATACAAACACACATACAAATAAAATAACATATCAAGGAACATGTAACATGGGCAACACTCACGCATATAATAATTAGTTTTATTTTTAATTATCTTTATTAAAGTTTGAAATTCTCCATAGCCCTCTAATAAAAGCTCTTGCTCCGCTTGAGAAAAAAATTGAGCTCGCTCTTTTGCCATTTCGTCAACCAATCGAAGGGGTTGTGTGTTAATTTAAATTGTATTAACCTCTTAAATACCAAATGTCCTCATATGAGGCGATGAAATGTACTTCCAACTATTTCTATATTATCTCATATGAGGGCTCACTCCTCACTCCTCCTTGAAATGTACTTCCAACTATTTCTATATTATCTCATATGAGGGCTCACTCACTCATCTTCTATCCCAGGAGGCTTAGGGCACATTCTGGACAGGGTGCCAATCCATCGCAGGGCACACACATACACTCACTCACACACTATAGGCAATTTGGGAACACCAATTACTGCCAGTACCCAGAGGAAACCCACCAAGCACAGGGAGAACATGCAAATTCCAAGCAAACAGGGATGGGAATCAAGCTTGGCCGGGAATCGAACCCGGACCCTGGAGGTGTAAGGCGACAGTGCTAACCATTACACCACCGTGTTGCCCATATGAAGGATGTTGGATATAATTATTTTGCCAACTTCTTCATGTTTGAAAACACTGATGCAGTTATCCAGTGCTAATAAAAAGAATCAGTGAGGAGACAGCAATAGAGTTCAGGTCTCAGGAGGTAAAGTGGACTGATATTTGCCTGCATTCATTCCAAGAACTGGAAATCCACTTGAGTAGAAAAAAAATATATCTGTATCTTTGCCTATACCAGCTGGCACTTCAGTTTTTATTGTCTACTGCATTCCAAATTTATTGGGATAGGGTATTCTCCAAAGCTTGGGAAGTAGTGTCTAACAAGAGGAATCATCTTAACCCAACCACAGGAAAGATTCTTTTTTCGGTATATAAATCAATAAAAGCTCCACATACCTTATGCACTACTCATCTGTGGTAGCAAGTTCAATCACAAAGGCACTGAACCCCAACACAAATGTCACACCCTTTTTAAAATTATGTTTCTGCAGTCTTTATTTTTGGCAATGCCATTTATATAGTCATTACTGCGCTAACATTACTAACGAAGAGGCCGTGGTAGTAAAAGTATTTTGCTGCGATACATGGTTTAGCATTAGGTGTCGCTAGTGAACCATAGGTTAAATGAGGCTTATAATGAACCTTGTCCGGAATCGTTTGGTTGAAAAGCTTTGGTGTTTCATGAAGCCTCGTTTGGCTTTCGCTCCAGTCACGTGAGTGGGTGCCCGGAAGCTTTGGACGTCATCAGTCACGTGACGTTGACAAGCATCGACACAGTAAACACTGCTTCGAATTTTTCAAAAACAAGCTTTAAAGCTCTAGTGTTACATCACTAGCATCTACATTTAGCTTCATGTACGGAGATCATAAACCCCATTAAAGCATGGCACAGCAGCGGGGAGTCAACAACTTGCAGTTCAATCAAGACCAAAGTGAGTTCTAGTCCTTGAGCTTTGTGATAGTTGCGCATATAATTAGCCGACATATATACTGATATTGTTGTAATCTATAATTATGTGCATTTTTTTTTTCAATTTATTACTATTCTAACATTTTTTGCGTTGTGGTCATTTCGAATTAAACTTATGTCTACAAACCCGGCTTATTGCGGTCAATTTCGCTTCAACAAAGAAGCTAATCGCAGGCCCCGCTAAGCTACTATGGCAAAATGTTATGAAATACTGGCGGTTATATTCCACTAAACCGGCCACAAGACTTTCGTTGCTTTTGTACGTCCGCCTTCGTATTTGTTTAATTTTGAAGCGTAGCTGGCCAAACCTCGTATCTTGTCATTACGGGAAAAGCAACTCTCGGAAACAATTGTTCCTTTGTAGTGCAGTCACATCGTAGAGACAGTATAAAATCTGAATGTATCATTGTTTTGTAAAGATTGCTAAGCTAGAACGTTTGTCTCTGTGTGTGTATGAATTCTGTACACTGATGTGATTCTTACGCAGCCCCTAGGCCATAGGAGGGAGGGGGGAAATCCATTCCACGTGACTCATATTTCCGGCGCCAAAATATGGAAAGGGCAAACTCCAAATACAAACTGAATTTCTTTATATTATTTTAGGCCAACCTGAAAGTAAAACTCAGCTACTCAGAATTCTACCCAGTAATTCTCTCCATGCCCATTTAACAATTTGCGTGTAATTATAATCCGAGTATTATATACCCCCCCTTCCTTTATTTTCTAGCGGTTGGCTTTTATTTTCTAGCAGCCAGCTTTTAGGCGCATCACTGACACTCACTGGACTGGATCGGTATTGCGCGGACAAGGATCAAGCTTTTAGGAGCATTGCTGCCACCTGCTGGACTAAATCGGCAAATTTTTCCCTAGCGTAATTTTTTTTCCACCCATATCCTGTTAGCCTATTTAAAAAAAATACCTCGCCATTTTTTCAAGGTAGATTTTTTTTTCTCTCCAACATGTATTTTTTCCCCACCCATGTCCCTTTAGGGGCTCAGTAGATTCCAGAGTGTGTGTGTGTGTGAAGGTGAGAGAGAGAGGGAGAGAGATTAGAGGGCGTAGCTTGGGGCACTCGCTGATTGTATGATTAGTTCTTGTTTTGCATTTGTTCTTATTATGTTGCATTTGAGCGTCACGTGATCACAACTGAGGGTAATTGTCTCCCATGCTCAGTGCGTGTCTCTCACTCAACATCAACATCCGTCAACTCTGCATGCGAGTATACTGTTTACTATAACACTGCGACCGTGTGTATGCTGTAAAGTATCTTATATTTTGTGTTTGTATGTGTGTGTGAAAGTCGTCCTGAGTTTACATTATTTCTTATGCTGTAATATGCGAATGTTTTGATATGCAAGCATGCTTCCGGAACGAATTATACTCAAAGGTTTCCAAGGTTTCCACTGTGTATATATAAAATCTTTTTGATTCTCTTACTTTAAAGTGAGGTTCTCCCTGTCATATATGTGTAAATTTGTTTGTTTTCTGCTATTTTTCTGTTAGGTTGTTTTTGTTGTGCCATGGAGACTGGAGTTCGAATTTACAATGTGGAACCCCTCATGGAAAAAGGCCACTTGGGTAAGTTTCTCTATTTAGCCAGTCTTTCTTTCTTTCCTTCTTTCTTTCTTTCTTTTCCTTATTTAATATGTTTATTACTGATAATTTTGTTGTATATGATTACAGACCATGAACAGGTTGGCAGCATTAATCATTGTTCCATGCTACATCGTTCAAACCTTTTGGCTGTGGTGGGTGGGGGTGTTAACCCCAAGTTTTCAGAGATATCTGGTATGCTTATGTGATCTGTTTGCATTTATACCTTTCTGTTGCAATCGTGAAGTTTTCAGATTTCATGGACATTTGTATTATGTTGCATTTTTCTTAATGTAGTTTTAATCTGGGATGATGCTCATGAGGTCAGAGATGCCAAGGAAAAATTGGTCCTAGAGTTCACATTTACAAAGCCAGTTCTGGCAGTGTGCATGAGGCATGACAAGTAAGAACAAGTCTGGGTCTGAGATAAGACTTTGTATTTTACCCTACAATGATATGAACATGTGGTTAAATGTCTGTATTTTGTTTTATTCAAAGAATCATCATTGTTTTGAAGAACAGGATCTATGTATATAGTTTCCCAGACAGCCCTGCAAAACTCTTTGAATTTGACACTCGGGATAATCCAAAAGGTATTTTTTTTATTTATGTTTCATTTAAACCAATATCTGTGTGTATTATATTAACTATATTAACTTCTCTCAGGTCTATGCGGTTTGTGTCCCAGTTTGGAGAAGCAGTTATTGGTTTTCCCAGGACACAAATGTGGTAGTTTACAGTTGGTGGTAAGTAGCCAGAGCATTTTGTTCTAGTTCATATTTAATGGATTAACATACATATGTAATTGTTGTGTGTTTGAAGTAGTGATGGATGATTTAAAAAAAATCTTTATGATGATCAGCTTGAAGGATTCAAATTATATAGCTTAAGTTGGAGGAATCAACTGTCAAAGTCTACTCAGATCTGATCGAGTGCAGTAGTTCCAGACTGCCAACTGAAAAAAAAAAAAACATTGCAAAGAAGATACGAAAAAATCAGTAGCAAGAGCACCGAGTACAGTTTCAGAAATATTTGGATATTGATAACGTTATTATTTCAGCAGCGTATTGCAACTGAGCTTAAGTAATGAATATGAGCTCAGGTTTCAGCTTTAATTTGAGAATATTTATATCTGCAGGAGGTGAACAGTCTAGAAATTGAAACAATCCCTCACCCTGTTTAAGGGACCAAAAGTAATCGAATAACTGACTTAATTATTCCATGCTGTTCCATTGGCAGGTGTGTTTTCCCCTTATTATTTAAATTGTATCATTGCATTAATGTTGCTTTTATCTCTTAAAAGGCAGTCATTGCTGTGATGACCAATAAAACCATCAGAGAGAAAGAGAGAAAAATATTGGATGTAACCATTTCGCATGTTGCTAATAAAGTGCTCCCTTGAGCTCAGGAATGCCATTAGAAAGACCATGGAAACAACAGGAGAAGAAGACAGAAGAATTCTCTCCTTGTTGAAGAAAAACCTCTTTAAGACAGTTGTCCAGATTGAAAACCCCTTGCAGTAGGTAGGGCTATCTGTGTGAAAGTCATCAAGAGAAGCCATTACCAGAATAAATACAATGGGCTTACCACAAGTCAAGGTTACCTGTAATCTCCACTTAAAACAAGACGATCAAATTAATGTTTCCAATAATCATACAAATAAAAGCCATTATGTTTCATGAACAACTATGGACAAGATGAGACAAAGGCCAACTTGTAAATGGAAGAGGTTCAAAGCATACCATCTCAACTTGTGACATGTATGGCTGCCAATGGCATGTTTGTATTTATTAATGATGTAACTGTTGCCAAAAGCAACAGGATGAATGCAGAAGTGTATAGGAATTCCGGCAAAATGCTTCAAAACTAATTTTGGGGACGTCTTGCAACGAAAAAGAAAAAAGAAGTGGTATGATCTGCATTCATTCAATGCTAATCAACTGATCTGAACCCAGTTGAGAATGGACTTAACGCTAAGGTTAAAACTTAAAGCAGAACATGCCAAGGACAAACAGGGACTGAAAGCAGCTGCCAGTTAAGACCTGGCAGACCCTTAGGAGGCAAGAATCCAAGCATGTGGTGATGTCTGAGTGTTCCAGACTTCTGGCAGTCATTGGCTGCAAATGATTTACAGCCAAGTATCAAAAATGACCGTGTAATATATTATGTTTGTTTTTCAATTACATTTTATTAAGAAATCTGACCATATACAACAAAAGTATGTGAGTAATAGTAATCTTGTAAGCATCCAAATTACACCTGAGGGTATGTGTCTGTGTTTGTTTTTTTTTTTTTCTTAAATATATGATGTCCTGGAAGAGAAGTAGTTTGAGAATGCTGCTGATATGGAGTAGTGGTCACCATAATTATTTCTTAACTCATCCAAAAGTCAGATAAAAATACTTCCTATTGACATTCCATAATATATTTAAATTACCTTTCTGGTGGTGCAGTGAATCTTGCTGATTAAACTACTCCCTTCAGTTGCCTCTTCAGGGGTGAAATGTCTGCTGGAAGGTTCTAGACTTAATTTAACTTTCCTCAGATTGCCCTTGTTCTATCTGCAGTGGGGTTTGTGTCATTTGCTAGATGATACAGTGCTCTCCATAATTATTGGCACTCCTGGTTGAAATGTGTTCTTTAGCTTCTAAAAAAAAAAATCAGTTTTGTTCTAAATAACATAGGACCACAATGGAAAAAAAGAGGAAATTCCAACCTTTAATTCACATTTATTCAGTGGAAAAAAAATCCCACATTAAGAAATAATTATTTTACATCAAATCTTGGTGCCACAATTATTAGCACCCCTGATGTTTAATACTTTATACAACCCCCTTTTGCCAACAAAACAGCACCTAACAAGGTTCCCAGGGCCTCTGGAAGAGAAACAGCCCCACAGCATCACCGATCCTCCCCCATACTTCACAGTGGGTATCAGGTGCTTTTCTGCATACTAATTTTTTGTGTTCCGCCATACCCACTTAGAGTGTTTGTTGCCAAAAAGCTCTATCTTGGTCTCATCTGACCAAAGAACACGGTCCCAGTTGAAGCCCCAGTACCGCTTAGCAAACTCCAAACATTTACGTTTATGATTGTGACTGAGAAAAGGTTTTTTCCTTGCATGCCTCCCCAAGAGCTTGTTGGCATGTAGACAGCGTCTGGTGGTTGTTTTGGAGACTTTGTGACCCCAAGATGCTCTCATTTGTTGCAGTTCTTTAACAGTGAGCTTTGGAGAAATTTTTATTTCTCTTACCATCCTCTTACCTAAATGTTCCTAGATACTCTGATCAACTTTGTAAACTACTGTAGAAATGACAGAAATACTTAAATTACATTTACTTTCTATGAATCGTTAGGGGTGCCAATAATTGTGGAACAGGTTATTTTATGAAAAATAATTATTTGTTAGTCAGGGATTTTTTATTTCCCCTTAAAATTCACTTTATATTCACATTATGTTTTTCTACAATTTTCAGTGTGACAATATGCTTCTGGAATAAAATAATAAATAAAATAAATATAAAAATTTATTTTAAGGCTTTTAACACATCTTAACCAGGGGTGCAAATAATTATGGAGGGCAATGTATGTTTCAAAATTGGATTAAATGCATTTCTGTAAATTGGCAAAAAAGGATGTTTCACTACACACTGGTGGTTTTCCCTTTTTTCTTTCAGGACAGTTCGATTTTTTTTTGTGTTTTTACAAACCAATTTGTTAAAAGCTCTCTGAATTTATGTTGGTAAATTTTTTCTAACAACACAGTCTTCACAGGTGACACCCAGGGTATATTAGCCTTTTTTATTTAGCTCATTCACAAGCATATTAGTTAAATAAAAATTTAAAATAATCATAGGCAATGTCGCCTTCTTTTCCACACCACTTTGTGCAATTTAAATACTATATATACACATAGGAGATTGGACATTAAAACTGAAACGTCTGGTTTTAGACCATAATAATTCATTAGTATGGTATAGGGCCTCCTTTTGTGGCCAATACAGCATCAGTTTGTCTTGGGAATGACGGATACAAGTCCAGTGGCCAGAGGGATTTTGAGCTGTTCTTCTTGCAGAATAGTGGCCAGAGGGATTTGTTTGAACCATTGGGTGCACATGGTCCTCCAGAATGGTTCGGTAGTCCTTGGCAGTGACGCTCCCATCAAGCACAAGTATTGGGCCTAGGGAATGCTATGATATTACAGCCCAAACCATCACTGATCTACCCATACTTCACTCTGGGCATGCCACAGTCTGGGTGGTACTTTTCTTTGGGGTTTCTCCACACCGTAACTCTCCCGGATGTGGGAAAGACAGTGAAAGTGGACTCATCAGAGAACGATACATGTTTCACATTGTCCGCAGCCGAAGAGGTTCGTTGCTGGCATCATTGAAACCGACATTTGGCATTGGCACGAGTGACCAAAGGTTTGGCTATAACAGCACGGCCATGTACATTGACCCTGTGGAGCTTCCGACGAACAGTTTTGGTGGAAACAGGAGAGTTGAGGTGCACATATAATTCTGCAGTGAGTTGTGCAGCTGTGGTTTTGTGTTTTTTGGATACAATCCGGGTTAGCACCTGGACATCCCTTTCAGACAACTTTCTCTTGCGTCCACAGTTACTCCTGTTGGATGTGGTTCGTCCTTCTTGGTGGTATGCTGACATTACTCTGGATAGGGTGTCTCTTGATACATCACAAAGACTTGCTGCTTTGGTCAAAGATGCGCCCAGCGAGACATGCATGCACACACAATTTTTCCTCTTTTTAACTCTGATATGTTACCATAATGTTGTGTGCATTGCAATTTTTTAAGCAAAACCGCTATTACTCTGCTAATTAAACTCTCACACTTTGCTCTTACTGGTGGAATGTGCAATCAAT
This sequence comes from Clarias fuscus, assembly GCA_030347435.1. Lineage (NCBI taxonomy): Eukaryota > Metazoa > Chordata > Actinopteri > Siluriformes > Clariidae > Clarias > Clarias fuscus. The sequence continues at coordinate 10,277,824 of CM059223.1, read as the reverse complement.
GAAGATTGGCTACCAGGCTGGTCAAATTTAGCCATGAAACCTCCAACACTAAATTGGCCAGTGTTTGTGTCATTGTACAACCCCTGTGTATATCTATATATATCTTGTTAAATTTAATGAATATTATTATTTTTTTTACTTTCAACTTTTTGTTTCTCTTCTTTGTAGGACCTTTCTAACACAAAACCAGGTACATCATCTGCACCATTCACTATCAATGCTCATCAGAGTGAAATAGCTTGCTTGGCTCTGAACCAGCCTGGCAGTGTGGTAGCCTCTGCATCACAGAAGGGTACATTGATCCGTCTCTTTGACACTACTACACGTGATAAATTAGTGGAACTACGAAGAGGGACTGATCCTGCCACATTATACTGGTGAATGTTTTTGTAAACAGACTAAAAGCTGTATTCAGTGATGTTATGTACATATAGTGTTATGCAACATATAATTTAGACATCAGCAGTAGCTACAGAATTATGTGTTTTTCAAGCAATTGTGCTCTTCATGAGAGTTTAGTAATGTGCAAGTCTAACCATAAATTGAAATATAGTTGCAAGCAACGATGACGGGCTCAAGCTCAGCGCCACCGCCACCCGGGCGCACCGGTAAGACAGTGGGCAAAGGGTGCACGTGCACTTAAAGGGGAATGCCTAAAGGACAAAAGTGACAGTTGGGGCCCAGTGAAACAGATTGTAACAATGTCCACTGATCTCAAAAGAGACACAGCATCTAAACTCTAATGTTTAGTCTGTGTGTGTATATAGATGTGTGTGTGTGTGTGTTTGGTTGTGAAGTTAATAGGCACTTTTCAGCATTAGGCATCGCCATGGCTAAACCGTTTGATCTGTAATGTTTTTCTGTAGAATGGTTAGTGTGTGCCTAGTGTGTGTGTGTGCATGCTGGATGTGTAGTGTGTGTGTGTGTTTGATTAGGATGGGTAGTGTGTGTGTGTGTGTTTGATTAGGATGGGTAGTGTGTGTGTGTGTGTTTGATTAGGATGGGTAGTGTGTGTGTGTGTGTGTTTGATTAGGATGGGTAGTGTGTGTGTGTACAACACATACACACAGATGTACATGTGCACTTAAAAGGGGATGCCTAAAATAATGCAACACATCAAAAAGTCCTTTTTGGACATTTACAGTTTCACATCTGTTATGTCTTCAAATTATTGTGCCTAATTTTGAATCAATTTAGCTGAAAATAGCCACTTCCTGTTTCCTATTCGCCGTAGGTTTAATGGGTCGCCAAGCCTGTGACCTGTTTAAGATATCAGATATCCCTTCACAATGTTAGATCCTCAATGTCTTGAGATTATATTGGACCCTGTTTGGTCAAAATCATAGAAATCCCCTAAGAGAAGTATATCACATTCCAATGACAGTTTTTTTCAAACAACGCAAAAAAACTGACTTCCTGTTCTGCAGATTCTATGACATGGGGTATGCAAGTTGTTCAACTCAGTGAGATCTAAATGTCAAAATTTTGCTCATATTCACTTGCACATATACCCATAAGGCCTGGTAAACAAAGTTCCAGGGGGAGCTGTAAAGGCCCTGTGCCACGCCTGGGGTCCAGGCACTCGGGCCTTCCTCATAATCAGTTGCAGTCTACACCCATAAAGTTTTGGAACCGCAAGTCTTTCCACTCGTGAGATATGAGAAGATTAATTGTTTTTTAATTTTTCTTTAGTTAAATCCTCACCATAGCAACACGATTCAAATTATTTAAAAAATCCTTCATGCTTTTATATCACCCATGTCTTTTCATTATTTGGACTGATTTTGAACCAAATTAGGTGAAAGTAAAGAACAAAATATTAGTGATTTCCAAAAGTGACACACTTCCTGCTGCCAGTCGGTGGCGCTATGACATACTCATGATTGTCATATGATGTGATCAGCTTTCTACTCTTAACATAATCCTAAGATTCCATGTACATAACTTAGTGTACACCGAAGTTATTGGCCACTTCCTGTTCATTTTTATTCGTCATAATTTTAAAGCATTACTTTTTAAGAAAGTATTAATTCACTAGGCGGAGTATTTCAAATTCCATTGGGTGCATTTTGCAAACAGCTCAAAATAACTCACTTCCTGTGGCTTAGACCTGATGACATGCAGCGCGAAACTTGTTCAGCTTGATGAGATTTAAATGTACACCGGGTTTTATAAGTATATGGACGTGTGTATGAGCTATGAGGCACGATTTTCTAGGGGGGCGCTGTGCCGGACGTGTGCGACTCCCCCGGCCGAGCCCCACTGAAGGGGCTATTTATATTTTCTTGCCTAATATTGGATTAGATCCAATATCTGATGGGTGACAAAAATGGGTTACAATGAAAATTATGTTTTGGACCTTGCAAAAAAATTAAATCAAATGTGCCCCACATCTTAAGACTAAAATTTACTACATAAAAACTTCCCTTCATGAATTACCACCATGTATTTGTGAAGAAATTTGGGTACATTGGTTCTAAAAGCCAAGCCGCCTTGGAGCCAGGCCAAGGAAGAAGACTGCAGCTTCTGGACTATAGTGAGACTCACCTGAACACACGTGCATCTGCACTGCATGAACTCTGGAAACATCATGCTGCAAAGGGGCTGGTCTCTGTTCCAAACTAGACTTACCCTGGGTGAAAACAGATGTGAGCATGTGTGTTCACATATTTCCCCAGTTTGGCGGTGGTATGTTGAAGCTCACACTTGTGGTATTACCAAACACCTTCTACATGAATTACCACCATGTATTTGTGGAGAAATTTGTGTACATTGGTTCTAAAAGCCAAGCTGCCTTGGAGCCACAAGAAAAACAATGGTGTGCTTGGTTTTAACGTAACTTTATTCTTTCATGAGTTATTTACAAGTTTCTCTTTGTTCACAGCCATTGACATGTCGAAGAGGTTAACACGTGATGAGCGGATCGAAATTGTGTTGATATCTGGTGAACGCAGTAACCGGGTCATTGCAGCAGATTTCAATGCAAGACACCCTACGAGACCACCCATCTCCCATGCTACTGTTAGCAAACTGCTTGCTAAGTTTCGTGAAACTGGTTCAGTGTTGGATTTGCCAAAATGTGGACGCATGAAAACTGTCACTAATGAACAAACATCAGTGGCTGTCCTAGCTTCATTCAGCAAGAGCCCACAGCGTAGCACTCGCTGGAGAGTGGCATTAGTCGAACATCCCTTCGGCGGATATTAGCTACTCACAAATGGCACCCTTACAAACTCCAGCTACTGCAGCATCTCAACGAGGATGACCCAGATTGGCGCACACAATTTGCAGAATGGGCAAAACAAAAATTGGAACAGGACCCTCAGTTCACGCAGAAGATTTTTTTCAGTGATGAGGCAACCTTTTATGTGAATGGTGAAGTTAACAAACAAAACCACCGCTATTGGTCTGACACTAACCCACACTGGATAGATCCCTCCAAGACTGTTGGAACAAAAAAGTGATGGTATGGTGTGGTATATGGGGTACAAAGATAGTGGGGCCATTCTTCATCAATGGAAACCTCAAGGCCACTGGATATTTGAAATTGCTACATGATGATGTGTTTCCCTCTTTATGCACTGAAGCTGGCACGTTCCCTGAGTTTTTCCAGCAAGATGGTGCACCACTACATTATGGGTGTCAGGTCCAAGCATTCCTAGATGAACAGTTTCCTGAAAAGTGGATTGGTCGTCGTGGGCCAGTTGGATGGCCCCCAAGGTCTCCCGATCTGACCCCCTTAGACTTTTATCTTTGGGGTCATCTGAAGGCAATTGTCTATGGTGTGAAGATACGAGATGTGCAGCACCTGAAACTACGGATACTGGAAGCCTGTGCTGGCATTTCTCCTGCGGTGTTGCTATCAGTGTGTGAAGAGTGGGAGAAGAGGGTTGCATTGACAATCCATCACAATGGGCAGCACATTGAACACATTTTGTAAGTGGTCAGAAACTCGTAAATAACTCATGAAAGAATAAAGTTAAAACCAAGCACACCATTGTTTTTCTTGTGAAATTCCCAATAAGTTTGATGTGTCACATGACCCTCTTCCTATTGAAAAAACAAAAGTTGGAGTCCAAGATGGCCGACTTCCAAATGGCCACCATGGTCACCACCCATCTTGAAAAGTTTGCCCCCTCACTTATACTAATGTGCCGCAAACAGGACATTAATATCACCAACCCTTCCCATTTTATTAAGGTGTATCCATATAATTGGCCCACCCTGTAGACTTAATTGTGGTCCTAACAAATAGCAGGATTTATTCTGGGCTAATCAAAATCTGTAGAACAGATTCCAGGTGGTCGAGAAGGTGATTCGTTCCTCCTGATTGAATAAACAAGTGCTGTTCTGGAAATGCAGATGTGAGTGTGCAAATGATTTAAAAAGTGCAAACCCCTTTGAAAAGTGGTGATTCTTTTTTACATCCACTGTACAACCAAATAAGATTGTCAGTTCCTCTTGTGGTGAATTGCTGAAATTACTGGCGGACACTGGGGTGAATCAATCTATCAGGCTCAAGCATCAGTTTGGTTAGTTTGTGGAACACCAAAAGCAGCTGACAGATACTGGTAGGCCAAGAGCGCAGAGGCAGTTGCAGAAGCAAAAATGTGTGTGGGAAGAGTTTGGTGAATCTTTCAGCCCTGATTCTGTCAACTGGAGGATGAGGAAGCAGGGCCTTGTCCAGGTTGTTTATAGCAGGAATAAAGAACTGTTGACCTCAACTGGGTTATATAGGTAAACAGTAGTTGGAGCACTTTGAAGACTTTGAGAGTGATTTTGAGAGACAGCTTTGTAGACATTTAAAGTTGGAGGACTCAAATGTGTTGCATCACTGAGGCTGATGAGCTAGTTAACTTTATAGTGGCAGAGTGACGGGGTGGATTCACCCTAAGTTCTTGAAAGCTTTTGATATTATTGGGGATGTCTTAGTTGATATGACTTCAACATTGTGTTGAGGTTGGGTTTCCCTTTTAAGCTGGGAATGTGATACTACTCCAGGCACAGAGGAATTGAAATATCTTTGAATCTTTTTTACAAGTTGTTTTACAAGAGTGTAGAGTGGAATGATACATTGACCGATGGATTGGTGTCCTGTCAAGAGTTATGCTGACTTTTTACTTGTCTGTTGTTGGTAAGAGAGAGAGTGTAATACCATAGGGGAAGCTTATGAATTTACCAGCCATTCTAGGCCTCAACCCTCACCTATATCCTATTAGTGACTAAAAGAGGTCTCAAGTGGTGGAAATTAACTTCTTTCATGGGTTGAAAGGGTGAGGTCCTTCACATGCTGAGGGAATAAATGCTTAAAAAATAAGCATCTGTTGTGGAGGATCTGGATGGGGTGGCCGGGGGCGACTTCAGTCCAGATATACAAAAGCAGAAGGATGAATGTTTAAATATGTTACAGAAAGTCACTATAAGCACTTCATTGGAAACATCTGTATGTATGTATATGCTTTCATGCACTTATCTCATCAGCCAGTGTAGATATAGGACATTGAAAAACAAACACAAAAAACTTCAGTATAGGAAGGGAAAAATTTACAATCTTTCAATCAGATAGTTAGTGGACTTCATTTTATTTCCATGTTTTATTTTATTCGCTGAGCCTAGACCTGACCAATGGAAGCTACCCCCCAAATCATAACACTGTCTCCAGAGGTTACAGTGACTTCTATGCATGATCGGTGCATCACCTCATGCGCTTCCTTTCTTACGCCGGTATGCCCATCAGTCTTGATTTACCTTGCCCCAAAGTCCAATCTACGGTATGTCACAAAAGTGAGTACACCCCTCACATCTCTGCAAATATTTAGTTATATCTTTTCATAGGACAACACTGCATAAATGACTCTCTGACACAATGAAAAGTAATCCGTGTAAAGTTTGTATAGCAGTGTACATTTATTGTCCACTCAAAATAACTAAAAATAGCCAATAATATCTGAACCCCTGGCAACAAAATTGAGTACACCCCTAAGTGAAAATGCGAAATGTCAATATTGTGTGTGGCCACCATCATTTTTCAGCACTGCTTGAATTCTCTTGGCCATGGAGTTCACGAGCGCTTCACAGGTTGCCACTGGAATCCTCTTCCACTCCTCCATCAAAACATCACAGAGGTGGTGGACATTTGACACCTTGTGCTCCTCCACTTTCCTTTTCATAATGCCCCAGAGGTGTTCTATGGGGATTAGGTCTGAAGACATGCTTGGCCAGTCCATCACCTTTACCCTCAGCCTCTTTAGCAAGCAAGTGGTCATCTTGGAGGTGTGTTTGGGGTCATTATCATGCTGGAATAATTCCAGAGGGAGGGGATCGTGCTCTGCTTCAGTATGTGACAGTACATGTTCGAATTCATGTTTCCCTCAATGAACTGTAGCTCTCCAATGCCAGCAGCACTCATGCAGCCCCAGATCATGACACTCCCACCAACATGTTTGACAGTAGGCAAGACACACTTGTCTTTGTACTCCTCACCTGGTTGCCGCCATACACCCTTGACACCACCTGAACCAAATAGGTTTATCTTGGCCTCATCAAACCACAGGACATGGTTCCAGTAAATCCTGGTCCTTAGTTTGCATGTCTGCAGCAAATTGTTTGAGAGCTTTCTTGTGCATCATCTTTAGAAGAGGCTTCCTTCTAGGGCGACAACCATGCAGAGCAATTTGATGCAGTGTGTGGCGTACGGTCTGAGCACTGACAGGTTGACCTCCCATCCCTTCAATCTCTGCAGCAATGCTGGACGCACTCATCCGTCTGTTTTCCAAAGCCAATATATGGATCTGACGCTGAGAACATGCACTCATGAGAAGAACCTGTCCTCTTAAAGCGCTGGATGGTCTTGGCCACTGTGCTGCAGCACAGTTGCAGAGTGTTTACTTTCTTCTTATAGCCTAGGCCATAAGTAAAGCATATGTAAATATGTAAAGCAACAATTCGTTTTTTTGTTTGTTTGCCATAAGGTACCATGTTGCAGTGGCCATAAGGTGCCATGTTGCAGTGGCCATAAGGTGCCATGTTGCAGTGGCCATAAGGTGCCATGTTTCAGTGGCCTGGTTGAGAGAGTGGAAGAGCTTTTATACCAAATTTAACTCGTCTGCTATCTGGTGACACCTGAGACAGTGTAACACTAATGAGTCACATGACAAAGGGGAAGGAAAATTACTAATTGTGCTCAATTTTTACATTTTCACTTAGGGGTCACTCACTTTTGTTGCCAGGGGTTCTGCTATTATTGGCTGTATTTTTAGTTATTTTGAGGGGACAATAAGTTTACACTGCTATACAAATTTTACACTGACTACTTTTCATTGTGTCAAAGAGTCATTTATGCAGTGTTGTCCTATGAAAAGATATAACTAAATATTTGCAGAGATGTGAGGGGTGTACTCACTTTTGTGACATACTGTACATGATCCCTAGCAAATTGTACTGTTTTTTTCCCCAGATTAGTCTCACAAACAAGTACACAAACAAAAATTCTCAAATTCTGTAAAACTCCAAGCACTGATTGTGCAAGAATGGGCTGCCCACGAGGGATGTTGGCCATAAGTTGATTGACAGCACGCTGTCAATTTTTTTTCGTTGATCTAACCGAACACTGTTTCCATGAAAATTATTTGAATAACCCAGACGTGGTATAATTAAATAAACACAAATAAACTGGGTTAGGTCACTTTAAAGCCTACAGTGTACATTTAAATTTCCTTATTCTGTTACTTTATACTTATGCAAAACACCAACATTCTAATTACCTGAAAGTTCATATTTGAATTAACTTTATTCTTCTCGGTTCAACTTAAGTAAAACACACGGTTTCAAATAATCAATTGGAAAAATGCATTTATTCAAGATGTCAAGAGAAATAAGCAAACTGCTTTCAATGCTGTTATAAAACATTTTCAGTAATTTTCCTTTTTTCATATTCAGTCAAATAAATATTAGCAGCATATAATGAACCAAAAATCCTTTTAACTAGATCTATTAAGTCACAGTTCTACTCAACAAAGCAAGGTATTTTAATTTACATTCCTACAACAGACATTCAAACGTCATTGTTTTTATTATATATATTTTTTAACAATAATACACCACATCAAAATCATAGGCATACATATAGGCCTGACAATTATGGATATAATTATAACATTGGAATAAATGGACAGCGGGTACGGGACAGCGCAATAGACGTGCTCTGTGTTTGAGCCCTGTGTGACGTGTCAATGAGGTAACGAAGCTTCATTCCCACAGGTCACACTTGATATCATTCTGGACAATATAGAAGATATATAAATGATACTGCTCCATTTTTATTTGGGGAATTTCAAACACAGTTACAGTATAGTACCCACCTGATCCATAACTGATAGTATGGTACTAATGTTCTTTTCTGCCATGCCCCCTTTCCTTTTGAAGACTCTGATCAGCTGAGTGGAGTACTGATCAAGCTAGTGCATAAACTTTGAAACCAAAGGAATGGTGGTAATCCTGGTGAATTCAGCACTCAATTACAACACAAAGTTCACATCAACTTACAGCCTCTGTACACTGCCATCTCAATTAGCATTTCAGATCAAGTTAGCAAAACACTGTGAGCTGAAAGTGAATTTTATGTAGCTGGTATTTAGAAGCAACTTGCTCTACGCTGCAAATATGTTGCCACAATTACTAACCTCTTGCTCATGAAAGAGAGCTGGCCATCTACTTTTAAATTCCTCAACATATGGCATATCGTCAAGGACGTCTCGCCTTCAATAAGCAAAGGTTGTAAGTCTTGAAAGTGGCATACACATTTGTCTTAAATGCACACCTCTTAAATATACAACTAACTGATTCATGGTTCCTCAAATGGTTGTATAAATGACCATTAAATTAACTGAAAAAGGCAATTCCACCACACAAACAAACATGGCAGTTATACACAGCAAATTCATAAGATTTGAAACGATATGGTTACTGTGGGACTTACTCAAGTGAGATTTTAGTCCATTCCACGTCTTGAATCGGCAAGGGCAATGTGCATGGATAACTGAGGGTTCTGCCATAATGGCCATGGTCTAACTTGTAATGTTTGAGCAGGAGGGACCTTGAGGATACTGATCTAGAACAGTCTTTGCACTGCCACATCAAAGCCCTGAAGGAAATGAATAAAGGGGAACTATATTTCTAGCCTATTTTCATTAAGTTCAATGAGTAAATACAAACACCTATTTTATATGAAAAAATAGCTATAACTCAGAAATAACTATTATGTTGTTAAAAAAAGGTGAATATACTGATAATGTTAGCATATTAGTAAACAACGTGTTTAATTAAAATTTGGCCGGGAGAAAATTAATACTCTACCGCCACCCTCACCTTGCTCTTTCTGTTTTCTGACGCGTGTGCGCACACAAGAGAGACAGAATCACATTAAGATAACAAAACAGCTTAGTAGATTTGATTTGAAGAGTTCTTAAGTAGGGTTAACCTAACTCACTCATGTATTTTTATAAAACAGGTATTTATTGGATTATTTAAATGTTATCTGCCTTCTTCAAATGAATTGCAGAGGTCATGAAAAAGAATACTGAAAAAACTGACTCTTTACATAACCTTAATGTCATTATCAATAAAAGCCTTTGACACTTATGAAATGCTTGTAATTATACTTTAGTATACCACAGTAACATCTAACAAATAAATCTAAAAACACTGAAGCAGCAGACTTTTATTCACAGCTGTACTGTGTTAATTGACAGCTAATGGGGGGAAAAGAAGGTAGTTCTGTGTTCCAAAATAGCATTTTCTGTCTCCCAATTGTTTTTTTTAAATTAAAGACAAGTGAATATGTTTAAAGACCATGATTTATAGACTGTCGAACCCCCCTCTCAGACACAGCTGCTGTAGCCTTCGGAGGCATTTGCTGCTTGTGAGTAATTAGCCTAATTTCAACTGAGAGCAAATAAAATTCATTTCTTCAATACTGGGTCAACTTCTATTTGCTAATACTGAAGTAACTTAAAATTTGTTTCAGACAAGGTATTGAATACTCAGACAATACCTACATCCTTTTGTAGTAGGATGTACAGTGCCCTCCATAATTATTGGCACCCCTGGTTAAAATGTGTTCTTTAGCTTCTAAAAAAAAAAAAAATCAGTTTTGTTCTAAATAACATAGGACCACAATGGAAAAAAAGAGGAAATTCAAACCTTTAATTCAAGTGCATTTATTCATTGGAAACAAAAATCCCACATTAAGAAATAATTATTTTACATCAAATCATGGGTCCCACAATTAGTAGCACCCCTGATGTTTAATACTTTGTCAAATCCCTTTTGCCAACAAAACAGCACCTAATCTTCTCCTATAATGTTTCACAAGATTAGAGAAGACAGCAAGAGGGATCTTCGACCATTCCTCTTTGCACAATGTCTCTAAATCATCCAGTGACCTGACTCCTCTCCTCTGCACTCTCCTCTTCAACTCACTCCACAGGTTTTCAATGGGGGTCTGGGGACTGAGATGGCCATGGGAGGAGCTTGATTGTGTGTGTGGTGAACCTGTGTAGATTTGGCCACATGTTTTGGGTCATGATCTTGCTGAAAGACCCAGTGACGACCCATCTTCAGCTTTCGGGCAGTGGCCACCAGATTTTGCTTTAAAATGTCCTGGTATTTCAAAGCATTCATGATGCCATGCACACTAACAAGGTTCCCAGGGCCTCTGGAAGAGAAACAGCCCCACAGCATCACTTATCCTCCCCCATACTTCACAGTGGGCATGAGGTGCTTTTCTGCATACTCATCTTTTGTATTCCGCCATACCCACTTAGAGTGTTTGTTGCCAAAAAGCTCTATCTTGGTCTCATCTGACCAAAGAACACGGTCCCAGTTTGAAGCCTAAGTATCATTTAGCAAACTCCTATCGTTTGCGTTTATGATTGTGACTGAGAAAAGGTTTTTTCCTTGCATGCCTCCCAAAGAGCTTGTTGATGGTAGCGTCTGATGGTTGTTTTGGAGACTTTGTGACCCCAAGATGTTCTCATTTGTTGCAGTTCTTTAACAGTAAGCTTTGGAGAATTTTTTATTTCTCTTACCATACTCCTCACTGTGCATGGAGGCAAAATAAACCTGCCTCCTCGTCCAGGCTTATTTACTACTGTTCCAGTTTTTTTTTTAACTTCTTAATGATTCCTCTCACAGTAGATATGGGCAGGTGCAGGCGGGTGGCTATTTTCTTGTACCCATTGACTTGTGAAGGTCGACACACATCTGCCTTACTTGAATGGTGTGTTCCTTTGCCTTTCCCACGTTGAAGAGTGGATAAGAGAAATAGCCTATGTGTCACGTCATATTTATATCCCAGGGAAGCAGGAAGTGATAAATTACTAATTAAATGTTCCTAGATACTCTGATCAACTTTGCAAACTACTGTAGAAATGACAGAAATACTTCAATTACATTTATTTTCTATGAATTGTTAGGGGTGCCAATAATTGTGGAACAGGTTATTTTATGAAAAAAACATTTTTTGTTAGTCAGGGATTTTTATTTCCCCTTAAAATTCACTTTATATTCATGTTATATTTTTCTACAAATTCAGTGTGACAATATGCTTCTGCAATAAAAACTGAATTTATTTTAAGGCTTTTAACACATCTTAACCAGGGGTGCCAATAATTATGGAGGGCACTGTATTTGTTTAGTAACTTTTCTGTTGTTGAAATCTACAAAGAGAATTATATATCATAATATAATAAAGTGGACTACAAATATGTAAGAGATATGAAACATTACCAGTTTTAAGGTAATTTAATTTAAATATTTTACTATAAACAAAAATATACATGTAAGTATTGAACACAAGTGTGGTTTTCAGAATAATACATTTTAAGATAAAATAAAATTTGAACTTTAGTGTCAGATGATTGATTGTCTGTTTTACGCTTTTTTACAGCATAAACTTCAGCCATGATTCAGCGTTCCTTTGTGCTTCTAGTGACAAAGGCACTGTTCACATTTTTGCACTGAAGGATACCAGACTTAATCGGCGCTCTGCGTAAGGCCTACAGTGACCCTATACAAGCAGACATTTTCTAAAAAAAAATTTAAAAACTTGCCTAACTAAATGTAAAATTGTAAGCAAAGTAACAATGTTTTCCATTTCAGTTTGGCTCGGGTGGGAAAAGTCGGGCCAGTTATAGGACAATATGTAGACAGTCAGTGGTCTCTGGCCAGTTTTACAGTGCCAGCTGAATGTGCTTGCATTTGTGCGTTTGGGAAAAACACGTCCAAAAATGTCAATTCTGTCATTGGTAAGTAAATTTTCCAAAGAGAAATTCCTGTATTATTTATCTCTTACAGATTAAGTTCGAGATTAAATCTCCATGTTTTACTTTTTTCCCCCCTCTTTCAGCTATATGTGTTGATGGGACATTCCATAAGTATGTGTTCACTCATGATGGAAACTGTAATCGGGAGGCTTTTGATGTGTATCTTGACATCTGTGATGATGATGATTTCTAAGGATGAAGTTGATATTGTGTTTATTTTATTAAACTTCAGTTTTAAATGTCTGGAAGTCATGACAACAGGTCATGAGGACAAGACTCATTTTTGTTCATTTGAATTCACTTTTCCTCAACACCTGAAAAATAAACAGTTCAACAATTTCACCTGGATGATTGAGAATCTGCATAGACATATTGAATTTTAAATGTTTAATGGTTTATATTAAAAAGGAAAGGAAATTGTACTTGCTGTAAATAGTCAGTGAAAAGTAAAATACATGTATATTGTGTTAATCTGTAAACAAATTTAAGGCAGTTTGTAAAAGGTAAGCAAAAATGATATCAAAACCATTTTATGTAGTGGGTAATAAAATATGCAATTATTAAACCAGTTTTCTCCACCTTACTTATTTGCTATCTCTTCTGAAGTCAGTATTCTATGTTGAGGACTATCTTATATTTAAGGGATGTGTTTTATGTTCCATTATAAGAATATGAATCATTATTTACAGTGGATATAAAATGTCAACATACTTGTTAAAATTGCAGGTTCTTGTGAAAAAAAATAAACAATTACAAAAAAGATCAATAATGTAAGATCTTTTTTTTTTTTTTTTACTTTTAATTTGATGCAGCAAACACCAGAATTCAGGTAAAGATTATTTTATGGAAAGAATTGTGGAATAACCTAGTTGTGTAAATGTGCACATTCCTTAATGAAGGTTTCCTTCATTAACTAGGTTCACTAATTAATCTTCAGTAACCCTTTTAATAAATTTTTATATTTCTATGTTTATATATATGCACCATCCACTTTAATAGGACCACATTTGCTAATTTATGCAGCTGTACAGGCAGCCCTTCTACCTTAAATAAGGGGTAGTTAGTGCATAATAGGACTCGCCCATAAAGCTGGTTATACTCTTTAACTAATACTAACAATTGGATTAAACATTCAAAATTGTTATCTCATTAAAAAAAAAAAAAAAAATGTTTATATATATATATATATACAGGGTGGGCCATTTATATGGATACACCTTAATAAACTGGGAGTGGTTGGTGATATTAACGTCCTGTTTGTGGCACATTAGTATATGTGAGGGGGCAAACTTTTCAAGATGGGTGGTGACCATGGTGGCCATTTGGAAGTCACTTGTTTTTTCAATAGGAAGAGGGTCATGTGACACATCAAACTTATTGGGAATTTCACAAGAAAAACAATGGTGTGCTTGGTTTTAACGTAACTTTATTCTTTCATGAGTTATTTATAAGCATCTCAACGAGGATGACCCAGATCGGCGCACACAATTTGCAGAATGGGCAAAACAAAAATTGGAACAGGACCCTCAGTTCACGCAGAAGATTTTGTTCAGTGATGAGGCAAACTTTTATGTGAATGGTGAAGTTAACAAACAAAACCACCGCTATTGGTCTGACACTAACCCACATTGGATAGATCCCTCCAAGACTGTTGGAATAAAAAAAGTGATGGTATGGTGTGGTATATGTGGTACAAAGATAGTGGGGCCATTCTTCATCAATGGAAACCTCAAGGCCACTGGATATTTGAAATTGCTACATGATGATGTGTTTCCCTCTTTATGCACTGGCACGTTCCCTAAGTTTTCCCAGCAAGATGATGCACCACCACATTATGGGTGTCAGGTCCGAGCATTCCTAGATGAACAGTTTCCTGAAAAGTGGATTGGTCGTCGTGGGCCAGTTGGATGGCCCCCAAGGTCTCCCGATCTGACCCCCTTAGACTTTTATCTTTGGGGTCATCTGAAGGCAATTGTCTATGGTGTGAAGATACGAGATGTGCAGCACCTGAAACTACAGATACTGGAAGCCTGTGCTGGCATTTCTCCTGCGGTGTTGCCATCAGTGTGTGAAGAGTGGGAGAAGAGGGTTGCATTGACAATCCATCACAATGGGCAGCACATTGAACACATTTTATAAGTGGTCAGAAACTTGTAAATAACTCATGAAAGAATAAAGTTACGTTAAAACCAAGCACACCATTATTTTCCTTGTGAAATTCCCAATAAGTTTGATGTGTCACATGACCCTCTTCCTATTGAAAAAACAAAAGTTGGATCCAAGATGGCCGACTTCAAAATGGCCACCATGGTCACCACCCATCTTGAAAAGTTTGCCCCCTCACATATACTAATGTGCCACAAACAGGACGTTAATCTAACCAACCATTCCCATTTTATTAAGGTGTATCTATATTATAAATATTGTAAATGGAATCAAGCCTAACTGGTAGCATTTCAACCAGCTTGAGCATCCTGAATTTTAGATTTTAGAAAAGCTCTTAGTCAAGTCAAGTCAATTTTATTTACATAGCGCTTTTAACAATTGACATTGTCGCAAGGCAGCTTTACACAATCAAAAGAAGTAAGTTTGTATGCAATGTGAATGTGTATGAATCAAAATGATAAGATTGTCCCTGATGAGTAAGCCGAGGGCGACGGTGGCAAGGAAAAACTCCCTGAGATGGTAATAGGAAGAAACCTTGAGAGGAACCAGACTCAACAGGGAACCCATCCTCATCTGGGTGATAACGGATAGCAGGGATTGATCAGCATAATAATGTGTAAGACTGGAAGTTCAGTATAACAGGAGATGTGTTAAAATTAAAATTTAAAAGGAGTCCAGTTTGTTCCTGGAAGCTCAGGTAGACTGTAGGAAATTCCAGTCCTGAGCTATCGAACAACTGAAGTCGCAGGTCCCCAGAGAACAGCTGTCAGCATCAATCGAGGACAGGACAGTCTTTGTGGAAACCATCCCCAGCCACCACATGAATCCAGGCAGACCACACGGGGCATCCATGCGACGAGATCTCCTGTATATTCATGTATATTCTTACTGTACTTACTGTATATTCATTATTTGATTCTTTTTTGATTATTTAGACATGGCTGGACAGAGAGGAGTGAACACAGGTTTTTAGACAAAGTATTCAGTATACAGGTTTTTTTCCCCCCTGTATTCAGGGTCACGGGGGCCTGGAGCCCTTCCCAGGAGACTTAGGGCATGAGGCGGGGTTCCTGGACAGGACACACATACACACACACTCACTATGGGCAATTTGGGAATGTCTATTAGGCTAATCTGCATGTCTTTGGACTGTGGAAGGAAACGCACCAAGCACTCCCCGAACATGCAAACTCCATGCACACAGAGACGGGAATCGAACCCAGACCCTGTGTTAACCACTACACCAGTGTTAACCACTACACCACCCTGCCTACTGTTGTTCCCCTGTATACTGCAAGCAGTCTAATTGAACATGGGCATGCAATAAAATGTCTCAAGCATATAGAATAGAATAAAGTTGATGGAGATGAAAAACATTATAAGCTCGTTATAAGAAAACACTTTGTTATTGAAGTGAAACACAAAGCAAACGCACAAGATTTCACAATTATTTTGCTTAGTATGTTAGCTATGCTGCATTCTGATCAGCAAGTACTTTCCTGCGAAGTGTACTGCACAGGGTATTCAGCCATGTTAAGGTTCCAACCCGCAGAGAGAGAAACTGCAAATTGAACTATTAAATGTGTAGGGAGAAAGTGATTGAAACAATGGTTCATCACAAAAATGAATCACAGAAAAAAATAGCTCAAAAAGAGATTTATATATTTATTCTCATTATTATTGAGGAGGAGGACATATAAATGACACAATAAGAATTTGTAATGAATGTAATATTTTAATTTAAATTTTAAATATTTTATATTTAAAAATAATCAATTTAATCAACAAATTAGTCTAGCAATGTGTTAAAATGCTCAATCATTTCTATCTACATCTTGTAAATTAATAAAATAAATAAATTATGAGTTATACACATCTCAATAGTATACATTTTACAAGGGTATCAGGTTTGTTTTAGTGAATGTTCAATAGCAGTATGGTGATTCAGTGGTTAGCACTGAGGGGTTGAGGGTTTAATTCCTGCCTTGGGTCTATGTGGGTGGAGTTTCCACCCCTCTGGGATCAAGAAAGACACTTTTCTGTTCAGAGTCTTTAAACGACAACTAAAGACGTATCTGTTTCTTCAGTACTTGGACTAATTCCCCAAATAAAATTTTTTTAAAAAATTTAAAAAGGAAATCCTATTCTCAACAGTGTTTGACTGAGGGCACTTAGTTAGTAGCCTAGTAATCAAGTGTAACTACTGTATCTATCCAGTGATGTAAACTTGACAAAACACTTACAAAACACCTTTTGTAAGTCACTCTTGGTAATGGCGTCTGCCAAATGCCTTTGTTTTTCCATAACACTGTGGTAAGAGAAACTATTTAAGCCAATCAACTGAATTGGCCACTTTACAGTCTATACAGGATATCCCTTATATTTATCATTTATTGCTGTTGTTGCTAAAATCATGGCTGTTTTGTGAGGGTACATAAAAAATAAATGGTCATCTGTCACTTTGTCACTCACTAGTTCAAATCTAGACTTAATATTATTTAGTACTTAATCAAAAATCTATAATTCTAAAAATGCTTGATGTCACCAAATGCTGGATAATTCTATCATCCCACAGACCAAGTTACTTTTTATTGTGAAATGGTAACATTTTATGTATAGTGACAATAAATATATACTTATTCTGTTTGCCTGATTAAATTACTGCATATTAAATAACAACATGCTGGGAAAGATTCTCAATTCATTCTGTCTAGTAGTTAATCATAGATCCCATATTGGACTGTAGTGTGCATCCACAGATTTTTTTTTAAATATACTTTTATACACAATTTGACACTGGTACACTTGACACACTTGTTTTTTATTATTATTACATAAACATCTATACAAGATGCAATATTTATACAATATATTTAAATAGCACAGATTTAAATGAATCTAAGATTTGTATGTGGGCCTGAATGTATCTTGTCAGCATGTTCCAAAGGTTTCACTGCAGAGGTGGTTGTCCAAATGCTTCCATAGTTTCCATCACAAGCGCTAAGTGGTCTAAAAATGAGCCAACTGACACGCGAAGACTGCGGGCTTCAACAGCATTCCATTTTCTGAAAATGCAATAGAAAGCTTGAGTTCACATGCAATGTCAATATTGTCAAAAATTTCCATTAATAAAATATACGTTAGCTTAAGTACATTTAAAGATATATGACAATGTGAACTTAGGCATTATTGGCACGCTTCAAAAAGGATTAGCAAAATCAAATGTAAGAATTAATCTAAGATTTCCACTCAAAAACAGCACAATCTTTACACACACTATACACTTATCAGCAGTGGTGGCCGATCAATACGGGGCGCAGGGGCGCCGCCCCCCTTAAAGTTAGACAGAGAAGAATGCTACTTTAACATGTAATTATTTAACATAATAATGATTTATTTTGATAGTATGTAGTCACAATATTCCGCTGTATTTGTTAATATAATTTATTTGCAATTAAAAAAAAATCTAAACTGTATTACGTTCATTTGTGTTCGTGTACGCAGGGCGCTGGACAAACGAGTGTCTATGTAGGCACGTAGCATGTGATTTGAGGCTAAGCTCTAACTGGATCTTTTCAAATCATCTTTGGGGCGCAGCACTATGCGGAGCTGGCTGACTGGATGTGATGTGAGTAATGCCTTTATTTTATACTAGTAGTAATGATGCTTAATCACCTGATAAATGGCTATTTATAGGCGAATATTAAAAGTTTAATTTTAATTTGGTTTGCGCCTCCCCAAAAATTTTTTGCAGGGTATCAGGCATAACATTATGACTACAGACCTAATATTGATATGACTGTCCCTTCTCACAGTAGCTAAATTATATTTTGTTACAGTGGTGGATGGAAGTGGGTGAGCTATATTAAGCCGCAAGTGAACCCTTTTTCCTGAGGTTGATGCGTTAAAAGGATGACGTATCCAGGACATAGCCTACAACTGTCACATTGCTTGTGTCAAGCCACTCTGGAACCAGCAACAATGTCAGAGGTGTCCTACCTGGGCTAAGAACAAATAGAACTGGACTGTTTTAAGATGAAAGTAAATTTCATTGGGAAATCAAGGTCCCAGAGTCTGGAGGAAGAGAGGAGAGGCACAGAAACCAAGTTGCTTAAGGTCCAGTATAACGTTTGCACAGTGGTGGCACAGTATAAAGTTTGCACAGTCAGTGCTGGTTTGGGGAGCCATGTCATCTGCTGGTGTTGATCCACTTTGTTTTATCAGGTCGAAGGTCAGCAAAGCCATCTACCAGGAGGTTTTTGAGCACTTCATGCTTCCGTCTGCTTGCCAGCTTTATGGAGATGCTGATTTAATTTTCCAGCAGGACTAGGTTAAAGGACCATGGTATCCTTGTGCTTGATTGGCCAGCAAACTCGCCTGACCTAAACCCCATAGAGAATCTATGGGATAATGTGATACTGTGAGGAAGATGTGAGACACCAGTCCCTGCAACGCAGAAGAGCTGAAGGCTGCCATCAGAGCAACATGGGCTTCCATAACACCTCAGCAGATACTGAGATACTGAACTTTGGGTTTTCATTAGCTGTAAGCCATAATCATCAAAAATAACAGTCTGTGTGTCAATGATATTCTGTATGCATATTTTATCGTTTTATTGTAAGCAGAAGCAAAGTGGGCGTGAAAAGAAAAGGCAAACTAAAAACTACAGTATTATTCAGGGAAATTACTTTGGCGTGATAGTAAAATAATATATATAGTTTAGCTATATTATTAGGGCCCAAGCACTATGCCGTTGGTTCGCAGGACCCTCTTGTTTTCCTAAAGATTTTTTTTCCCACCCTTTTGGACTTTTCGGAGGTCTTAACATGCTCAAAAATTCATGAAAACAGGTTGGAATCTGCTGCAATTCGGATGCCTGCGTCTGTGGCCCTCAGGGGCCATCACAAGAGATTTTGCTCCCTAGCTCATACACACTTTCACATAGGCACACGAAACTCGGTACACATTTAGAGCTCATCGAGCCGAACAACTTTCGCGCTGCATGTCCTGGGCTCAACTCAACAGAAGGCCGGTTATTTTGGGTCGTTCGCAAAAACTCACCTGATGGATTTTGATATACCTCTCCTAGTAGGGGTGAAACGATATATCGCACTACGATATTTTGCGATGCAAAAATGTAACAATATGTATCAGAGTGTTGGCGATACATTTACGATATGACGGCAGTTTAATCCTATTGGTTGAGCTGCTGACATGACCTACTCTGCAACAGTGTCACGTGTGCTTTCATCTCAGTAGCAGAAATTGCTTGAACAGTGGGGCAACATGAGTTCGGTTGAAAGTGAAATCGAAGTCCATCGTCTGGCAGCATTTTGGTTTTCTAGTCATGCGACAGAACGACGGTAAAAAAAATTAAGCTATATTACAATCACGGCGCATGTTATTACCACGGAGTGGGAAATGAAAAGTTTCGTGCTTCAGACTCGCCGCCCTTTTGGAGTCGTACACTGGGTCTAACATAGCCGAAGTTTTAAAAGCGGCTGTACAAGAGTGGGAGCTTGATAGGTCTCCTCATACCACTGCAGTTGTTACTGACAACGTACGCAACATGGAGGTGGCAGTGAGAGAAGCAGGCTGTCGCCGCATATTAAGTGGTTTGCGCACACATTGAATCTTGCGTCGCAAGCAGGTTTAAATGTGCCTCGCGTCAGTCGATTGCTTAGTCGTGTAAGAAAAGTCGTGGCTTTCTTTCACCGCAGTACCACAGCTTCTTTCCTCTCTTTCCAAGGCTTACCTAACAATTCCAGCAACGTCTGTTCCAACGTCAGTGAACGTGTTTTTTCTATGGCAGGGGATATTGTGAGTGCTTAAATATCCCAGCTTTTGCCTGCAAATGTAGATATGCTTTTTTTTTTTTTTTGCAAAAAAACCTGTGGTATCTTTAATTTTAAGTTCATGTTAAATTTAACAAATGTTTCAGTGACAGAAAGACATATTCAGTTATTTTGAATACAGAAGGTTTTTTTTATTAAACCTTGAAATGTGTATTGTATGTACAACAAAGAAAGTTATTGCAGTAAATCTGTTATTTGAATTTCAGTTTCATTTAAAAATTTTGTTCAAAATATCGTGATACATATCGTATCATGAACTCAGTATCGAGATACGTACCGTATCGTGACCTGGGCATATCGTTACACCCCTACCTCCTAGGGAATTTATACGATTGCCACCAAACAGGGCCGATGTGATCTAAAGACATTGAGGATGCAAAATTGCGGAGGGATTTTTGATATCTCAAACGGGTCAGCCGTGATAATGTCTTAAACTTACACCGAAAAATGATTAATAACTTTCTGCGTGGCATTATATTGAGTGACATTATAGTCAGGAACATCATAGTGTGATGCTTTTCTTACAGCATCTGCGGCCTATTGTACACACATACACATCACAAATGTTAACACTCACATGCACAAACACATCCCACACACACACATGCGCACACACACACAACCATTACAAATGTTAACACTCACACGCACACAAACACCTCTCTCATGACGTACGCGCACACACACACACACACACACACACACATCACAATGTTAACACTCTCACACTCACACACTCAAGTATATCACACATCACAAATTTTGACACTCACATCTCTGTCTCACACGCCCGCACGCAGAAACACACACACCAACACACACCCACACACACTAACAAGTCATATGTCTCACACACCATCACAAATCACACACCACACACACAAACATGCACAAATACATTTACTCATCACACACAGACTGACATCCACACATCACACACACACAAACACACACACACACACACACACACACACACACACACACACACATCCCTCTCTCTCTCTCTCACTCACACACAAACACACTCATACATCACACACATTCACACATATATACACAACCATTACAAATGTTAACACTCACACGCACACACAAACACACCTCTCTCACGACGCACACACACTTACTGTATATCACAATGTTAACACTCACACACACGTATACACAAACACACTCATGTATATCACACATCACAAATGTGTATATCACACACGTCACATCTCTTTCTCACACACCCGCACGCAGAAACACATACACCCACACACACTAACAAGTCACATGTCTTACACACCATCACAAATGTTAACACACAGACACACACCACACACAAACATCCATAATACATTTACTTGTCACACACACACACAAACACACACATACACACACCTCTCTCTCTCTCACTCTCACACACACTAACCCTCACACACACACACACACACTAATGCACTCAACAAATGTTTAGAGCCCAAACTGACATTAGCCCTGTATAGTGTGTGATGTGTGCAAGTTGTGCGGTGCAACCGGGTGGCGATGGCTTTTTCGAGATCTTAGCACACTCAAATAATACACAGGTTGTGCAGTGCCCCCGGGGTGGCGATGGTGCAGGGTGCTTGGGCCCATCATCGTTGCTTGCAACTATACTTATTACTGTTATTAGCACTAGTAGGTGCAGCTACATCTGCAGTAAAAAGAAACCATGAAATTCCCTTAAACTTGGGCACACACATCTTCAGATTTCAGCTCGGCAGATTTCAGCTGAAAGGGCAACACCCATTCTCTTCTACAGTAAAAAATAGGGGTGCAAATTTTTTATTTAAATTTTTTGGCGCGCTGCTAAAATGGCTTCACCGGTCTGGCAATTCTACGTGTTGTGTGAAAAAGACAATATATTAGCAATCTGCAACCTGTGTAACAAGACAATTCCACGAAGCGGGAAGCACCCAAAACATTTTAACACCACAAACTTCATCAGACATTTGAGAGAGGGCGAGAGTTCGGTTACTCACACGCCGCCACTCACTCAGCTGTCGGTAATTCCCCTCTCACCTACGTGGTTTGGCGCGGTGGCCGAAAGTACGATTCATCATGATTCACTGTGAGTTTTGGCGCTGTGATCACGTTTCCATCTTTCCGCGCGAAACATTAAACATGTTTGTCAAACGTTTAATTTTTAAACATGAAAAATTAAACGTTTAATTAAAAATGTTAAATTTTTTGCCGATCCTCGAGGATACTTGCGGTCCTTGCAGAACTTCCGGCAACTCGCGTCCTACTTGTCTGTTATTTTATTAAATTTTAAATAAATTGTTTATTTAAATAATTTTAAATAAATACATTTATTTTATTTAAGCTCTAAGCTGTTCCCAATTACTAACCAAACACAGGCTGCTATGTTTTAAGTTGACGTGTTGCACATGTTGCTTGCCAATAAATACAGTTGTCAATTCATGATATTCCTCTTCTTGTAATTTCAATACTTAATTTACATTGTTGCTAGATATAGTTTAATAAATTATGCTACATGATAAGGCTTCGTGTAGACCCTGTAATCGGTGATCGGTATCGGCCGATACAGCTTCTAGTGATCGGAGATCGGCCCCAAAAATCCTGATCGGAGCACTTCTAGTAAAAAGAAAATAATAATAAAATAAATAAATAAAATCATGCATTTTCTGTTTGCCTCAGTACAATAAATAAAAAAATAAAACCTGAGTTATTATGTACAGTCGTGGCCAAAAGTTTTGAGAATGACACAAATATTAGTTTTCACAAAGTTTGCTGGTAAAATGCTTTTAGATCTTTGTTTTAGTTGTTTCTGTGATGTACTGAAATATAATTACAAGCACTTCAAACGGTTCAAAGGCTTTTATCGACAATTACATGACATTTATCCAAAGAGTCAGTATTTGCAGTGTTGGCCCTTCTTTTTCAGGACCTCTGCAATTCGACTGGACATGCTCTCAATCAACTTCTGAGTTTGTCAGAATTAGTGGGTTTTTGTTTGTCCACCCGCCTCTTGAGGATTGACCACAAGTTCTCAATGGGATTAAGATCTGGGGAGTTTCCAGGCCATGGACCCAAAATTTCAACGTTTTGGTCCCCGAGGCACTTAGTTATCACTTTTGTCTTATGGCACGATGCTCCATCGTGCTGGAAAATGCATTGTTCTTCACCAAACTGTTGTTGGATTGTTGGAAGAAGTTGCTGTAGGAGGCTGTTTTGATACCATTCTTTATTCATGGCTGTGTTTTTGGGCAAAATTGTGAGTGAGCCCACTCCCTCGGATGAGAAGCAACCCCACACTTGAATTGTCTCAGGATGCTTTACTGTTGGCATGACACAGGACTGATGGTAGCGCTCACCTTTTCTTCTCTGGACAAGCCTTTTTCCAGATGCTCCAAACAATCGGAAAGAGGCTTCATCCGAGAATATGACTTTGCCCCAGTCCTCAGCAGTCCATTCGCCATACTTTTTTTGGAGAGAAGTGGCTTCTTTGCTGTCCTTTTTGACACCAGGCCATCATCCAAAAGTCTTCGCCTCACTGTGCGTGCAGATGCGCTCACACCTGCCTGCTGCCATTCCTGAGCAAGCACTGCACTGGTGGCACTCCGATCCTGCAGCTGAATCCTCTTTAGGAGACGATCCTGGAGCTTGCTGGACTTTCTTGGATGCCCTGAAGCCTTCTTAACAAGAACTGAACCTCTTTACTTGAAGTTCTTGATAATCCTATAAATTGTTGATTTAGGTGCAATCTTAGTAGCCACAATATCCTTGCCTGTGAAGCCATTTTTATGCAACGCAATGATGGCTGTACGCGTTTCTTTGCAGGTCACCATGGTTAACAATGAAAGAACAATTATTTCAAGCATCACCCTCCTTTTAACATGTCAAGTCTGCCATTCTAACCCAATCAGCCTGACATAATGATCTCCAGTCTCCAGTGCTCGTCAACATTCTCACCTGAGTTAACAAGACGATTACTGAAATGATCTCAGCAGGTCCTTTAATGACAGCAATAAAATGCAGTGGAAAGTTTTTTTTCGGGATTAAGTTAATTTTCATGGCAAAGAAGGACTATGCAATTCATCTGATCACTCTTCATAACATTCTGGAGTATATGCAAATTGCTATTATAAAAACTAAAGCAGCAACTTTTCCAATTTCCAATATTCATGTAATTCTCAAAACTTTTGGCCACGACTGTAGTTAAAATGTTCATTCTGTATCACTTACACAGACAGTGCATTGGCTGTAGCATTCACAGTTTTCATGGTACCGCCTTTTCCTGGTTCAATATCAGGGGACAAAGACTGGAGTGCAATGGATAGCTCCCTTTGTGAAGGAAAGGGAACTTCTATAGTTCTGAGATACTGTAAAGGAAATCATTATTCTTTAAACAATTACAAACAAAGTCTAGCTATAAACATAGTGGAAGATTATAACGTGAGAATATGGTATAGACCATATCAATCCCAGTCCTGAGTTCTACTGTTTGGTCCTACTATCAGGGGTAGGAGCAAGAGCAATTTATCAACATTCGTAAAACAGGAAATGACTCCTACTTCCATCAAAAATGTAGGGGAGCTCCGGAGGTGTCCTAACTGGCTATGAGTTGTGTGTGGAATATTCGTGGAGGAGAGACATTTTGGAAACATTAAGTGACACAGGGCTCATAAAATATATGTCTAGACAAAAATGGAATACATTTTGTGACAGATCTTGTGCGATATACAACTGTGTAGTATACTGTGTAGTTTTTAGTAACAGCGAAATATCGCTTTGAAACATGATTACTTGGGTTTGTCATGGCCTCTGCTCTTCCAGCACCACAGATCATGCATCATACATTTCCCCACTATGCAGCATGAAATAAATGTTAAATTAAATATTCAGCCTGACACTGACGAGGAGGTTTAGGTTAACCAAATTTATGTTAATCTTCAAAGTAAGTCCGGCAGACTGACAAATGGCACTGATGCTTTTACAAATTGCTGTCCACTCACTTTTTTATCTTTAGAGTTAAGAGTAGGACAGATTTTTCCTTTAATTATCTCTTTACATTTTACTACCTCATCCGCAAGCAAAATGGTCTCATCTTTCTTTCTGAACTAATTTAGATCAAATTAGGACAATTCTACACAGCTCTATTACAAGGGCTTGAAACAGTGGTGACTGGAGCAGTCTGATAAGGATAATGTCATGCACCCAAGTCACCTATAATATTAGTCTATGTGCTTTCACACAACTGGCACTGATTTCACTATTTAGATTTTCAACAGTTTGAAACTACAAAAACTGTCAAAACTACAGCACACTGTGTTGTGTAGCCTATTTTGCTTTGTTGTAAACAGTTGTAAAGTTTCCTAACTGCAGTCCTACTCCTTGCTGTAGGAAGCTTCATAAATAACTTTCATGCCTGACCCTGAGCTTAGTAAATGCAGGCCATGAAATAGTTATGGTACAATACATATATATTGTACAATATGGTATAATAATATAACATAGTATAATACATATGCCCCATCCCTAACCAAAAATAAAAAATTACATTTAAACAAATAAGGGATTAAGATTTCCACAATTTTTAATAAATCACTTCAAGGCTAAAACTAAAAAATGTCATTTAAATAAATATTAATACAAATTACATGTACATCATTTGCTTAAACTTAAGATTCATTCAACAGCATTAAGATGCTCTCCTGTCTCCTGCAAGGAAACAGATGCAACAGAAGAAGTAAAAAATGCTTGATAATCGTGCTGAACATTGTTTGTTGCATTTGATCCCCCAAAGACTTAAACTGAATTTCTATTTTTTTATGAAAATATTAACATAAAAAGTGTGGAAACTGTTTTAAGCATTTATTTAATAAATACTGGCCAATGTCAAACATTGTATTAGTTATTTCATAGTGTTTTGTCTTACATGTAAGTGTGACCAATGAGTGTCACTATTATAGCAATTTTGGAATGTTGTCAAGTAAATAAGTGAAGAATGCAGCGTGATCTAAATAGAAATACATGCAAGTGAATTGCAAGATTGTGTGTATGTATGGATTTGAGAACTCGATTAATAATTTTTTCTATTAATTATGCAACCCTAATACAAATGGGTTGTGTTTAGTACTGTTTAGTGCTGGGCAATATGATCTCAACTCATGATTAACTGAACATTTTACCTCAATTATAATTAATTCACTTTTTTTTTTTTGCCCTTTTGGTTTGTACTGTAATTATGGTCAATTTTTTTTAAAGCTATGATATTTTCTAATTAAAGTGTTCTCCTCCATATTGCTTCCATTTAAAACTATATGAACACTGGTGGCACGGTGGCGTAGTGGTTAGCGCTGTGGCCTTGCACCTCCAGGGTTGAGGGTTCGATTCCCACCTCAGGTCTGTGTGCAGTTTTCTTCCATAGTCCAAAGACATGCAGATTAGGTTCATGTTCACAAATTGCCTGTGGGTGGCTTGTGAATGTGAATGTACATGTGTGTGCCCTGCGATGGATAGGCACCCCATCTACGTTTTACCACACCTCAGGCCCAAAGGCTCCAGGCTTCCTGCAACCCTGTATCAGGATAAGTGGTATAGAAAATGAATGAATATATGAACACACCTTGGGGAACAAAAGATTTTTTTTTAAAAAGTAACATAATTTGATAAAGATATAATTGATAGGGGCAAGATTATGTTGATAAGAGATTCTGAATGTTGGTTTTGATTCATTTTCAATTAATTGCTCAGCCCTACGGTTGTTGGTCTTTCAGCTGCGTCCAATCCACACACTTGGCACACGTTTTACGCCAGACATCCTTCCTGACACAATCCTCCCATTTTATCCAGGCTTGGGACCGGCAATGCAACCAGTATCTGGGGTTGGGGCATTGGGTTGGAATTGGACCAGGGTCTTCTTGGTAGGTCTATATTTGTGCATTAATTTAACGAGATTAAATAACTTTATTTTATAAACGTTTAGTGTTTTATACAACTTCCAACATATGTAAATATGATCTAAATGTTTTATACAGTAAAAAATAACACAATTTAGACCGTAAGCGTGTGTGCACGTACATAATGTGACATAACGTGACACGCAATACATCGCCTGTGGAAGTGCATCGACTCATGTGCGAAATTTCAGTTCAGCAACGGATTCATTATGCTTGACCGAGAACATAACTAGTTGTTATCTAACCGAATACGAATTTGGGGTGCCATACAAAATTAATAAACATAATAATATTGAAAGGATACAATTCAAACTGATTGTCAGAGATGCAATCTTTCACGCATGACGTCATGGTTAAGTATAGAGAGTTAATCCTTACTGGGTTTCAAGCGTCGCTTCTTCGTCTTCTCTGATATTTAACATCGGTCTGCGATGAGTCCGCGGCACGCATGCGCAGATGGCGCCGCTATATTGGACACGTGACTACGGTATCTCCATTTAGACAAGTTAGTGTCGGCGCTGCGAAAACGGCTTCGCCATCTCCCTCGAGCAAACGGTATGTATTTATTTTATTTATTATAATACATACAGTAGCGTTGCTGAGTTGAGTTTGGCGTAATTGGGTAATGACCGAGACATGCTCTCAGGCTTCTGAATTCACCCCGAAGTAAATAAAGTAAATTCACCGCAGTTAGTTTGTGTAGGACTTGAACAGCAAGGAGGGGAATACACGTGAACATTCACTTTGCTAAGTGCATTCATATTATCGTAATATGTCCGTGTTCTTATCATGTAATTTATCATAACTAGTATATTACCTTATGCTAACACATGTCGTATAAAGTTACTAACTTCGATTCGGGTCCATTTCTTTTTAGGTTAAAGTCGTATCAGATTATGCTAGTCACAGCTAAGGTCAGGGATCTACATATAGGTATGGACAAATGTTTTGAGAATAACACAAATGTTAGTTTTCAAAAAGTCTACTGCTTCAGTGTTTTTTAACGTCTTTTTGATTATTATGGCATAATAAATATAATTACAAGCATTTCATAAGTGTCAAAGGCTTTTATTGACAATTACATTAAGTTTATGTAAACCCTTCTTTCTCAAGCCCTCTGCAATTCGCTCTGGCACACTGTCAGCTTGGTCAAATCCTGACTGATGGCAGCCCATTCTTGCATAATTAGTGCTTGGAGCTTGTCAGAATTTGAGAGGTTTTATTTGTCCACCTGCCTCTTCAGTTTTCAATGGGATTAAGTTCTAGGGGGGGTTTCCTGGCCATGGACCCAAAATTTCCCAAAAATTATTACACATGCTTACAGTCTTATGCAAACGTTTAGGTACACCTTGATGATTATTTTATTGAAAAGATGTTAACACAGTCTTTCTTGGATTTACTCTACATTGAATGAGAAGGAGATGCTATCACTCCTCACTCCTTTTTTATTATTATTTTTTTATTATTAATGATGGACTTAACAGGATTTTTTTTTTTATCGGAGCTCATGTAACTAGCTCCTCCAGTCTCTTAAGGAGTCTGACTGCATGCTGTAGTTTGCAGGAGGGTGGTCATGTTATCCATATGCAGTAGTTCCTGATGGTTGCTATCCTTTCGCCCTAAATGAGCCTTTACTTCTTTAATTCATTCATGATCTGGCAATAGATTTAAGCTACTAAACACACCAAAGTGGTTAAGTGGATCACAATGGGTTGCTCAAGCTCAAATGCTGATGTAAAGAGGATTGTTGAGATCGAGCAACCAATAGTAATCCACTTATCCAGTCTGTGCCAACTAGATGAAACATTCTTAGCCGTGTAGCAGAAGGTGTTAAAGTATGTGATTACCTTCTGGATGAAGGTAAGTGGAAGAAGCTGAGAGCATAGCCAATCAGCTGGTGTTGGACGGACACAAATGCGTTTGTGATTTGCAGCCACACTATGTTCACGTCTGTTGCCAGATAATAAATGAACCCTGGGATGCCTGCCTTCTGGAAACTTGTGTTGATATAGTTATTTGTCATGAGGTAGTCAGTCAGTCATTTTACTAACACTAAAAAGAGCTACCCTTCCGCATTCAGCAAGGCAATGCCTCTAAGCCAACTGAGATTGTAGATGTCTTTTTGTTTAGAATGATTATAGAGTATGTTCATATTAATGAAAATAACAATAACAATATTAACGGCGCTTAGGGTTTCACATATTGACTGCGATGATTTTCTTAAACTAAATATGGCTAACTTGGGGACATCATAAATAGTGACCATATTGATTTGCATTCTCAAATATCTGTTACATATAGTCATAATTAACATGCCTTCTTTACTACCGTTCATCTCAACTATCGATCATATGGCTTGTATTTGACTGGTCCAAGTTGATTTTTCCCATTCAGCTTGCAGTGGTTAGGTCTTCAGTCGAACGGATCACCATCAGTCTGAATCGCTCAGAACCAGCAGTAAGGTATGTATTGTATGTAATGACAATTAATATCAGAGCAAAAAACTCGAGCAATTTCCACAATATTCAATGTTACATATTTTTTCTGGGTTGCTACAATATAGTACAGTTAAACCTTGGATTGCGAGTATAATTAATTCCAGAAGCATGCTTGTATATATCAAAGCACTCTTGTGTAAAGCAAATCTCCCCATAACAAATAAATCTCCTGCAAAACAAGCATCAATCAATGAAACTGTGTCATGCAAATACGGCTGCAACTAAGTAGGGCTGCACTAACACACCAGTGTAATCAGTTATGTCGATTATATAAATACATTGGCTTCCGTGGGTCGATGCCTCACCGACACATGGTAGAACCTGAGACTTTATT
Source organism: Clarias fuscus (assembly GCA_030347435.1). NCBI lineage: Eukaryota > Metazoa > Chordata > Actinopteri > Siluriformes > Clariidae > Clarias > Clarias fuscus. The sequence continues at coordinate 10,247,698 of CM059223.1, read as the reverse complement.
CCCAAAAGTCCAAACCTGATCATCTAATGTGTATTAATTCTTCAGAGAAATACCTAATAAAATGTTGCTCTGCACAATGTTGTTGTTAGCCTTTAGGTTGCTCCCACCGCAGCCACAGCCCTTCCTAACACAACAGATTTATAAATTAGTATGGACTTTTAAAGCATCTTTTTTTTTTTTTTAAAGAAATATAGAGTTTGAAATGGTTGCTTTCTACATAGATTTCCTGTTGAAATAAGTGATTTTATATGTGTGCCTGAGACATTTTGGGAGGAATGCAGGTGATATTCATAGATTGACGTCACATTTTAAGTTTCTTTTTTTTTTCTTTTTTTTTTATTCCCATAATTAGGCAACGCTATGTGCCTTTTTATATTTATACGTGTCAGGGCTATATTAAAGATTTTGTTTCTCAAAAACTGAATGGGTACAATGTGTATTTGTGCAAATGTACAAATTAACTGACATAGTGTGATTAGTTTTCTGATTATGTGGGAGTGCTTAATTTTGTTGTTGTGCTTTATTTGTTTTACTTATTTTAAGTTTGTCCTCCTGCTTACTTGCTGATTCCTCATCTGAATTATCTCCATTAAATATTTTGAATTGTAGTGCACTGGAGGCTCTTACTGATCTTTTTTTTTTTTTTTTTTTTTTTTTTTTGGAAAACCAAATCAGTATTTTATTTCATTGTCACCAAAGCACCAAGTTAAAACAGTTATGGACACAGGTAGACACCCTCCACAGAATCATATCCAACGTCATTCTTACTATGACGGGGTATCTTTGTATTGGTTCTTCACTGTAATCACCCTTTACTGACTTATTCATGCCCCCATGCTTGCTTTATCCTGGTGTTTCATGTGAATATTATAATATATAAAAATACACTGTGTGTGTGTGAATAATGATTAAAAAGTATATATACAGTAACCTATATAATGATGATTAAAAATCACAAAATGACAGTCTGGTTGCTTTCTAGAACCCTGAAATTATTAAATTCATTATGTACTTTTTCTCCCCAGACAGTGAAATTATGACACGCTGGGCCCGAGCCAAAAATTCCCATAAACAGAAATCAACAGAAGCTACATCATGGGCCCAACAAAGGGCAGGCATAGCAGGTAGAGGGCAACCTTCAAACAGCCTGGATGCATCACATCACAGATACCCTGATGAAAAGTGCGCTCCCAAAAATCGACAACTTCGCGTGAATGAGTTTATGGATTATATGGAAAACAAGCAGCAAGCATTATCTAAAGGACAACGAAGAAGAGCCACAGAGGAGCAGGACATGAGAGAAGTAGTAGACATGGCTCTAAAAAAAAATAAAAGAAGAGAAAATCGAAGATTAAAAAGACAGAATGCTACAAAAATTAAAATGGTGTGTAGCTTAAAGAATTATTTAAGAGAAAGTGGAGCTGGATAATATGATGATCTAAAATTGGTTTCATTGAACTTTTCTGAGATATTGGGAGTACCTCATATATCGTTTTCCTTTAAACATTTGCCTCTTATATATAAATTCTTTGAAGCTCTAAAAATCTTAAAAACAATCACAGCTTGACAGTTTTTAGACAACTGTATGCATGTTGTATATCATAGAAATGTCTTGCCATGTCATATAATATGATATTTTTTTTTTGTCATGTTGCCCACCCTTATTTCTGATAACATATTACATTTGCAAATTTAACTAATTGATATAATTGGTTCATGCTTTTTACTACGTACGTATGTCCAGGTATGCTTTAACTGTAGGAAGCCTGGCCATGGACTGGCTGACTGCCCAAAAGCAGACGATGTGGAAATGGGTAGAGGGATCTGCTTTCGTTGTGGTTCTACAGAACATGACATCCAGAGGTGTAGAGCTAAAGTAGACCCTGCTATGGGTAAGAATGTACAGTTGTGGCCAAAAGTTTTGAGAATGACACAAATATTAGTTTTCACAAAGTTTGCTGCTAAACTGCTTTTAGATCTTTGTTTCAGTTGTTTCTGTGATGTACTGAAATATAATTACAAGCACTTCATACGTTTCAAAGGCTTTTATCGACAATTACATGACATTTATCCAAAGAGTCAGTATTTGCAGTGTTGGCCCTTCTTTTTCAGGACCTCTGCAATTCGACTGGGCTGCTCTCAATCAACTTCTGGGCCAAATCCTGACTGATAACAACCCATTCTTTCATAATCACTTCTTGAGTTTGTCAGAATTAGTGGGTTTTTGTTTGTCCACCCGCCTTTTGAGGATTGACCACAAGTTCTCAATGGGATTAAGATCTGGGGAGTTTCCAGACCAAGGACCCAGAATTTCAGCGTTTTGGTCCCCGAGCCACTTAGTTATCACTTTTGCCTTATGGCACGATGCTCCATCGTGCTGGAAAATGCATTGTTCTTCACCAAACTGTTGTTGGATTGCTGTAGGAGGCTGTTTTGGTACCATTCTTTATTCATGGCTGTGTTTTTGGGCAAAATTGTGAGTGAGCCCACTCCCTTGGATGAGAAGCAACCCCACACATGAATGGTCTCATGCTTTACTGTTGGAATGACACAGGACTGATGGTAGCGCTCACCTTTTCTTCTCCGGACAAGCCTTTTTCCAGATGCCCCATCCAAGAATAAGACTTTGCCCCAGTCCTCAGCAGTCCATTCGCCATACATTTTGCAGAAGATCAATCTGTCCCTGATGTTTTTTTTTTGGAGAGAAGTGGCTTCTTTGCTGCCCTTGTTGACACCAGGCCATCTTCCAAAAGCCTCACTGTGCGTGCAGATTCGCTCACACCTGCCTGCTGCCATTCCTGAGCAAGCTCTGCACGGGTGGCACTCCGATCCCGCAGCTGAATCCTCTTTATGAGACGACCCTGGCGCTTGCTGGACTTTCTTGGACGCCCTGAAGCCTTCTTAACAAGAATTGAACCTCTTTCTTTGAAGTTCTTGATGATCCTATAAATTGTTGATTTAGGTGCAATCTTAGTATCCACAATATCCTTGCCTGTGAAGCCATTTTTATGCAATGCAATGATGGCTGCACACCTTTCTTTGCAGGTCACCATGGTTAACAATGAAAGAACAATGATTTCAAGCATCACCTTCCTTTTAACATGTCAAGTCTGCCATTCTAACCCAATCAGCCTGACATAATGATTTCCAGCCTTGTGCTCGTCAACCTTCTCACCTGAGATAACAAGATGATTCCACTGAATTTCATTGCTGTCATTAAAAGACCTGCTGAGATCATTTCAGTAAAGTTTTTTTTCGGGATTAAGTTAATTTTCATGGCAAAGAAGGACTATGCAATTCATCTGATCACTCTTCATAACATTCTGGAGTATATGCAAATTGCTATTATAAAAACTTAAGCAGCAACTTTTCCAATTTCCAATATTTATGTAATTCGCAACTTTTGGCCACGACTGTAAAGTATTTTTAAATGATGTAATAAACATCTGTCAAAAGTGATTTATTAATGGATTGCAGGAAATGTATTTTTAAGTTTTGTCTGGTATTTGAGAGGATTTAAACAAGCAACAAACTAATGCAAAGACTAACTAAGTGAAACTGAGTTTTCGGATTGGTGATTGAAACCAGTTGCTGTTTTTGAGTTCCATAAAATTTTCTGTCACATCCACAACACATATTTTACCTTCAGTGCAAGAAAATGTAATGGTGTAAAATGTAATGTAAAGGCCATGATGCATATTTTGACACCAAGCAATATATATTATGATGTTTTTGTACCCTGGCATTTTCAAAATTCTGTTCTTGTATCCTGATATATTATTGTTCTGGGTGCATTTATTAAAGTATTTTTAATGCACTATGTGTAAAATACATTTTTGGAATTTTTGCAGGAGATTATCCATATGCCAAATGCTTCATTTGTGGAAAGACTGGTCATCTTTCCAAATCTTGCCCGGATAATCCAAAAGGACTTTATGCTGCAGGTGTGTCCTTAAATGAGTTCTAAAGTCATTAAACACAATTAAAAACAAAATAGATGAGCTGTTTTTTAAATTGAATATTGAGATATTTACTGAAGTTCTTAAACTGCATGTGCATGATTTAATGACTGCAGTATGTGTCTTGAATATTGTGATTGCTATAGGACATTAAAGATAAAAAATAGCTAAAGATTTATAGCACTTGATTTATTTATTTTCTAATTTGAAACTTTTTTTTTTTTAATTTAAAGGTGTTGAGACCTTTTCATATTTACTGTATATCTTTTGTTTTGTTTTTTATAGGTGGCAGTTGTCGAATTTGTGGTTCAGTGGAACACTTCCAAAAAGACTGCCCAGACCATCAGACCTCAAGTGAGTTAGTTTTCCCTCAATTGTTTATAATTGCATTGATTGATGAGTTTTAGGGTGCTTTCAGATGTTGCCATTTATTCATTTATAATTGGTTCTGTTGACCACAAGGCAACCAGAAGTAAGCCCAAGTCTATGTTGATTGCTGCAAGAAAGTGATTTGTCTCAAAATCAAACTTTTGGAAGTTGGTAATAAGGGGCAGGCAGGTCAATACTCAAAATGCAGGGTCTATTCAGGATTAAAACACTAACACAGTAGATGACCCAAGGAAATATGCAGGTGGGAGGATGATGGTTTTTTAAGGATGCCAACCTTTACACATATTGCTTAGGAGTTTTGCATTTTAAAAACATAACACTAAAATATTTTTTTACCCTTGTTAGGAACTTCAGATGAGTTCTTGAGCTAATGTACAGTCGTGGCCAAACGTTTTGAGAATTACATAAATATTGGAAATTAGAAAAGTTGCTGCTTAAGTTTTTATAATAGCAATTTGCATATACTCCAGAATGTTATGAAGAAATCAGATGAATCGTAGTCCTTCTTTGCCATGAAAATTAATTTAATCCCGAAAAAAAAAACTTTCCACTGCATTTCATGGCTGTCATTAAAGGATCTGCTGAGATCATTTCAGTAATCGTCTTGTTAACTCAGGTGAGAATGTTGACGAGTACAAGGCTGGAGATCATTATGTCAGGCTGCTTAGAATGGCAGACTTGACATGTTAAAAGGTGGGTGATGCTTGAAATCATTGTTCTTTCATTGTTATAACCATGGTGACCTGCAAAGAAACGCGTGCAGCCATCACTGCGTTGCATAAAAATGGCTTCACAGGCAAGGATATTGTGGCTACTAAGATTGCACCTAAATCAACAATTTATAGGATCATCAAGAACTTCAAGTAAAGAGGTTCAATTCTTGTTAAGAAGGCTTCAGGGGGTCCAAGAAAGTCCAATAAGCGCCAGGATCGTCTCCTAAAGAGATATTTCAGCTGCGGGATCGGAGTGCCACCAGTGCAGAGCTTGCTCAGGAATGGCAGCAGGCAGGTGTGAGCGCATCTGCACGCACAGTGAGGCGAAGACTTTTGGAAGATGGCCTGGTGTCAAGAAAGGCAGCAAAGAAGCCACTTCTCTTTCTTTCTTTCTTTCTTTATTTATTTATTTATTATTATTATTATTTTTCAAAAAAAAAAAAAACCCATCAGGGACAGATTGATCTTCTGCAAAAAGTATGGTGAATCTTTCCGATTGTTTGGGGCATTTTGGATCCATGGCCTGGAAACTCCCCAGATCTTAATCCCATTGAGAACTTGTGGTCAATCCTCAAGAGGCGGGTGGACAAACAAAAACCCACTAATTCTGACAAACTCCAAAAGTGATTATGAAAGAATGGGTTGCTATCAGTCAGGACTTGGCCCAGAAGTTGATTGAGATCATGCCCAGTCGAATTGCAGAGGTCCTGAAAAAGAAGAGCCAATACTGCAAATACTGACTCTTTACATAAATGTCATGTAATTGTCGATAAAAGCCTTCGAAACGTATGAAGTGCTTGTAATTATATTTCAGTACATCACAGAAACAACTGAAACAAAGATCTAAAAGCAGTTTAGCAGCAAATTTTGTGAAAACTAATATTTGTGTCATTCTCAACTTTTGGCTACGACTGTAGTGCTCTTGCATTTCTGTTACAGTTAATAATTCATGATTATGATTATTTTGGTTAAGCAATATGAAAAAATATATATATTTAAAAACTATTTATTTTGGCTAGGAAATGAAACAAAATAGATCAACAATTAAGTTTCCAATATACCCATGCACAAATAAACGTTATTGTTGATTATATTGCGAGCGATTTTAAATTGCTCTTTACTTTGCGTTCCTGGAATAGTCGGACACCCCTCATGGATACTCAAAGGGCATTTGACAAGTGATGTTTAAAAGGTTTATAGCAAATGTGCATTGCTATTTTTTCTTACTGCTCATGGAATTTACCAGCCCCCTTTTTTTTCAGTTTTTACAAGAATTTATTTTTATTTAGTTAGTTAAAATGATCAGTAACTGACAGTCTGATTTGTTTGTTTTGTGTGTTCTCAAAGGTTTTAGAAAAACTGGAAGTTGGCTGATAAGAATAATTACAATAAATGTAGTTTGAGCACTGGTGTCACCATCCTCCAAAATACAGCCAAAAGTGTGAATGTGCGTCTTTTTGTCCACAGGTGTGACTTTGCGTAGTGTTAATATACATCTCTATACATTGTAACACACTTTGTTACAGAAAAAAAAAACAATCTTAATTACTTATGACCTCTCCCAGGTATGAAATTACTGTAGCCCATACTTTGCTGAGGAGCTGAGTTATTTATTTATGTAAAACATGCTGGTGCAGCATTATTAACTACTACATAAAAAAAAATTTTCGGCTGACATTTTAAAATTTTTATATTATTATTTTGAAAGTGTATGAGAGTGAAAGAGCAAGATGACCTCCTTGATGTAATGATGACCATATGTAAATAATGCAGTAACTTCCAGTGGCACAGTGTCTTGTATGCAGGAAAGGTCGGACCATTAAAGCATAGTTATTGACTGTTACTCAGATTTAATCATGAAAATATGTTGACAATGCAAAAACTGCAGTTAACTAAAGCAGTTCCTGCTCTTCCTGGCAGGACTATACAGCATTGCTACCAGGTTATTAGAAGAGCACAAGAGGGCATTTATGGGGCAGGGCTTTGTTCACTGTATCATCGCGGGGGATCAACACGGATTGAGAAGGGTCCTGCCATGGAGCAGATGGCTGTTTGAAAAGTCTACTATATGTATTATTTAGTGCCAGGAGGTGTAATAATGATTCATAGCATCATCTGTAGGCAACTCGTGTCAGTATACTTGATGTAGTGATTATGGGTGTATTAGCACAAATGGACAAATCAGGAATAACAGCTGTATTGGGTTTTTTAAAATCATTATAAAACTGACCGTTTTCTTAGTTATGGAAGCAATGTGTGATTAAATTTGTGAAGAAAATGTGCAGCTGATACTTCATAATCAGAATAGCCCGTATAGACAACACGTGTGTCACATTCACCTCTCACAGTGTGATGGGCCACTAAAAGGCAATAAAGTCCACATAATTTTAGCTATGTTAGAAGATTTTTAACTTGGTTTGCAATCATTTTGTAAGTATTTCTAACCTTTTGTAAATACTTCTTTTTGTAGCAAATTCCATCAGACTTGGTCGCCTGTCCAGCCAGATTAGTGCTGATCATGAGGATATCAATGTTCCAGTGACACAAGTGTTGCTCAAGAAAGTCAAGGTGGTGGTGTTCTGAGCAGAGCCAATCAAGTGTGAAATAATTGGCTCTGTTTTAAGAGATAATCAAAACTGTGTGGGATATTATTGATATTATATACACACTCTATCCACTTCATCAAGAAATTATATACAACTGCATATCCATGCAATTATCCAATTAGCCAATCATGTGGTGGCAGCTGATTGTTTTGCATGAAAAAGTATTTTTATAAATTTATACATTTTCATTTCTGAAATTAAAACAACTGAGATTGTTGTTTTTCATCATTCTAATGTTTATTTACATTGAAATTCTTAATCTTCATGGTTTAATGACTGCATTGCCGTCCTGTGAATTGCTTATTGGAACATTCTATGAACAAGCAAGTGAACACCGACCAAACTCCCAATCTCACCCTAAACCTCTCCTTGTTTAACTAATCTATATGATTTCATTGTTCTCCTTAACTGTAATTTATCAGCAAATGTTGACAGATACAAGTACGTACAAATGTTTTTTAAAAGAACCTTTTTGTCATAATTTTCTATGTTAAATGAGTGTTTCAGCTTCATTAAACTGTTGAACTTGAAATTTGAATTTAATTGTACATGCAAGCAATTATTTTGGGATTGTCATCAGAACATTTCCATAGTAAATACATTTAATCAATGTGCAAATGTAACTGAAAGGTGGTTTTAATTATTGATTTGCCTTTAACAAGATAAACCTGAATTAGCTATTCAAATGTTATGTTTGCTGAAATTAACCCCATTTACAACCTATATACAATGGATATAAAAAGTCTGTACACCCTTGTTAAAATGGAAGATGATGTGATGTAAAAAAAAATAAAATAAAATAAAAAGAAAGAGACCAAGATAAATTATTTTAGAATGTTTTTTGACCTGTAACCTGTACAATTCCAAATGAAAAAGCTACTTATTTGTTTGTTTTAGCAGTGGGTGGATGGAAATAACATTAAAATAATGTGCTTGCATGAGTGTACACACTGATATAACTGGGTATGTGACAGTGTTTACAGTTAATCACATCCAAACTCATGTTAAATAGTTCTCAGCACCAATTTGCCATCAATTAAAATGATTGCTCTGCCAGTGAGATTTTCCATTTACGTACTTAGTTTTATCTTGCAGCAAGGGCCATAGCCTATAATGCATCAAATAGATCCTATTGTTGAAAGTTATCAGTCAGAAGAAGGGTATAAAAGAATACCCACGGTGAAACATGGTGGACTCCGCATCATTCTTTGAAGCTGTTTTTCGTCAGCTTGAACTGGGTCTTTTGTCAAGGTGGATTATTATAAAGAATGCTAAATACAGGTTAATTTTGTCCCCAAACCCTCACGCATCTGCTAGAATGCTGAAGATGTTGAAATGTGAAATTCATCTTCATGATAATAACCCAAAGCACACATCCAAATCAACAAAGTAAAGGCATCTCAAGAAGACGGTTAAAGTTTTGGAATAGCCTAGCCAGAGTCCAGACCTGAATCCAATTGAAAATCTGAGTGCTGACCTAGGGGAGTGCAATTTGATAGATTTGCAAGGAAGAATGGACAGAAACTGACAACATGGAGGTGCAGTCTGCTTATTTCACCCCTCTATGTTTTAAGAAGTCACCATCAGGACTTGCAGCATTATTTTGGTTCAGTCTCACCAGCTCTCTCTTCACCTGAATTTTGACAAGGTTCAAAGTTGTACTGGAACAAGCCCGGATATCTTTCACAGCACAGCAACCTTAGCCTGACTCAGGAGGTTCCTATGCTGTGGAAGACATCTTTGCCTTGTCCCAGTACAGCTCTAAATCCTGTTGTCTGCAGAAGTTCTCAGATGACTCGGCAGTTCTGGAGTGTGCAAGTGGTGGTCAGGAAGCAAGGTATAAAGTATTAAGCAGCATCATATGGTCCCGAATGTAGCCAATACCAAGGAGATGTGGACTTCAGAAGGGCTAAGACTATATCAAAAGCATTTAATATTCTGGGAAAGGAGATGGAGGTAGTGGAGAGCTACAGATACCTCAGAGTTCATCTTAACAACAGGTTTGACTGGAAATGTAACATGCATGCTGTCTCCACACATGACATGGCAATACTTTTTTACACGCTCAGTAAGAAAAAAAAAAATAAAGGCTACAAGGAAGCATGAATGACCGTTGTGACATTTGTGGGTTTGGGGTTCAGTGCTTGTGTGATGGGATATGCTACTGCAGCTAAGCAGTGCATAAGGAGGAGGGGAATTTCATAAATGTTTTATTTGGAAAAAGAATCGTTGCCACTTTCTTTGGGTTAAAGCACATCCTCTTCTTAGACACTGATTCCCCTGCCTTGGAGAACAGAAATGTTCAATATAACAGGTGATGTGTTTAAGTTAATATGGAGTCCAGTTCTTTTTTGGAGGCTTAGGTACAAAACTGTAGGGAATTCCAGCCCTGAACTATTGAGCACCAGCTGTAACAAGTCCTCAAAGAACAGTTGTCTGCATCAGTCGAGGCTAGGACTCCACTAACACTCCTCTTATTTTTCTTAGGGGTTTCTCTCCTCTCTCTGCTCATCCATGGACCTCCTATGCCCTCTGTCCTCTAAACCAATGAAGATTTCTTGTCCTGCCTCTTGGCTATTCAATGTATTATGCAACAACAGGAGAGAATTAAGAACAGCAGAGAGAAGATGGAAGAAATCACAGCTTGATGCAGATCTTGTCTCTTACCGTGCTCTTCTCTCCAAATTCTCTTCTGCCAAAACTGCCTTCTACAGGGAAAAGCCGGAAGCCTCTGCACATGATCCCTGGCAAACTTCACAATATCTTCTCTTTACTCAACCCACCGGCTCCCCCTGCTCCATCCTCTCTGACTGCTGATGACTTCGCCACTTTCTATGACAGTTCATTTGCAGCACTCTACCAGACCTTTGCTCCCAATCCAACCTCTACAGCAGAACTTTAGCAGAATCCCCCCTTAGCAGAATTCTGCAACCTGTCAACTGATGAGATTCAGCACATCATCTTGTCCTCCAATCCCACCCCCTGTTCGTTAGACCTAATCCCTTTAACAATGCTCCAGGCAATCTCACAAAACCTCCTTCCCTTCATCACAACCATCATCAACCATTCCATATCATCTGGTCATGTTTCTGCTGCTTTTAAGAAGGCAAGAATCCTCAAGAAACCCTGCCTGGATACAACAGACATCAGCAACTACCGCCCAGTATAACTTCTTTCTAAAATTCTTGAAAGGACTCTTTACAAACAAATGTGTCTTTATTTCTCGCAGAAAAACCTCAACGTTCTGGATTCAAAGTGGCACTGCCCTTCTGTCAGTCACTGAGAAGCTCCATGCTGCTAGATCAGCTAAACTGTCACCTGTTCTCATCCTCCTGGACCTGTCAGCTGCATTCGACACAGTGAAACAAAAAGATTCTATTATCTATTCTTACAAGCCTTGGAATCTTTGGAACGGCATGGCAATGTTTTGCTTCTTACCTAGAAGATAGGTCGAATTATGTGACACGGAGGGGATCCAAATCTACCCCATGCAGACTCTCTACTCTCTGTGTCCCACAGGGCTCAGTACTGGTGTATTCTTCTGTTCTCCCTCTATACCTGGTCTCTTGGTAAGGTCATATCATCACATGGATTTTCATACCATTGTTATGTAGATGTCACTCCTTTCCTCCCTCAGATGAGTATCTTACCATTGTTATGTAGATGTCACTCCTTTCCTCCCTCAGATGAGTATCCAGAATGAGATGTCTGCCAGACATGCTGAGATCCATTTGGAAACCTGAGTAGGTTTCCAACTGGATCTCAGCATGTCTGGCAGACATCTCATTCTGGATGGCAGCTCATCAGCTGAAGCTCAATCTCAGTAAAATCAAACTGCTGTTCATTCCTGGTAATCCATCTCCGGATCAAGACCTTGTGATCTCCCTCGACAACAATCACTGGCTGCGATCTTGGGATAACTCTGGACAATCATCTGTCATTTTCTCCACACATTGCTAACCTTACTTGCAGTGTGCTTGAAAGGCCTTAAGCGAGATCATCAAAACTCTACCCACTGGTGTAAATAACTGTCATAGCAATTTCATTTTTTCTTAGTTAGGACAAAAGCACATAAAAGTACAATATTTAAGTGTATAAATGTGTATAAAATATTTAAAATACAAAAAAAAGTTTAAAGAAATTTTATCAGATGTAAACAAGTTTGGAAGTGACGTAATTCTGAAGTATGGTAATGCAAATACATGTATATGTACAGTGTGCTTGAAAAAGTAAACAAAATACTGTAGATGATATACATGGAACAAATAAAATTAAATATAAATTAATATTATATAAAAATACATATACAGTAAGGGTACAGGCTTAGATTTTTATTATTTTTTTGCGACTTCCTTGCTGCAAAATCATCAGTTATTTCATTATACTATCATTCATTATACTAAAATATATACAGTCTCACATATTTTATGATTGATACTCAAAGCAGCTGCCGATAAGAAGTCCCGATAAGCACTCCTGGGCCCATTGTGGATCTCAGATATGTTTTGATTAGTTTGAGCTTTGAAAAGCTTCATGTACTGACTACAGTACAGTTTTGCGTACATGGTGGACTAGTTGCCATCCTGAGCTGCTAAACGTAGCAAAACCCAATGACAGAGAGTGCTCATTCTCATGAGCGTGCATGCAAAGATATGCACATTTAACTTCACTTTTTAATTCAGCAACTGTATAGTGATACACATTAACTACACATTTAACTTCTCTACTCTACAACCTTAGCAAACCTACTCATACAGTATGTGACACAAGTCTGTATGTGATCATTAAATTGATAATTATTAAAACAATTACTAATACTATAGCAATAAATAGCTTGCTTTTCTTCCTCTTCCTTCCAATGTACATTGCATGGATTAAAAATTGCACCATGTAAAATAAGCAACAGGAGAGACACGTTGTGAGAGGCAATATACAAATCAATTCATTTGCACAATCCATATTACCATAGAAATTAAAATATCGGGAACTTAATTTTTGACAGCATCTTTTCTGTCATGCAACTGCCTAATAAGTATGTGCATAATAAACTGCCTATTGCAACATTAACAAATGCTAAGGGCATATCTAAAATGGGACTTTTTTAGGACATTTTTTACATTCCTAATTTGAAGAGATATAGTGGAATGTACTGTATGTATTTCTTTTTGTATTTGTATTTTCTGTTTCATTGTTTGTATTTCTTTTCATTTTCAGAAATTTGTCATGTATTAATTATACAGAGCTATCCTTATTATTTAATATGGTGGGTAATTTTTTTTACCGTTGTTGTGAATTGTATCATGATTAATTGGTCTGTGTGTTGCAAGTACAGTGATATGTTTATGTATTCTGTCATGTTTCCATCACAAACCGCTGTCATTTCTCCTGTATCTCATGCTGTCATGTCTTCTTTCTCACGTGCTCATGTTTTCCTTTACACACTGGCATCTCATTCATAACTAATTTCTCCTGGCATTTGAGGAAGCGCAGAGTGCTGTCTCGTTGCCAGATTATTGCGTGCCTTCAGAGCCCAGTTTTCTCGCGTTTCTTTTTTCGTGTTAGTTGTTTCCGTTCTCGACCTAACTTGTTCCCGGTATTCCTGGTATCTGCTTTTCCATCTTGTCCCAATGCTCCCGGGTTAAGCTTCGTCGTTTTCCACTAAGCTCTCCAAGGTGGCGTACATAATCATCCTTCTCTCGGGTAGGTCCTGGGAATGGGGCAGCTGTTCGAATCCTCAACTTACAAAATGGATCTCATTCCGCTTATGACTACGCCATTGAGTTTCGTACTTTGGCGGCTTCCAGTGGTTGTGACGTCTTTGTTAATGGTCTTGCGAAATCCTTGAAGGATGAATTAGCCTCCCTTGAGCTCCCGTCTGGTTTCCAAGAATTAACGGACTTGGCCAGTCATGTCGACAGCCACCTTGATCTTAGAGAACGGGGGAGGGACCGCATATTCAGTGAATGCAGTTCACCCTCCCTTCCTGAACCTGCTCCTGAACCCAGGCAAGTCGATTGCACCCGCATCTCCCCGAAAGAGCGCCTATGTTGACGCAGGGAGAGAGTCTGCTTTTCTTGCGGTCAAAGTGGCCACTTTCGGGAGACCTTTTACTTTTTTTAAAGGTAAAGTGCAGGTTAATTTGTTTTATTTTTACTTGTATGTATTTATTTTTTGGAGCTGTGGAACAAATACTTATTAAGATAATTATTTCTTATGGGGAAGATCGATTTGGTTTATGAGTGTTTTTATATACGAGCCCGCTTCCGGAACTAATTACAGTATGTTCGTAATCTTTAGGTTCCACTGTAATCTATAGTCATTGATGTTGCTCCAGCTGAATTTGTAACTTACCTCTTCCAATGAGTGTGCCAACCTGGACGTTCACGTTGCCCACCAACAAGATGGGGCCACACTTTGTTGTTTCAGTCAGAATGTTTTGGAGATTCAATTCAATTTGTATAGCACTTTTAACAATTATATGATATATACACACGTGGACAAAATTGTTGGTACCCTTCGGTCAATGAAAGAAAAACTCACAATGGTCACAGAAATAACTTTAATCTGACAAAAGTAATAATAAATAAGAATTCTATGAATGTTAACCAATGAAAGTCAGACATTGCTTTTCAACCATGCTTCAACGGAATTATAAAAAAAAATGAAAACTCAAAAACTCATGGAACAGGGCTGGACAAAAATTATGGTACCCCTAACTTAATAGTTTGTTGCAAAACTTTTGAGGCAATCACTGCAATCAAACGATTCCTGTAACTGTCAATGAAACTTCTGCACCTCTCTGCAGGTATTTTGGCCCATTCCTCATGAGCAAGCTGCTCCAGTTGTTTCCGGTTTGAAGGGTGCCTTTTCCAGACAGAATGTTTCAGCTCCTTCCAAAGATGCTCAATAGGATTGAGGTCAGGGCTCATAGAAGGCCACTTTAGAATAGTCCAATGTTTTCCTCTTAGCCATTCTTGGGTGTTTTTAGCTGTGTGTTTTGGGTCATTGTCCTGTTGCAAGACCCATGACCTGCGACTGAGACCCAGCTTTCTGACACTGGCCTGCACATTTCTCTCTAGAATCCCTTGATAGTCTTAAGATTTCATTTTACCCTGCACAGATTCGAGACACCCTGTGCCAGATGAACATAGAGCTGATTTGCCTTGGCAAAAAGTTTCATTTTTGTCTCATCTGTTCATAGGACATTCTCCCAGAAGCTTTGTGGCTTGTCAACATGTAGTTTGGCATATTCCATTCTGGCTTTTTTATGATTTGTTTTCAACAATGGTGTCCTCCTTGGTTGTCTCCCATGTAGTCCACTTTGGCTCAAACAACGACGGATGGTGCGATCTGACACTGATGTTCCTTGAGCATGAAGTTCACCTTGGATCTCTTTAGAAGTCTTTCTGGGCTCTTTTGTTACCATTCGGATTATCCGTCTCTTTGATTTGTCATCAATTTTCCTCCTGCGGCCACATCCAGGGAGGTTGGCTACAGTCCAAATTTCTGAATAATATGTGCAACTGTAGTCACAGGAACATCTAGCTGCTTGGAGATGGTCTTATAGCCTTTACCTTTAACATACTTGTCTATAATTTTCTTTCGAATCTCCTGAGACAACTTTTTCCTTTGCTTCCTCTGGTCCATGTTGAGTGTGGTACATACCATGTCACCAAACAACACAGTGACTACCTGGAGCCCTATATATAGGCCCACTGACTGATTACAAGATTGTAGACACCTATGATTCTAATTAGTGGACACACCTTGAATTAACATGTCCCTTTGGTCACATTATTTTCAGTATTTTCTAGGGGTACCATCATTTTTGTCCAAACCTGTCCCATGAGTTTATTTTTTTAAATAATTCTGTTGAAGCATGGTTGAAAAGCAATGTCTGACTTTCATTGGTTAACATTCATAGAATTCTTATTTATTATTACTTTTGTCAGATTAAAGTTATTTCTGTGACCATTGTGAGTTTTTCTTTCATTGACCGAAAGGTACCAACAATTTTGTCCTTGTGTGTGTAATATCAATAATATATATTGATCTATAATATGTATTGGAGATCGAGATGGCCTACCTGGAGGAAATTGGAAATCTGGAGAACTGGTGCCAGAGGAACAAACTCCTTCTAAACGTCAGCAAGACAAAGGAGTTGATAATGGACTTCTGTACAAAGACTGCACTCCAGAGATGGGAAACATCAAGACCTGGTTCGGGAACAGCACCATGCAGGATAGACGAGCTCTACAGAGGGTGGTGCGATCATTCGCTCCAAGCTCCCTGATCTACACTCAATCTACAGCAAGTGGTGCTGAACCAAGGCCAGGAACATTGTGAAGGACCTCAGCAACCCCAACAATGGACTGGTCTCTCTGTTGCGGTCAGGAAAGCAATTTCGCTCCCTGAGGGCCAATACAGAGAGACTGAGGAGGAGCTTCTTCCCGCAGGTGATACGGTCTCTAAATCAAAACACCACACAGGACTAAACCTTTTTTGCACATTTATGGACATTTGTCTGTTTGCACTCATTCAGGACACTTATGGACACTGCACACCTGCACATTCATGCACATTTATGCATATATTGCTTGTTTCACATAAGACTGTTTCATGCATATTTGCTGTGAATGTGTTAATGGTAATGATGAAAGAAAATACAATTTGCAGTTTGAAAAAATACAAAGATAGATTTAGAGTGTTTAATAACCACTATTCAATGACCTATTCAATGACTTACTCAATGACCCACTATTCAATTACCTATTTTTTTCAATGTGCTTTACTGTTTAGTAATTTGGTTAGGTATAGCTTTGCATTACAATCTCCTAAGTATAAACTCATAAACAATCATTAATATGATTTTTTCAATATACTGGGACTCAGATATCATATGTTTATAAACAATTTTCTAAAGATTCAAGATTTTTTATTGTCACTATATGAGTCTAGTTAAATTAAAGTAGTCCATGCAGTGCAACTTCAATTATGACTTGTAATGTAAACATTCTACACAACAATCAGTCAATGAAATTTTACTATGTGCAGATTGTGGGTATAATTGGAGATAACTTTTTTTTCTATTTATGTGTGTGCATTTTTAAGTTTAGCAGCATTTAATTTCCTTATGGTACTAGGATAGAAAGTATTCCTAAGTCTATTACTATAAGAAGAAACTCTCTCCACACAGGTCCTTCTGATGGGCAATGGTGTATGATCTTTGTTGTGTCTATGATATCTGATCTATGAGTAGATCATAGTATAATAGTTTGTGATACAGGCATAAGTGTAGAGGACGTAGAGAAGTGGGATCAGCACACAGCCTTGTGGGTAGATAGGTAGGAGGAAGAAGTATACGAGCACAACCCGACCATTTGTAAATGGTTGGTCAGTAAGTCCGTGATCCAATGGCAGACATGAAATGATTTGGTAACCAGCCTGTCAGGGAGTCCTGTGTTAAATGCATAACTATACTCAATGAAAAACATCATCAATAAGACCCTTTGCACAGCAATATGTAAAGCTGTATCAATGGCATCCTCTGTGGCCCTATTAGCTCTATATGCCAATTGATATTGTGAAAAGTGTCTGGAAGAATGGGTTTGAAATGCTGTTGAACCAATCTCTCATAGCACTTCATGATAACTGGAGTTAATGCGACTGGGAGGCAGTTGTTGGGGTCATTGATGACAGTTTCCTTTGGTGGTGGAATGATTATTCATGACTACAGGCAGGACAGGATAGTGGCTATTAACAAGGATTGGTTAAAGATCTTAAACCACTGCAAGCTGATCTGCATCATCTCTGAGCACTCTTTCCGTCCGAACCCTGGTTTAAATTAAAGTACTAATTGCGCACAAAATGGATAGGTTTGCTGTCCTTGAAGAATATGATAATTTACTACTTTAGTAATTTTGAATACTAAATTTAGAGTCTTAGCTGACAACTTTTCAAAACAGCTTGGAGTGAGATAATAAGGATGTTGGTATAGGCCACACAAGCACGAGATGCCCCCACTGCGCATTCACCATACACCTTACACTGCATGGCTGTATATTGGAGTGGGACAGAGAAAATTACAATATCTGCATTGTAAATTACAATATCTGCATTGTAACAGCGCTATCCGCTCCCTCCATTGCGCGAGCTCACAGACGCCCCTGACTGGCTGTAGAGCTGTGATTAATGTGGGAGCACTATTTACCTCTCATCCCTCCCCTCTGAGAGGGAGCTCGGCCAATCAGCTCTCTCTAGACCTCCCGCTGCGAGAGGTTACAGCACCACCCGGGATTCGAACTAGCGATCTCCGGATGATAGGGCAAGCGCTTTTACCACTGCGCCACTCGGAGGCCCAACAGTGGATATATTCAAGACAACATTCAGGGGCTAACACAATTGATTAAGACACAATCCTACAATACAAAAGAAGGAGATAAAAAAAGAAAATGCAAAATATAGATAACGAATATAAAGAGGGATTGTGCTTGATTATGAATCTCCATCTCTCATAGAAATAGCATAAACGAACTGTATCAGTCAGAATTTAGGCCTCACCACAGCACAGAGACAGCACTTGTTAAAGTAGTGAATGATAATTGTGTTACTCGATCTCAGTGCAGGTTTTGACCCCATTGATCATAGTATTCTCCTTCACAGATTTGAAAATGTAGTAGAAATGAAGGGAACAGCCCTCTCCTGGCTCAGATCCTACAGTATTTGTTAGACTGTATATGGTTCCACTTTTCCATGAAGACAAGCCTGGCCTCGGCTGATGCTGACATCTGTTCTCTGAGGACTTGTGACTGCAGTTACTCAATAGTTCAGGACTGGAGTTTCCTACAGTCTACCTGAGCCTCCAATAACGAACTGGACTCTATATTAACTTAAACACTTCCAGCCTCCTAACATACAGTATGATTACAGATCAATCCATTATCAGCCAAATGAGGGTGGGTTCCCTGTTGAGTCTGGTTAGAGAGAGATTTAATATACAACCTTTAAGAGACTAGTTAGCTTTGTGTGTAGCTCAGCTTACAGTAGGTGTAAATACACACAAACAAATGGCTAAGAGATCATAGGGAATGACTTAGAAGCCAGTATTAATGAGACAAGATTTAATGAGTGCTATTTAGGCTGACAATATTTTCAGATGTGTTGTCTTGTTGAAAGTGCTTCCGTGCCTGGATTTGAATGTAAATTTTGAGCAGGCAGTATTACAGACCACTCTGACCTATTTTCAACCAATCTGTGACCAACAGTGTAATTAACAGTTATTAGAAGATCTTTGAGGCAGAGTGATAGATTAAAGTTAAACAACTCAATGTAGCCAAGACCTGCTCGTTTTTCAAGTCAAAATTTATTAAATATCTTTGCTCGTCTTGCGGAACACTCGCAAACCAGATTACTCTCAATTTGAGGTTCCACTGTACCACTCTTTTTGCAAAAAAGCAAGCAGCTCAGCTTTGCTTGATGGTTTGTGACCATCCATCTTCCATTGGTGACATTCCAGGAGTAAATTGTGGTCTCTTAATTTTTACAGAGCTGTATATACATAAAGTAAATATGTATGCACGTATGGCTGTATTGCTCCATAGTCATTGTAGGTGCTTTTGGTGGTGGACAGGGTTCAGCATTGGTGCTTTGGCCAATCTGTGGCTACACAGCAAGATAAGATACATTATGTTTTCTGACACCTTTCCATCATCACCAGCATTACAGGATTTGTATGGTCATGAAAATCCTGGAAAAACTGTAGAATTGCACATGTTCCGAGAAGAAAATCTAATTTTTATTTATTTTTTTATTTTTTTAAATTGCACAGAAAGCTTTGGATAAGTTCCTAGACTTTTTAAAAACATTATTTTTTATAAAAAAAAAAAAATCATTATTAGAACTTAAAAGAGTTCTAATAATGAAAATATCTTGAGTGTTTCTGCCTAATAAGATATATCTCTCTCTCTCTACACTTTTGTAGCCTGTTAAAGCCTGTTTCTCTCTCTCTCTCTCTCTCTCTCTCTCGCTCTCTCAGATGCACTCACAAACCCACAGAGAGAGAGAGAGAGAGAGAGAGAGAGAGAAACAGGCTTTAACAGGCTACAGAAGTGTAATCTGTTCAGTTAGAGTTATGGTTTATGCTAACCATTTATCATTTTAACCAGTGCTGTCTCTGTGCTATAGTTACATTTCATAACTACCTGAATGAATACATATGTAGGTATGAGTATAACTGCTGAACTATAACCTTTTCTAGGATCTTGCAAGTACAGAGGAGATTTGATTACTGGTATATTTGGACAGCTGACAGGGGTCAATGTTTTTAAATGTGGAGTTAAATAACTGCTAGTTTTAAAGATGTAGGTACATAGCGATTGCTGAGGGAACAATTGAGTATTTAGGTGGTTAGTGGATCAATTATCTCTTTCATCTGTTTGGGGAAAAAGTAAAGAAAACTCAATATCACCATTATTCATTAGGTTTCTGTGTTTGTGTGCGTATGTGTGTGAGAGAGAAAGAGAGAGAGAGCGATGGAAGAACAGACAGATAGTTGGACTTTTTGTTTTGCCTATCTCCAACTTCACCACCTTAGATAATCTGTTCAGTTAGCTTTTACACATTTTCCAGTAACAGCACTGAAAGCGGAAAACAAATACCTGACCTAATCTTACATAATAAATATCTTACAAAATAATAATAATCGTACAAAATAATAATCTTACATAATAAAAGCAACAAAAATTTACAGTTTGTGTATAAAAGATTAAAGCTTAAGCTATTAAATTATTAAAATTTAAGCTATTAAATTATAAAGAGGAAGCATCAATCAAGTTAAAAGAAATGCTATGATGCATTAAACCAAATAAAAATACTTTTTAAGAACATTAAGAAACAATGAAGATGAGATAACATGTCTGTAGCATTTTAAAGCTCTTGCTTTTTAAAATTGCTGATGATCAAATGCAGAAATCAGTTCACATAGACCTACTCTAAGCTCACAATGGAGAATTATTAATTTTATTGTATAATTTTAATTATCAATTATTCAATCAGCTCTCTCTAGACCTCCGGCTGCGAGAGGTTACAGCACCACCCGGGATTCGAACTAGCGATCTCCGGATGATAGGGCGAGCGCTTTTACCACTGCGCCACTCGGAGGCCCAACAGTGGATATATTCAAGACAACATTCAGGGGCTAACACAATTGATTAAGACACAATCCTACAATACAAAAGAAGGAGATAAAAAAAGAAAATGCAAAATATAGATAACGAATATAAAGAGGGATTGTGCTTGATTATGAATCTCCATCTCTCATAGAAATAGCATAAACGAACTGTATCAGTCAGAATTTAGGCCTCACCACAGCACAGAGACAGCACTTGTTAAAGTAGTGAATGATAATTGTGTTACTCGATCTCAGTGCAGCTTTTGACCCCATTGATCATAGTATTCTCCTTCACAGATTTGAAAATGTAGTAGAAATGAAGGGAACAGCCCTCTCCTGGCTCAGATCCTACAGTATTTGTTAGACTGTATATGGTTCCACTTTTCCATGAAGACAAGCCTGGCCTCGGCTGATGCTGACATCTGTTCTCTGAGGACTTGTGACTGCAGTTACTCAATAGTTCAGGACTGGAGTTTCCTACAGTCTACCTGAGCCTCCAATAACGAACTGGACTCTATATTAACTTAAACACTTCCAGCCTCCTAACATACAGTATGATTACAGATCAATCCATTATCAGCCAAATGAGGGTGGGTTCCCTGTTGAGTCTGGTTAGAGAGAGATTTAATATACAACCTTTAAGAGACTAGTTAGCTTTGTGTGTAGCTCAGCTTACAGTAGGTGTAAATACACACAAACAAATGGCTAAGAGATCATAGGGAATGACTTAGAAGCCAGTATTAATGAGACAAGATTTAATGAGTGCTATTTAGGCTGACAATATTTTCAGATGTGTTGTCTTGTTGAAAGTGCTTCCGTGCCTGGATTTGAATGTAAATTTTGAGCAGGCAGTATTACAGACCACTCTGACCTATTTTCAACCAATCTGTGACCAACAGTGTAATTAACAGTTATTAGAAGATCTTTGAGGCAGAGTGATAGATTAAAGTTAAACAACTCAATGTAGCCAAGACCTGCTCGTTTTTCAAGTCAAAATTTATTAAATATCTTTGCTCGTCTTGCGGAACACTCGCAAACCAGATTACTCTCAATTTGAGGTTCCACTGTACCACTCTTTTTGCAAAAAAGCAAGCAGCTCAGCTTTGCTTGATGGTTTGTGACCATCCATCTTCCATTGGTGACATTCCAGGAGTAAATTGTGGTCTCTTAATTTTTACAGAGCTGTATATACATAAAGTAAATATGTATGCACGTATGGCTGTATTGCTCCATAGTCATTGTAGGTGCTTTTGGTGGTGGACAGGGTTCAGCATTGGTGCTTTGGCCAATCTGTGGCTACACAGCAAGATAAGATACATTATGTTTTCTGACACCTTTCCATCATCACCAGCATTACAGGATTTGTATGGTCATGAAAATCCTGGAAAAACTGTAGAATTGCACATGTTCCGAGAAGAAAATCTAATTTTTATTTATTTTTTTATTTTTTTAAATTGCACAGAAAGCTTTGGATAAGTTCCTAGACTTTTTAAAAACATTATTTTTTATAAAAAAAAAAAAATCATTATTAGAACTTAAAAGAGTTCTAATAATGAAAATATCTTGAGTGTTTCTGCCTAATAAGATATATCTCTCTCTCTCTACACTTTTGTAGCCTGTTAAAGCCTGTTTCTCTCTCTCTCTCTCTCTCTCTCTCTCTCGCTCTCTCAGATGCACTCACAAACCCACAGAGAGAGAGAGAGAGAGAGAGAGAGAGAAACAGGCTTTAACAGGCTACAGAAGTGTAATCTGTTCAGTTAGAGTTATGGTTTATGCTAACCATTTATCATTTTAACCAGTGCTGTCTCTGTGCTATAGTTACATTTCATAACTACCTGAATGAATACATATGTAGGTATGAGTATAACTGCTGAACTATAACCTTTTCTAGGATCTTGCAAGTACAGAGGAGATTTGATTACTGGTATATTTGGACAGCTGACAGGGGTCAATGTTTTTAAATGTGGAGTTAAATAACTGCTAGTTTTAAAGATGTAGGTACATAGCGATTGCTGAGGGAACAATTGAGTATTTAGGTGGTTAGTGGATCAATTATCTCTTTCATCTGTTTGGGGAAAAAGTAAAGAAAACTCAATATCACCATTATTCATTAGGTTTCTGTGTTTGTGTGCGTATGTGTGTGAGAGAGAAAGAGAGAGAGAGCGATGGAAGAACAGACAGATAGTTGGACTTTTTGTTTTGCCTATCTCCAACTTCACCACCTTAGATAATCTGTTCAGTTAGCTTTTACACATTTTCCAGTAACAGCACTGAAAGCGGAAAACAAATACCTGACCTAATCTTACATAATAAATATCTTACAAAATAATAATAATCGTACAAAATAATAATCTTACATAATAAAAGCAACAAAAATTTACAGTTTGTGTATAAAAGATTAAAGCTTAAGCTATTAAATTATTAAAATTTAAGCTATTAAATTATAAAGAGGAAGCATCAATCAAGTTAAAAGAAATGCTATGATGCATTAAACCAAATAAAAATACTTTTTAAGAACATTAAGAAACAATGAAGATGAGATAACATGTCTGTAGCATTTTAAAGCTCTTGCTTTTTAAAATTGCTGATGATCAAATGCAGAAATCAGTTCACATAGACCTACTCTAAGCTCACAATGGAGAATTATTAATTTTATTGTATAATTTTAAAGTTATTGCTTTTCAGATGAAGGAATAAATTAATGTGCAACTGGAACAGATAATTTAGTCTGGTTAATAGGTTGTCCAGTTTGTTTAATAGTGTGTCAGAGAAAGAAATGCAACACAGATATTTGTAAAATTATATGCAATGAAATCAATTCATTTAATAACTACACAGGATATGTGATTGTATTTGTGTCAGTGGTGTCATGTTACATGGTGAGCACATAACACATTAGTTCACTTTACCTGAAAGGGTTGACATTTAGCTTGACGTCCCGGAGGAGATATGAAAAAATCATCAAAATAAACCGATTTAAATGGTATTTGCATTTTTTTTGTTACAGTAGCCTTTCTGTGGGATTGGTGCCCCATAGACATCAGTTCCTTACACTTGGCCAGTTTTACTCCTCACAGCACATCAACTTTAACAACACAATATTCTTACCTTGATACTTAAAATATAGTACCAAACATGCTCTAAAATGTCAGTCCAATATTTTTAACCTTTACTACCAATTCCATTCTTTAATTTAGTACAAATGAATGAACTAAACACACAAGAACACCCTATACCATACAATTTGGTTCTTATTTGA
The DNA here is from genome assembly GCA_030347435.1 of Clarias fuscus. Lineage (NCBI taxonomy): Eukaryota > Metazoa > Chordata > Actinopteri > Siluriformes > Clariidae > Clarias > Clarias fuscus. The sequence goes on along the minus strand of CM059223.1, from coordinate 10,223,603 downwards.
AATAAATTTAAATCCTTTAAGCTCATTTTCACTGGTTTATTTTTATCTTCTTTCAGTTGACTAAATGCAACATTTTATGGGACAAAAAGGACAAAATTGTTTTAAAACCAATGTTTAAAATTGTAAACAAAAGTATCCTCAAGGTCTTGAATATTCTTAGATATACTTTTCAGATGATATTTGGGTCACCTTAACATAGACATTTTGAATGCTGTAGAGGAGATATAGATGGCATGGAGGATTAGTGGTTAGCATTTTTGACTCACACTAGAATCACATCTCCAGTCTATGTGTATGGAGTTTGCATGTCCTCCCTGTGCTTGTATTCCTCTGGGTGCTGTTGTTTCCTTCCACAGTCCAACATCATGCCATATAGGCTGGTGTTTCCAAATTGCTACACTGTAAACCCTAATGCTCACAGTAATTCAAGATATTGAGTACTGTTAACTTAAATAATTAAAATTTTTAATCGACCTTGATGAGTGTTTAGAACTTTTTGGAATTTATGAGTTTGTAGAAATTACACTTTTCAAGTTAGCGGAACAATTTTTATTAAGTAACTAAGTACATAAGTAACAGTAACTGTCACCTTAAAGTTCCACCAACTTAAAATCTTTCAGACTAACAATTCTGTGTGGCTCAGTGGAAGGTGTTTCGTCTGCCATGCGAACGGTCCGGGTTCGATTCCCAATAACTGGATCAAGTGCCTGTCCCAAGCCCAGATAAAAAAGGACATCTGCCGTAAAACCTGCGCCAAGCTGATGTGTGGACTGGATTGTCTGCTGTGGCGACCCATTGCTGGGAGCAGACGAAAGACCAACAACAATTTATTTGATTTGCAAAAAAAAAAAAAAAAAAAGATAATTGCTATTAAATAATATGTGTTAGGGTACTCAATAATGCAAGTTAAGAACAATTAATATGAATGAGTACAACAAACTCAAAAACTGATAGGGTTTACAGTGTATATGTGTACAGTATGTCAGGACTCTTCAAATTATTACCAGCTTCAGTGAATGTATTGGTGAATTACAAACTGTGCTGTACACTGATTCTCTATGACTGGATTTGAAGAGCAATGGTGTGTGTGTGTGTGCGTGTGTGCGTGTGCGTGTGTGCGTGTGTGTGTGAGTGTGTGCGTGTGTGTGTGTGCACGCCTGTATGTTGTAAGAGGTTGGAGTCTTCAGCAACAATGATTACTGGTGTAAAGCCATGGATATTCTGTGCTGTATTTCTCCCTGATATGGTGGACCATACACTGCAGTTCTTTCAACAGACGCATTAATGTTGTGCCATCTAGATTACAATTTCTACGTAAAATCTCGCAACACAAAGGAATCGGTGTTCCACCCGCATAAGCCATGAGAGTGGATTTTTGTTTGTTTGTTTGTTTGTTTGTTTTAAGAATATATTATAAACCAATGTCTTATTTTTTCTTTGATCACACAAATAAGGCACGTCTGCTGTTTTGACTTAAAAAGAAAAAGTTTGTAAAATACAAATAGAGCACATATAAAATGCAATAAATATCTTCAATGTCTGAATGACATAAGCTATTTGATTCTGCCCCTTTTTATATGGAATGAGCCAATAATTAATGATAACATCAGTGTAGTGTTTATATCCTGTTCTCTATACAGATGCCCCACTGTCCTAAAATGCTTGACGATAACAGTACAGAAACCGATATAGAGGTCAATAAAAAAATAAAAATAAAAATAAAAACTCAACAGGGATAACATAATTCTGTAAAAACAGTTCCAGAACACTGAGAGTATTTGGGTCTTCAGTATGACAGTATGAAGACTTAATGTTTGGTCCACACATTAAATTACTTTTTAAAACTATTTTCGAAGAACATAATAACATAATATCTTTTAGCACCCTATGAGGATGAGATATCTGCATTTGAGAGAGAGAGAAAGAGAGAGTGAGATCAGGTTAAATAATGTCTAAAAATTAAAGTGATAACTTGTTTGATCTTTCTCTTTATAGAAAAAAAGTTTATTTTACCCATTATTTAAATTACCTATATACTATACTACTGAATCACAATGTGCTCAAATGTATGTCAGAGATTAAAAAATTTGACTGCATATTACTACTCAGATGCTATATCGATGTTTAGTACATTTTGTGTCTATATTTAGTTGTCCACGCTTTCTTCCTCATATCATATAATACAGCAGAAGCCTTGTCTTCACTAAATGTAAGTAGCTACATAATGTATGTGTAAATAACCATTTAGACTATCAAAAACATTTTTCATTATTTTAGAGAACAATGTTATGGCACTGGTTGGTGTCTTTTGGGACAAACATGTTTCTGAGAAGAGAGTTTTTTTACTATTATGTATTCAAACCTTCTGAAACACAAATACACAATGTGTTCTTATTTACCTTTTTGAAACAGTATTTGGAAAATGTCACAGTTTTACTCATGCTGACTTCCCCCTCTACACTTCTGTTTTGTATAAAATTTTATTTAACCATGTCTCAATTGTAAGCCTTAAAGCAATAGACCCCATAGAGTTTGTGCTTCTTGTCAGGAAAACCGGAGAAGCGCACAGCAGCCTCTGTGGGGCTACAACGGCGGCGGGGACGTGAAATGGGGTAGCGCACACTTCCATCAGCCAGCCAGCCAGCATCACAGCGATCATAGCCCAACAACTTCCATGCTGCATACATTTGGCCCACCTTAGCAATCTGTGCGCCATCCTTTTGGCATGCCAGCACTGCTTCATCATATGTCATCTTCGAAGAAGGTGTAAGGTAGTAGAAAAGCCCTACAATGTCCAATATAATGTACACAGTGTTAAGGTTCTACAAATCAGTTTGTTCCATTTTAAGGCTTATTTTCCATTAAAATAATTCAGGATGGATAATGTGCATCTAGAGAGTTGTAAGCGATAACAACATGAATTGTTGGTGTAGTAAATAGTTAGCACCAGCTGGAAAATCCTTTTCATAATTTAATCAATGAGTGCATTTCTTAAATAATTCGCTTTCTTATTTTAAAAGTTTCACAAATGTACCAGAATTTACTAAATTAAAAATACTAACCTTTGTAGTTTGATGTGAAACAAAATACATCATATCTGTTCTTTTCCTTGTCTTGCATTCCATAATTTCTTATGCCAGGGACAGTGTTCTTCCCTCCACATGGCTCTCGGGGTTTGGTGATTGGGTACTGCACTGACCCATCACCAAGCCAACCGGCATTGCACCAGTCTAGCCCTTCCCTCCAAGCATCATATAGCTGGTCAAAAGAGGCCACAATGGCATCCTGATTTTGACAGGCTTTCTGGGCATCTTGGAAGTTCAGGTTATAGCGACCATGAGATGGGAAATATGGGAAAACTACACCTGTAGAAAGAAATTTCAGTTAATTCCTTTCCAAGACAATCAATTGTCTTTTATTGCTACCTTACATCTACTACTTAACATTTTATTTATTATTACAAAGTATCACAGAAATATAAATTTGGTCTAAATGAAAAAAGTCTCCCCCATTTCAACTCAATTTTCTTATACAAGCTTTATAGCTTGTTATCTGAGTGTGAAATGTTATTTTATAATTATATTTTTATCATTTTACAATTTGTGACACTGTTACCTTGCAGATTAAGGGACACCACTGCTGTGCCATCCTCTAGACCGTCAATCACCTCACATTTGTATTTCCCATAGTCCTCCAGTGTTAGCTCACTAATGACCAGTGATGCATCATTCTCACTTTCACCTCGTAAATGTACACGACCATGGAAACTACCATAGCTCTTCTTATGGAAACCCATAGCTACAAAAACATCAATCTCTTTTAAATAGTCCGATGTTAGCTTACTCCACTTTATCCTAATTTTGGGATTGGGGACAAGTGTGGGGTTTCTTCGAAATGTGCACGGCAGTGTTACATTGCCCCCTCTTTGAGACACCACTTTTTCTTCTTTTGTCATAACTGATAGTCCAGGCCCATTTTCTGAAAAAAAAGGAAAGTTTTAAAAGCTCATTAATATTGGAAAATAAATCTATGTACCATGTTTAAACATGTGCAAAAAGGGCATTTATAGCTCACAGCATGATTGACAATTGTAACTCTCTGTACACAAAGTTGAACAAAATGGTTGCATTCTTGTGAAGAAAAAGCAACATTTAGACAAAATTAGACAGTTTATCTTCCAAAATGATCTAAACAGCCAAGTATAACAATTTATTTTAGCTATAAAACCTATTTTTCAAATTGTCAGTAAATTAACTGTAAGTCCTTGATCATGGACGTTATGCAAGTACCTCATTGCTAAATTTCCTAAGAAAAAAACACCCCTGAATGTTTGTGAACTGAAAATTCTATGTGAACTAAATATCTCCTGCAGGCCAATAGGAGCAATGTAGCTTTCTCTATTCTTCTTCCAGTTGTATGTCAGAATCCTTCAGCGCGCATAATCCAGGTCAATATTATAATACAACTACAGTGGAACCTTGGATTACGAGCATAATTTGTTCTGGAAGCAGGCTCGTATTCCAAAACACTTGTAAATCAAAGCAAATTTTCCCATAGAAAAATAATGGAAACTCAAATTATTCATTCCACAGCCGGAAAAAAATAAATGCAAAAAAATAATTCATACAATATATAAAGTAAAAATTTTTATTTACCTGCACTTTACGCTGTGTGTGTGTGTGTAAAGCTGAGAGATCCATTTGCTCCTTTTCTGTATCAGCCTGTCATTATGTCGTTATTACGCGCGTGCACACACATAATGAGAGGCTGATACAGAGAAGGAGCAAATGGATTTTTATCCTCTATAATGAGACTTTCTTTTGCTTTATATACGCGCACACACGTGTGTTATAATAAACAGTACACGCACGCTGTACACGCACGCTTACAAATGCAAAATAAAAGATGTTTTACGCGCACACATGGGGTCACAGTGTTATAGTAAACAGTACACGCATGGATGTTGATTATATCAGTGTGAGATGAGCACTAAGAACAAGCAGGGGAGACAATTACCCACAATTCCACAACGCAAGAGAGAGAAAAATCATTGACTCAGTTGTGATCACATTCGGCGTCAAAACAAGAAGCGCATGCGTGATACATGATACTCGGTACTCGTAAACCAAGACTTGCTCGCTTTTCAAGTCAAAATTTATTATAAATCTTTGCTCGTCTTGCGGAACACTCACAAACCGCGTTACTCGCAATCCGAGGTTCCACTGTATAGCCTATAATAAAACTACACCTATATGTTTTGTAACTTATAACTACAGAAATAATAATTCTATTTATTAATATAAGGTCCCAACAAAACATTTTCAGACCCTTTTCACATTTTTGTTTAATCTCTGTAGTACAGTAGCAAGATAGAACCCATTATTCACTAAAAAGCACATACTGTAGCAGCCTATTGTGAGTTTTCCAAAAAGCCCTCAAAGGACACTGAAACCATGAGAAATAAAATCCTCCGGTCTAATGACACAAAGACAAACCAAAATCCCCAACCCCCCAACCCCCCCCCCCCCCCCCCCCCCCCCCATCATCCCAAGGAATGTCTGCGTTTTAATCAGAATTTGAGAGAATACTATAATATACAGTAGTGTTAATTTTGTCAGCTATTTCCAATTTAAGCCTTAGTCTTAGTCCCTGGATAAATGTCCCTGTTAGTTTTTATTTAGTCAATCTTATCCTATTTTTATTTAGTCAAGTTTTGGTTGACTAAGAGTCTGGACATCTTAGTCTAGGTTTAGCCAGAAGAGCCCTAGTTTTAGTCAATAAAAACACAACATTTTAACAAAAAGATTATTATTCATTAACTCTACAGTCAATCTAGTTTAGCCAAAGGCTTTTTCAAAAAATTATTATCATAACATTTAAAATGTATCTTTTCATCTGGTGTTTCCGGCTAATTCTATTTATTTTTATATACATATAAATTTACACACTTGGACTGTTGTAGGGATAGCTCCTATGGGTCACAATCATTTGCTCACCTATTAGCTTAATGTGTTTGGCAAGGGTTTAACTATAAAATAAAATAAAATAAAATACATCACAACATATTTATGTTAACATGTGGTAACATGATTATTACAAAGAGACTCTGTAAAACTGGGTGATTTTAATGGAAAGCCTTGATTCATTTCTTCAGGTTTGTGGTATTTTTCCTAGCAATTGTGTGCCCACACTTATTCCCCTCCGATATTACTACACATCAGCTTTTTTTGCCGTTAATTAGATATTAATGATGAAGATATTTTGACTCCTTAGTTATTTCTTTCTTACAACCTGTGTGTTGAACATTTTGTGTTTTGTACAATATACACTACACACAGTGTTTAAAGGTGTATTTAAAGGTGTGCTTAGATAGGCTGGTATATGAACTTTGCATCTATATACTATAAGCTGAATATCTCACAAAATGGCATTGTAGCTCATGTGGAGTGGGTACTGCCTACATGAGCTACTGCATGTGCACATTTTATAAATATGTAATTATTCTTTTCCAAAGAATTTTTTTAAAAAGTCATCCACCATTTAGAAACCAGGAAATTATGTATACCCTTCTACCTATATTATCATATTTAAAATATTAGGAGAATACCAGTAAGACGTTAATAATTAAGTGTACAATATTACTTAATCATGGTGACTAGCTCCACAAAAGCTTAACTTTTGTTGTCAGGAGCTTTCAGTGTGTCTACATGATGCCAAGAAAAAAGGACATCAGCCATGAATAATTGTTGCCTATCATTCTATAGTGAGAAGAATAATTAACAAATGGAAAGCCTTCAAGACAAAGGCCAATCTGTCCAATCTCCCAGCAAATTAAGTCCAAGATCAGACCTTTTCATGCTCAGAGATATAATGAAAAACACACAAGCGAATTTACACCAAATGAGGCAAATGTGAACAGCTTTGTCAGAGATAACCCCTAGAGGGCGCCAAAGCGCCCTGAGTCTTTTGTGTGTGTAATTTTAGTTTCACTTCAGTTCCCATTATGCACCTCGGTCAGGTGACGTCGGCGCTCACCTAAACCGAGTTGCTCATTAGTTTTATTATAAATAGGTTGTTTTAGTTCAGTTTCTTGTCTTGCATCTGTTGATTTAACGTGATATATGTCTGTAAGTTTAGTTCGTGTTTCCCGTAGTCGTTATTCGTGTTTTGGTTTGTTATATTAGTAAAGTATATTTGTTTGTTTGATTTCCCTGTTTCCTTTAATAAAAACATCATTTCCTTTAACACCTGGACCTCTGCATTTATGCCTCGAACCCTACAACATGACAAGCTTAAGCTGACCTGAAATTGGATCAAGACAATGATCCCAAGCTCAAAAGTAAATAAAAAAAATATATGGTATTGTATGATCTTAAAAGAACCATGCATAAACAAATGCTTTTAAACACCAATAAGCTGAACCAAAGTTGTAAAATAAAATTCAGGGCAAAGTTTCTCTAAAATCATGTTTTACATTTACATTTAGGTATTGGCAGACACTCTTATCCAGAGTGACTTAAAAAAGTGCTCATTATTAAAAAAGTTTCATCATTTTGTAGATCCTTATACTGGGTTACTAGGTCACTATGCACCACCTGAGCAATAGGGACTAGCTAAGCAATGCTTGAGGATCGGAACAGGCAAGCATCAGGGTTTTGAATTTGACGTGGGCAGCTACAGGAAGCTAGTGCAAGAAGCGGAGAAGTGGGGTGATGTGGAAGAACTTGGGGGAAAGTTGAAAACAAGCACCAGAGTAGCCTGCAAAATGCAAAATGTTTAATGCAAACCAAAGACACAGCAACAATGCCATTCTCTGCAAAGCAATTAAGGTTGTTCTTCAACATTAACCCAATGTCATGTACCCCAGTGTCAACATTACCCCAGTGTCATGTAGGCATCGCTTGTCCAACATCAAGTAGTTCTAACTTTCACAAACAATGTGATACCCACAGTGCCACAACATCCGTTACCAAATTAACATTGGCACAATGTTTTGACAACAAGAAATTACTTCTATGCTTGCTTCGAGGCTGCAGCTAATAATGCTAGCAATGCTAATGCTAGCAGCGCCATCGGCTGCAGACAAGAAGAGAATGCCAGCACCAAAAACACGTTTATAATCTCGTAGCATACTGTGAGGAGAGCCTTCAGGAGAGTGAACACCAGGAAAGCTTCAGGACCAGACCTCAGAGCCTGCACAGACCAGCTAGCACCTGTGTTCATAGATATTCAACCTCTCCTTATCCCAGTCGGTAATCCCCCACATGCTTTAAAGAGTCCACCATTGCTCCTGTACCAAAGAAACCCCGTCCTGCTTCTCTCAACGATTATCTCCCTGTAGCCCTGACTTCAGCAGTGATGAAGTCCTTTGAGCGGCTGGTCAGAGACTTCATCAACTCTTCACTTCCTGACACACTTGACCCTTTACAGTTTTCTTACTATCCAAACTGATGATGCTATCTCTCACCTCCTTCTCGCAATCACCTGAACACTAGGAAGGGGGAAAACGCTATGTTAAAATGCTCTTTGTCAACTACAGTTTAGCATTTCATACTATAATTCCACATTCACCACCAAGCTGGAGCACCTGGGACCGAGGCCATCTCTGTGTCAGTGGATCTCCAATTTTCTGACTGGCAGACCACATGCAGTAAGGATGGGCAGATATGTCTCAACCTCCCTCATCCTCAGCAATGGAGCTCCACAGGGTGCCAGCACCAAAAACACGTTTATAATCTCGTAGTATACTGTGAGGAGAGCCTTCAGGAGAGTGAACACCAGGAAAGCTTCAGGACCAGACCTCAGAGCCTGCACAGACCAGCTAGCACCTGTGTTCATAGAAATATTCAACCTCTCCTTATCCCAGTCGGTAATCCCCCACGTGCTTTAAAGAGTCCACCATTGCTCCTGTACCAATGGTGCAGGGGGGCTTGTGTTCTGAGCCCCCCTGCTGTACTTTCTGTACACTTATGACTGCGTGGCCACTACCAACTCCACCACCATCATCAAGTTTTCTGACGACACTGTTGTGGTGGGCCTGATATCTGACAACAATGAGAGGAACTACCAGACCCCTGTCATCAATGAGAGCCCAGTGGCGCGAATGGAAAGCTTCCGATACCTCGGTGTTCACATCATGCAGGACCTGTCATGGACCTGTCATTGACCTGCCACATGGTCCTATCACAACACCATGGTAAAAAAGGCCCAGCAGCGTCTCTACCACCTCAGACGCTTGAGAAACTTCAGACTGTTCTCTAAGGTGCTTAGGAACTTCTGCTCCTGCACCATAAAGAGCACCCAGACGGGAAACATCACCACCTGGTTCGCCATCGACATTCGTGCACATTTGCACACACCCTGGATATTTTGATTTAAATTCTATTTCAATTCCGATTTTTTAAGGTCACGGGCGGTCGTATAAGCATTTCACTGCATATTGTACGGTGTATGTGACAAATAAAATTTTAATTTGATTTGATTAGATTTTTTTTTTCTTGCTGGGTTCCCTATTTTTAAGAATACACTAAAGGGTTGATTTGACCATTTTTTACATTTCTACTATCTCTCTCGATGTCCATTATAGCCTTCTGCCCTTGTATCAATATATATTTTGACCCCATTTGTGAGTTCTCATCAACAGCTACCAATTTCAGTAATTGAAATCAACCCCAGACCTTCTAGATCTGTAATCAGAAAACTGGCCATACTTTTCCATGAAACTGCTTATTAGTTTATTGTCCAATTACTTTTGAGCTTGTGAATATGGAGGGACGATGTAAAAATGGCTGTAATTTCTAAACAGTTACTGCAATAAATTAGCTAATCCTTTGAATTGAAGTTGAAAATGTAGACGTAACAACATATTCTTTGTTTTACTTCAAATCCATTTTAATGCTGTAAATGTAAAATTACAGAAATTATGTCACTGTCTAAATAGTTATGGACCTGTATATACCTGTTGATAATTGTTTTGGTTATGTTAGCTGGATTATCAATTTCCCTTGTTATGCTTTGGTATTTATTTTTCGGAATTGTACTAGATTTTATCAGGGGGAAAAAGTTAATCACTAGACTTAACCCAATTAAGCATGCATTTAACCCGAGAAGCCGTCGTACAAGCCTTCACAAACATCCCAGGAAAAGAAAGTAACAATTTGTCAGTGGATTGCTAAAATTGCAGAGAGGCGATGTTAAAAACACAAGAAATGTAGTAAAACAGTACATATCTCTTTGTGTACAAGAAACATGGGTCTGTATTCAATAATGATACAGATTGTAGACGAGTGGTATTCTACAGTACTTTTACCGCCGCACCTCACGGCGACGGTATGCGTTTGCTGACTTTTACCACTGAGTGGCACTATATAACTATAAACCGACGCCTTAGGCCTTAGTTCATTCTCTCAAGGATTAATGAGCCGCAGCTCCTTTAGAGCTGCACGTAGTAGCGGGAAAAAAATCAAGTGTAACATTGTAGTTAAACAAATTCATAATCACAGTACTAAAATTACAGTACAAATTTTTTATTAAATTAAATTAAATTAAATCTTATTAGGATCGAATTTAAGCAGTAGTAGATTTATAGTAGATTTTGTAGTAGATTTATTAACTGAAACAAATGAAATTGAATGACCATAAAATTAAAACATTGTCATGACATGCTACCGCGTCAGCAGATGTCGTTGTCATTCAGCCCTGCTTGTGTTTTTGCGTTATTATAAGAATGAAATGCAGTAGGCTGTTATGATCATCATAATTTTCTTTAATAAATAATGACCCCCATTACGCTGTACCACCACTGGCAAAACCTTATGAAATACAAGTGAAACATTAAACAAATTTACAGTCACAGTACTAAAATTATATTAATAGAAATATGCGTTTCTTGTTTGCATCGAATTTAAGCAAAGTAAATGTATACCTTTATATGTAGCCTTTAGATTATATAATGTGTAACACTAGAAAGCAACTAAAAATTAATGAAAACAAACAGGGTGCGCTTTGTTTTCGGTGAACTTAAGCGCGTCAGAAAATGAACCGAAACTCTGTGTATACTTGCCTCACAGACGTGAAAAATATATACTAATAGAAAGCGAAATGTCTGCTTTTATATAAACTAATGGAAAACAATTTTAGACGTCTAATTTTAGACGATGTAATTCGTATGAAAAGGGAATTATAGGCGCATCCAAGAGAGAGAGAGAGCAAGAGAGAGTGTGCGTGCTCAGTTTAAGTTTATTAATGCACAAAGCACAAACTCCCTCTCTCAATAAATCCTTGGTAAGGGCAATAAGCCCCGAGAGGATAAAAGTTTTTAAAAGTTTTTTGTTTTATATTCTTATAATGCCCACATGACTATTTAATTTAACTATTTAAACCATTCAACTATTTATTTTACTATTTTAGCTCTGACTGTTTGATTTACTTCAAAATAATATTAAAAACAAGAGCAATATATTTTTTTCAATATTATCGATTACATCCATTGCCACGGAGACGACGAGATGACATGATCACCAAGAAATCACCAATTTATCAATGAATTATTAAAATGGCCAGAGTCTCCTTGCTGTTTTCCCCCCGATGCATTCTTTAACCTTATGCGTGCGGCTGAGTGCTGATTAGACTACATAGGAAGTTACAGAGTAGGATCACGATGCCAAATCAAAATCTATTTAAATTAAATAAAAAATATTATAAATAAACAACAATAGCCCACGTTTAGAAAACGTTTAGAAATTCTTTCCAAGATAAGGCTTGGACGGTGATATGTGCAGAGCGCCAGGAGATTTCCTGAAGCTCAAATCTCTGTCATTTTTTTTTTACATCTTTAATAAACGATGGAGGTTTTGAGCACTTAACACAATAACAATAATATTTCGAACATTTTGCAGGCTGCCGTTTGGAGAAACCAGAAAATAAAGAATAAACCAGTTATTTAATTTTTAAAGTTTGATGTCTTTGAATGTATTTTTTTTTAAATAACAATAAACAGATACAAACAGAGAGAGGCTATATAACAGTTCATTCTTTGTACAAATAAAATTGTCAGCTAGTGAACTTGATCTCTGTCTAAACATTTAACCAATGTTTTTTGTTTTTTGACTTAATATTGTTCAATAGCTCTGGTTCAGATTTTTCATGTTTGTTGTATAAAATACACAGATGTGGAAATGTCCATCATTGTAGTATTTCTTTGATACAATATATTATGACTTTTTTTATGACTTAATTCTATTTTAAAACTGCGGCGAGGGAAAATGTCACTTTGCGCCACCTGGCAGTCATTTCACGAATTATTTTGAAATGCGACTGATTTATTTTGGCGCTGTGGTTTTGTCGCGGCGGTAAGCACGGCGATAATAGACATTCCCCTTGTCTACCTACTGTAGAAATTTTTACGAAACTTTCCAAAAATGTGTATATATCCATGAGTATTTCACAAGCACTTATTCATGCACTACATTTATGGAATGAAGCCCTGGAAGCTGTTGGTCGCTACAACCATTTACATCTACTAAATCCCCTTCTCTGCTTGGGATTTCAAAATGATCCTATAAGTGTATAGAACCACAGATGCACTGTACACCTATCAGCATTAAAACACAAAACTTGTTTGTCCAGCACATTCCATGGATGCTAGGTCAAACTGAGATCTGGGGAATTTGAAGCCCAGATCAACAACTTTTAATTATTTGCATTCTAAACCTCATACACAGCAGGCTGTAATGCACTTTGTTTTACATTGTTGTCCTGCAGGATTGTTTTGTAATTGTCTGTTTCTTTCTGTTATTCTTTATTGCTCACTCTGCCTGGCAAACACTCTTTAGCAGCTAGCAGTTTTATTGGCCAATAAGTCAGGTACATCTGACAGTGCCTCTGATTGGTTAATTGACTCAGGCAATGGCTACTGGAGGCTAAAAATAATCAAAGCAGAAAAAAATGATTTTTTTTATATATTTTTTTACTTTACCCGTTGGACAACTGCATGAGGCATTCCAGAGAACACAATTTATTTTCCCTGAATAAGCAGGCAAGGTTGTTATGGCTAATTTAACTAGAGGGCATGGGTAATACCTTGTGTGATGTCACGCATACTAATAAGCTCCTTGACCCTTAGAAGATTCTGGTTGAGATAAGCACAGTAAAAATATTTTTGCAACTTACCTTCAAAACAGTTTACATTTTAAACAGGGTATTAAGCTTGCTCAATGACCCCCAAGCAATGCAGATAAACAAATTATTTTTTAAAGGTTGTATGGTAATTTAAAATGAATGCGTTTTATAATTAAGTGACAGGAACTTTATGCCCTAACTTCGGTGCCAAATATACTTTGGAGCCAAGCACTGCAACACTGCAGTTTACAGTACATGGCTATCTTAAGCAAGGCTATCTTAAGCAAACCCCAGAACTTATAAATTATTTAAACACTTAGTGAACCTAAGAAATTGCAGCTATACACACATATACTGACAATATTCATTCAAAACTGATAAAAAATTTTTTATAATATGTAAACAGATTACAAATGGTTAGATGTCTGCATCCCTTTGCACTTCAAAATATATATTTGATTTATCACCTGACTTACCTGAAATGTAAATGGTCCTGTATGGTGCCAAATTGTAAGTGTGATCAAAGTTCTCTGCATAGCACAGGGAAAGGAAGGTGAGGAGCAACAGAGAGTTCATCTTGCTTTATTGCATTCAGTGCTGTTTCTTCACTACAAATCAACAGAACAGCACAGAATCAGTCCGTCAATTACGGTTTCAACATACTGTAATAGAACTTCCACAGAAAGTCCAAAAAGCAACATTTTGATCAGCAGAAAACTTGTTTTCTTTTGAAACTACAAAATACATTTCTAACAGAGGTAATTCCTTAGTGGATCACTGTGATTATGTGATTATTTTTGTAGTGCCGCACAAAGAACTTCTTGTCATAGCAAGCATGAGCCATTGCTTCATGCATAATGATGTCATAAAAAGGAGATATAAAGAATAAAGAGTATAAAGTGTCAGATAAAAAGAAAATTATATATAATGTCATGACTTCTTATGTGTCCCCTGAATGCACATGGAAAATCCAAATGACATTGTCTTTAGTTAGACCCAAATTCTGCAATCATATCGAACACTATGGATATTATAGAAAAGGAAACTATACATAGAGCATCACACAAGCATAACTTTACTAGGCACATGTCTTGAGAACAACACCCCTGCAAAGCAATGTCCTTCTTCAGCACAGCAAGCCTAAAAAGGTAGAAGACTTACCATCTTCCACAGTATACAGTCCTAGATAATAGCAAGCTGCATGTGCAGATATTGTCACAGATACATCAGCGGTGGTAGGATATGGGCTTTGTACCTCTCTGTCTCCCACTCTCTCTCTCTCTCTCTCTATCCTTCCCTTTCTCTCTCTCTTTCTCTCCCTGCAGTAACACTGATTGATCCTTTTCTTACTTTAATCATTTCAGAGTGCTGACGCACTTGCAGCTTGTGCCAGGTAGTGATTCTGCAGTCAGCAAAACAAAATTGTTCTCTCTCTGCAGAGCTGCCCCCACCCATTCACCCCTAGCTGCAAATAGTCATTACGCATAGCAGGAATCACTCCACTGGCGTTAAGATTTCAGAAAACAAAGAACAGACTAAGATAGTCGTAAATAATTTCCCTGAAAAAGAAGGAAAACATAACACCACACAACACATAAAAGCATGTACACAAATATGCAAACACAAATTTGAAAAACAGTAAGACATTTATATAACGAATATAAAAAAATCCATTAGTACTTTCTGCTTAAATTACCTTTTAACTACTGATACGTTTTGATTTAGATTTTTTTTTAAGTATGCATATTACTACAGTATGAAGAATATGTTCTTTAAGAAAAGTGTTGTTGAATACACAACTTCTTAAAATTATAATAAAACATTGAATATTAAGAAAACAATCGTTCAGTTTACAATACATCATCCGCCACCTCTACCCTTTCTGTTTTATTTATGTTTATGTTTTACCTAAGCTTGTACCTTATCATAGTACAGGTATGCACTATATAATATCCATTCATGCATCGTCCAACTGCAAATACAATAGAACCTTACACTCACCTAAAGGATTATTAGGAATCCTAATATTAACTGTTTTGTTAACTGTTCAATTTCTCATTAATGCAATTATCTAATTAACCAATCGCATGGCAGTTGCTTCAGTGCATTTAGGGGTGTGGTCCTGGTCAAGACAATCTCCTGAACTCCAAACTGAATGTCAGAATGGGAAAGAAAGGTGATTTAAGCAATTTTGAGCGTGCCATGGTTGTTGGTGCCAGACGAGCCGGTCTGAGTATTTCACAATCTGCTCAGTTACTGGGATTTTCACGCACAACCATTTCTAGAGTTTGCAAAGAATGGTGTGAAATGGGAAAAACATCCAGTATGCGGGAGTCCTGTGGGCGAAAAATGCCTTGTTGATGCTAGAGGTCAGAGGAGAATGGGTTGACTGATTCAAGCTGATAGAAGAGCAACTTTGACTGAAATAACCACTCGTTACAACCGAGGTATGCAGCAAAGCATTTGTGAAGCCGCAACAGGCACAACCTTGAGGCAGATGGGCTACAACAGCAGAAGACCCCACTGGGTGCCTAATCTCCAGGAAAATTCTCTACAAATAGGAAAAAGAGGCTACAATTTGCACGAGCTCACCAAAATTGGACAGTTGAAGACTGGAAAAATGTTGCCTGGTCTGATGAGTCTCGATTTCTGTTGAGACATTCAAATGGTAGAGTCAGAATTTGGCATAAACAGAATGAGAACATGGATCCATTATGCCTTGTTACCACTGTGCAGGCTGCTGGTGGTGGTGGTGTAATGGTGTGGGGGATCTTTTCTTTGCACACTTTAGGCCCCTTAGTGCTAATTGGGCATCGTTTAAATGCCACGGCCTGCCTGAGTATTGTTTCTGATCATGTCCATCCCTTTATGACCACCATGTACCCATCCTCTGATGGCTACTTCCAGCAGGATAATGCACCATGTCACAAAGCTCGAATCATTTCAAATTGTTTTCTTGAACATGACAATGAGTTCACTGTACTAAAATGGCCCCCACAGTCACCAGATCTCAACCCAATAGAGCATCTTTGGGATGTGGTGGAACGGAAACTTCGTGCCCTGGATGTTCATCCAACAAATCTCCATCAACTGCAAGATGCTATCCTATCAATAGGGACCAACATTTTTAAAGAATGCTTTCAGCACCTTATTCAATCAATGCCATGTAGAATTAAGGCAGTTCTGAAGCCGAAAGGGGGTCAAACAACGTATTAGTATGTAATACGTTGTGTTCCTAATAATCCTTGAGTGTATATATCATAACACTCGTAAATCAAAGTTAATTCCCCCCCATAATGTCACGTGGCGAGGTGAAACGAGGTTGATCCAAGTGCAGATGAAGAGTAGACTTAATGGGCATGAGGCGAGACGACGTAACTGGGACACATGGAACGTGGAATTGATCCTCCGCATAGTTGAGGGGAGCAAGAGCTTAACAGCGCAAGGGTTGACTATTTTCGTGATGGTGAATGGACCAAGGTAGTGAGGGGAAAGTTTATGGCAGATGGTTTTTAGGGGAATGTCTCTGGCAACAAGCATGACTCTCTGTCCCACCCTGTACTTGGGGGCCTGAGAACGCTTGCGGTCGGCCTGTTTCTTGTACCTTCTGCTGACCTGTAAGAGTGTACAGCGTCGGATGAATGCTTGAGCTGACGGAACACAGACCTCCTCCTCCTGAGATGGAAATAAGGGCGGTTGATATCCCAGGCAGCACTGGAAGGGAGAAAGACCGGTTGATGCTGATATCTGGGAGTTGTGGGCGTACTCTATCCAGGGTAAGAACTTGCTCCATGAGGTAGCGTCTCTGGAAGTCATGCACCTCAGGGCGACCTCGAGGGATTGATTCTTCCTCTCTGTCTGGCCGTTTGACTGAGGGTGGAACCCTGAGGACAGGCTCGGAGTGGCCCCAATTAATTTACAGAAAGCCTTCCAGAATCGGGAGGTGAACTGCGGTCCCCGGTCTGAAACAATGTCCTTTGGCAGACCATGGAGCTTGAAGACATGACTGATCATCTGCAGTCTCTTTGGCAGACGGAAGCTTTGGCAGTGGAATGAAGTGAGCTGCTTTGGAGAAACGGTCTACAACAGTCATGATGCAGGTGTGGCCGTTTGAAGAAGGTAGCCCTGTGACGAAATCCAGAGCAATGTCAGACCATGGGCGGTGTGGGAGGGATAAGGGTCGTAGGAGGCCTGCTGGAGCTGTATTGGTGTGCTTAAATCTGAGACAAATGTCACATGCAGCCACGAAGCTGGAGACATCCTCCTTCAAGGTTGGCCACCAAAAACGTTGCTGAACCTGGGTCAGAGTACGGGCTGTGCCAGGGTGACAGGACAGTTTGGAACTGTGAGCCCATTCCAGAACCTGAGAGCGTAGGGTGTGGGGAACAAAGAGGCGATTAGGAGGAACATTACTGGGACCAGGTTCATGGGAGACGGCTTGCTGGACCTTAGTTTCAATATCCAGCTTGGCTGAGGCGAGCAAGCAGGAGGAGGGGATTATGGTATCATTGGTGGAGGTGTCGTGAGTGGGTGAGAATTGTCTGGAGAGAGCATCTGGTTTGGAGTTCTTTGATCCCGGGCGGTATGAAAGTGTAAAGTTGAATCTGGTGAAAAAGAGTGACCACCGAGCTTGGCGAGAGTTGAGCCTCTTGGCGCTCCTAAGGTATTCCAAGTTCTTATGGTCAGTCCAGACCAGGAATGGAACCTCTGTCCCCTCCAACCAGTGTCTCCATTCTTCTAGGGCAAGCTTAATGGCTAAAAGCTCTCGGTCACCGATGCCATAGTTTATCTCAGCAGGTGTTAGGCGATGAGAAAAGAAGGAACATGGGTGCAGCTTGTTATCATCTATAGATCTCTGCGACAGGACGCCCCCTACCCCCGTACTGGAAGCGTCGACCTCAACGATGAATTGTTGTGATGGGTCAGGAATGGTGAGGATAGGGGCGGATGTGAATCTTTTCTTTAATTCAGTGAAGGCTCTTTCAGCTTCCTGGTTCCAACAGAACTGGGTCTTGGATGAGGTCAGGGCTGTGAGTGGAGCAGCGATGGTACTGTAGCCCCGGATAAAGCGGCGATAGAAATTAGCGAAGCCCAAGAACCTTTGAAGCTGCTGTCGTGAGGTGGGAGTGGGCCAATTTGTCACTGCTTGAAGTTTGGTGGGCTCCATCTCAATGCCTGTAGGGCCAATGACGAACCCGAGAAACGTGGTCGAGGTGGTGTGAAATTCACACTTCTCTGCTTTGACAAACAGGTTATTCTCCAGAAGTCTCTGAAGTACTTGGCGAACGTGGTGTCTGTGTTCATCTAGGTCACGTGAAAAAATTAATATGTCATCTAGATAGACAAACACTGAAGAGTTGAGAAAGTCCCTGAGTACATCATTAATGAGAGCCTGGAAGACGGCGGGGGCGTTAGTAAGACCAAACGGAACCACCAGGTATTCATAATGTCCTGTAGGGGTGTTGAAAGCCGTTTTCCACTCATCACCCTCTCGAATGCGGACGAGGTGGTATGCGTTGCGCAGGTCCAGCTTGGTAAATAGTTTGGCTCCTTGGAGAAGTTCGAAAGCCGTAGCCATTAGTGGAAGCGGGTACCGGTTCTTAACGGTAAAGTCGTTCAGGCCCCTATAATCTATGCAGGGTTGAAGGGATCCATCTTTTTTGCCCACGAAGAAGAATCCTGCCCCCGCCGGAGAGGAGGAGGGACGAATGATCCCTGCCGCGAGGGATTCTGTAATATATTGGTCCATGGCCTGGCGTTCCTTGGGTGACAAAGAGTATAGGCGGCCCTTGGGAGGAGTGGTGCCGGGGAGCAGATCAATGGCACAGTCGTATGGTCGGTGGGGGGGAAGGGAGGTGGCGCGTGACTTACTGAATGCTGCCCTGAGGTCATGGTAGTCTAGAGGGACGTGGGTGAGATCAGGTAGCTCCTTCGTGGGGGTGGAGCTGAAGCATGACGTTGTAGCAGATTGTAAACACATTGTGGAACATGATGGGCTCCAGGCTAAGATGGAATTCGTGGCCCAGTCGATCTGTGGATTGTGTTGGGTTAACCAGGGGAGGCCCAGAACGACTGTGGCGTGAGAACCTTCCATGATGAATAGGGAGGTTTGCTCTGAGTGGTTGCCCGAAACTCTCAGGCCAATGAGAGGAGTTCTGTGAGTGATGGAGGGGAGCAGACTCCCGTCGAGAGCCTGGACCTTGAGCTGGGTCTCCAAAGGCAGGGGATTCCAAGAGCCTTGGCCGAGGCCGCGTTGATGAGATTACGGTCAGAGCCTGAGTCAATTAGTGCCTGCACTAAGTGGGTCTGCTGTTCGTAGATGAGGAAGACAGGAAGTAGTTGACGCTGGTCGGGGAGTCTTCTTGAAGTCGCACCATCCAGCGTTCCAAGTTGAACTAGATGGTTGCTCCTTTTTACTGGACAGAACTTGACTTGGTGATCAGACCCTCCACAGTAGAAACAGGCCCTCTCTACTCTGCGTCGTCGTCGTTCCTCAGGAGCGATGCGGATCCTGCCCAATTGCGTGGGCTTTTCCTGTTCATGGGCTCGTGATGTCGGGGTAACTTTAAGTGGTGGTGTCCAGGCTGGTCTCCGAAGACGAAGGCGTGAATCTACTCGGCCTGCCAGATCTATGAGCTCCGGGAGCGAGGAGGGGAGTTCCAGAGAAACTAGTTGGTCTTTAAGTGTTTCAGACAGACCCTCAAAGAACATGTCACTTAGTGCTTGTTCGTTCCATCCACTTGAGAAGGCCAGTGTTCGGAACTCAATGGCGTAATCATAGGCCGAGCGGGAACCTTGCCGGAGATTCAATAACTTGAGTCCTGCTTCTCTGCCGTGACATGAGCGATCAAATACCCTCCTCATTTCCTTAGCAAAAAGCTCAAAGTTTGAGCAACAAGGATCATGGATCTCCCAGAGTGCCGTGCTCCACTCTCTGGCTCTCCCTGAAAGGAGCGTGATCACAAATGCCACCTTTGAGCGTTCAGAAGAGAAAATGGAGGTCTGTAGTTCAAAAATCAATGAACACTGAGAGAGGAATGATCGGCAGGTGCCTGGATCTCCTTCATAGGTAGGAGGGGCAGGGAGACATGGTTCACGTTGAATGTGGCAGTCTCTGCTTGACGTTGAAGAGAGCTGGAGCCGTTGGAGCTGAGTCATGACGTCAGCGAGGGCTTGCTGGGTGTTGAGCAGCTCCTGCTGGTGAGCTCCAAGAAGTGCACCTTGACTCTTCAACGCCGATTTCATGTGGTCGACATCTGCTGGATCCATTTCGTTTGGCTGGATTATTCTGTCACGTGGCGAGGTGAAACGAGGTAGATCCAAGTGCAGATGAAGAGTAGAAACGTTAAACTGGAGCGAGGTCGGAAAACGAAAGCGTGGGTCAAAAGCCGGAAGATCAATCAGCGTGACGTCCAGGCAAAAACACAAAGCGAGAGCCGTAGTCAAAATGGGAAGCATTAGATCGGTAACCGGGAGATCAGACAGCGAGGCGACAATCCAAAACACGTAAAACAAAAGCCGTAGTCAAAACGAGGAAGCGCGAGATCAAAGCCGGGAAATCAAACAGCGAGGCGACAAATCCAAAACAGAAGGCGAGAGACGTGAAACGAGAAAACGAAACTACTTGGCAACGTGAAGAAAGCAAAGCAAAACAAAACGCGAGAGAATCGAAGCAGAAGACATTCAATAATCCAGCGATTTAAGCAGCGCGTGCTTAAATCACTGGAGTAATCAGCGGAGAAGATGAGAAACAGGTGAGTAGACGGGGGCGTGGTAACGGAAGCATGACAGGCTGGGGAAAACATGAGCACATGGAGAGTGACAGCGTGGGAAAAACAGGTTGACAGGCGTGGATCATGACACATAAGAAACAATGAAAACTCAAATTATTCGTTCCACAACCCACAAAAAATAAATACGGTATATAAAAATAATTAATACAAACTATAAAGTAAAAATAAAACAAATTACTCTGCAAACTTAACCTTTGAAAAAGTAAGAATAAATCCTGACAGGATTTTTTTTATTAGGACAATAAACAAGAAACCTCTCTAATGACACAAAAATATAACAAATTAACCTGCACTTTACCTTTGAAAATAATCACGACAGAACAGTGGCTCCGTTAGAGTGTGTGTGTGTGAGAAAGCGAGAGGAGGAGGGAAGGAGCACGCTGTTCAATGACACGCACGCACACACACACACACACACACACATACACACATACACACTAACGGAATCAGTGCAGGCTGACAAAGAGAGAGAGAAAATGGACCTTTCTCATGAGACTTGCTTTTGCTTTACACGCGTGCACACACGTGTTATAATAAACACGACTTTCACACACACACACACACACATATCAGACACAAAATAAAAAATGCTTTTAAGAGGGTTAAAGTGTTATAGTAAACAGTACCAGATTATACCAGTAAGAGACACACACTAAGACGAGAGCATGGGAGACGATTACCCAAAATTCCACAGCACGTGAGCGAAAAAAAACATCGGCTCAGTTGACGCTCGGCATCAAAACAAGTCTTGCGGAATAATTGCAAACCGGGTTACTTGCAATCCGAGGTTCCACTATATGTTCATGGCCCCATACAGGTAGAAAATTGTTCAAAAATATAAGTGAAGAGCAGGATGGAGCCGATGTACCTACACATAGCAAATGCAAGAGATTCCTTAAGTGGTGCAGACATCTCATGGCTTGGCAAAGTCATTTCGGGGCTTTTAGCACAACTGAATTAATAAACTGAGTGGGTATACTGTATGTCTCTTTTTGACCATTTATGTGCAAATTTGATAGTAGAAATTCTAAAATGAATTAAAACTCATGTTCCAGAATTGTGTACAATTTACATTGCACAATTCTTCTTCTTATGGAAATAAACTATTCAAAGAAATGATTAATATATACGCTGTCCAATAAAAAAAAAGATCAAATTTAATTTAATTTAATTCTCTAGCATGTCCCAAAGACTTACAGTGAGGTTATGGCCAATTCATGAGTGAATATGATTCCTCATTCTCTTAGAACAACTCTTTCACCTTCTTACTTTCCTCTTTTTTCATCCTACCATTAGGACAAAAAAGTCCATTTATGGGATAAACTGCTCATTCAGTACATCAACCCATTTCCACATTAGCCACATTGAGAATTTAAACCTGACCAAGTGAAACAACCTCAGATCTTAATATTGTCTCAGGGGGCACTAGGAATATTGGGTGCACCGCTTCATGCACGCCCAAGATGCGGACAATGTGTATGGATTAGGGCATGTTGACTTTTTAGATGAGATGATATTGTTTCGATTGATCCAAATTCCAAACTTTATACAAGTTAAAGTCTTTTTCTATTTTTGCAGTGAAATTTCACAAAGGATTTAAATGATCTCTGATCAATGCCATTCATTATTTATTTTACTTTATTTTACTGTCTTGCATGAAAGTTGATTGTTGACATTAAACCATTCCACAATTCACAATTCCAGTAATTTTAGCAATCTCCTTATTTGTTTTCTTGGTTGAGGCAGGCCAATAATTGGGCCCTAAAAATCTGCATATCATGAGATTTTTTTCATAATTTAATAGCAAAAGTGAATATATTCTGAATGTACACATACGGTGAAATAGTTTAGCCTCTTTTATTTTTTTTATTATGTTGATTACGGCTTCTAACTCATGAAAATCAAAAATCTAATATATTAAAAGATTAGAATATTTCCTTAGAGAAATCAAAAAAGGATTTATGTAGTTAACGTATTTAAATCACTTACATATTTAGGTCAGAAATGTTGTGAGAAGTGTGTTAAATTTACGCACCCAATACTTGGTTGGTCAGGACTATCTGAGCATGAATTACTGCATCAAGGTGGCATGGAGGCAATCAGCCTGTGGCACTGCAGAGGTGTTTTTGAAGATGATATTTCTTTGATAGCAGCGTTCAGCTTGTCTATATTGTTGGGTCTGAGGCTTCTCATTTTCCTCTTGGCATAGAGAATCTATGTGGATCAGGTCAGGAGACTAAATTGGCCAGTCAAGCACAGCAAAATGAAGGAACATTAAAACGTTTTGAATTCACCTGCCACAGATCCGATCGCTTCGCCATTTGTCCTCCCTCAGACCCAATAAAACATGGCAGTAAAATATAGTATTGATAGTCTGACTGATGAGTACAAACTTTCAATGCACAATGCTGCGAATTGGTTGAGCTGCGCACCTGCCTCACCTTTTTCAGTTAATACACACATGGACAAAATTGTTGGTACCCTTCGGTCAGTGAAGGAAAAATACAATGGTCACATAAATAACTTTAATCTGACATAAGTAATAATTTAAAAAAATTCTATGAATGTTAACCAATGAAAGTCAGACATTGCTTTTCAACCATGCTTCAACAGAATTATTTTAAAAAACAAACTCATGGAACAGGCCTGGACAAAAATGATGGTACTCCTAGAAAATACTGAAAATAATGTGACCAAAGGGACATGTTAATTCAAGGTGTGTCTACTAATTAGCATCACAGGTGTCTACAATCTTGTAATCAGTCAGTGGGCCTATATATAGGGCTCCAGGTAGTCACTGTGTTGTTTGGTGACATGGTATGTACCACACTCAACATGGACCAGAGGAAGCTAAGGAAAAAGTTGTCTCAGGAGATTCGAAAGAAAATTATAGACAAGCATGTTAAAGGTAAAGGCTATAAGACCATTTCCAAGCAGCTAGATGTTCCTGTGACTACAGTTGCACATATTATTCAGAAATTTAAGATCCATGGGACTGTAGCCAACCTCCCCGGACGTGGCCGCAGGAGGAAAATTGATGACGAATCAAAGAGACGGATAATCCGAATGGTAACAAAAGAGCCCAGAAAGACTTCTAAAGAGATCCAAGGTGAACTTCATGCTCAAGGAACATCAGTGTCAGATCGGACCATCCATCGTTGTTTGAGCCAAAGTGGACTACATGGGAGACAACCAAGGAGGACACCATTGTTGAAAACAAATCATAAAAAAAAAAAATCATAAAAGGCAGACTGGAATATGCCAAACTACATGTTGACAAGCCACAAAGCTTCTGGGAGAATGTCCTATGGACAGATGAGACAAAAATGGAACTTTTTGCCAAGACACATCAGCTCTATGTTCACAGACGAAAAATGAAGCATATCAAGAAAAGAACACTGTCCCTACTGTGAAACATGGAGGAGGCTCTGTTATGTTCTGGGGCTGCTTTGCTGCATCTGGCACAGCGTGTCTTGAATCTGTGCAGGGTACAATGAAATCTCAAGACTATCAAGGGATTCTAGAGAGAAATGTGCTGGCCAGTGTCAGAAAGCTGGGTCTCAGTCGCAGGTCATGGGTCTTGCAACAGGACAATGACCCAAAACACACAGCTAAAAACGCCCAAGAATGGCTAAAAGGAAAACATTGGACTATTCTAAAGTGGCCTTCTATGAGCCCTGACCTCAATCCTATTGAGCATCTTTGGAAGGAGCTGAAACATGCTGTCTGGAAAAGGCACCCTTCAAACTGGAAACAACTGGAGCAGCTTGCTCATGAGGAGTGGGCCAAAATACCTGCAGAGAGGCGCAGAAGTCTCATTGACAGTTACAGGAATCGTTTGATTGCAGTGATTGCCTCAAAAGGTTGTGCACCAAACTATTAAGTTAGGGGTACCATCATTTTTGTCCAGGCCTGTTCCATGAGTTCATTTTTTTTTTTATAATTCCATTGAAGCATGGTTGAAAAGCAATGTCTGACTTTCATTGGTTAACGTTCATAGAATTCTTATTTATTATTACTTTTGTCAGATTAAAGTTATTTCTGTGATCATTGTGAGTTTTTTTTTCATTGACCGAAGGGTACCAACAATTTTGTCCACGTGTGTAGATGGGCTCTTCCACTCTGAAGACTGTGACTTAATCTCAGGGTCGTACCGATACACCCAATGACCCTCAACATGAAGGACGGGTCACTCACGGCACGCTGATGGAGCTCTTGGCAGCCTTCAAGGCAAATTTCCTTCTGCTCATTGGTCAGCAGCCCGGGAGACGAACTAGACTGCATGTTCAAATCGCATGTGAGAATCACCTGGACTGTTCCGCATGACCACATCCACAGCAATGTTGTGCATTGTTCTCATACAATCATAACACACAAGTTGCCGAATGGTTTAGACATTTTCGGGGGTTGAGCTCGTTGAAAGTCTTCCTGATCTTTTGTCATCTTCCAGAGATGTTCTTTCGCTCTTGAAGAGCACGTGCCACACACCTTGAACGATTTGTCATCATAAACTTGTAGAATCATGTCAAACATCTCTGTGGCAGAGAAACAGCAGACATGGTAACGCACGTGGTCAGAATAGCAACAGTTGCAAAGCACCCGATGATGTCTTTTGGCACACTGACTTATGAAGGTTGGTGCCCTGACTGTGCATGCAGCCTTGTGCTGCTATCTGTTGGCTCAAAACGTTTTGATACCACCTCATATCATGGTCAGCAAACCAGTTAGTAGTAGTTTTGGCACTATGAGCAACTAGTCCTGTTGGAATAGCAACTTGGAATCTCCATGAAGCTTGTCCGTAGACAGAAGGAAGTCGTCATCAGACTCTATCGATATCAACTCAAAACAATTGATGCCATTTGCATCAAAATTTACCAGCCATAACATTACAATGCAAAACACTATGCCCATCACTGTGCCCCTTGTGCCATGAATCCACAAGACCTCTGGGGGGGGGGGGTGTGCTGTGGTAACTGGCAACAGGACATTGGCAGCAGATCCTTTGGGTGTTGTTGGTTACAGGGTGGGGCCTCTATGGATCAGACTTGTTTATGCCGTGAATCTCATGGGGGCCCAACCAAATTGGGATCTGGAGAATTTGGAGGGCAGGTTAGCAGCCTTGGACTCTTTGTCTGCGTGAGGGTTGGGATGTTGTCCCTTGGGTGTTCTGGTGCATTTCTTTAATGTTGAGCAGTGACTTTTTTTTTAATTTATATTTAATTGGTAATCATTTTTAATTATATGGCTGATCAGTGTATATCTGCCTCTCTCTGTGTATCTATGCATTTATAACTTAAATTCTAATGTGTTAAAAAGGGTCCGACATTGTTTTATTGAGTGTATACACAAATAAAACTGTATAGATTTGCTGTATGGATCCAGACTCGTGGGCCTGTGTGTTGTGTGTGTTCAGTGTATTTAATATCCTTCTGAAAGTACTGGAAGAGCAAGGTTCTTACTTTTTGCTTTACATTGAAGATTTAGGTTTGAGATCCATTGTGAAAATTTTAGCTTTCATTTCCTTATATTTACATTTCTTGGTATGAATATTGTGATTTTTCAGCAAAGCTCTGAACAAACTAAGAGAAGCGTTTGTTAATGTATAGCCTTTACTTGTAATGTTTACTTGTAAAGAAGCCCTTTTTAACCAAGATTTATATAAATCACAAAGAAAGTTCTGTTTGAAAAGGGACCTCCACCCTACTCCTGTGGTAAATGGGTTGAGTTTATACTACAGTCCACCCATCCTGGATGTCAATTATAAATGTGTAACGTCACCCTCGTACCACCTTAGCTCACACAAAGACCTCTCAGTATGGCTGAATACTGAACCCCCAAGAAATTACTTATTTAAATGCTGTCTAAATCCAAATCCCTGATCCATGCATTTTTCATTGACAAATTGTAAATTTCTTAAAAAAGAAAGAAAAAAAATTAAAAAGGTATTTCTGTTGTATGCTGTTTTCCACTACAGTGTGACAGGAAACACATTTTCTTTACACACACACACACACACACACACACACACACACACACACACACACACACACATTACAGATAAAAATGTCATTTTCATACTTGTGGCAAAAATCACATTTATTTACTGTAGATTATACTCACATTCCCCATGATGGTTTGACTACAGGCTTTAAACTTTTTACCTCTAATAGCTTTTGATGAAGAAGTCACTTGCAGTTATTCTAGGATCTGATGTAGATACAGAAGCTATAGATCTTATAATTTATTTAGAATTCTTGATTATTTTGTGGTAACACTAATAATTAACCTTACAATTGAAACATTTTCCTCAGAGTGATGTAAAAACTGCGATTATGTATGAATATGATTAGGTATCAATATGATTAAAATATGAAAAACTTTTTAGCCTGTTTAAAAGTCCCATTTCAAAATCCTATTTCATTTAACAGTGTGTTGTATGTATTTCTCATGCATTGCTAATAAACTAATAAAGTTAATGAAAGTGGGAAGGTATATATGTCTTACCTTGTGAAAAAGAGAACCGGCGTCCACCGCCGTGTACTTTCAGCAGCGTTTCTTTTCTTTACTCGCACCTGCAGAACGTCACGCGAGGTAATGAGTGAAAAAGGCGCACATCGCGTTGCTTAGACTTTTAATAGTTTTCATTCATCCTTTTTTTTTTTTTTTACGATCGCCTCCTCCAGAATGAAACAGCCTGATGACAGTTGATGACATCGAATTCATGACGTCGAATCAGAAGCTCGTTTGTCAGGACTGGGCGCTGCTGGAAATGGTGGAGAGAAATAAGAGCGTTCCTTCTTTTTCTCTGCACGTGTGTTTAAACGAGTAAGTACATTTATAGATTTGCAGCGAACGCTAAATGTCAGTGTTTAATTTAAATAAGGTAAGATAAAAAAAAAAGATAAGACCAAATAAAAAAAGAAACTTTATTGTCGTTTTAACGTATACAATAAACTTTTATTCGGCAGCGATTCTAAATCAGCGTTCTGCAGGTGAAGAGCAATGTAAGACAAATGTTATAATATAAAATAGATATTCAAGTAGTATAGTATAATAGTATTACTAGCACTGTGTTATTGCACTGCACATTTTTGGTCTCATTATTATTATTATTATTATTATTATTATTATTATTATTATTATTATTATTGTTGTTGTTGTTGTTGTTGTTGTTGTTGTTATTATTAATAGTAGTAGTAGTAGTAGAAGTAGTATTTCCCCTTTATTCTTTATTTCCCTTCTTATCAACCAGAGAGAGAAAGAAAGCCACACTTGATTTCATTGCTCTGCGTGTATAATGACAATAAAGATCATTCATTTATTCATTCATTCATTTATTCATTCATATGGCACTCTATATTCTCTTAGTATTCAGGGTGATGGTGGTTGAAGAGTTCTTGTGTTTGTGTTAAAAGAAAAATGTAAATCATACAAAAGTTGTTTTTTGATTCTCGTTTTTAAGGACTTAATTTATCTCCTTAAGGAGTTTAAGGAGTTTATTAATTGTAGACAAGTATACTCAGCCATGAGAGTGAAAGGTTTGATGAATGGAAAGATTTTTTGTCTCAGAAAAAAATCTTAGAGAGCTTCTATTTAATATACCCTATTTTATAAAACATTTGTAAATGCATTCATATAGTTAGATCTGTACACAATGACTTGATCTTAGCCATTTATAAAAGCCGATGATCATGATGTAAAACAAAAAGTTTATGCTTTTCAAAGAACATGACAACTTGAGGACTATGACTGAATCACATATACATGTGAACCTTTGGTGCATTCATGCAAAAAATCTCTTGGAAAATGTATTAATAGAGCAAATTAATCTTCATGACATGTGACTTTTTGAGTAACTCAAGGCCATGTAAAAAATTCAAGATGAACTTCATATACAGTATATACATAGGGGCAAATCTTACTTTTACTATTCTACTATTACACATTTTGCCTTGGAATTATTCTGAAATGCACTTAAGCCTGGTTCTATATTTCAATGTTGTTTTTCAGGACTCCATTCACATGAAAAAGGAAATAGAAAAATAAGAACATTTCATGTTCTTTTACCAATGTTGGTCCAGTTCAAACACAACATGTGCTGTTTAAGGGTGTGTGTATGAGTACCAGTACTGTTTACAATAAGGCTGCACAAAGACTCCTTTCTGAGCATCTGAGCAAGCAGCACTGCTGGGGTAATTGGGGGTGGGGTGAGGGTAGGGGGGTGCATGCCACTGTGCTCTGAACGATTTCTTCTGTGCTTAGAAGCACAGGGTGGACAAGTACTGCAATAAGAAAGCAGGCACTGTATGTTGGCTACAAGGTTTGATTCATTTGAGAAAACCTGTGCTATGAATTTCATAGTTTAACATCCCAAGGTTGCAGCCTGTCTTCCTTCACTGCCAACTGAAATGGCATTGAAAGAATATAGACGTAAAGATTTTTTTTTTTAAAGGATCATTTTTATCCTGCAATTCAATTATAGGTAAATGAATAACATGTCAAACAAGCTATTAAATTCTCTGTGAAATTGCAAATGCTTAAACAAGTATAACCATTCTGTGGGAAGCTAATCTTATTGTAACACAGGTTTGCTTATGTAGATAACATTTTCAGTAGTCCTGTCCACATAAAAGGAAAAGGTCTGTGGCACATCATTATCTTGTTAACAATGGTAAGAAAACTTCCCAATGCTCTATCTCAGGGTGCACATGTAGGCATGGTGTCTTGATAAATGTCTCTAACTTTCTGCTTAAATTTAAACATGATGTTAAGCTATGGGGAATTACTGTATAGTAACAACAAAACATCCACTTGGGTCATGATAGGGAAAAATACTGTAACAGAAAATCTAAATAAAGGAAGTGGTAAATAAGAAGACAAACATCACCCCTGTGAAATAATTATTTTAAAAAAGCATGTTAAAGAACACGTTAAGACCACATCAATTAGCTTTGAACATAATACTTTAAAAGCACAGTACAAGTTAAAAGGGAAAACACTACAAATGGTACTTTTGAATCTCAGGATACTAAATGCAATGCTACTACTAAAGTAGTAGTGAACTTGCCTTATTATCTGCATTATCAATTTTATGGCTATGTTGCACTTCACTTCAGTGCCTCCCATTGTTTGACCACTGTCCCTGACAGGATTTCTGTACCCATTACCCCCGTAATTATAAATAAATAAATAAATCCAGATGTGCCCATGATAGGGATGCAACCAACATTGACAATTGCAAATATGCTTTATGAAGGATTATGCACTGTAGATTTTGAGCTGCAGCAATAATGTACGGTGGCCGTGAAGTGCAAAACAAATTAACAAAACCGAAAACAAAATAACATTCAAAGACAAAATAACAAAACCCAAAACAAAATAACAAATTCAAAACCAAATTAACAAAACCCAAAACAAAATAACAAATTCAAAACCAAATTAACAAATCCGAAAACAAAACAAAACCCGAAACTAATTTGTTATTTTGTTTTTGGTTTTGTTATTTTGTTTTGGGTTTTTTAAATTTGTATTGCACTTCTCGGCCAGTCAGATACGAACTGGAAAAGGTAGGTATAGTTTGCGAATTAAATTCTTACCGCTGATTGGACGAGACACATGTCACTCAAGATAAACAGGAAGTAGGAAATTGTGTCTCTAACTTTGTTTCTTGTGTGTTCTGCTTCACTTTTAAACCATTTTTTCGGTCTGCAAAACTAAGAAAATAATGAAAACTTTCATTAGAAAGCAAGGAAATAGAATTTATTCAACGTTACTTTGAGGACGGACATTCGTATGCCGTGATTTTGGACATGCTGATGACATATCACGGTATAAAGATTAGTTTGCGAACTGCTGTGTCTCGGAATGTATGTGGAATCTGTATTGCATCTCTTTTTTGAATGTATATATGTAAACTTTTTTTGGATTGATGTTGAATCTTTATTTACTACACTGAGTTGATAAAAAATTAACATAAGTAAAAGAGATGTTATATTTTATTATGATAAAGATATCGAGAAGAGTCACATTTTTATGTTAAATCTTTTAATATTACTAGGTAAATTCTATATACACAAATGTAAGTGGTCATTAAGGATGCCTAATATCTCCCATTACAAGGTGTTTTGAAAATTTATTTTGAAACATTACAAGGACTTTTAAGCCAGAAAGCAACCAGAACGATGAATACATTTTAAGAACTAAATACCTCCTTTCTATCATAATTGTAAGTATACCCCTCTTGTTGTTGTTGTTTTGTTGTTGTCTTGTTGTTATTGTTAAAAAACGAATAATAAAAATGGTTACTGTTAAAAAAAAAAAAAAGAACTGCTGTGTCTCTTTTAAAAGCGAAAGATTTTTTCCACAAGAACAGCAAAAATTTGGCAGAACGGCATATTTTAAACCACAATAAGGACAGTACATGTTTGCACATTCATACACACACGAATCTACCTCCGCTACAGTACTTCCTGTATATCTTGAGTGACAGATGTCTCGTTCAATCAGCGGTAAGAATTTCATTCGCAAACTATACCTACCTTTTCCGGTTTGTTTCTGAACGGCCGAGAGGTGCAAACCAAATTAACAAAACCGAAAACTAAATAGCAAATTCAAGACCAAATGAACAAAACCGAAAACAAAATAACAAATTCAAAATCAAAATATCAAATCCAAAAACAAAATAACAAACTAAAAATCAAAATAGCAAAACCAAAAACAAATGAACAAAACGCAAAACAAAATAACAAATTAGTTTTGGGTTTTGTTATTTTGTTTTGGGTTTTGTTATTTGGTTTTTTAATTTGTTATTTTGATTTGGGTTTTGTTATTTGGTTTTTTAATTTGTTATTTTGATTTGGGTTTTGTTATTTTGTTTTTGAATGTTTTATTTAGTTTTGGATTTTGTTATTTTGGTTTTGGTTTTGTTATTGTGGTTTTTGATTTGTTATTTTGTTTTCGTTTTGTTAACTTGTTTTGCACTTCTCGGCCACCGTAATAATGAGATTCTTTGTTAACGTAATAAAAGCATTAAGGTCAACCCTAATGCTTATTTATCTTTCACTGAAGCAAGTTTATATAATACATTTATATAACTAAATGAATACATTTTATGTCTTTAAAAGCTAACTGTAAGTGTAAATAAAATCATTAAAGTGTGGCATAATGAATTGTTTTATATAAAGAGTGCATTTAGTCCTACAGGTTGCTCATCACTACCCATGCTGCAACATGTTTTAGCAGTGCATGCCAACTTACAGAGTAACACTCAATTTCAGTGCTGCTAAAGCTGGAGTTAAATATGGCAGAAAAAACTCAGAGACTTTGCCTTGAACAGTATCATCCGTCCAAAGACAAATGGTCATTGAGCAGTAATGAGGGTTCTGTTATGGACACGAGCTTCTATGTTGCAGAAGCAACTATTTTAATTGAGTGATCAGGGTGTCCAAATGAGAATAGTTCTTGGTACATCCTTAAATTTGTTTCATTATAATTTGATTAATGTAATTATTAAAATACAACAGCTAGACAGTTTGAAAGAGGCATTTGTCTTGGTTTAAGTGTTTACTATAGGTTGTAAAAATGTAGAAAATATGTGCTGTAATCAGCCTGGAAAGGAAGTGGATGAAAGATATTGAGTTATTATATGTACACTAGGAATATGTGAATTTAATTTACCGCATTTCACTGCAACTGGGGTCTTTCTATACTTTAGCTCTCTAAAAGTATTCTTGAGTTATATGATTCTACAGAGAAGCTTCAAAAGTTCATGAAAAATACTCACACACTGAGTTTTATTATAATAGCAAATTTTCTAAGTGTATATTCAAAAAAGTGTCTCCTGACCATGACACCTACATACGCATTTTGAGCTGCAAATTATTCTCCCCTTTGCGGTTGTAATAGCTTCCACTATTCTGGGATGGCTTTACAGTAGATTTTGGAGCATGGCATTGGAACTCACAGATTTAGCCACAAGAGCAGTAGTAGGGTCACCTGCTGATATCAGGCAAGAAAACCTGGGGTGGGGTCTGTAGTCCAATTCATCCCAAAGTGTTTCAGTAGGGTTGAGTTTCACTTACTGAATGTTACTGAATGTCAAGTTCTTTGACTCCAACCTTGGCAAATCATGTTTTCATGGACCTCGATATATACTGTACACAAGGGCATTGTCATTCTGAAACACATTTGGGCTCAACCTCTTAGGGTTTTTCACAGTTGGCCCACAAAATTAACTTATTCGGTATGTTTTGCACATATGTAAGCACTCCAGGTGAGCTCAGATATCTCTAAACAAAGCAAACAGTGGCAACCTCTGGTAATCATATCAGTAAAAACATATAATTAAGAGCACACTATTTTAAGTCAAGGTAGGGGGTTAGTTAATAGAAAATTAAGTATTGCATTGAAAATATTTTGACTAAGTGATTTAGAAGATGAATCAACGAAACTACCAGGCTTGTACCGCAGCTCTTATAAGATGTAGTTTTAGAGGGTTTCTCTCTTTAGGCTCTTCTTCAGGAGGTGAAATGTATGCTCAGGTTGGGTGATGTCTGGTGACTTTCCTCCCTAATCAAATCCTTTGTTGTGTGGCAGTATGATTTACATTATAGTATTGTCTTACTGCATGATGAATACATTACAAATGCCACTGGATGTATTTCTGTAAACTGACAGGCAAAAGTTTCTGTAGACTTGTGACTTCCTTCTGCTTCTAAATTCATGAGTTGCAGCTTGAGAAATGATTAGCGAGCTTGTCTTAGAAGCAGCTTCATCAGCAAGCATTAGCACAACCTCCTTGAAAAATAACTTTGAATCAACAGAAGGTCCTCTTTTCCTCATACTTACAAGAAGGTCGACAATAATGCAGCCTTTCAGGGACTCATAGTAGAGCCTAATGACTGCAGGTGTAAATGACCTCCCATAATACTCTTTAGAGCTACAAACCTGTCTCAGTCTGTTACCGATTGTGCTGTTTTGCTTGGTTAGGATAATGCAAATCAAGTGAGAGTTTAATATAATAATATAATTGTTAACATAATTGTCCAATATAACCTATAATTGTCTACAGTTTCTGTCGGGTCCAGTCTGAGACACAGAGCCTGCTTTCCAGAGCAGCTTATTAAGCCTATTTTTTTTCAGACCTTGAAATGTCTTGAAATGCTGGCCACCAGCTCTTTCAAGTAATGGTGAAAGTACGGGACTGGGATTATAGTCATCTACTTTGAAGAATAACTAACTTTCAGCAATGTTAGCATACAAGTGAATAGAAAACATGCTTATTGTTATGGCATACATATGAGTGAGTGATACAAAACAAGTGATTACACAATCAGCTATTTGTGTCACATTCATTTCAATATTACTTTAAAGCACTATGGTTGTCTTAGCAAGAGAAAAATTACCAAAAAATATTTAATTTCTTCTTCTTCACAGCTGTACGCTTAGTGTCCTCGCACCTTTCTATTGCAACAAGCATTAATCATTTCAGCATTTTGAGCTACTGTAGCTCTTCTATTGGACTACATGGGCCAGCCTTCCCTCTCCACATGCACCAATGAACATTGGTTGAGTAGGCATTGACAATTGTGATAACTGCGATAGATAACCGTTAGATCTGTTAGAACTGTTATCAACAATTATATGTCTATATATCTGATACAAATCTTATACACAGATTAATAAGTCAATAAGCAGTGATTTCTATACCGGCTTGTTTATACAGTATGTGGGATATGGTTGTACTTGTCACAGTCGGGCCAGGCTTCGAAGTGACAAGCTTAGAAGTGATTCCCGTAAAGCTTCCTTGTCGGCATCTCCGTGGCTGCGTGTGTGGGGGTGTGTATTTCC
Source organism: Clarias fuscus (assembly GCA_030347435.1). Classification (NCBI taxonomy): domain Eukaryota; kingdom Metazoa; phylum Chordata; class Actinopteri; order Siluriformes; family Clariidae; genus Clarias; species Clarias fuscus. The sequence goes on along the minus strand of CM059223.1, from coordinate 10,188,843 downwards.
CTCGCCGATTCTCCAGTGGCTCCAGCTTCAACTCTTCTCCGCTCCATTTCCTTCCCCACGCAACAAAGGAAAGAACTCTGTCTGCGCCGCTGCCCCAGCGACAGTAAAGTGTTATATTTAAACAGTATCTCCCTGCATCAGCGTGAATCTGACTTGCTCTCCGTTAATTTCAATAAACGTTGCTCATCTTGGAAACTTACCCTTCTGTGTCAATCCGACTTTGTTACAGTACTGAAATAAACAAAACTATTTTCCCACAGAAAACAATAAACAAGTATATCCATAACTGTTTGGAGTTATACTGTATATCCATATCCAATAACAGCATGAAACATTTAAATAAATAAAATACAGACTTCATGGGAATTGTGATGATTTGTATATGTCATTTTGTATACTGAACACTGCACTGTATATGTTTTGCTTTATTTTGTTTTAATAATTGCTATAAATTTATACTGCCTGGGTAGCAAGTCACCATTTCAGAAGGGTCATTTTTTTGCCCTGCATCAAGAATAAAAAAAAATAACTAAATGGAATTGAGTTAAAATCTGTCCAACACAATATTCAAATCTAAAACATGGTTCTGAATCATCAACTTCATGGAAGGAATGTGATCAGGAAAAAGACATGAATATAGTCCACTTAAACCTAAAGCTGCAATGTAAAAAAAAAAAAAAAATAGCAGTAAAAATCACAGCTATATTCAATGGCCACATCACGTGGCAATAAAAATTAAGTCAGCTGAATATCTGAATGCACCGAACAACAATTTTTTTTTCTTATTCTTTTTCTTTCTTGGTCTCTTGATTTCTTTGATTACAAACAGCATTCACCATGGCATCATTTTGGTCAGTTTATGCAGTGTCTCATTTTCAACCATCCCAAGTTCTCCCACACCACTCCATTTCTCCGCTCCCTGCACTGGTTTCCTGTAGCTGCGAACATCAAAGTCTATTGTGCTTGCCTACGAAGCTAAAAATGGCCCAGCACCCAGTTATCTCTCAGCCCTAAACACACCTCACACCACACAATGTTCCCTCTGATCCTCCAACTCTACTTGGCTGGTCCGACCATCTCTTAAAAATCGAAGAAGACATGCATCCAGATCTGATCTGCCACCTACTGTAGGTGATGAAATGAACTTTAAACAGATAAAACCCATTTGTTTCTTACATGTTGTGATTTTTTAACTAAAGCAATTGTGTCTTCAGGATAGCCAAAAATGTTTTGTTTTGTTAGATATGATCCCTATTCCTTTTATTATATCCGATTCAAACGTCTGTTTACTTGAAACCCTCAGTTCAATTTTCTATATTAGTTTCTGTGTTAATGCGTTCTTGAGAGCAAAGCACCACACCGTAAACCCTAATGCTCAAAGTACTTAAACATATTGAGTACTGTTAACTTGCATAATAACAATTAGTTCAAATTAATAGACCTTGATGAGTATTTAGAACTTTTTGGTATTTATGAGTTTGTAGAAATGACACTTTTCAAGTTAGCTGAACAAATTTGATATTTTAAGTAATCGTAAGTACTTAAATAACAGTAACTGTCACCTTAAAGTTCCACCAACTAAAAATCTATAGAGAACTGGTGGCTCAGTGCTAGATGTTTTGCCTGCCATGCAAAAGGCCCGGGTTTGATTCCAGGCTGGATTGTCTGCTGTGGTGACAGCAGCAACAATTTGTTTGATTCGCAACAAGTTCAACAAACTCAAAAATTGATACTTCTGTTTACTTAAAATTGAAAACATCGTTATTTAAAAAATTTGATGTAACTGATTACCTCAAATATTTTGAGTTTTGCCAACTTATTTGGGTTTACAGTATATCTAATGGGAACAACATGCATAAATTGGGCTCCAATGGCTGGGAGTACTGTGAAATTTAAGCACGTCTATGTTGATTGCAAATATTATGTGCACAGCGTTGCATGGCGCAAACTAGAGGATGCAGAGAGACTTCGTACATGAAAAGTACTATTACAAGCTCACAAACTGCACATGATATGTGTTTACGGTTACTCAACTAACATTATAATATGCCGTTACAAATAAATAACGAATAACATTACAAAAGAATATTTGCATGATTGTAAAGAAAGCAACATCTTACATGACATTTCAGGTTCCAGATGGAAAAACAAATAATAATGTGGGCTTCTGTGTTTTGCATGAAAATATAAAGGAGCAAGTGTGACAAAGGTACACATAAAATACAATGCACAATACTTGGTGGCACAGTAGATTAGTGGTTAGCACTGTCGCCTTGCATTTCCAGGGTCTGGGTTCAATCCCTGGCCAGGTTTGAATTCCTATCTCTATGTGCATAGAGTTGCATGCTTTCCCTGTACTTGATGGGTTTCCTTGAATACCCCTATTTTCTCCCAAAGACATGAAGATTAGGCTAATTGGCCTTCCCAAATTGCCCATAGTGTGTTTGGGTATGTGCCCTGCAATGGATTTGTACCCTGTCTCATGCCCTAAGTTTCCTGGTATAGGTTCCACGCCTGCATAAATACAGGATAAAGCGGTATAGAAGATGAGTAAGTGCACCACACAGACACTCTACAGGTCAAAAGTTTGGACACTTTTTAATTCAGTGGTCTTTCCTGATTTAGATTTTTCCCTGCAATGTAAAATAATGCTGAAGACATTCAAAATATGAATAATCTCCTTTGAACAGTTGATATTGAGATGTGTCTGCTACTTATGCTCTTTAAAGCCTTCATAACAACTCTAAGGTGCTGTTAATTAGTGATTTCTGAGGCTGGTAACTGTGAATGAAGTTTTGGTTTTGCTTTCATTGGATGCTCTTCATGAGAGTCGGTTTCATCATGGTGCCTGATGGGTTTTGCAAATGCACTTGACAGTACTGTTCTAGTCAGAAGTGTTCCAGAAGAGCTGATCTTTGTGTTCTACAATAACAACTGACTGTTGTTGTTACTTAATTACCTAATGTCGTATGTTTTACTTCATAGTTTGGAACGCTCCAGTATTTTTATAAATGAATACAGTAAATAAATAAATTCTCTCTCTTTTTCTCTCTGGGATAGTGATACAGGTAAATGATGTAGTCATTAGGAACAGATTGGACTGTGGTCTCATAAGTTCATGTAAGTGAAAAAATAATGGATTTGGTTTGGTTAATAGACTAACTAAATTATTGTGCAGATAGTGGCTTACAGTATGTTGAAACCGTAGACTAAAATATCATGTAGGCTGATTTTATTTGTGTTCAGTGTTAAAATCTTACTGATATTTATGTGATGTTTAATTCATCAAGATAATGATTTTCTGCATTTAATGAAGCAGGTACGATCTGCGGTGTTAACAGTATATGAGTACCAGTTTCATGTGTTCATTTGATTATTCATAATGGGTGATAACTTATGGTAAAGTGGAATCTTTGTTGAGCAAAATTTGTTAGCTTTGGAATGTTCCCATGAATATAATTAGTAATAAAGTGTCAGTTTCACCAATCGGGATAAATATATAAACATATGTAACTGTTGTTTCACTTTAACACTGCAACTCTAAAATGTTAAAGAAGATAAAGGTTAAAGCTTAAGCAAGTATTTTTTAAATCTGTATTTAAAAAAGAACAGATAATAGTCTCAGTAAAATGTTATATACAAGGGTGAGTCAAACATCATCCATACTCCGGTTATATAAAAAACAGTGCTGTGCAGGTGTAAATATGTTATGTCAGTTCATTTGTAAATGTGATACGACAAAAATGGATAAACCCACTCTGCAGATTTAATTCATGTTGCATATAAATTGGTATGAAAATGAAAAATTTTAAATGATAATGCCATGGAATTGTGCCTACTCAAAAAAATATTAATAATAAATTAATGCACAAGGCCTGTTAGCGGAGCAGGTTAGGTCAACATTTCATAAGACATTTCATCATTCAGTTTCTGGTACAATCAACAAATTTCTAACAAATGTAGTTTAGGGACCCCTCTTTCAGACAAGCTCATTAGCCACCTGAAAAATTCAAAATGGCGGCTGTATTTTCAAGATGGCAGATATTGCAACTATTAACGTTTTTTTTTTTTTCACTTAAATGGTAAATTATTCAGGAAAAGTTAAATAAAAACTCTCAAAACATACCTGTTGATTAAAAATGCAAATATATACAGGTGCATCTCAATTAACTGGAATATCATTGAAAAGTTGCTTTATTTCCTGTAATTCAATTCAAAAAGTTAAATTCATATTTTATATAGATTCACTACACCCAAACTGATATATTTCTAGTGTTTATTTCTTTTAATTTTGATGATTATGGCTTACAGCTAATGAAAACCTAAAGTCCAGTATCTCAGAAAATTTAAATATTCTGAAAAAGTTCAATATTGGAGATGCATGGTGTCACACTCTAATCAGCTAATGAACTCAAAATACCTGCAAAGGTTTCCTGAGCCTTTAAATGGACCCACAAAAGGTCATTGCTAAAGAAGCTGGCTGTTTAAAGAGTGCTGTATACAAGCACATTAATGGAAAGTTGATTGGAAGGAAAGAATGTGGTAGAAAAAGGTACACAAGCAACAGGGATAACCGCAGCCTTAAATGGATTGTGAAACTAAGCCCATTCAAGAATTTGGGGGAGATTCAATAGGAGTGGACAGCAGATTCAAGAGCCACCACACACAGATGTATCCAGTACAACTGTCACATTCCTTGTGTCAAGCCACTATTGAACCAGAGACAACGTCAGAGTTGTCTAAGGACTAAAAGGAGTGGACTGTTGCTCAGTGGGCCAAAGTCCTTTTTTCAGATGAAAGTAAATTTTCCAGTTCATTTGGAGATCATGGTCCTAGAGTATGGAAGAAGAGAGGAGAGACACAGAATCCAAGTTGCTTAAAGTCCAGTGCACACTGTAAACCCGAAAAAGTTGGCAAAACTTAAAAAATTTGAGGTGATCAGTTATATCAAATTTTTTAAGTAATGATGTTTCCAATTTTAAGTAAACAGAACGATCAGTTTTTGAGTTTGTTGTACTCATTCATATTAATCTTTATTTACTTGCATTACTGAGTAGCCTAGCTCGTACTATATATTTTTTTAGTTGTTGCAAATTAAATTGTTGTTGGTCTTTCACCTGCTCCTGGCAATGGGTCACCACAGCGGTTTGTCTCAAGTTTTTACGCCAGATGCTGTTCTAAACAGAACCCTCCCATTTTTTTCTGTGTTTGAGACAGGCACTTCATCCAGTGGTTGGGAATCGAACCCGGCCCTTTCGCATGGCAGGCAAAACACCTTCCACTGAGCCACCAGTGCTCTGGTACTTTAGGGTGCCCAGATTTGTAAAGCTTATGTGATTAAATTATGTGATCTTGATTAAAACAATTCAATGTGGGCAGTTTACATTTGCATTGATGATGTCAGACACAAAGTCGCCAGGCTGAAAGATTTTAAGTTGGTGGAACTTTAAGGAGACAGTTACTGTTGCTTAAAATATCAAATTTGTTCAGTTAACTTGAAAAGTGTCATTTCTCACTCACTCATCATCTATACCGCTTAATCCTGTATTCAGGGTCACAGGGAGCCTGGAGCCTATCCCAGGAGACTTAGGGCACATGGCAGGGTACACAGACATACACACATACACTCACTCATTCACACACTACGGGCAATTTGGGAACGTCAATTAGCCTAACCTACATGTCTTTGGACTGTGGGAGGAAACCGGAGTACCCGGAGGAAACCCACCAAGCACGGGGAGAACATGCAAACTCCATGCACACAGAGACGGGAATCGAGTCTGGCCGGGGATCGAACCCGGACCCTGGCGGTGCAAGGCGACAGTGCTAACCACTACACCACCGTGCCACCTAAGAGTCATTTCTACAAACTCATAAATACCAAAAAGTTCTAAATACTCATCAAGGTCTATTAATGTGAACTAATTGTAATTGTTTAAGTTAACAGTACTCAATATGTTTAATAACTTGGTGCATTAGGGTTTACAGTGTAGAGTTTGCAGTCAGTGGTGGTTTGGGGAGCCATGTCATCTGCTGGTGTTGGTCCACTGTGTTTTATCAGGTCCAAGGCCATCCACCAGGAAGTTTTAGAGCACTTCATGCTTCTCTCCGCTGACCGGTTTTATGGAGATGATTTAATTTTCCAGCAGGACAATTATATTGATTAGCTTCCCGTGACAGTGCTGTGCAAGAAGCATTGTTGGAGGACGCTGCTGTTTTGTTTTAACCCCTGGATTGCTATAACCTGTTTTGTTTTAACTAACTTTTTGTTTGTTTTGCTTCAATCTTCGGTTTAAACTTTTTGTTAATCTGTTTGTTTTAAACTTGTTTATTCCTTTATTTTGTCTTTTCTTTATGCTTCTCCTCACTGTTGCTCTGCTTGCTTTAAGACTTTGCTTTAAAGTTTAGTTTGTTTGTTGACTTACTGCTGTCTTGCTTTAAAGCTCTTCCTGGTTGTAAAATACCGCTTCTGTTTGTGGGAATGTGACTCTGTGCGTGTGTGTATATCCCTCTGAATTTGTGAATGAATATAAAGTGAGTAAGTGTGTTGGGTCACTGTGTGTTGTATGTGCATAGAGAGAGTGTGCGCAGAAATACCTTACTGGCTTATTAGTCGTTATGTGTGCACGCGCGTAATGTGACACCGTGCCCCACCCACACCCACCCACCCACCCACACACTCTCTCTGTCGCCTTTACATCTTTAAATGAGTAGGGCATACAAAAGAAATCTTTCTTGGACAATTTAATTAACAAATTAAAACATACATTTAATATATAAATTAATTTTTCCATAATTTTCTACAGTTAAATACAAATGTGTCAAACATGGAAGGAAGTTAGATGTCATCAAACAGGTCATCAGGATCTGGACTGACTTGTGTAGACTGCTGAAACGGAACTTTACTCACTTCTACTTTGGCTTCTTTAGGCGGACCAATCCTGTAAATACAGTTAGTAAACACCATCACAATACTTAAAAATCCTCATTACATTATGTAAATTGTCTTTTAAGAAACAGCTACTAATTTCTGGCTGAACCTTAGTATCTGGGTTGGATACTTAGATACTAAGGTTCTGGGTTAGTATCTGGGTTAGATACTAACCTTAGATACTAGTATCTGTATCAGGGTTTTCATTTTCTTTGATAAAAAGGGTTTAAAAGTTAACAATTATGACCAGTTAAATATTGCACACCTATTTATCCACATACTTATAGTTTCTAATCATTCTTTACAAGTGTGACAAAGATATACATAAAACACACAGTGGCACGGTGGTAGTTTAGTGGTTAGCATTGTCGCCTTGCACCTCTCGGTCCAGATTCCATTCCTTGCCAGATTTGATTATGTGCATGGAATCTGCATGTTTTCCCCGTGCTTAGTGGGTTTCGTTCCACAGTCCAAAGACATGCAGATTAATTAAGCTAAGTGGCATTCCCAAAATTGCCCTCTAGTGTGTGAATTTATGTGTAAATGTATGCAAGTGTGTGCCCTGCGATGGATTGGCACCCTGTCCATAGTGTACCCCCACGTCATATCCTAAGTTTCCTGGGATAGATTCCAAGTCCCCTGCTACCCTGTAAACAGGATTAAGCTGTATAGACTATGAGTGAGTAAGCGAGTGAGTGAGTGAGTATCTCATGCTTAGATTCACATTATGGATGGTAGGGGCAGAGGAGAAATCCATGTGTGTTTTGTGTCTTAAACCCCTGGCAGCAGACAGCATGAGACCCAACAAATTGAGAAGACACTTCGATAACAATACACCCCAGTCACATCGGTAAGCCACTCAATTTATTTCAATGAAAACTGGCAGAATACCTTCAGCAGGAAAATCACATGGTAAAATCTGCATCAGCAAAGCATCAACGGCTTCATTCAAAGTTGCATGTAGTTTTTTGGCAAGTACACACGTGGACAAAATTGTTGGTACCCTTCGGTCAATGAAAGAAAAACTCACAATGGTCACAGAAATAACTTTAATCTGACAAAAGTCATAATAAATAAGAATTCTATGAATGTTAACCAATGAAAGTCAGACATTGCTTTTCAACCATGCTTCAACCTACATTATTAAAAAAAATAAACTCATGGAACAGGCCTGGACAAAAATGATGGTACCCCTAACTTAATAGTTTGTTGCACAACCTTTTGAGGCAATCACTGCAATCAAACGATTCCTGTAACTGTCAGTGAGACTTCTGCACCTCTCTGCAGGTATTTTGGCCCACTCCTCATGAGCAAGCTGCACCAGTTGTTTCCGGTTTGAAGGGTGCCTTTTCCAGACAGCATGTTTCAGCTGCTTCCAAAGATGCTCAAAAGGATTGAGGTCAGGGCTCATAGAAGGCCACTTTAGAATAGTCCAATGTTTTCCTCTTAGCCATTCTTGGGTGTTTTTAGCTGTGTGTTTTGGGTCATTGTCCTGTGCAAGACCCATGACCTGTGACTGAGACCCAGCTTTCTGCCACTGGCCAGCACATTTCTCTCTAGAATCCCTTGATAGTCTTGAGATTTCATTGTACCCTGCACAGATTCAAGACACCCTGTGCCAGATACAGCAAAGCAGCCCCAGAACATAACAGAGCCTCCTCCATGTTTCACAGTAGGGACAGTGTTCTTTTCTTGATATGCTTCATTTTTCCGTCTGTGCACATAGAGCTGATGTGCCTTGGCAAAAAGTTCCATTTTTGTCTCATCTGTCCATAGGACATTCTCCCAGAAGCTTTGTGGCTTGTCAACATGTAGTTTGGCATATTCCAGTCTGGCTTTTTTATGATTTGTTTTCAACAATGGTGTCCTTCTTGGTCGTCTCCCATGTAGTCCACTTTGGCTCAAACAACGACGGATGGTGCGATCTGACACGGATGTTCCTTGAGCATGAAGTTCACCTTGGATCTCTTTAGAAGTCTTTCTGGGCTCTTTTGGTACCATTCGGATTATCCGTCTCTTTGATTTGTCATCAATTTTCCTCCTGCGGCCACATCCAGGGAGATTGGCTACAGTTCCATGGATCTTAAATTTCTGAATAATATGTGCAACTGTAGTTACAGGAACATCTAGCTGCTTGGAAATGGTCTTATAGCCTTTACCTTTAACATGCTTGTCTATAATTTTCTTTCGAATCTCCTGAGACAACTCTTTCCTTCGCTTCCTCTGGTCCATGTTGTGTGTGGTACATACCATGTCACCAAACAACACAGTGACTACCTGGAGCCCTATATATAGGCCCACTGACTGATTACAAGATTGTAGACACCTGTGATGCTAATTAGTGGACACACCTTGAATTAACATGTCCCTTTGGTCACATTATTTTCAGTATTTTCTAGGGGTACCATCATTTTTGTCCAGGCCTGTTCCATGAGTTTATTTTTTAAAATAATTCTGTTGAAGCATGGTTGAAAAGCAATGTCTGACTTTCATTGGTTAACATTCATAGAATTTTTTAAAATTATTACTTTTGTCAGATTAAAGTTATTTATGTGACCATTGTGAGTTTTTCTTTCATAGACCGAAGGGTACCAACAATTTTGTCCACGTGTGTATGCCCAAACTAGAGCCATAGCCGATGAGCTTTTTAGATTTGAGTGTTTGAACTCAAGTAGGGCTGTAGCTATTGAATATTTTAGTAATCGAGTATTCTACCAAAAATGTAATCGATTAATCGAGTAATCGGGTAAAATGCACTTTTGCTTAATTAAACAGCCATGTAAAATATATAAGATAAACGTTTATACTACTTTTATTACTTTTAAAATTCTACTTTTATTTTTATTTAGTTTATCAAAAATAAACATTGTCATTATTCACAATACAAAGAATAGCTTATACCCCTATCTCACCTATGCGGTTTGACTGCGAGTCATAGATGTATGTGAGATGCAGTGTTAGGCACCGTGAGCCACCGCGACTGCCCGCCGACGTTCCGCAAAGTTCTGCAAGGTCCGCCCAAAAAAATTAAACATGTTTAAACATGTTTTTAAGGCGGCTTTAACATATTTAAGTTTTCGCGCAGAAAGATGGAAACGTAGGTGAGATAGGGGTATTAAAGTTGACTGAGATTAATTAAGTGCATTACAGCACCATACATTCTTATTTTAAAGCCTTTTCTCGGACACAAAAAAAAAGTTTTTCAAATAACTTTAAGGATAAAAAACTAAGGCACATATTAAAATAAATAATTATAAAAAAACACTAAGTTGTGCAACTAAAAGTTTCAAAATCTACATCTCAGGCATAACATAAGCCTTTATGGACAATTTCTGTCATTTTCTCTTGCTGCTTTCTTCTTCTCTTGGCCTCGCGATAATTTTATTGCTCCCTTCCATTTTGCAGCCCGCAACAGAGCGCTCCCTCAAATCAATACACAGCTAACTGTTTGCGTCTCCTTCTGCATTGTGGGTGACGTAAGCGCTTCTTCTTCGTTGGTGTTTACTGGCGGCTTTGAGATGTGTGGGATAGGTGTCTCAATCAAGGAATTGAGTGAAGTTGATGAAACCAGTGATTCTGGAGCCACCACACTGATCCCATGTATTAAGCAGCACATCTCTTCCTTGAGAGGATTACTTTAAAAAAATTCTTCCTAAACAACAGTTTTCAGTATGATTTGGTTATGGATCCATTCAGTGCAGCAGGTTGATATATTTTGGTATTTTATTTTATTTATTGACTATGACCATTTATTATACTGTATTCTCCAACAGTCTTTGGTGCATATTTCACACAATAAGCTGCAATCTTACCTTAAGGTTTGGCCCTGCCCCCAAGCTGGTTTTTTTGTCTGGGACTCCACGGGCTGACTACCACGCAGACGCCTTTTGCGGCTTGGTGCCACATCCGCAATGTCATTTAGACTGTCATCCATTGGGTTACTTGCCAGCACTTCCAAAAAACAATTCATAAAAATGAACTGATGACTCTTGTGTCTTTTAATAAAGAGTGCAAAACATTATAGTTTCACAATTTAACTTAATTGTTTATTGTGCGTGTGGCCAAAAGCATTGAGACAAATGGCCCAGTCACCTGAGTGTATGTAAATTTCTGACCCATTGGAATTGTGCTATAGTGAGTATATATTATATTGTGAAATAATAAGTGACGTAAACAATTGTTGAAAAATGTCCTTGTGTCATACATAAAATAGATGTCCTAACCAGCTTGCCAAAACAATAGTTTGTAATGCTAAGTCTGTGGTGCGGTTTTAAATATTTTTTAAGTGTATCTGAATTCAGCTGTATACACACACACCAATAAGCAATAACAATAAAGTTACTTCCCTAATATTGTGTTGGTCCCTACCGTATCACAAATACAACTGTGAACCAACACCTCTAAAGGTGTTCCGTGGTATATGGCACCAAGGTGTTAGCTAACCCTATAAGTCATGTAAGCCAAGTCAGGTCAACACCTTTTTTTTCCCGGCATGTTTCTCAACCCATTCCTAAATGATATGCAGTGTGGAAAGGAGCGTTATCCTGCTAAATAAAGAAAGGCTTTATTTCTTAGCGGAACACTGCCCATAGAATCAGACTGTCATTGCTAGTACGGTCCTTCCTATAGTGCATCCTGGAGCCATCTACACTGAACACCAGCAATCCAGCTGTGTAGTCTTGCCTTGAATCTTACAGCATCTGCTGCTTAAAGCATCTGCTGCTATTGTCTTGGTGACAGATACCACAGCACACCTTCAGAGACTTTGTGAAGTGTATGTTTTAATGGGCCAGTTTTGGTAGCACAAGGAGGACCGATACACAGGTTGTCTTCATTTTATGGCTGAGCGTTTATACACTGAGAACTATAAACTATGAAATGTAATTTTAACCAACCTTGACTGCTAGGTTTAAAATTCTGAGAAGTTGGATCATCATTGCTCTCCTCATCTGTGGTGCTTCCATAGTCACTCTTTTCAAGTTCATCATCTGTATGTTCATTTCCCCCACGAGAGTCCACCCCTTTCTTCCGTCTAGGAGTAGGAAAGAAAAAAGAAAGAAAAAAAACTAACATATCATAGTGAATGGATGACTGCACTACTTAAATGGGATATAACCGGGTCAGCAATTTAAAAGCCACAATAACAGTATCTATTGTCCTTTGATGGACAATCATTGTTTTAAAATCCACTGGACCAAAAAATGCATATTAATAGTGTTTGAATAATAGCTGGTTCAGACACAATGTTTGAGTTAAACACTGAGAGGGCCCTCCCCAAAACTTACAAAGCCACAAGGGATAATGAAATAATGCAATCAAAATGTAATAAAAGTCAAAAGTTTTACAGTATAGGTTTAAAAATATAATTTAATACGTTTAACGATTTAGCATTGTCCATTACGCAATTACAACCATTAAAAAAAAAACTGCCCTCATTTTGACAGGCTCAAAAGAAAACTGGACAACTAATAAATTAACTGGACAACTTAGTAATAAATCATCTACATGGAAAGTTTCTCTCATTTCCTTTTGATTCTGTAAAGCTGCTTTACGACACTTTGTTAAAAACGCTATATACAGTAAATAAAACTGGAGTAAAGTGAAGTGACAACTAACTGGTAGTGTGATACACACGTTGTAAACCAGATATGACCTGTTTTAGTTATTTCTTAACTTAAGAACTTAACTTAACTAGATAACTAAGTAGATAAAGAATCTAGTATTAATTGTTGGATTTGCATCTCTCAGCTGTTCACTCCATTTAGTGAAGAAATGGAGACTCCAGCAAAGTCACTACCATGTCTGGATAAATTCAAATGATGGTAGGAGATAACAAACTCCTCGGATGTAGCTCCAGCCTGTCTATCCCGATTTCAACAGCTACAAGTGGACTACAAACCATGCAAAAGTCACACTGCTACTCAGAAGTCTTGGTCATGATGGACAAATTTCCAAGAGTGGCGGAAGACTTTCCGGCAAGACGAGCTATGCAAACAGCAAAAGTGCTGGTGAAAGACCCTTAGGGGACTTCAAAATGTCAGAGACTCACCACAGTGGTTGCACTTTAGAGGAGCAGTCTACAAAGAAGTATGCCTAAAATAAAATTTTTATTTCATTTATTGCATAAATACTGTCTTTTTCATTAGATTTCATATTTTTATAATCACAATATTTAACAATGATACTGTACAGTACATCACATCACTGTTTATCATATACCTTTAAAAATACCATTATTAAAAGGTTTTGATAAAGATGTTTTCGCAGTAGATCCTTGAATAGTTTAAGGGGAAGTTTGGATTATATATGTACAGCATTTATTCTATATAATAATTTTCCCAATTATCACAAATACTGCAAATAATTATATAACGGTACAATAATATTACACGGCCCAACAAAAAACTTTTTGTGAAACATAAATTAAATGTAAACATAAAAGCTTTTAAAAATGAAATATCCAATTGTTACTTTTAGTGACTCCATGAAATAAACCATGTCTTACAAACTGCATGTTCCGGATCATTCTCCTAGACAGTGAAATATTTCAACTGTCAAATATTGTCCTGAAAACAAGTTGTCACAGTTGTCTCTGTTATGTAAGACAATAGTAACAATAATACTATTAAATGTTATTTAATAGTATTATACAATTGGATGTTTCCACCTATTGGATATTTCCCAGAACTGCCACTGGATATTGATGCAACAGCTAATAACATTGGCCACTAGAATCACAGAATGTCATTTTATTTCCTGTCAGCTGATGCCAGTCCACAAAGCAAACATCAGCTGAGACCAAAGAATAAATCACTATTGTTACTGTAATTCATATATTGCCAAATATCAATTTTGCACTGCAAAAGAGTACATCATCTTGTATATGTATTATTACCTGCATTTTTCATCTTGTATAGTGTCCTCCAGCCCTTTGATGCTCTCCTGTAAAGTGCGGATCTTGGCCTTCTTTCCATTAAGAATTAGCACAAAGCGATTGTACAACTCTTTTTCCAATGTCTCCTTTTCTTTGATATATCTCTTCATTCTACAGAAAAAGAAATGTCAGACAGTCATGTTCTTTCACTGTCAAAAATACTTGTGTGTAAAAAAAAGATTTCTGTACTTCTGTGTTTTGTCCAAAATCTGGATTCCAAAACCTACGGCCACGACAGCTTACAGATAAGAAATTTGGAAGCAAAAATGCGTGATTTACATTTTTTGTGCAGTGATTAGTTTTCGTGGTCAGAGGGTGTACCTGCTGCCTAGAACAATATACAGTACACGCATATATACGCGCACACACATACACACATATATACACACATACATATATACACGCACACAGATATACATACACACACACACACACACACACACACACACACACACACACACACACACACACAGATATACACACACACACACACACACACACACACACACACACACACACACACACACACACACACACACACACACGCAGAGATATACACACATTGATGCATAGTTACTTCTAATACTATAAATTGAACAAAAATCAAAACATTATTATGGCACTGGGCAAATGTTTGGGCACCCTAAGAGTTCCAGAGTCTCAGATTCTTTTTACAAGGTTTCAGACCTTAATCACCTCGTTGGATCTGATGCATGGCAACAGCTGTCATTAGTAAATGCCAATTTCAAAGCTTTAAAAATACTTTGACTCTTCAGACTTTGTACACACACTTGCAGACACTCAACAACCATGGGTTCCTCTAAGCAGCTGTGTAAGACTCTGTGAAAGTGATGCAGCAAAGCGTTGTCAGCATGCAGTTTACAAGTGTGTGTGTGTGTGCAGTACTGTGGACAAAAAGGTTGGGTGGTTTAGGCAGGTGTGGGGAAGAGGAGAATGAGAATAAGAGAAGTATGTAAGTAATGATTTACTCTGAGGTGATATGTTCCTGCTCGTTCCTCAGTCTCTGGTTCTCCTTCTGCATGTTGTATTTCTTTGCTTTTAGACGAGCACTTCGCTCTAAGCCATAACTAATAAGCTCCTTTATGACTTTAGTGGGCTCTGGCACAGGGAGTAGTTCTACCATACCAAACTTGAACTGAAACAAGAAAAAGAGAATAAACTGTTCATGTGCTAGGAAATCACATGATCCATACAATCCATAATGATGATTATCATAAATTATGCCAGTATTATAAACATTGATACCAGAATATCTAAATGTGCTAAGATTTTTTTTACCAATATTATCATTTATATTTTGCAGAGTACTGTATATTAGCTAAAACACAGATCTTCATTCAGGCTGAAAGTTTTGTAATGCTTTATACTAATAATTGATAATTAGGGAAGGAAAAATAATACCATTCATATATCATGATATACAATAATCACTATATGAATCGATTAGTCACACAATATCATTTAACCAAATACTACAAGTGCTATATGTAATATTTTGACCCTGTACTGATTTTAGAAAACACAAAATGATAATTTTAAACAAACATGTATAAAGTGTATTGTACGAGGGGGTATGAAAAAATTCAGAGATTAGTTCTGTTTATAAGCTCTGTTTTTTCGCCATGTATATTCTCTCTCAGACGCCTTAAAACCTCCCAGTAGAATTCGCTATTGACGGTCTGGCCCCTGGGGAACGAATTCTTGATGCACAATGCTACAAATGTTGAAAAAGACTGCGGAACTGCTTTTACTTTTTTCGGTTGTGGAGATGAAGGGCTCTTCTACTGTGATACGGTCATACTCATACAGCCAAAATGGTCCTTGTCTACGGCACGCTGATGGAGCTCTTGGCAGACTTCAACGCAATGTTCCTTCTGCTTCTGCCAGGGACGAACTTTGCAGCAACACAGCGCATGTTTTTGTCCAGTTTTGTGCAGAATTTCACATTTGTTCTTTGTTCTATTGTTGTCCATGATAAAATAACAGGCATGGTAACGCATGTGGTCAGAATAGCATCAGTTGCACAGCTCCTGATGTACACAGACTTTTGAAGGTTGGCAGCATAATGTATATAATGTATATACATTTTTGACTGTGTGTGTGTTTGGGTGTACAGCCTTATGCTGCCATCTCTTGGCGAGTTACAAACCTAGTCTCGAATATTTTTGATACCGCCTCGTAAAATCTTTCTGCCACATTGTAAGACAAGTTTAAAATAAAAAAAATTGGAAACCCAATATAGCCATGACCATGTTCATAACGATGTATGTAAATTTCTGATCGCAACTGAATATACACTACTATGCATTAAATATATACATACAGCATAATATACATTATGCTGTATGTACAGTATATTTATATGAACGTATGGTGTAACCATTAAGTGACTAAGCATACCTTAAGTATGCATTATCTCTCCTGTCTGTTCCATCCTGATGCCCTACTTCTGTAGAAGATTTATACATTGTGGCAGTAAGATTATGCTGGACTGGTTAAATGAAAATACTTACTCATGATCTAACCAATGTTTAAGTAAACACACACACGCACGCAAAAACGGGTAAAGATTTTAGAAAAAGAGTTAAATAGTTAAGGCTAAAAATTATTTCGATCAGCTTTAATGTTATCTGTGATATTATTATTGCCTGTCCCAAGTACATGTCTGCCTGTCTTGCTGTACGGCAGAACTCTCTGCTTAACTTACTAATACAAATAAATACAAGTATGAGTATCTTATGCCTTGTTTACACTTTATGCCTTGTTTAAAGAAGTTGTACTTCTTTTGTACATGAATTTTACTCACCATATTGATTTCACTGGTGCAGGTTAAACTTAAAGCAGACATCCAAGTATTACAAATGTTTCAATAAATTCTGTCCAATTTTGTGATGCTGGCTTATTAATCCAATTGCTACTGCATATTATTTCTAGGACTAAAATTGCCTAAACAGTTTTTTACCCAAGTCTCAAATGTTGATAACTTGAAAACATGCCACTCACCGACATGTCACTCTGTACTTTCTCATAAGACAGCTGTAACATAGGACTTCCGGATTGGTTGGGTGCGAGATGAAAACTGTAGCTCTGGTCGGTTTGTCCCACGCCAGTCAGAATCAGCTGTAGGTCATTGACATACCTTTCTCTTGGCATCTCCACCTCCTGGGCCTCCCTGGTAACATCCTCCTCCAATACTAATGATAGCACACAAAGTTACAGATGCATGTAATTGATGTGAGGAATGGAATTATGTCGAGGCAACTAATGCAATATCAGTAAATGAATATACCTTCACCACTCCATGCAGAAACACCATCACAGAGCAGAACAACAAAACCGGCTCCCAGGTCTTCAGCCCATTCTAACCTGAGGTAGTACGTGCAATCAGGTTCAGACGCTACAGATATTTTACGAACAGTGACCTTCATGGCTAATTGTTAAAACCTTGGAACCTTGGAACGGTTAAAACCTTAAAACCGTGGCTTGTTAAAGACCTAAAAGAAAAATAACAAAAATGTCATGAGATGAAATAATTATATCCATACAGACCACAATACTCATATTTTTAACCTTTCACACGTCTGACTGTCTTTGTACTGATCCTTTATTCGATTTGAACAAAAAGGGGCAATGGTCCCAACGCACGACAAGATTCTACTGAGGTGTCGAAACCCAAAAGGACGTACTAGATACCATACTGGAACCATATACAGAGCTAAAATGCTTGAAAGCTTTAGTTGGATGAATGATTAATTGAAACACATAAATATGATGTCAAAATTATTTCACAAAGATATTTGTAATGGAGATAAGAATACTGGAATTGCTCAAACCCATCATTCACAGTATGAGAAATCCCATAAGCCTCTCTCTTAAGATTATTGTACATGCAGAAGCCTTTATGTGTCTTCAATAGCATTAAAATAAGTAGGGTTTAATCCTGAGAGGAAAACCCTGCACCTTTAGTCACCTAACACAGGAGAATTTGCTTCAGCCCCAAGAATGACTGAGAGATAAGGTCTAAGGAACTTTGCGGTCCCTGCAAGTCAAATATAGACGTCATAAAAACAAACAACTGGCAATGGACTTCAAACGTACAACCTAAATCTCCTGAAATGGCCGAAATAACCCGAACATGTCTCAACTTTCCTCACGCTCAACACTGTAATGCCCTTGTTTGTGTCCTGAGCCCTGCTGTACTCAATGTACACCAATGACTGCAATGCCACTTCCAACTACCGCGGTGAAGTTGGTTTTATATTGGACATTCACCACACATTCAAGATTATCCCTTCAATATCTTGCGAAATAAACACAAAAATGACAAATTGCATATTTTCTTACTCTGGTGTGGACAGAGAAGCTACTACAAATAAATATACTTTTAGATCTTCGCCTGTACAGCCTGCTGGAGCTAAATCTTTCAGAAACGCTGCTTACCGGCGCTTTATAGAGATGGAGTCACTAAGGGACCGTCTAAAAAGTGCATGACCAAGACCCAACCGTTTGTTTACAGAAGAATAGACAAGATTACAGAGAAATTCCTCACAGGACATCAAACATAATACACTGCTACAGTATGGATTATTTGTTTATTTATTTGTTTGTTTAATTGATTAATAATTATTTTAATGTACATTTAAAAATAAATGATGACAGACGATTCTTGTGCTAATAAAACAGATAATTTGTTAAATTAGAGTCAGGGTCTTTTTTAATTATTTAAAAAAATTATAATAATAATTGTAAAGGTATGTATGAAAATGAATGCACTTTGGTAAAGACTGAGTTGCAAAAAATGACAAATCAACAAAATTCAATAACTTTTTTCAATAACCAACTGGACTATCACCCACTCTATCATTGCTAATAACTACAACCATTCTCTTTGCAATATTCAGTTTAATATTTTTTTATCAATTTTTTATAAAAAAAATATGAATGTTCAATAGCTTTTTCTTTATGTGGATTACACATGTAAAACCAATTGTACTATAATCCACTCTATTGTTGCTAATAAGTACAAACATTCTTTTTTCAATATTCAGTTTAATAGTTTTTTTAAATAATTTTTTTATTTAAAAAACTATGAATTTTCAATAGCTTTTTTGTCATGTGGATTACACATGTAAAACTAAGTGTATTATAATCCACTCTATCACTGCTACAACCATTCCATTTGCAATATTCAGTTTAATAATTTTTTTATAAATAAAAAAATAATAATAATGAATTTTCAATAGCTTTTTCATTATGTGGATTACACATTTAAAACCCATTGTACTATAATTCACTCTATCATTGCTAATAACTACAACCATTCGCTTTGCAATTTTCAGTTTAATAGTTTTTTTTATAAAAAGAATTATGAATTTTCAATAGCTTTTTTGTTATGTGGATTACACATTTAAAACCAACTGTACTATAATCCACTCTATTGTTGCTAATAACTACAACCATTTTTTTTCAATATTCAGTTTAATAGTTTTTTAAATATTTTTTTTAATAAAAAATATATAAATCTTCAATAGCTTTTTCGTTATGTCGATTGCACATGTAAAACCAACTGTACTATAATCCACTCTATTGTTGCTAATAACTACAACCATTGCCATATCACGGTCACGTCAAATAAACACAATGATGAAGGTCCGTTGTGCGTATTTACCGCGTTGGTTTACCGCGTTTAGTTTGCAACCCTACCTGAATACACCAAAGCAGAAAATATTTATATTTAGGATTGTGACGTTTTCTTAGATTTTTTCCTGGTTGGAAATTACAAGTTGCGAAATAGAGTCGAAAGCATTACTGTATATATTACACACACGTTTCTGACATACAACAGAACGTTTTAATGTTTCTAAATTATGAACATTTTCCCACATTGAGAACCCGCTGCATTTAACATAAGGAATTTGCTCAATGACTTTGCTCAAATAAACATTATATCAAATTTCTCCATATAAAATATAAGCAGTAATTACCTACCAGATAAATGTTCTGATGAAGTGTCTGGTGTTGATATTTTAAATAGAACTAGCCCAGTTAGCTACATCAGCTAGAAGTTAGCTACATCACATCGCATCTTTGGTGAATTTTCTGTGCGCCCTATCGGCACCCGTAGCTGCGTCATTTCCTCCTTACACAGGAAGTGTGAGGTGGCTGGTCAACGCTTACAAAATGGTAAGGTATTGAATGTTGTTTTTTGTTTTCTTCCTAAAATGCTAGTAGGTTAATGTTTCCGTTACAATTCCTACAAGGTGTTTTTTTTTTATCATTATAGAAAAAAAACCACAGACGTAAAGAACTTAACCAGTGACCGTTAATGTTGACTTCAAGCTGGTTTAAATGTGTGTTTAGAGGTTTGACAATATCAGCACTCTAGTCATATAGACTTAAAGTAATCGAAATGCAAGACACTTCAGTCTGAAGCATGGTTTAATTAACGTTAGAAGCTGCAGTATGCAGTTGCGGTGTCTGTACAAACTGCAATTCATCGTACTGATTTTTTTAGCAGAATTGTTAAACACATTATAATATGTGAAGGTAAAATAGTTAATAGAATTGATTCTGCACATTTAAATTAACTTACATAAGAATAAGATTCACATAGATCTGCGTCACGTGACTGTTAAAAGGGCGCTGGGTTTAGACTTTAAGGTAGAAATATGAAGTTTTTTTTTTTTTTGGAATTTCTGCTCAATAATAGATGAACGGTATGTTTCTTTATATGTTTGATATGATATGATATGTTATGATATGTTTATTGTAAACCTTATCCTAGATAAGAAATAATGGCACCCTATCATGGGTAATCTAGTTGCCCGTATATTTTATGGACCTATTTTAGCTATTTAGTTTTTTGAAGGTGGCATCGTAGTATAGGTAGTAATGCCTTGGGGAGTACAAAAATATGCTGGGAGGCTTTCGTGCATTCCCATGGTAGAGCATGCCAAACTGAGACAACGACTACTTCGTTGTTTAATGGCGGTTGGAAGTAGGTTGCCTTGTCTAGTGCCATATCTAGCCTTTCTTTTTGGTGTTTACTGAACTGTTATGAATTTGTCTGAGAAATTTTAACAGTAAACACTACCATACACAGTGTAGTATATGTAGTATTTTAGTATTTGCAGAGTTGGGATTAGCAATTATATCCAGTTTGCTCCACCTGCTGTATGAGAGGATTTTACCAGCATTCTAGTCATGATGTTAACACACAACAAAAAAAAATTGGCATATTTGGAGATTCTATGATCCATTATAAAGAGGTACGAACAACCTACAAAGTCTACAACCACCCAACAAACTGCTAAGATCCCACTTGGAGTAACTTACAAACTTACACAATGTTTTTATTTAGCCAGAGATTAATAGCCCCTTCTTTTTCCCTAAAAGAGCTCAAACCCACTCTCAGCCTGTTTTTTTTTTTGCATCTATATTTTTAATGTATGTAGAAATGCTCTTGTTTTCCCTTTTTTTATTGCAGATGTAACTTGTTTAAACATTTTTGTGATCTCAATATTTTTTTTTACACACTTCCACAAAGATTGCAATTCAGCACCATCATTGCAGGTTTTTGTGACATATTTGACAGTTCTTAACCATATTCCAGTAGTTTAGTAGTTTCAGCAATCTCATTAATTGTTTGCTTGGTTTGAAGCAGGCCAAAAACGTAAGTCTTCTGAAACATTTTAACAACTTCTCTAAACCCAGGGGATATGTTTTCTGACCCGTATGTTTAGAAATGAGAAGCTTCTCACTGCGTTAGTTAGGGTTTAAAGAATTGTTGTCAGTAATTATTCAAATAACACCTATAATAAAAAATTTCATACTAAAATCCAAAGGGTGACTTTATTTATTTGTGTTAGTTATTTTTTTGGCCTGACATTGTATAAGGAAAAATAATGTGTTGCATTTCAAGTGCTGTAAATATAGATGCAAGCACCAATTAAGGTGTCCAAGCATTTTCTGTCCCCACTTTGCAATTGCAATTTTTTTAAATACTTGCTCTGAAAGGAAATTTAGACACAAACTTTATCAACTTCCAGTCCTGCATTCTGATTGACTAGGAAAATACAGTTTCATTCAAAGCTACAGACATTAATACAGCGTGATTGGAAAAAGAGTGAAACAGGAGGAAATTCAGACATACTGACATTTGTGCTGAGTATTTCAGCAGCATTAGCAGACATGCATGTAATTTGGTGACCTCTAAGACTTAACTCAGAGCATAATAGTTCCACTTTTATTTCAGTTTTTTTTTATTCTTTTAACTGGCATAATTTCTTAATTTTATTTAGGGATGCACCAGTGCCCCTTTTTGTCAGTCTGAATATGAGCAAAAGTACGTCCATTTGGGTATTTGCCGATATAGAGTACAAATATGAGTGTGGTATTTTGCCAGAGAGTAAAATCCTTATTGGCCCACATTTAGTTAAACTGCTGAGAGACCTGCAGTGTAAATTTGCAAAAAGTAACTTTGTTTAAATCTTGCCCAGTTATTGTACAGTACGTACAGTGTGAGCAGAGATTAAAACCTATAGTGTGAGTTTTTATCATACATAATCAATAAAATCACAAGTGTCTGCCAGTTATTAAATATGTAAAATATGTAACATTTTCTTCTGGGATAAAGTAGATGACCTGCCCAAGCCTCCTTCCTTTTTTCCTTAATGAATTAAATTAAGAACATTTTCTGAAACTTGCTATTTGGTCATATTATTTGTTAGTTAAAAACAAACCAAAAATAGTTATTTTTTAGTTGTTGTTGTACATCAGCCCTGCTTTTTCAGGATTTCCCTGCCATAGTGGTAAGGTTAACTATAAAATAAATAAATGTGGTGTAGAATACACCCAATTCCAGTTTAAACATGAATATGTCTCAGATGTTTTAGGGTTCGTTTGTGACCTTTTTGGATTGTGACCTTAATTATGTTTCTTTTATTTTTTCTTCTGAGCTATATTGCGGTGGAGATTGTACCACACAGAAACATAAAATTTTCTTACATGGTGCAAAATTACTCGTGCCAGTCTATGAGGGATAAGTGGCTTAGTCTAATGGAGGCACGGGGCAGCATTTTTATGTTTTGTCCTATATGTGTCAAAATTGTATGTCCTATAGCAAAAGATTTTGCCCCTGATTCCTTAACTTGTACCATTTTTTTTTTTTCAAATTTATTTATTTTTAAACTATTTTAAGCTTTAAATAGTTTTGTTCATTAGGAATAATACATGTAAGACATTTAAAAAAAATTTATTGAATTAAAATGGTTGAAAAAGAAGCAAAATGGTCTGCTAATAGAATAAGAAATTTTCAAACGAATAAGAAAAATTTGCTAAATATTTTAATTTGAAAAATTAGATATACATTCAATAGTCTAATATTTGGTTTACGGTAACCTTAGCAAACGTTAGATAAATTAGCAGAGTTGCCACAGATTAAATTTACTCATTTGTATGAACTAATGAGAATTATTGCCTGCCTACTGTTTCATGAGAAATGTTAGAATGCCATGAAACATGATTAATAATTAATCATTAATGATCATTAAAATGATCATTAATCATTTTCGGAGTAGCTTAACATGATTAATAATTAATCATGTGTCTCAATTTTTTTGCAGTCTGCCATATTCAATTTCCAGAGCTTACTCACAGTCATCTTGTTGCTTATCTGCACCTGTGCCTACATAAGAGCTCTAGCACCAAGTCTGCTTGACAAGAACAAAACAGGGTATGTATCTGATGTCTTTACTACAAGGTTATTATATACTGTATCTTACAGCAATTACTTGGTCGGGTGTTGTTTAAGTTTGTTGAGGTAGGGTGAAGTGTGTATTTGTTTCATGCGGCAACATTTTTCAAATCACTTTTTCACAGGTTTCTTGGGATATTCTGGAAATGTGCAAGAATAGGTAACTATTTTCTACAGAGCATTACGAATGATGATTAAAATTGTTATTAAACTAAGTATTATATTTTCTATTTTATGTCTTCTAATATGTTTAGGTGAAAGAAAAAGTCCTTATGTGGCCATTTGCTGTATCATCATGGCTTTCACCATTTTATTTTCGGAGTAGCTACAGCCTGAATAAATGTTTGAACAGACGTCTCCACACCAACACATTTATAACTTCTCAATTGTTTTTAGATTGCCTGTTCTGTTTACCACAGTATTTAAGTATCTTGTTTTCCTGCCTTTATGGACTCTTTTTTTTATCAATATTAAATAATGTGTGTTCTTGCTAATAAAAAATGTGTGGGATTTTAGGAAGAAGATGATGTAACTTGCTTTGCAGTCATTCTGGTCCAAGTCAAGTCTTGAGTCTTTAAGCTTGAGGCTTTAATTCAAGTCCATACTTAACAGAATTTACATGAGGGTATATGGGGAATTTTAAGTGTGTAGAATTATAACAAACAGTATTGATTACAGAAAAGTAAAGAAAACAATAGATCAGTTTTGTGCATTTGTTGCATTTTTTAATATATAAAAAGAAAGGCTAGCCATGAGGCATAAAAAATATTTTGTTTGGATCTACACATTTTTCCACACATAACGAAACCTTAAGGTCCACCAAGAGAATCCTTCTGTAGTCCCGACTTATTTTTCTTTACAATTTTTGAAGAAAAGAACAAAGAAATAAACAAAAAACCCAATGATAGTCACAAGGCCACATTGAGTTTCATTCATTAATTTCATTGTTTGTTCTCCTCTGATTTTTTTTTTTTTTGGTTTAGTTTTTTTGAGGGACACCATTCTGTGTAAAGCCTAGAGTGTTGTGTGTAGAATTCCTAGATCATCAGCATTTTCTGACATGCCCTAATCAGCCCATCTATTACCACTCGATCCCTCTCAAGATGTGGATACAACCTATATTAAGTTGTCATGGTAAATCAGTGACCCAGCTAAAGTACAACCATTCTTTACAGGACTCTTTACTGTGTACAGGTTAGGCTTGGGAAAGAATGTGCTCTGCAGATCCTTTAAAAGTCTTATAATGTTTGAAATTTTAGGAAGGTGTCATTAAATTTAATCTGCAGCAAAATTAATTAGCTTGTCTATTTCATTTGTATGTTTTAGTTCATATGTATTTTGTCTCACAACAATAATGCTTTTCCCCATATCCAAAACTTTTGTTTGTTTGTAAAATGAACTAGGGAGTGTACACTCTGCTTTTTAACAAATCATATCTTAACCTAAAAAAACATGCTCATCCAGACGCAGTGGCGGGAAAAACAAGCGCATGATGCTGCAAGCAAGCAATACAGGCTCAGCTGTGGGTACATCTAGATACAATGAGAAGTGGTTGGAGGATGGCATATACTGAGGCAGGCTGAAGAAATCCAGCAATTTTTTATGAAGCATAAAGTATGTACTAAGTACTATCAAATGTTTCAACGTACTATGCCTGTCAAGTCTTCTTATTTCCTGCTACTTCTAGTTGTAGGCTGTATACTGTATAATAGAAATTATTTGTCTACAGTACTATGAATATGTCCGCTCTATCAAAGTTTTCAGGCCCTAGGATCATTGGCCTCAGTAAATCAATAAAATTTAACAATACTGTATAATTTAATCTAATTTATCATTGTCTTTTGCCAGTTTAATTATGTTTTTTCCATTTTTAGAAGTATTAAAAGTAATTTCATTTAGACCTTAGAATGTGCAAATGAGAGTGAGCGTTCTACATCAGGTAGCTTAATCTAGATCAATGCAAACATTCAGGCATCAGGCAGCAAAGTTTTAGTCCAGAACAGGCCACTTTGCTGCTACACCACTATTCTTAAATGGAATAACAGTGGGCTCTCTGTAGGCGGCACATAAAATACTGCACTCCCATCTATCATGTGATTCTATATACTTGAATGAGAAACGTCGAGTGATCCAGTGGACTATTATAGCTACCATGACCATTTTCACTGCAGACATGCTTGAAATTGCAATTGAGCATGGAATTAATATTGTGGGCAAGCGTTCTAAATTTTACTAAATGATCATTTAAGCATTAGTTTGCTGTAAATATCACTATATCTGTCAGTGCACTATCCTTACAAAATAGTGAATGTTTTGATCTGGGTCATATGACTGCAAGAGCTCTATAGTAATGTTACATCCATGAACGGTGCAAACAAGCTGTATATTCTTTTTTTTATCGTATGTTTGTGTTACAACATTCCACTGTGTCCCCCATTATATTTGAGGATTCCACCCTTGTATATGGTAATGGATTATAATAGCAGCCATTATGAATTTTACGATACTCTCACACCCTGGAAAACTTTTCAGTAAAATCGGCCGATGGTTTTGACTGTTTTCTGTGTGGGTTAATACTAATGTGCTATTTACTTTAAACTATTCCGCCCTAAACTTTATGCAAGAGGCAAGAATATTTTATGATAATTTCCTTAAATATATCTTGATTATGTACAAGTATAATACTTTGGGATTTACTATAAGCTGTTGTAGACTGTAAAATTCGGCCAACCAAGTATAATGCCTTAAATGTTTTATTATACATTTCCAATGAAACTCTGGCCACCACAGTTGCTGATAGTTTTCTGTGAAATGGAACTTTGCAATAAAATACACTAATAAATCATACAGTTGCACTGTGTTTATCACTGGAACAAACTCTAATTTGGTTCACAGTATGTTTACAACATTCCAAGTTGTAAACCTGGAGTGTGCTTTAGGATCAATGAAGTATCTATCTATCTATCTAAAAATATTTAATTATAGCTTCTCTTCTGAAAGGTAATTACGATAAGCACCATATACAGTGTTTGTGCATTTAGGCCAATTTTGGTTTAATCTAACTAGAGCACCTCCCTCCACATGTTTGCTGTGTTCCCTACATGGCCTGTCGCAAATTGCAAACAGGACTTCTTTTTTTCAACAATGGCTTTCTTCTTGCCACTTTTCAATGAAGGCCAGATTAGTGGAGTGCATGACTAATAGTTGTCCTGTGGACAGATTCTCCCACCTGAGCTGTGGATCTCTGCAGCTCCTCCAGAGTTACCATGGGCCTCCTGGCTGCTTCTCTGATTAATACTCTTTTTGCCTGGCCAGTTGAGGTGGACAGCCATGTCTTGGTAGGTTAGCAGTTGTGCCTTACTCTTTCCATCATTTTTCAGATGTTGGATTGACCAGTGCTCTGTGAGATATTTAAAGCTTTGGATGTTTTTATTTTTATTTTTTATAACCTAACCGCTTTAAGCTTGTCTGTTGTGTTCCTTGGGCTTCATGATGATGTTTTTACACTAATGTTCTAACAAACCTGAGGGATTATACTGAGATTAAATTACACACGGGTGGACTTTATTTAATAATTAGGTGATTTCTGAACGCAATTGATTCCACAGGATTTTTCACAATGTGCAAAAGTTCAAAGGGTATAAATACATTTGCAAGTATTCCCGTTTATACCATTTCTTACTGTGGTTTAAAAGTGCTAATTTAAAAGTCCTAAATTCCCTTACAAATCAGGGAATTTAAAAAAGTGAGGTAGCAGTGATATGACAGTTTGATAATTTAAATAAGCTGATTTATAAACTGCACCTTTTTGATGCTGTCCTTTGTTTATTGTTTCTAATGTTATGTATTTAATGTCTGTTTAAAGAAAAGAAGAAAAAGATATAAGATATAAGATAAAGCTATGGATGCAAATGATACAACAGCAAAAATGAATCAGTAGTGGTGAGTAAATTCTTTGACACAAGACCAATTTTAGGTGTTGCAATAGCCTTGTAGTAGCCTTGCCCATATCTTCATTCATCATTCATTCTTCTTTACCAAGTATGCAGACGAGAGGCATGGCAAGTTTAGACAGATCATACAGCTATTTAAGCTCTAACAGATCAACATGAAATTAAATCAGTCAATTTTGACTGAAATTAAATCAGTCAATGCTGTGTGATAGCTAAGCGGCACGTCCAATCCCACCACAGGCCCTACCACACTGAGCCATGTGGCAATGTAGTTTACTTTCCTGTAACAACACAAAGTATAAAATAGTATGACAAACACTGTTAGTAATCAGCTGAGGCTGTCATGTAGTTACAGCACAGTTCATATGTTACACTAGAAACATGTTCAAAAGCATAGTTCAAAAATCGGTGATATGTTAACAATGTAATACCATACAGAATTGCTACCATCTATAAACAGCAGTTTATAATTTATAATAATTAATATATAATATAATATAAAAATGTATTATAAATAATACAAAGCAAAAATATCACAATTTGACAATCACTTTCAAAAGATAATTTTAGTACCCTATAGTATTAATGTGGGGAAAAGAATAAAGCAGCAGGATTCACATGGTGATAGAGTAGGAACAAATTGTCAACATCCACTGCTTGATTGACTTCTTGACGTCTGACAATCACACCTAACATTTGACATAATGTTGACAAGACAGAATTGTTTAGAAGGTTATGAATGTGCTGCAAGTACATTACAATGCCCCTGCTCAAAAAGCAAAGTTTGTAAATACATGGCTTGCCAAGGATGAAGACGATGAGAGGTCTGTACAGAGTTCCTGACCAAAAATCCATCAACCCCGGATAAAATGCCTGGTACAGGAGAGTACAGCACAGCGCACAGGATCGACGCCTGGTGAGACGCAGGAGGAGCCCGGCCTAGAGAAACCCCACAGAGCCCAGAACCTCCAAGTGCCAAACAATCCATGTCCAAGCAGAGTAGTCCCATATATCAAGTGGCCTCCAGCAAAGCAGCACAAGCTGTGGCACCAGTTTGATGAGGATACATCTAGAATCATCAATGTAACAGCAAAGGGTGATGTGGAAGGACGACTCCTAAACCTGACCAAAATCATCACAAGTTTCGCGACTGAGAGGTTCGGCATAGAGGAGCCCAAGGTGAGTAGACGTACCTATACCAGGAACCGCAGGTCAGATAAGATCCATCAACTCCGAAAAGAGCTGCGGATTCTGACGAAGCAGTTCAGGAAAGCAGGTGAGGAGGAGAAGCCACCTCTCATTGAGCTTTGGCAGATTATTAGGAAGAAGCTCATTACGCTGCGCAAAGCAGAATGGCATAGGAGACGTAGACTTGAAAGAGCCAGGAAGCGAACCTCATTTGTAGCTGACCCCTTTGGCTTTACAAAAAGGCTGCTGGGGGAGCAGCAGAGCGGACATTTGGATTGCTCTAAGGAAGACGTAGATCACTTCCTGCACAACACCCTAAGCGATCCAGACAGAGAGCAAGAGCTAGGGCCACAGACAGCCCTCTTGAAGGTACCAGCACCACGAGTGAAGTTCAACACTTCAGAACCCACCTGGCAAGACGTTCAAGAGGTGGTAACAGCAGCCAGAGCTCCAGGTCCCAGTCAAGTACCATATAAGGTGTATAAGCGTTGCCCAGGACTCCTTTGAATCCTCTGGAAGATTCTCAGAGTGATTTGGCGAAGAGGGATCATCGCAGAACAGTGGAGGCAGGCGGAGGGCGTCTGGATCCCTAAGGAGGACAATTCAACAAAACTGAATCAGTTTCGAACCATCTCACTCCTCAGTGTGGAGGGCAAGATGTTCTTTAGCATTTTAGCTAGAAGGATGACAGACTTCCTACTGAAAAATTATTCTATCAACACATCGGTACAGAAGGGCGGCATTCCTGGAGTGGCAGGGTGCCTGGAACATACCGGAGTCGTCACACAATTGATAAGGGAAGCACGTGAGGGAAAGGGAGATTTAGCTGTGCTTTGGCTGGACCTTGCCAATGCATATGGGTCAATCCCCCACAAGATGGTTGAGACGACTCTAGACCGACATCATATACCGTGTAAGATCAAGGATTTCATTCTGAATTATTACAGTAACTTCAGGCTGAGAGTTACATCAGGGAGCATTACATCAAACTGGCACCGAGTTGAGAAAGGGATCATTACTGGCTGTACAATTTCTGTGATCCTTTTTGCTCTCACGATGAATATGTTGGTCAAGGCAGCTGAAATGGAGTGTAGAGGCCCTCTGTCCAAGTCTGGGATCCGGCAGCCTTCGATCCGAGCCTTTATGGATGACTTGACAGTCACCACTACCTCAGTGCCTGGGTGCAGGTGGATTCTTAAGGGCCTGGTTAAGCTCATTTCTTGGGCCAGAATGAGTTTCAAGCCCACAAAATCCAGATCTATGGTACTAAAGAGAGGGAAAGTGGTGGACAAGTTTTGCTTTTCAGTGGATGGCGTAGT
This sequence comes from Clarias fuscus, assembly GCA_030347435.1. NCBI lineage: Eukaryota > Metazoa > Chordata > Actinopteri > Siluriformes > Clariidae > Clarias > Clarias fuscus. The sequence continues at coordinate 10,158,743 of CM059223.1, read as the reverse complement.
AATACCATCAATCAAAGAGAAACCAGTCACTAGCCTAGGGAAGAATTTTGACTGCAGCCTCAGTGACACAGCATCAGTCCAAACAATGATTAAGAAGCTGGAAGCTTGGTTGGCCGCTGTTGGCCGAAAGTGTCTATGTCTACAGTAGAGGCCCTGGAGAGGAAGGTCAGCTGCCATCTCCGAAGATGGCTTGGCCTGCCTCGCAGTCTAACTAGTGTAGCACTGTATGGCAGAAGCAATAAGCTTCAGCTTCCCATCAGCAGCCTGGAGGAGGAGTTTAGGGTTTCTTGTGTTAGAGAGGCCCTAGTCTACCAAGGCTCTGGAGATTCCAGAGTAAAAGCAGCAGGCATTGAAATGCAAACAGGAAGGAAGTGGAGAACACAAGAGGGACTGGAGTTGGCAGAGTCCCGACTGAGACACAAGGAACTTGTGGGGATAGTGGCAACAGGGCTGGGAGCAATCCCAAAGCCACAGTACAACAAGGCTCAGGGTAAGGTGAGACGCGAGTTGGTCCTAGAGGAGGTCCAAGCAGGTGTCGAGGAGGTGAGAACCAGCAGGGCGATAAGCATGTTCATCCAGCTCAAGTTCCTGGAATTTATAATATCAACTTCGTTGAGACCTGATATGGTTTTAACTTCTGCATCTTCCAAGCAAGTTCTTTTGTTGGAACTGACAGTCCCGTGGGAGGACCGCATGGAAGAGGCAAATGAGCGTAAGCGGCTCAAGTACCAGGAGCTCATAGAGGGCTGCCGGAGGAGGGGCTGGAAGGCTTGCTGTGAGCCCATAGAAGTAGGGTGCAGGGGGTTTGCCGCTCGTTCCCTGTGCAAGATCTTTGCCAGGCTTGGAATCACAGGAGCTGCAAAGAGGAGAGCCATCAAGTCAATCATAGAGGCCGCTGAAAGAGCCTCGAGGTGGATTTGGATCAAGAGGTCCGCAAAGTGGGCCAGTGCTGCTGGGACACAAGTTGGTGCATGATCAACCCCGGCTGGGTCACCAGAGAGATGGTGTCTGATGTTGTGAGACCTGAAATACCCGATGATATCAGGAAACATCACTGATGATGTGTCCCAGCGCATCCAGAGATGTATCTAAGTACTGTACTGCTAGGACTCCTTGCTAAACATCAGTGCCTGACCTCACTAATTGATGAATGTGCACAGATCCCCACAGTCATGTTCCAAAAGCCAATGGGAAAGACTTCCCAGAAAAGAGAAGGCTGTTAGAGCATTAATATGGAATGAATATGTAATCTACTCCATATTAATGGCCATGGTTTTGGAATGGAATGTTCAACTAAAACATATGGGTCAGGTGTCCACATACTTTTGACCAAGCAAATAAATAAATAAATAATAATAATGACACAAAAAAATGAATGTCCCCAGTCATTTGTGAAGAATGTGAGTTCTAGGGACTTGATATGTTCATAGTGTATACATGTACAGGGTGGGCCATTTATATGGATACACCTTAATAAAATGGGAATGGTTGGTGATATTAATGTCCTGTTTGTGGCACATTAGTATATGTGAGGGGGCAAACTTTTCAAGATGGGTGGTGACCATGGTGGCCATTTTGACGTCGGCCATCTTGGATCCAACTTTTGTTTTTTCAATAGGAAGCGGGTCATGTGACACATCAAACTTATTGGGAATTTCACAAAAAAAACAATGGTGTGCTTGGTTTTAACGTAACTTTAATCTTTCATGAATTATTTACAAGTTTCTCTTTGTTCACAGCCATTGACATGTCGAAGAGGTTAACACGTGATGAGCAGATCGAAATTGTGTTGATATCTGGTGAACGCAGTAACCGGGTCATTGCAGCAGATTTCAATGCAAGACACCCTACGAGACCACCCATCTCCCATGCTACAGTTAGCAAACTGCTTGCTAAGTTTCGTGAAACTGGTTCAGTGTTGGATTTGCCAAAATGTGGACGCATGAAAACTGTCACTAATGAACAAACATCAGTGGCTGTCCTAGCTTCATTCAGCAAGAGCCCACAGCGTAGCACTTGCCGCATGTCACTGGAGAGTGGCATTAGTCGAACATCCCTTCGGCGGATATTAGCTACTCACAAATGGCACCCTTACAAACTCCAGCTACTGCAGCATCTCAACGAGGATGACCCAGATCGGCGCACACAATTTGCAGAATGGGCAAAACAAAAATTGGAACACGACCCTCAGTTTATGCAGAAGATTTTGTTCAGTGATGAGGCAAACTTTTATGTGAATGGTGAAGTTAACAAACAAAACCACCGCTATTGGTCTGACACTAACCCACATTGGACAGATCCCTCCAAGACTGTTGGAACAAAAAAAGTGATGGTATGGTGTGGTATATGGGGTACAAAGATAGTGGGGCCATTCTTCATCAATGGAAACCTCAAGGCCACTGGATATTTGAAATTGCTACATGATCATGTGTTTCCCTCTTTATGCACTGAAGCTGGCACGTTCCCTGAGTTTCTCCAGCAATATGGTGCACCACCACATTATGGGTGTCAGGTCCGAGCATTCCTAGATGAACAGTTTCCTGAAAAGTGGATTGGTCGTCGTGGGCCAGTTGAATGGCCCCCAAGGTCTCCCGATCTGACCCCCTTAGACTTTTATCTTTGGGGTCATCTGATGGCAATTGTCTATGGTGTGAAGATACGAGATGTGCAGCACCTGAAACTACGGATACTGGAAGCCTGTGCTGGCATTTCTCCTGCGATGTTGCTATCAGTGTGTGAAGAGTGGGAGAAGAGGGTTGCATTGACAATCCATCACAATGGGCAGCACATTGAACACATTTTATAAGTGGTCAGAAACTTGTAAATAACTCATGAAAGAATAAAGTTACGTTAAAACCAAACACACCATTTTTTTTCTTGTGAAATTCCCAATAAGTTTGATGTGTCACATGACCCTCTTCCTATTGAAAAAAACAAAAGTTGGATCCAAGATGGCCGACCTCAAAATGGCCACCATGGTCACCACCCATCTTGAAAAGTTTGCCCCCTCACATATACTAATGTGCCACAAACAGGACGTTAACATCACCAACCATTCCCATTTTATTAAGGTGTATCCATATAAATGGCCCACCCTGTATATTCTGTACATATTAGGGGTGAAGTGATTGACTCTAATGATGACTCCAAAGGCTAAATCTAGTTTAATTTAAAATCAGTATCTTGACTGAGGTTTTGCACTTGGTGAGGATTGGAGCCAGAGTGCAAGGCTCCAAACTCCAAAACTTAATGATAACCTCCTTAATTTGCACTGACAGCTCTTTGGACTGCATATTGAAAGTTAGCATGAATAGCTAACAAATGCAACTTTAATACAGGGAATCAGTTCCAGATCGTGTGTCTTTTATTTACCCTTCATAATCTTTCATGGAAAAAATGAGGAAAAAGCTCACACCTAGCCATGAAACTGCTTATCAGTCAATTGTCCGATTACTTTTGAACCTATAAAAATGGAGAGACGATGTAAAATATGGGAGTAATTCCTAAATGGTTAATGCCAATTTTTAAACTACACTTCAATCATATTTGGAGGTCTACGAAAGCCAAATTTCATAAATTGTTTCATTTTCCAAATATTTATGTACCCAACTATAGAGATCTGTATAATCTGTTATAATCCAATTTTTACCAGTTTCCCACTGTTTCATAATTTGTCTTAAACCCTATTCGCACAAGATTAGTATTACCTACAGTATATATATATATATATATATATATATATATATATATTTGTAATATTTGCGGAGTTGTCTATGATCTTAATCCCCTGAGAATCGGCCATGTCTGTAATTTGTAAAGTAAAAATTCCCCCACACACCCTCCCCTCCTCTTTTCATCGCAACACACTCTTATATAGATACACTTTGGGATATGCTGATTTATCCGAGAAATAAATCAGTAAATTCAAGTAAAATCGCAGGCTTTGCTTATCCTGTGCGAATGCGCCACACAAAACTCAGAGGGGTTAATTTCTAAATCACACGAGGTCCCTAGGTAATAGTAATCTTGTGCAAATAGTGCCTTAGTTCTTTTTCCTATTTGTCCCAAGATTGTATTTTCCTCCAAGACCTAAAATTTAAATTAGCTTTTTCCCAAAATATAAAGTTGTACAGTACAGTAGTGAAATATTACCGTTTTTTGACAAGTGGCTTCATAAATTCTTCAGTGTGACATGGATGAAGCATAAAGAAGGGTTGGCCTAGTAAAGGGTGTTCCTGCACAAACACGCACACAGACATACGTACACACAAAATATTTTTAATAACATAAGGTTATGTTCCACCTTATCTTATTCTTGACTAGTGCCAGTGGTGTAGTGCAGGGTATATGCAGGTGTACAGCATATACCTAAATGTTTTTCTGTCAGAACTGCATATTCCTATGCTTATCCATATATTAACTGCTTACACGCAAATCATTTTGGACATTCAAATGAGACTCCAGTGAATGTCTGCATAAACAAAATAGAAAAAAAAAATTCCCATTCCTTTCATCCCTTTTACATTTTGTTGTGATTAAACATGGCATTAAAATTTTACCATTTGATGATGTCATTTCAGGCAAGAAAGTTGAAGGGAACAAATTGCATAGCCCTTCCTCTGGCTTAATAGTGGTGCCCATAAGACCTGCTTCATGCATTTTGGTTTGTTAGAAAAAATGTGCATTTTCAAATTTATGGTTTCAAATAGCTTCTGAGGACTCAATGTTCGGGATCTAAATTCCACAGGTCAGTTGAGCTTTATACATTTATCTTTAAAGAATGTCCCTTCCAACTTGACCTTGCCAACTGTCTGTGAATCAGATTATGTGATGTAACTGAGACAGTATAATTGTAGTAACGCAATTTTACTCAGCCATTTTAGCCAGAAGACTGGGTCACTGGGCAGTTACAGTACAATAATTTGGATGGTTCCCACCATACCAATTGCACCTGCCATACTGACCATTTTAACATTAACGGTTTCATATGATCATACACATTTCACTGTATACTAAGTGTAAAACAATACACATGAATAAACAATAGACACCCACACAATGCACATAATACAACTGAAAGGATCTAGTGATGACTGGCACCTGTTGAGTCAGTGTATCCCACGGTCCTTGTGGTAGTTTGTGTTTGTAGTTTGGGTGAACATTCCTCCAAACCTCTTCAAGGGTCAAGGGCTTTCCATCTATGCCATGGAAGAGTACAGAGCAAATGCAAGCATCAGACTGCAACTAATCAGCTGACAAATCAGCTTATTTTAATAATCTCAAAAACCACCCCCCCAAAAAAATCTGTATAAAGTAATATCATACCTAATGTAGATGCTCTGAAGTATAGAACAGGAACCTGATGACTCAGGGAGTATAATACATGATATTCGTATTGCATTAAAACCTGGGACGCACCTATTGTATAAGCCCCAGCGGGCTCATCATCCATCTAGATAAAGGAAGAAAAATAGAAGAGAGCCTTTTTATTGTTCTTGACGTTGTAGACAAGTTTCAATAGATTGCTATTGATTCAATGATAATATTCAATGATATGCTATATTAACTAGCCAGTCTATTAGATTCCAATTAGATGTATATTACAATGCCTGTCATATTTTCAAAGAAAAGATAATATTGCAAAAAGTTAAAATATGGCAATTTAATTTGGCTTAACTTTAGCAATTATCAGGTATTTATTTATGGAGCACATATCATGAGAGATGCTGCAGTATGTATCATTGCGCTCTTTTTCGAGATTCAAGGTTACTGTGTGTGTGGAGTTTCTGTGAATCTTCCTGAATCTAGTTCAGTCTTTGAGGATTTTGTTTTTCATGGTCTGAGGGTCCTTTGTGTACTCTACCTTATAGGCCTAATTGGAGTCTCTCCCATTTCCACATAAGAACTCACAATCTCATTTATAGTGACCCAATTTACTCGGTTTGGCTGGGTGGCCAGATCTGGAAAGACTTGTTGCCTGTTCCAAATCACTTCCATTTGAGAATGATGGAGGATATTGTGCTCTTGTGTGCTTTTAATAGTTTTAATTCCAAGTGTTTGCAATTGTTTGTGCACCTAGCTTTATAGTAACACGATATTGCCTTATATATAAAACTGAAGCATACTCTATGCATGAGAGAAGTATTTTTGTCATTCACAGCACATCATAAATCTGTGTTTACCCTATTGTACATTGATAAACCACACATATTAACATGAATTTACATAATGCAGTAATCAAACTTAATAAATAAAATATTATAATTATTCATTGGCATATACAGTTGTCTACTTTCAGCTGTATTAACTAACTGCTGTATAAAATACTTCTGAAGCTCTTTCATATAAACTAATATTATTAAATTATAGGTTGTGACTACACCGCCGCAGACTGGAACTCTGTCCAGCTTTAACTAACAACTCCTTGGTTAGCAGAAATTTTCTCCAGTGCTACAAAAATGTGTTCAGTCCCTTAAAAAAAGCCCCAATTAAACACCTATTTAATTGCAAACAGTTCACATTAGTGTTTTTTTTTAAATCAAGAGTATACAGTACACATATGTACGAGTAGATGAAGGGGACCGTTAGTAGATTGGATCTCTGAAATGTGAAATTAATAGAGATTTCAAATAAATCTAAATATTGTGTTTAAGATCATATGTATTTCTTGTTTGTGGTATGTAGTAGACCACTTTTGTGCAGGTAATGCCAGCCTGTTCCACTGGCTACTGCCGCAAGAATATTTCAGACCTGTGGGAAACACTGAAACATGGAAGAGCAGGGGTAGTTTAGGCTTACTTTTGCTGCCACAGGATCTGGGACACTTGCAGGAATGGAAACAGCATTCAACTTCTACCAGAATATTCTTGATATTCTGGTAGAAGTTATATATAAAAATGCGGCCATCTATCCAGCAGGTTAAGCTGTGAAAAATGGGTCATGCAACAGCCCTCACAAATACTGCATGTCATTATCATTCTTGGCCTGATGAAAAGTTGTCCATAGGATTTTGGTCTGATAGTGTATTTGTGCTTATGACAGTCTAATTCTGTTTCAAATCAATAGTTGGATGCCGTGGTCCAAAATATGCATTAAAGACATCCTACCTTTTTAATATCTAAGTCAAATAACAACAAAAATGCTCAGAAAAATGCTCAGTACCTCATCTGCTCCTGTCAGTGCATTCATCCCATCATCATCTTTGTCATTAAGCAAAGAATAGAATCTTCCAGACATTATGACAGTCTTTTTCAAGTATCTTTCCTCGCAACCCTAAATCATAGAAAGAATAGAATTATATTGTTTATAAAAATTAAATATCTTACATTTCAAAGTATTTCAAAGATATATTTAATCGAACAGCTCTGCTTTCAAATTATTATCTGAAAAAAAGTATTTTACCACACCTTAACTTCAGCCCAACTCCATCCGTCTCTGATGACATCAGACTGCTGTACAAAATGCTTGCAGCAGAGTTGGAAAGCCTTCTCATCTAAGTGGTAGCTAGAAAGGTTTGATCCTTCACTTGACATCTGTAAGGGTTACAAACAGGCAACACAGCCCAAATCAAATTGATGTAAAGATATTTTATAAATCATACAATTGACCAATCAAAAATGCTGCGACAGCTCTATGTTCCACATTTACTGTACACATTCATTTGCTGTCCTGCCCGTTAAAAGGAAATGATGCAATTACAATGGATCAAAAATAACGGGTAACTGTATTGCAAAAAAAAGAAAAAAAATTGAATATTGAAATTGAAAAATTTAAATGAATATATATATATATATATATATATATAAAGACATATCTAAGCAGCAGCAAGACTCCCCACAGGAGCAAGTAAACACCTTTTGTAATGAAGGGAATGAAAACTTTCACTGTGGGGTGTCACTACAGGCATCCTCAAGTCATCATGGAGAATTTATTGGGAACTACAGAAGTTGCTTTTCACATTATTCTCCCCAAGTCCATGATGAGATAGAGCTTTTCAATAATAATAATAATAATACATTGGTACCTAGGCATGTGGATTTTATCAGTTCAGGTGAAAATGAGTTTGCAAAGCGCATTTTTCTATATGAACCAATGTAAATGCAGGTATCTGTTACAGCCACCCAAAGGTTGGAAGGTATAACTAATTGAGGTGCCAATGAGTGCCGATGCCCCATATATGTACCCCTCTCATTTTAAATGTAAAGTTTACATGGCATTAGGTTGTAAGCAATACAACGCATGTGAAAAGAAATTATATTGGTGTAAGTCTGAAACTGATTAAAATCTTACCCGATTGTACCGATATTATAATTATTACATTCCTTAGGATGCATAATCACTATTGAAGACATTGAACGCATCTTATAATTTTATAAAGATAATGTCAGAGAATTACTGTAGTGTAAGTGTAGAGGCTGAATCTGTTTTTTTTTTTTTTTTAACTTACAGTTCATAATTCGAGCTTAACATATAAATGTAGCAGAATATTCCTTATGTTCACTTCCTGGTGCAGGCCGGAAAATTACCAGGATATCGATCTTATTTAAACAAAATTAATAAAAATGTCTTATTAAGATGGAATTCCGTTTTTAAAAAAAAAAGTGATACCATGTATCAAAGGGTTCGTTCGGTCGTCTTCTTTATTGACAGTTTACAAACAACAAACTGGTGCACTACCGCCACCAACTGGTACGGAGAGTGTATCAGCCTTTTATTACATACGTTTAAAACAAACAAGAAAATACAACTTCGCGTATCCTGCACTGAAACTAAAAAAGGAAACTAATAACTCTCATGTCTCGAAACATCTATTAGATAGTAGTTATATATTGTCTTCTTCTCTCTTTCATATTTCTTGCATTTCAACATGACGAGTTCTAATATCTCTTCTTGCCCCAAATTCTGTGTTGGGTTGAGTTATGGGGAGGGAGGATAATTTCAGTAGATTTATTTAGATAAGTAAAGAACTTCTGTCCAAACTCCAGCTTTCAAAAGATAAAGGGGTGATTTAAAAAGTTTTTTTGTGTCCTCACTAGACCAGAAAAAGTACTTGTGAAGCAAAAGGGTTTGCATTTTCAAATGGCTAAAGACTGATTAAAATACATGAACAAAAAAAAAACAAACATATATAACAGCAGGCAATCTTGTGGTCAAACGAAACTCCAAGGGCCCCTGTATGGCTCCCAGTTTGTTCTATAACCTGTTCAACTGCTCAAGGTTTTTTTATTTTTATTTTTTTTATTATGTTGTAAAGATTTGACACTGATTTTTAGGACAATGAATGAACTTTGAACACATTAAATATGTATCTAGGAAATTAATGTATCTAATTAATTAATTAGGAAATCACCGTCAGGAGTCAACTCCATCAAGAAATTCATCTGATCGCGGTGACTCAATTGACAGCATTGACAATTACATCCTAATTGTGTTTTATTTTAGTGCTTAAAATATTTTTTACATCTTCTTCAGCAAAAAATCACTTTTCGCTAATTTCCTGTTAATATTCATGTATTGGTTTGCTTTAAAGCATGATTTATAATTAAAACTGTTAATTTATTTTTCAAATTGTATTTTCAAAACTTTTTTGGGCAAACTGCATTTGCTTCATTGTGTTAAAATTTTTTATTTTGCATTAATTAAAACTGTTCAGTCATTATAGAGACCATGAACAGAGGGATGTATTCTTGAATTGTACAGGACATCACAGTTTAGTGGTTTTAAAAATATGAAAGCTGGATTCAAAAAGAGTTCAATGTTAAAACTTGTTTACATTGAAAATGTTTTGAAGACGTGGTAGTTGATTCCATAGTGTTAAATGCTGCATAGAAAATCTCTTATTACTTACAAGAGAGAACCCATGGCTCTGCGGCTTTCACCGCAGACAATGCTGCCTACTGTTACATACGGGGAGGAACACCTGTGACACATCACAGGATGATATAAAAGTTGATAATGACACTGCCTACCATTACTGTCGGAGTGGTAGGCCTATGACACGCCCACAGTATTTCATAAAAGCTGATAGTTGCATATGACAACCCGTGCAACCACCACAAGCCTCGCACCACCTGCTGCCTGCTGCCCAAACAATCATACAAACTTTTATATATATATATATACACTATATTCGCAAAAGGATTCTCTCATCTGTTTCTCGGCTGGACTTATAGCATAGGTGGCATCATATCACGGTACCATGCTGGAATTCACTGAGCTCCTGAGAGCGACCGATTCTTTCACGGTAAAAAGCGGTCTGCATGCCTAGGTGCATGATTTTATACACTTATAACCCGGCCCCAAGCACGGATAAAATTGGAGGGTTGCGTCAGGAAGGGCATTTGGCGTAGAACCTGTGCCAAGCTTGTATGTGCCCACTCAAATGGTCCACTGTGGTGATCCCTTGCTGGGAGCAGCCAAAAGAACAACAAAAACAACAACATAATCATGGAAGTAATTGCAAAACCAGAGTTCAATGATTTGGATGGGTGAGTGAATACGTTTAGCAATATAGTTGTGTGTGATATATATATATATATATATATATATATATATATTTTTTTTTTTTTTTTGCATGTAGAGGAGAGTTTGAGCTGAGTCCCACTGGAGCCACCCTATTGGGACATTTAATTTTTTCTGATGATTTGTGCTGCATTGGTTTTTCTGTGGGATTGAGCCAGAGGCATGGGTGAGACTTGGGTGCCGATGATCCTGTCATCAGTTAACTTATGTATATTTGGTAATTAGTGTTGTTCGTTTCACCTGGCGGTGACGTTAATGTTATGGCTGATCGGTGTATATACAATATATGGTTAGTTATATAGGCGGCATTATAGCTTAGCTAGCACTGTCGCCCTGCACCTCCAGGGTCTGGTTTTAATTCCCGCCTCGGGCTGTGTGCATGGAGTTTGCATGTTTTCTGGGTGCTCCGGTTTCCTGCAGATTGGCGTTCCCAAATTGCCAGGAGTGTGTGAGTCAGTGTATATATTCAGGCCCCCATAACTCTGTGCCCTCTCCTGGGATAGGCTCCAAGCCCCCGCAACTCTGTGCACAGGATAAAGTTGTATAGACGATAAGAATATACTTGTATTCTTGACCCAGATTTCATTCCAATCGGCGGCGGTAATGCACCAATAGGTTGTTTGCCCACCGCCACAGTACATCACGAAGAAGAAGAAGAAGCCGGAGCCGAAGAAGAAGACGGCGGGATTCTAAGCGGGGAATAATAAGTTCTCCTCGAGAGCAGGAGCGCAAACACGCTTAAACAGAAAACACACAGACAGGAGCCGTGTCTATGTCTTGATTCCTTCTTTTTTTATTTCCTGCAAATGGTCAAAATGAGTGTGCCATTAAGGTAGTGACTTTCTGTATTTTCTAGCTAAGAAGCGGCTGATCTAGCTTTTCCTTTATTCATTTCCCAGAGTGTTGGATTTAACAATGCATAGCTAGTCTTCATGTTAGCTTTGGCGGCGATGCGCTTGTAAACGGGTATATATTTTTGTTGTAAGGTTGGACGCTATTTCTGTCTTCCTAATCAAATGTTTGACTAACTGGCTTAGATGAAATAATCCAACAGATGCTAATAAGGCCTTATCGTGTCAACCAACGTATCTCTGAAAGCAAAGTTTCACCTGGTTAATATTGGTAACTAAATGAATATTGTTTCCTCGTTGTCTTTAGGGCCGAGCTGTCTGCTGAGAATAACAAGAAAAAGAGGAGAGAACTAACAGATGAACAGAAGGATGAGATTAGAGAAGCATTTGAACTCTTTGACACCGATAAGGATAAAGAAATAGACTATCATGAACTAAAGGTAACAGTTTAAAGATCTTATAACTGTAAGGTTTGATTAAAAACGCAAACAAATAGACTGAACTCTAGTAATGTTCAGATTTGTAAACATTGTGGAAACTGTATTATGGATGTGTGCAGGTGCATCCTGGTGCGGTGCATTAGATAACATTTCTAATTTACTTTGTTTGTGTTGAATTTATATTCTTTTTGTGCAGTTACTCTGTAAGTCTTTGTTTTGATTAGATGTGATATTAAGTGTCACGTGGCAACAAGTCTGCATCACTGTCCTTGAAGGGCTCCTAAAATTTGACTGCTTTTTTAAAACAATTCATGGATATTGACATAATTCTGCCCTGCAGACATCATTAATGGTGTCTCTAGCAATGGTCCGTGTTCTGTTTCCTCAACCAATTTTTTTAAATTAATTTTTTTATATGATGACTCACTGACATCTAGATCATAATGTGGTTTAAACTAGACCACTAGAATCCCCCCCCCCCCCCCCCACACACACACACACATTCCTATCTCATCCTCTCTCTCTCTTCTCTCTCTCTTCTCTCAAACTTGGTGGCTGATGTATTTGACATTGTTTGTGCAGGTGGCTATGCGAGCCCTTGGTTTTGATGTGAAGAAAGCTGATGTTATGGCGATCTTAAAAGACTTTGGCCAAACAGGCACTGGAAAAATAACTTATGAAATTTTTAAAGAAGTTGGTAAGTAACTCACATTACCATACTTGAATGTCATGCCACTGACATCCTGATGCCAGACTCCACAAATCCAGGGGGAAGAGTCCGTTTTGCTTAGTTGTTCTTAATAAACTAAGAACTGTCAGAGATAATTTGTGTGCATATATTTTCTCTTTTAGTGACTGACAGGATATTAGCTCGGGACCCAAAAGAAGTTGTTCTGAAGGCATTTAAGCTATTTGATGATGATGAATCTGGAAAGATCAGCCTGAAGAACCTGCGGCGTGTTGCCAGAGAGTTAGGAGAAGACATGAGTGATAATGAGCTGAGGGCTATGATTGATGAGTTTGATACTGATGGAGATGGAGAGAGTAAGTATCTGAGATGGATTTTTCTTTTTCTTTAGGGGAAAAAACTTTTTTTAAGCTTCCTGTACATTTTAGTTAAGAATATTGAGCTCTAATTTCTCTTTAAGCTTAATCAGGCTAGGTTGTAATGTGTCACCTCTTATACATTCCATAAAATCATTTGATTATTTTTTTTCTTGTTAAAGTGAAGCACCAAATTAGAATTGACTATCTTTCTTAATACATTTCGACCTGTATCTTGTTTGGTATGGACCTACTGAAAATTTCAATTATGTACATTTATTTTATAGCCAACAATCAATTATCATTTTAATATCGGTCAGAAAACAATTTTGCAATAGTTTATATACAAAAAAAATGTTTTTTGGTGTTGGGCTTTTTAGCTAATAACTAATTTACTGAATACATGGTAAGAGCCAATATGATCTCTTCCACAGCACTCCAGGTTTACAGCAGTACCATCTCAGAGAATAATGCATACAAAATGCTTTCCAACATATAACTTACTTCAGAACAAAATATCTATATTTAAAGTCATGTCAAAATGTGTGTTACACACATTTCTGTACCTGTCTTATATCCCAATTTACATTTTAAATGGGAATTAAAATGGTCATACATAAACATCTGCGAGGTTTGACCTTTCTGTAATCTGACTAATATCTGCATGTTATTAATAGCACCAACAAATCAGTTAAATGTGCTTGAAAGTACTTATTTACATTAAAAACAAACAAAATAACTAAACAGGAAATTAAAAGTCTAGGTCTAAAAAAGGGCATCAGTTATTGAACTCTTAAATGTTCATTGCTGATATAGGGAAAATACAAGAAATTGCATTATTAACCCAAACCATATTCTTTTCCATCAGTTATGGAAGAAGGATGGCAATTATTGCTTCATAACTTTGAAAATATGTCTTAGAATATTGTACTGATTCTCTTTCCTAATGTGTTTTTCTTTTTCTTTCTTTCAGTTAGTCAAGAGGAGTTCCTCTCTATTATGACTGAAGACTCCTGAGCTTTTCAGCACAGTCAAATCTTACCAAGTATCCTGTAGCATATGGACAGAAGTCATGGCTTCAAGTTTGAAAAAGGCGCTTAAAAAATCACTAGTGTGTACACCATGTAAAGCTTTATTTGACTACTTGATCACTGTTTCAAGAGATGTTAGTGTTGTAGTACTAAATGTTCTAGATGTTGAATATTTGTAAGCATTAGGTAATGTAATTCCCACACACTGTCAGTTATTACCCATCAGTTAGTTACTAATGAATAATAACTTGAACAATTAAATCTGGTATAATTTATCTAGTTTGGTACATTGCTGTTGAAGCTAAATAACTATCATGCATGTACATATTTACTTATACAACTTACAAGAGATTAATGTATATACAGCATTACAAAGTTTAATTGTTAATGTTTACATGTTTGCATCATTTATGTGAAAAATTACTAATTAGATTTATCAAATTAAATTAGCCACAACAGCTATGCTAATGCAGTAGTATCCCATCACTAAAAACTGATTATAAATATAAATGATAAATTCTTGAAATATTCATTTAAGTCTCGTACCCTGATGATTTTTTAACTATAAATCGTCCAGTAGATCTATATCCATACATTAAATTTTTTTTTTTTTTGAGAGATCACTTGACTGTAGACATTTAGGCATTTTAAATAATGAGGTGCCGTTCAAGTGCCAGGCTGCTGTCAGTTTATTGTATTTTTTTGTTTTATTGGTCAGAGTTTCAAATATATCTTTCTGATTTAGTTATTTTGCGTGCAGCTTAGTGTTTTGCGTTATTTTTTTATGTCACTAAACAATAGCAGAATTCCGACATCTGTTGTAAATCTGACAAACCTCAGAGACAAAAATGAAAAGGAAACCATATCCAAAGACAAGAGTGTTTATATAGGCCATAGTAGAGAGAATGAATTTTGAGCATGTCAGATACCAAACAGGAAATTAAAATGGTAGAATAATGTGCTTCCCTGTGACATGGCTATACCACATGGCAACTTGTAATCCCTAACCACCGAGTAAAAGTGGTAAAGCTCCCTTGCTAAAAAGTGCTTTATTACTAGAATTTTATTAGGCCAAAGGAAACCATCATGTTTGCTTCTGCGTGCTACTACAATTAAACAGTGGGTAATGGGTTCTAGATTTTAGTCATTGACTGCAAAATGTCTGCAGTCATATGTCAAACCTAATCCTAATATTTATGATTATTAGTTTAATCAATTACTTTTGAGTGAGAAAATACATGGTCCTAATTTCTAATTGATTAATGCTGAAAGTAGAAGAAAGTCTATACTTCATGCACATTTTAATTGCTTACTGCACAATAGGATTACTGGCCAATGTGCAATACATGGGTAAACCCACTGTATTTACACACGTAAAGGCTTGATTGTAGACTTTACTAATGATATGCATACATCCTCCAGCATGGTATGAAAAAAATCCCCTTGCGCAAGTGACAGCTCTGTGAGTGGATATGTTTTGCTATTAAGAGAGGTCAAGGGAAAATATAAGATATGCATACATCCTCCAGCATGTTCTTGACTAGGTGTTGTAAAGGTT
Organism: Clarias fuscus; assembly: GCA_030347435.1. Lineage (NCBI taxonomy): Eukaryota > Metazoa > Chordata > Actinopteri > Siluriformes > Clariidae > Clarias > Clarias fuscus. Next base: position 10,143,298 of record CM059223.1, on the reverse strand, counting down.
TAATTTTTTTTTAATAAATTAAAGAATTCTGTGATGATCCACTTTAGTTTTCTTCCATGGCTTTTTTGTTGCCTTTAAGCACACTTGTGCATTATTTTATTTAGAAATTGACCAAATATTTGATGTGGCCACTCCTACAATGTCTCCTTTATTGTTTTGTGTGTTTTTCCTGCCTTATTTACTCGCATTAGGTGTTAATAAATCAGTTATAGTAATGACTGCAAAAGCCTGCAAAAATGAAGGAATTTGTAAAAAAAAAAAAAAAAGGCTGTAATTTCTAAATGGTTAATGCAACAGTTAAATTACATTTTAATTGCTTCATTTAAAATCCATTGTGGTGTACAAAGGAAAGAATCTAATTGATTCCTTGTCCAAATATTGTAATTTAAAAAATATATATATTGTTTCTCACAATGTTTCTGAACAACCACCTGCACATTATTTTTATAGTAAGTAGATCTCAACAAAATTATACATATGCATGTTATAGTGTAGTATATGAACCTTGAAATGTATGTCAGAGCAACATAAGTCAAATAATTTATGTATATTGCATGTGATGCACAAGGACATACATGAACCCATGAATGCCATGAGCTATAGTGAACAGATTAAATACTGAAACTCAGATACTGAAGAAAAAAAAATCTATAAAATTCTTAATAATTTATTATTGTTAATGTGTTCAATTATCAATTAACAAAAATTACAACCCTTATCTAATTGCCTTATTTATTCACAATTTCTTAAAAGTAAGGAAATCGTAATTATGTGCAACCAAAACAAATGAAAGTTTCTTAAGATAAATATTAAAATAATCCTTTTATTTAATAGAATCCTTCCATGATGATCTTAGAATTTTATTCAAGAATACAGTGAAATCAGATCCTGCACTGAGAAAAACAAGTAGCAAAGGCACTCCTGCCCTCTTGTGGAGTTAAAGAATGTCTCTGAGGATCCCACGGTGACTGCTCTTCTCCAAGTTGTAATCAGCTTTAAATATCCAAAAATGACAGCATGGACAAACCATTTAAAAGATCAACAATCAGAACGTGTTTGGGAGATTGTACGTATCCCCAGACACTCACGGTCATATTAAGAGTCATTTATGAATGTTGATGAGTTGCTCATTTGACATGCTTTGCTGCATGCCATCCAATTATTGCTGATATTCCTTCAAAATATGGTTTGCAATGACAAGTCTCTGAATTTCGCTGGTACCCTCGTAAATTTCAGTGATGCGGGCATCGCGGTAGTGTCTTTCAGCGGGCATGTCTGTTACGTAACCCATTCCTCCCAATACCTGAATGGCCTTCATATGGAAACAACACAATGATTAGACACTTACTTCTCCATTACCTATATATAGTGTGGGCTTGTGTCGTACCTGATGGGAAACAAATGTTGCTGCTTCGGATGCAGCCAGCTTGGCCATAGCAGCTTCCTGCAACAAAAAGGCAGATGGAGATGAGCATCTCATAACGTTTCATATAAAAGAAAATGTGGAGTATATGCAACAGCAAAAAAGACCAGCCTTGGAGAAGGGTTTCTTTCCATCTCGTAACAGAGCAGCTCTCCAGGTGAGTAGACGAGCACTTTCTATAGCCACGGACATGTCGGCCAGCTTGAACTGGACAAGATATTTCTGTTAGAATCCAGTCTAGTGTTGCAAATTCCTAACTGTAAGATGATTTAATGAGCTCGCTGAATGAAGATTTACTTTTTTTTTACTTACAATAGCATTAATTATACAGTATGACACCAGTAACAAAATACTTCATGTACATACTGTGTACACTAAAATACACTCACCATCCACTTAAAACCTGGATATTCATGCAGTTTTATGTTCAGCCCATAATTTGGCAGTAGTGCACTGCAGTAAAATCGCACTAAGCTGCTCTGTGACTGACCTTAAGAATATTGCTACCTGGAGGGCTGCCTTGAGGATTTCTGCTAATCTGCTGAACTTCTGCAGACTCTAGAATTTACAGTAATGGTATGAAAAACATAACCCCTTGAGCAACTGACAGCTCTGTGAGTGGAAATATTTTGCTATTAAGAGGGGTCAAGGGAAAATAGTAAAATTAAGCTACCAGGAACGATAAAGTAACTAAAATTAATGAGCTTTCCAAGAAAGAACTGTCACCTCACCTAAACTGGACAGACATCATACTTTTTTTATTCTGATATTTGATGTGAACAGTAAGAAATACTCTCAACCTGTATCTGTTTGTTTGTTTGTTTATCCATCGTGCTTTTGCACATAGCTGCAGGAATGTCTAGGTGTTCCTAATAAAGTGGATGGTTAAGAATCTTTCAGAGGTAGGTGGTATTAGATGGAACCCCTAAAAGCGTTCTGATGAAATATTTAGAAAGAAACTTGTGTTACTTGTGTACTGCACCTGTATTGCTTGCAACTTTGCAATCGGTGCCCCAAAGGCTATCCTTTTCTGAGCATAATCAGCTGCGCAGTCAATAGCCGCTTGTGCAATCCCAAGAGCCTGAGATGCTATACCAATGCGCCCACTGTCCAGGGTTTGCTGTTAAAAAAAAAAAAAACTCATACATTACATATTTAAATGAACAGTTAAACACAAAAACATGATTGTGTGGGGCCAATGTTAAATATATAAAAGTGACAATCATTTCTTTAATGATTTAATACTGATATAATAAGTAAAAACACCAAATGATCTATAAGAGCAGCAGAGGACGGGGACAGTCAACTGTTTATATTTGTCTTTACAGAACAAGTAGCATTATTTTATTAATTCAACAACTAAAATGGTCATTTAAAAGTGGGATAAAACAAAAACTATCCAGCAGAAATGACCTCAATTCACGTATCCTATGGCAATATATGTATCTTGTGACTACAGTGGACCTAAACGTTACACAGGAATAACAGTTTTTTTTTTTTTTTTTTGCCATCCTCTCATTCCTGTATCAATAGATACAAGTCATTTTTATTTTTAGAATGTCTCTTGATTGTATGTTACTTTGTCTGATGCTGGATAGCATACAGAAAACCTCCTTCCTTTATTCTTGCACTTTCTGTCTCCCTGTGTTTCTAACATAAAGCCAAGTGATTGTGTACACAGACATGTGTTTGGGACTTAACTCTCTGTCTCTAAATATATCCTGTACTTACAACAATTAGTCATTAAATACCTGATGTGAACTAAAAAGTGGGCATTTTGTAAAAAGGTTAAAAAATGTCTCGAAGTCTCACCATGGCAATCTTGAATCCCATTCCACGCTGGCCCAGTAAATTTCCCAATGGGATACGACAGTCTTCCAGAATCAGGTTTGCTGTGGATGAGGCTCGGATTCCAAGCTTATCCTCTTTCTTTCCAAGAGACAGGCCTGGGTGAGGCATAGGTACCAAGAAGGCACTGATTCCCTTGGAATAACAAAAGCAAAAGTATATTCGCTTTGAATTCACTTTAAATGTAAACCATGTAAATTATAGTTTATTTGCATTTTAAATAAACAGGCTTGAAATTATTAAAACTAATTCACCACTGGTCATTAGTAGTCATTTACCTTCACTGTATGACCCCTTTATGATTACCATACTGTACCTAGCAGCATCTACAGTAACTGCTGTTGATCTACTGTAGTATACAGTCAAGGGAAAAAGTACACCAAAATTTGATCATGTGACAAAGGTCCCAAGCACAGAGCAAATTGACAATTAAATTAGACTTCAACCACATTACAATGCAGCAGCAGGATCTCAAACGAACCGTGCGCAACACAAAAACCCTAAATACTGAATCACTGAATAATACAGTGGACTTTTTTTTCCAACACGATTTCTAAATGTTTGTGGGGGAAAAAAGTAGTACATATTAAAATCTTTTGTTGACAGAGAAACACATTTGGTATTTAGGCTCTGATAAATAAAATCACAAATTAAGGAGGGTGTACTTCCTTTCTCCCCCCATGACCCAAACGGTTAAGGCACTTTGTTACTGATTGGAAGGTCACGGGTTCAAACCCCAGCAACACCAAGTTGCCACTGTTGAGCTCTTGAGTGAGGCCCTTAACACCATCCGCTCTGGGGTGCTGTATTATGGTTGAACCTGAGCTCTGACCCCAGCTTCCTCACTTGGATATACACACGTGGACAAAATTGTTGGTACCCTTCGGTCAATGAAAGAAAAACTCACAATGGTCATAGAAATAACTTTAATCTGACAAAAGTAATAATAAATAAGAATTCTATGAATGTTAACCAATGAAAGTCAGACATTGCTTTTCAACCATGCTTCAACGGAATTATATTAAAAAAATGAACTCATGGAACAGGCCTGGACAAAAATGATGGTACCCCTAACTTAATAGTTTGTTGCACAACTTTTTGAGGCAATCACTGCAATCAAACGATTCCTGTAACTGTCAATGAGACTTCTGCACCTCTCTGCAGGTATTTTGGCCCACTCCTCATGAGCAAGCTGCTCCAGTTGTCTCCGGTTTGAAGGGTGCCTTTTCCAGACAGCATGTTTCAGCTCCTTCCAAAGATGCTCAATAGGATTGAGGTCAGGGCTCAGAGAAGGCCACTTTAGAATAGTCCAATGTTTTCCTCTTAGTCATTCTTGGGTGTTTTTGGCTGTGTGTTTTGGGTCATTGTCCTGTTGCAAGACCCATGACCTGCGACTGAGACCCAGCTTTCTGACACTGGCCAGCACATTTCTCTCTAGAATCCCTTGATAGTCTTGAGATTTCATTGTACCCAGCACAGATTCAAGACACCCTGTGCCAGATGCAGCAAAGCAGCCCCAGAACATAACAGAGCCTCCTCCATGTTTCACAGTAGGGACAGTGTTCTTTTCTTGATATGCTTCATTTTTCCGTCTGTGAACATAGAGCTGATGTGCCTTGGCAAAAAGTTCCATTTTTGTCTCATCTGTCCATAGGACATTCTCCCAGAAGCTTTGTGGCTTGTCAACATGTAGTTTGGCATATTCCAGTCTGGCTTTTTTATGATTTGTTTTCAACAATGGTGTCCTCCTTAGTCGTCTCCCATGTAGTCCACTTTGGCTCAAACAACGACGGATGGTGCAATCTGACACTGATGTTCCTTGAGCATGAAGTTCACCTTGGATGAACTTGGATGAAACTCTTTAGAAGTCTTTCTGGGCTCTTTTGTTACCATTCGGATTATCCGTCTCTTTGATTTGTCATCAATTTTCCTCCTGCGGCCACGTCCAGGGAGGTTGGCTACAGTCCCATGGATCTTAAATTTCTGAATAATATGTGCAACTGTAGTCACAGGAACATCTAGCTGCTTGGAAATGGTCTTATAGCCTTTACCTTTAACATGCTTGTCTATAATTTTCTTTCGAATCTCCTGAGACAACTCTTTCCTTCGCTTCCTCTAGTCCATGTTGAGTGTGGTACATACCATGTCACCAAACACCACAGTGACTACCTGGAGCCCTATATATAGGCCCACTGACTGATTACGAGATTCGAGACACCTGTGATGCTAATTAGTGGACACACCTTGAATTAACATTTCCCTTTGGTCACATTATTTTCAGTATTTTCTAGGGGTACCATCATTTTTGTCCAGGCCTGTTCCATGAGTTTATTTTTTTAAATAATTCTGTTGAAGCATGGTTGAAAAGCAATGTCTGACTTTCATTGGTTAACATTCATAGATTTTTTTTTAATTATTACTTTTGTCAGATTAAAGTTATGTTACCATTGTGAGTTTTTCTTTCATTGACCGAAGGCTACCAACAATTTTGTCCACGTGTGTATATAAAAAATAATAATTTCACTGTGCTGTAATGTACATGTCACAAATAATTGAATTTTAATCTTAATTAATCCTCGTTACAGGATTAGCTACTCTTGGTTGTTATAGTTCAACTTGAAAAGTTTCATAGTTGAGCCATTTGTACCCAAACAAAGAGTAAAAAAAATGGTGGCGAGCTAAAAACGATATGACACAAAAGATAGTACCTTATGTTTTAAACTCTTATCTGTTGTGGCAAAGACAACTGCAGCAGAAGCATCCCAGCAATTAGTAATCCAGGCCTTGGTGCCATTTAGTACCCATTCATCTCCCTCTTGATGAGCCAGCGTGGAGGCAGCACCTGCATCACTCCCATTCCCTTTAAGAAGAAATACACTCATACAGCTAAAGACATAGTCAGGGATAGTGATAGGACGGTTTTATGAAATATAATCATAATATAAAATATTTTACATACAGTTAATATATAGACAAATCTATATAATGAGATTTGAACTGTACAGTAGGCCCTGGGATGGAGATTTACACTCTTAAGTCATCTACACATTTTTTGATAGCAATACCATCAAGGCATCTAAAAATACTTATCAATGATTATCAATGCAGCAAGTGAGCACTACATGATAAACAAATGACATTCTCTGTTAGGATGCTTTTTAAAGCATGGAAAGATGTACAGTACCTGGCTCACTCAGTGCAAAGCAGCCTACTTTTTCTCCAGTGGTAAAGGGCGTTATCCATTGCTGCTTTTGCTCTTCTGTGCCAAACTTCAGAACAGGGCCCAGATACAATGACTGAAATAGAATTAAAATTAAATTAAAGCTTGTTGCCTTCTGTGTAATTTCATACATTTAGACGAAAAATGCACGCATATATCACCGCTTACATTTGTTCACAAGTGTGATATATAGAAGTTTTGTTGCATTCAATAAAATTAAGCTCATTTTGGATACGGACAAAAGTCTACGAACAGACTAGTCATCTGGGCTTTGGTGTGGATCGTGTGCCAAACTGTGTGTCGATCGGACTGGATTGCTGTCCAGAAAGACCAACAACAAAAACACCCAATAGCCCAGTCTTTATCTGATGTCTGCAACAACAAAAAAAAGTGCTTGTGCACAGCATAGTGCACCATCTAAAATATTAGAGATTAATTCAAAATCAATCATATTTAAGCAATATCACACCTCCAGGCAAGAGAGCACAGGCAACAAATATCCTTCCACGCCTGGTGGAACTAACCGTCACTGATGGAACTAGTGACCGACACTTGACAAGTGTAATTAACAGCACTGAAAGTAATTTTAATTTCTTACTGTTACTATGCAGCAAAAGGTGAGAATAATCAACCATGGAGAGGGTGGACAGTCCTGTAAATCTTCTCTGTTTCTCTTTATATTTCCACTTATTCTGCTTTAGAATATCAGCCACTTTAACTTCAGGGTTAAATCCCAAACAGTTTTAAATGGAAAGCTAGTCTGCTAGGGTGTACAATCACTTGTTCCACACACAAGTAGTGCCCTAGATTAGGGGTCAGAGAGGGATGTGGGATTCAGCTCTATGTTAGAAATGAATTTACTTTGCAGATAAACTTATGCAGAAATAAAACATCAAAAGTCTTCAGTGACACTTCTGTGTGGGTTTTGGCAGGTAGCTACTCTCTCCTCGGTATGGCGGACAGCACTGACTGAAAATTTATTGACAGATGGAGAAAGTGTATTGAAAAGCGAGGAGATTATATTAAAAAATATATTTATTTGTCTTTTTCTAAAAGTTAATTTAAATCAATTCTACACCCAGAGTATGGATCATTTTGACTCACCCTCATAGTAACCGTGCAAAATTTTTTATTTTATTTTATTTTTCCTATAGACATTGCTGTCACCCATTTATGTGCAGCTTAGCGAGACAAGATACTCAGACATTGTTCTTAATAAACAGAGGTATGTGTTATGTGCATTTCTTTTTTATAAGTCTACAAGTTACATTAATAATAATAAAAATTATTCCATGTCTTTTTTTCACTTCTCTACTGAAAATGTACAGAACCATGCCTTCTGTTGACTTTTCCATCCTAATAGACAGACACATCATTTGGAAAAAAACATTTTTTGCATCCTGACATTAGACCAGTGGTTTACAATCTTGTGCAGCCTGACTTACGTTGTTCACACTGACGATGACTCCAGTGGATGCACAGCCTCTGCTTATCTCTTCAACAGCCAGGCTATAGGCCAAATAATCCATTCCAGCTCCTCCAAGGTTCTCCGGTACCTCCATTGCCATCACACCCATTGTTCCAAGTTCCTGAATCTACAAACCAAGCTATAACTGAAGCACACATTATAAGAACACCATGCAGAAATGTGACTAGATTTGCCAACAAATTATAAACACCAAATCAATCATAACATTAAAACCACCAGCCAAATGTCCTGGCATAAGGTCCCTTAAGGTATGCAGTGGCACCAAAACATTAGCAGCATATCATTTAATTCCTGTAAATGCACAGTGGGGCATCCATCGATTTATTTTGTGTCCAGTATGTAAAAGTAGCAATAAAACTATATAGGTGTCATCTGTAAAGTTTTCTGTGAGTGTTCTCACTTGTAGTTAGGACTTGTAGTTTGGTTCGGACCAAAGCATAAAATGATACATTATTTTGGGTTCGTTGTATAAAGTCCTGGCTCACTCGGGGTTCACACAGGCATTTTCATTGTCATGCTAACTAATGCCCTTAAAGTGCATGACGTTCTCTGGCTCCCTGCTCCCTCTGCTACATCAGATAATACAGAGTGGACTAGTGCTCAGTCATCAGGTTAGGTCAGATATTGCTACTGTAGCAAAGCAGACTTGGTTCGTTTACATATCCTTGGTCTGTGGCGCGTTCACATTTTAATCTAACCACACCAGTGTTGGGTCAAGCTGCCTCGGTTCGCTTGCTTGGTGTGCATGAGGTTCGGATGGCATTGTTCACATTTATTCAAGTGGACTGTACTAACAGAGCAACCGCACCAGAGTTTATTTCAACCAAACAAAACATGCCAAGTGTGAATACACCCTTATTGTTTGTTGAAAAAAATTGCACTCATTTCAAATATGGTGGCTGCAACAGGGCCAATTTAAGACTTAAAACAATGTGACAAGTACAAATTACAAGGTGATGAGAAACAACTGCCCTTGTGTGACAAAGTCAAAGGCATGGTCCTTCTACAGCAAGGATGGGATGAGCCTCATCAATTCGCCAAAAGATGCACCAGCAAATTAGACTGGACTTTCTGGTCCAGTTTAGCTCTGATGTGGACTCAGTCGCCTGTCTGTTTAGTGGCCATGGTTAACAACATTGCCAATATCACCGCCCTACAGTAAGACTGGTGAATAAACAAATGAGTAAATGTGAAGCTGTGTTTTCTGGATAAGAAGCATGATAACGTTTACAATCTAGATACTGATTAGAATCACACTACACCCAATTGCATTTAGGCTGTTGATAATATATCATACTGCTGTGATATTCTGTATATTATTCTAATAATGAATCTCACTTTATACTATATCACACTTACAACATTTTATATTATTTAAACTGTACTATATTTTAACTGTTTAAATGCATTTTATAAACATCGAAAGCGGAATCACTGCCAGTGTCTATTTATTTTGTTATTGTTCCCTTTTTTTTTTGTAAAGTAAAAGCAATGTGTTTTTAACCTACAGTAAAACAAAGGAAAAACTACAGTGGTGGAGACAAAAAAAAAAGCATTTCCACATCATCTAAAGTTTTCTGGACATTATGTGCACGTTGAAACACACTTACACCATTATATAGGGGTCACCACAGAAATTAAGCCAGAAACATGAATTTTTGCAAATCTTTAAGTTTAGTCTTTATGTCACACATACAGTACATTACTTCACAGTGAAAAATTTTTCTTTGCATATCCCAGTGTACAGTAACTAGGGTTAGAGGGAAGGGTCAGCCATGATACAGTACCCCTGGAGCAGACAGGGTTAAGGGCCCAACAGCAGCAACCTGGTGGAGCTGGATCTGAAACCGCAGACCTTCCGAGCAGTATCTCACTGCCCTTAAATCTTTATGACAAATTATTTCCCACCACATAAGGAATGTTTGTACTATATCTAGCTCATAAATACTTAAATGTAAAAGAAACATAAACGTTATCTTGTTTTTATCCAAGAAAACTGTAGCTCCAACGTTTACTCATATTTGACTTGAAGTGAAGTGAACTGAGACCAACTGCCAAGGTGGTCTCACTTGGATTTGTTTTAGATCTTGTTTGCAGTGTTCCCATGTGTGCAAAAAAAAAAAAAAAATAGCTGACTAATTGGTCTCAGTGGCCTGAGCAGTGGTCTGTTTTAGCAGGATAATCCTTCCTCCAACACTGCAACAACCGTTTAGGAATGACTGAAGGAGCATGACAAAAACATCTCAAGAGTTCAAGGTGATGCCCCACGTCAAAACTTACAGGACATAAACAATCTTATGTTCATGTCTGAGTGCCAGGTACGTCAGGACACCTTCAGAGGTCTTGTGCAGGACATCAGATCAGATCAGTTTTGGTGGAAAAAGGCCGGAACACAACATTAGGCAGGTGGCTTAAACATTGTGGCTGATCAGTATAAATATATGCACTGGGTCCATGAATATTGGAATGGTGGAAAAAAGCTTTAGAACTCGTCTCCTCTTTTCACCACCATAGTGAATCTAAAATGAAGCTATCAAGATTCAACAAATGCTGGGATTCCTTCCTTGAGCTAATTTTTCCAGGCCTTTACCATAGTTGCCGTCAATTGCTATTTGTTTGTGGGGTTTTCTACCTTCAGTTTTATCTTCAGTAAGTGAACAGCATGCTCAAATAGGTTGAGGTTGGGTGACTGAGTCAGTAATTTAACAAAGTTTTTTTTTTTCCCTTTGCCTTGAATAAACTCTTGGGTTGCTCTCACTATGTTTCAGGTGTCATTATCCATCTTTAAATTGTCAAGTTACATCCTATCAGTTTTGCAGCATTTGATTAAATTTGAGCAGCGAGTATATCTCTATACACATAGAATCCATTCTGATACTTTTATCAACAGTCATATCAATTAACAGTGACTCAGTTTCATTCAACTGTTCTGAAAGTCTACACCACAAGCACATTGTAAATACTGTGGCTGTGTCCAAATATTTATGTACCCAATGGCATTATATGACTATGTTGTAGAGTATTATTTCTTGACTGATGTGATATTTTGCTTACAACAAAGGCTATACGTACTGCAGTCTTAGGTTACTTACTGTACCTGCTTAGCTGGAAAGGAATGACTTTTGTCAAGTTGGGCAGCAATCGGGGCAAGCTCTTTTGCTGCGTAGTCCTGACACGTCTGCCTCAGAATTTGATGGTGTTCGGGTAGTTCTGCAATCTGAGAGAAGCAACGAGTGCCGCATCTCACAGCCCTGCTCAAAGCTGAAACACACACAAAAATATATCTTATGCAGTGATTATTTTAAACTCTGATAATGAAAACAGAGAACAGACCTTGAGGGGGGAAAAAACTGTAAAAAATTCTGATGAACACATCGCTAATTAAGTACACATAAAAGTAAATATTGCATTGGTATAACAGCAACTGTACAGATTGTACTCTGTTAGAGCACTAATTTGTTTTCTGCATCTAAATAAATCAACAAAATGCTGCAATGGGACGATGTAAGCATTGGTGTATGGTGCTTTATAATTATCACCAATTGATGATACCCCATTTAAATCAACAAGGCTGTGCACACTATTAACATGGTAATGTAATCATTTCTATCTCTAATTTTAAATTGCTTAACATAAATATTGGCTTTGGATCAGTGAAAACACAGAGCCAGTACTTGGTTTAATCTATTACTGTACACTGACTATATTAAATGGCTGTTTTGAGAAGATTTACTTACAGTATGTTTGTCATAAAGTGCCACTGTCTGCTGTTACTATTGTACTGAAACTGTACATAGTCCAAAATGTTGTATAAACATTAAAGTTCACTACAATATGACAGAAAACCAGCCACTCGGGCCAGTAACTGTAAATGTGTTGTTAAATTAGCTTTTTATGAGCGTTACGTGCAAAGATAGAGCAAACAAAATACACCCAAAACTACACATTTAGGTAGATTGTGAAGATAGGTTAGAGGCAGATTTGAACTTGTTTTGTTTAATATTCTACAACAATGCAGATGTAAGCGCAATACATCTAATAATTACAATCAGTGTATCTGGAAAGAACAGGAATCTTTATACAACTTCAAATTCATCATCAACATGATACTGGGTTTAATGGAGAAGGTGTAGATAAACACTATCATGCCATGTTGTATGTTACTGTGTTGACCTGCCTAAACCGTTGTGTTGTTTGGGCTAAAAACTTATTAAATCAGTCAACTAAAAAGGAAAAGGAAAGAGATGGAGAAGATCAAAGAGAATGTAGAGAAGAGAAGTCAAGCAATGTTATTCGGACAACCTTGTAAAGATAAATATATTGTATAATTCATACTAAAAGCCCAAGACTGGATTATACATCCCGGTGTACTACCTCCCTCCCCCCCCCCCCCCCCCCCCACACACACACACACACACACACACAGGCATTGTAAACCCTCTCACATTTTGAACTGAGTGCATACACTTTGCAGGAAGATTAAATTTTACTATAAAAGTCATAAAAACTTACAAGCTCATGAACAGTTTTGCTTGTTGACTATCAGCCGACACGCCTTATTGTGTCCAACTCATTAAACCAAACAAAATGCAAATAATACAGATACATTCAGTAATATGATTTAATTTAGTTATAAGCTGTGAGTTTGATCAGTCGCATTATTTCTAAAAATTATTTACTATAATCTTGGACTTGTGGATTTAAGGTGAAAAAACACTGTATTTCATTCTCCCTGAACAATGTAACCAAATTTTTCAAAATCACGCGGAAACTCAAAACACAGACTGCAACTGTGACACAAAGACAGCAGGATTCCAACAGCATGCAGTGTAAAAACGGCATAATCCAAATTTCAACACTGCATTTTCTCTGTGTCTCCATGATCAGTCGCAGAGGGCACATTTTTCCTATTCTGATGACTGGTGTGAACATGTGAAATGACCATCCTGATGTGTATCTGCATGATATTGCTCCTAATAACGTGGACAGTATGTATGTATACTTGCAGTATAATAAGTATACACTTTTGCAATCTTACATGAGAAGTGAATGTTGACCCAAGATTGTCAATGATGTGTTTAATTGAATTTTAAACATTGGCAATTTAAAAAAAAAAAAAGCCCCGTTCATGTTGCGGGCACAAAAAGTGGGTCAAAGGTTGTCTGTGCAGTGCGCGTGATTCAACTGGGCGACGTCCAGAAATTCATCCCGGCTGATCAGAGCAGCTTTAATGAAGTGCACTAGTACACAAAGTACACCAGAACTTACTGTATTATAAGTTATGCGCATGAGCACTACTTAATGTCATTTCAGTTTAGATACTTCTCCGACCCCCACAGGCACCCAAAAGTGCTGTTTAACAGCCTGGAGGACTGTGTGCCAGTGTTCTACACAGTAAATTCATCCTACCCTCCAGTCTCTCCTACTCACGCTTACCACGAATGCACATACTGTAGCAAAAATACATAATGTTTAGCTGCTTTAGCACCCGATCATAAACCCATGCCTCTACTCCGAGACATCTGTGGGTTCATATTTAATAATATTGAGGTTTTTTTATTATTATTATTATTGTTTTGTGTGTTACTGTAAATTTTGTTTGCACAGATTTTATAGCAGTCAACTAGTAGATTAGTGGATAACATCAACTCCACAAGTGATATCAGTATGTCAGGAAACGCTACCTCCCATAGTAGTATTAATATTAAAATTGTTCATCTTTTTGCAGTGCCATCACCAATCAGAACTAGAGCTAGGAGATCCCACTGGTTTAACGCTAACATTTCTACTATGGGGAGGAAATTCTGCCTGGGTAGGAAAAAGTGAGGGGAATGGTAAAATAAGAAATGTAATGAGTCCTCTATTACATCTTACTTAATGTTTACTCAGTGGCACTTACTGCTTTTATTATTTTTGTGTTGGCCGTGTAAATGGGCAGTAAACTCAACCCACGAATGGTTTCTTTTTCTAACCAAATATCTCTACAACACATGACGGGAGCATGTCACCCAGTTAATCAGGGATATTTTAAGATTTATTCAATTTTAAGGAAATTAAATATCTGCTCAGTTACTTTTTATATATTTTGCCATCACACACAGACCCAGTTTCATTGTCACTTTCATGCTTGTTCTTTACACAAGTATTACTATTTGCACTGTTGTCACTTTGCCATACATAAATTTGCACTTACTTATTTAATCCACTTATTAGTTCTAACTATTTAATCTGTCATTAAACGGAGGCAGGCACTGTGCAGGATGCTTTACAATAAAGGATGATATTGTACTAACCGTATAAAGGACTAAAACCAATCAGTCAAGTGCTAAAAGCCAGCGGGATGGCAGTGAACATGTCCGAGATACTTACATTCGGTAAAACTCGAAAAATATTTACTTACTGACCTTTCCGAGCCGTCAAAAGTGCTGCCATCTTAGAGATTTTTCTTCGCCGCGGATATACTTCCACGCTTTTGGCGGCCTTGGCGCCGTCCCTGCCCCCTGGTGGACATACTTTGATTTGTACTGCGAAACCATTGAGGTAAAATAGCGGAAGCTGACATGACTTCATTCCGCTGAAGCCTTGCGGCCATATTAGTATACTTATGCTCAACATTGTGCCGACACATTAATTAATCTATATTAACTCTCTCTCTCTCTCTCTCCGGACACCCTGTTGCCCCACTTCTGGTTAAAGTTCTGTGTCACCTGGAGGACTCTAGCTTACTACTGAGAACGGCCCAGTATGATCTGCTAGGGTTGTGTGTGGTGACTGGGACGGTTCCACTTTACCATGAAGATGGTGTGGTGTTGATGCAGACAGCTCTTCTCTGAGGCCTTGTGACTGCAGCCACTTAATAGTTCAGGACTGAAATTCCTCCAAAAGTTTTGTACCTGAGCCTCCAATAATGAGACTGAACTCCATATTAACTTCAACAGCTCTCCTGAAACTTACTAAAAATACTAAACTTCCTGCCTTCTAACACACAGTATGACTGCAGATCAATCCCTGCTATCCGTTATCACTCAAATGAGAATAAGTTCCCTGTTGAGTCTGGTTCCTCTCAAGGTTTCTTCCTATTGCAATCTCTGGGAGTTTTTCCTTGCCACCATAACTCTTGGTTTGCTCAGCTGATAATTCTGATTTATACATATTATTATAATTTCATACTCATTTCCAAAAATGTATTTTGATTCTGTAAAGCTGTTTTGCGACAATGGCCATTAAAAGCTTTATAAATAAAATTTAATAGAATTGAATTTTTATATGGTTTGCCATGTTCAGCTAAAGGCAGCTTAGGTCCGAGCATTTGGGGTATTCAGGCTTTTAACTCTGAATATTTTAATGTTGTGGAGGTCTTTTATAGCCAAGCATCAGACAGACTTGGAGAGGTATAGTTCGGAACTTTACTTGCACTCATTGTCCTATGCCATCTTGGTATAAGCAGGGCTAGTGCAATCTCTCTCTCTCTCTCTCTCTCTCTCTCTCTCTCTGGTTTGTCAATAGTGGCAAAACATATGCCATCCATGTGTAATAGTTGTTCATGTGATGTCACTAGCCTTATTATTTATCTTTCTGCAGAGTTGTGCTGATTACATCAAAGAAGTTGTAGGACTTTTACTTTGTAAAAATGGCTTAAACTAGGGATTTTTCAAGCAAATTGTGAACTTCTGTGGCAAATGTCTCTACATGATCAGGAAGCAAGACAGAGTGAATGACACCTGAGTACTGCAGACGTCTTCCTGACTCTGTGCCCAGCCGGATCCAGCAGATTTTGAAGAATAAAGGACTTCATACTAAATATTGATTGTCATGGAGCAATTTATTATTTGTTATTTATTAGTAATTTATTATTATTCAGATATTATTCCTAATATCTTGATTGTCATTATTTTGAAAATGTGAAAATTTCATTAAAACCCTGAATTTCACTTTGCCTCAATATGTTTGTCCTAATTTTTGTGTCCTAGGTAGAATCACCGATGGCAAAAGGTATCCCACCAAAAGTCTGCTAATACAATTTATTACGTTAAGTACATTGGTATATTTGGTTTATTGTGGTAATAGAAACAGTTACATTTACAACTCCAAATTTAATGATCTGATGTGTTTGTGTGTGTATGCATGTACATTACACGTGTAAGTGTGCTTAATTGTAAACAGACTAATACCTTACTGAATAATATTGTACCTAGACTTTTTGTTAAAATATTGATGATTTGTAGATACCAGGTAATCAATCAAGTAAAACAACAAATATTGTGATATTTAAATAATATTCTATGTTTTCACCTTTAGCTTGTACATTATATAACATACTTGCCACAACATTACTTCTTTCTTTCTTTCTTTTTATTTTATTTCTTTCACAAATTGTAACGTGGCCTTACGTGGGTGTTTAGAGTATACAGATATGGCGCCAGGCTCCGTTCCCTGTGCGCAACCATTCTTAGTTGCAAAGACCTACCGTAGCTAAACTATTTAGATCCAAAAGATAGTAAGAACATTTAAAAGAAAGAAAAAGACAACTATAATTCGAAAGTACCTTTTTTCAAAATGTTTATTATTTGCATGACAAGAAGTGAGTCAGATAAGTCTCGTATAATTTATAATTTCTTGTATAATTTATATCTAGGGTTAGGGTTAGGGTTAGATATAAATTAAATCAGAGCCAGGGCAGGAAGAGGGGATAACAAGCACCGTAAGAGCTCTTCACTCCACAGAAGCTATAATTCAGTGTTTTGCAGCTGTCAGGGTGAAGCTACCACGCTGGTGAAATTGCATGTCCCTCACACGTCGAATTGACTGAATCTGAGGCTGGAAGGCACAAAACTCATTATAGTGTCTGTAGTCTCCACACTCGAAAAGATACTGGTAGCCTCTGTAGCCTGGGTACTGGTATCCCACCCAACTAAAATGAAAGACAGTAGGAATTACATCAATAGGAACTTAGAAATAATAATAATTCTCTATGTAAGGAATAACCCATGACAGACCATACTGTTAGGTGAAAATAATCCATGCCTAGTTGGTTGTGATCTCATTATTACATGGAGCATCTATCAAACACATCCTTGTGAATGAGGTGTTACTAAAGACACAGTAATGTTTTCAAACTAATGTGTTAATAAATATATTGTTTATGATGAAGCCAGAACTACTGTCAATGCCGTGACAGATCTAAAGCAAATACTTCTGAGTTCACTCACACACCTATTGTCTATACCGCTCTATTCTGTATACAGGGTCACAGGGGGCCTGGAGCCTATCTCAGGAGACTTAGGGCATGTGGCAGGCTGGGGTGCCACACACAAACACATCTTCACACACTCATTCACACACTACGGACAATTTGGGAACACCAATTAACTTAATCTGCATGTCTTGGAAACGGGTACCCGGATGAAACCCACTAAGCACGTTCAGAACATGAAAACTCCATGCCCATAGACCCGAGGCGAGATCGAACCCAGACCCTGGAGGTGCAAGGTGACAGTACTAACCACTACGCCACCGTGCTGCTTTGAGGGAGATGTAATTGTCATTATTAAAGTAATTAAAACCTCTACATAAATTCAGCATTAGTGAGGAATTATGCTGCATCATAATTAATATAGAAGTGGAAAATTAAAGCTTGTATTGTATTCAAATTTTCAATCTTGGTGCACTGGAACTACAAAGCGAGAAAAACATGGATGCCTTCATGATTAGCAACAAACTCACCAGCTAACTGTGACTTATGTATACTCCTGTATATCTGTACTGTGTAACTGTGATCTTTAGGTATGCTAAATTGTGCCTATGTGTAAATATATAGCTGCATGGTGAGCTTCTTTGGACTGGCTTTCCATTAGGGGTGAATTCTCACACCTTTCGCCTAGTGTTGCCAGGGTACATCACTGCCCTGACCAGGATAAAATGGCTATTAATGATGAATAATACTCACGCTCCACCAGGAACTCTCACGCTGCCCACTCGGTCACAGAAACCATGTGCCCACAGAGTGGGGACATCGTCCTCGTGGATCTCCATCTTGTTACCCTGGAAATCAGACAGCTCGTACAAGCAGATCTTGTGCTCCTTGGGGTCCTGTGTAGTGGGGATAAAAAAGAAGACATTTCTGATATGTAATACAAACATATACAATAGAGCCAAAACTATGGCTCTTGATTCTTAATTCTTGAGGTTGTTGCTAATAAATACATTATATTAAGCACATAACCATGCCATTTCCATAGACAAACACCAGCAATAGAAATGCCACCTATGCTACAAGTCAGTTTGTGGTAGCTTTAAAATTTTCTAAGGGAATGCCCTTTCTTGTTCCAGCATGACTGTTCCCGTTATGCACAAGATGAGGGACATGATGACCTGCTTTGACTGGATTGGTGTGAAAGGGCTCAAGTGGCATACACAGCCCTGACACAACCCCACTGAACATAGTTGGGATGAATTGGAACACAAGTTGTATTGCCAACAATTTTGAAATGATATGTTCAACAAGTGTGATGGTAAAGTATCCACATATTTTTGGCATGATTGAGTGCTTTGTGATTTATTGTGCTATTATAAACCTATTGTACTTACCATACGCACAGGCCTGAATGACATGAGACAGTCACTGCGGTAGCTGTTGGACCAGGTGTCCCAGCGAGGATACTCACCCTTCTCCAGAATAAACATCTCCCCACGGAAGTTAGTCTGCTCAAAGGCAACAAAGCTAAACAGAAAGAGAAGAGCAGACGTGCCAGACTTGAAGAACATACACAAGCAACATATCAAGATCAAGATTGAGGAGCGGAAGAAGAACAATCTAGGCACACATAGATGAGGATTTGTGGCTTTGTCTATCTATTTTTATAATTTAAATTTTCATACAATATTGATCCTACATCTTTTATACAGTCTTCTGGTGAGAAACTTACGGGCCACACTCCACAATGATACTGCGTACTCTGTCAATTCCATGGTCACAAATGTTCATGCACTCATTATAAATCTCCATCATTCTGCCCTGGAAATTCTCCTGGTCAAACAGCATCATCTGTAGGACAAAATGTAATTCAAGTTTTCAGCTATCATATATATATATATATATATATATGTATATATATATATATATATATATATATATATATATATATATATATATAGATGATAAGGAAAAAAGTAAACCAAAATAAACCTCTATATTTTGATCATTGTTTTGAGTTTCTTTTAAATGAGTTTAAACCACAATGTTGCGATTTCCTATGTGCCATTATAAGGCTTTTCTTTGAAAGAGAAAGAAAACTTACTCTATATTTCCCCATTCCAGGATCTCCAGTCTTGGTGGCCTTGCTAGATGCAGGAGGAGCAGGGGTTCCCTTATCCTTGGCATCAGTGCCCTGGCTGGAGGCAGACTTTGTCTGAGACATGTTGATGGGGTTTGAGAAGGCCTGAGCAAAAGAGGGTAAAATAATGGGATTTTGTGGATATATTCCAAATATCCATAACGAGTTGACATAATGATGGTGAATCCGTGTGAGGAACTGGTTAACTCTGATTGGTTGGAATGAGTAAATATGATTTTGGTTTTATGCAGTATTAAAAGTGATATATGTAAATCTCTAAATGCCATTCATTCTTGTGTCAGTGTTGCATTTGTTGCCCTCTTACCTGCTTGAGTACAGCTGTACCGTGCTAGTGTAGTTTTTTCTGTGCTGCTCACTCCATCCAACACACAACCTTTTATACCCTGGCAAGGGGAGCATAGAGGGGTTTGGTGTACAATAGAAACATCTCTGTCATCACAGTTCCTGACTTCTAAAGCCATGAGGTTATCCCACTGTCTAAAAAGTTCTCGCTGATTGGTTGTTTGCACTTTAGTGTCAATGGAAAACCCTGACTTTGTAAGTTTGCTCAGTGTTTTATGGCAGTGACTGCATTTGGGTGTTTGGAATGTATAGGCCAACAGTCAGGTCATGTTGTTGCTACACCTTTGTTCGGTAGAATTTTACTTTACAGATCCTTGGATGTAATAAGATGTATTTATATAAGACGTATAATATCATAGAAATTATGATTACTGATTATTAAGTAAAAGGGTCAAATGTATATATCAAGTTAGTGTAATATATATCAGGGTTAGTGGATAAAACACACACACACACATAGACTCAGGAACACACAAGGGTTCAGGACAAGATAATACTGAAGACCATTTTTTAATCATTCAGACAGTCACTGAGATAAATAACATTAAACTTTTATTTATTTATTTATTTATTTAAAAAGTCATTGCATTTAACACGTTGATAGTTCATAAAATAATTTGTGTTAGATATGTACCTTGTTTAGAAACAAGTTCTCTGCTTCTAACGTGGTCATAGCCACAAGTATATGAGAGTCAAAAATGATCCGCGTTCCAGTTACCGTACTATATATTAAAACTTCTGTTGATCGCTCTGTTTTATCAGCGCTTTCCATTCAAGGTTATTGTTTCCCCAGTCACTGCTGTAGAGGTGTGAAGATTCACTTCTGTTAAAGAAGTGAAGACAGCGGCGAAATTATGCTTCGCAGCTCAGCCAAAAACATTTGTTTTTTTGAGGGAATACAAAAGCTTTTTGAAAGATGGACAAAGTTTATTGAAAAGCAAGGAGATAATGTCAAAAAATGATTTATTAGCCTTTCCTAATAGGTAATTAAAATAAATTCTACAGCCAAATTGCGGATCATTTTTGACTCAACCACATATGTATGTATGTATGTATGTATGTATGTATGTACTGTACAGTGTGCGTGTATCATCGTGTTGTAAGCAGGATATACAGTCAAAACATTTGAATACACCTTCTAATTAGGTGTTTTTTGTTTTGTGATATATTTACTAAATTCTAGAACAATACTGTTCTGTGGAATTAGGAAATTAGGAAATTAAGTACCAACAAAAGCCAGATGATTTTTTTAAGACACGAAGTTCAGCTGTTGTGGAATAGTTCTTGCTAGAACAGTGTTGTCAACTGCATTTGCAAAACTAATCAAGCACCATGATGAAACTGGCTCTCATGAAGACCATCCCGAGAAACCAAGACCAAAACTTACCTCTACTGCAGAAAGTTTTATTTAGAGTTATCAGCCTCAAGAAAACATCTATTTACAGCCTCAGGACAGAGCCTTTATTAAAGCTTTACTAGAGTGTAGGGAGCAGATACATCTTAATATCAACTGTGAAAGGAAATTGGTGTATATTTTGGGTGCCTTCAGTATTGATTTTACATTTCAGCAAATGTAGAAACCTGAGCGACTTTGACAAAAGGGCAGTTTGTGATGGCTAAAGGACAGGCTCAGGGAAACTCCAAAATGGCAAGCCTTGTGGGGTGTTCCTGGTGTGTGGTATTTAGTGCCTACCTACCAGCAACAGGGTCATGGGAACCGAAGGCTCATGCAAGTGAAGGCTTGCCCATCTGGTCCAATCTTAAAGAAATTGCTAAAAACGTTAATACTAGCAATGATAGAAACGTTTCAGAACACACAGTGCATCACAGCTTCCTGCATTTGGGGCTGAGCCTCAGACTAGTCAAAGTATCCATGTTGACTCCTGTCAACATCCCAAATCAGTAGCACATGAGCATCAGAATTATACCGTGGGTCAATGAAATCACTTTATTTTTAATTATGTGTATGGCTGGGTACATGTGTCTTACTTACCTGGAGAAGAGATGGCACCAGGATGCACTGTCGAAAGCAATAAACCTGCTGGATGCGGTGTGATTTCCTGCTGGGAAACCATGGGTTCTGGCATTCATTTAAATATTCCACTGACATACACCCCCTACCAAAACATTTTTGCAGACCAAGACACTGCAAGACACCCTTTTCAGACAATGGTATCCTAAAGGCAGTGGCATTATTCAGCAGGATAATGTACACTGAAACACTTTGCTCATTAATGGTTTGAGGAACATGACAGCCAGTTCAAGATTTCTCAATCGAAATGTCTCAGATTCCAAGATCTCAATCCGGTCAAGCCTCTGTGGGATGTGCTGGACACCCAAGTCCGATCCATGGTGGGTCCATATTACAACTTACAGGTCTTAAAGGATCTCCAGATACCACAATTAAGAGTCCATTCAGAGTCTGTCTTGTTGAGTCCATGAGGTTCTGAGCTGTTTTGGTGGTACAAGGGAAACATACACAATATTAGGAAGTTGGTTTTAATGCTATGGCTAATTGATGTACAGCATCAAGTCTCATTATTAGGCCCATCCACTCTACATTTACTTTTAGGGTTATGACCAATATATACATTAGGTTGGCACTCAATGTTTGTTGACTTTAAGCTTTCATTTAAGTTTTTGTAGTTTGGTGTTCAGTCTGAATTATATCAGTAAATTGCAGTTAAATTAAAACTGTTTGTGTCTAAGTTTGACTGTACCATAATCATATTGATGCATATTAATAGTTCTTTTATGAAATATACAAAATTCTGTTTGTGATTAAACTCTACTGTAGATAGTAGGGTTGGTGTTCAGTGTCTAGGATATGTTATTTCTTTGGTAGTCAACAAAAGTGATGTAAGGAACACAAACTATAAAAAAAAAAATGATTATTCATAAAAGTGTTATTTATATCATTTGTAATTTCACAGACCAGTGAAGGTTCTGCTCAGGAACATGATCAAATGAGACAGTAGAAAGGTACTTTTGTTGTGCTGTATTTTGAAAACCTTGTTGGCTCCTGCACATGTGTATTTTTCTCTATGGGTGACATTTTGTTAGCATTTTAGCTAGCTAATATTTGTCAGGGTTTTTTTTGTTGTTGTCGTTGTGTATAACTGTATAACTGTGTTTTCCGTAAATGTAGCTCACAAAAGCTTTCATAATTGCTTACATGTCACCAAGAAGCACTTGTAATTTTCTGTGTTCTCTAAACATGTACATGTACAGTATGTGTCTAAAAGGAAGGACATTACAAAAGGGTGTGCATAAGGACATGGGATTAGTCTGACAAAAGCTGTGGGTTACTGGGATATTGATCGGCAGGTTGTGGGTTTGAGCTTCAGCACCTCTAAGTTGCCTCTGTTGAGCCCTTGAGCAAGACCCATATCCTTATCTGCTCCAGGGGTGTTGTAGCCTTGCTGACTCTGCTCTGACCCCAGTTTTGTACCTGGGATATGTGAAATAAAAATATATTTCACCGTGCTGTAAGGTACATGTGACAAATAGTTGAATCTCTTATGTTGAAATATTTTTCAAGTATTTTTTTTGTATTGTGTTTGCTTTCGATACCAAAATGATCCCAAAGTTATTTTCATTTCACATATACTTACTGTATTATCATGCTGAACATGTTGAATATTACTCTTTTAGTCTAAAAAGGAAAATGGCTTGATATCTGTGTAATTAGGCATGAAAGATGCATAACAGTATGAAAGCCTTCAAGTGACTTCTCATCACCCACACATTTTTATTCCCACAGTGTGTACATTCATACTGGAACAATTAAAATGATAGTGCTGGCTGCAGACCAAAGATGACATGCAAGCATACTACATCTTCACATCCCTGTCTGTAGAGCCTCCAGTCATAATGTAGCCTTTACACATCTGCCAATCTAGATGTATCCCTGCCTTTGTTAAGCAGCACAATGGCAGCCAAGCCCACGGTTGCTGAGTTGAGGCTTTTGGCTCGGCCCCTTGCCAGGGGAGGCTTTAAAAGGATGGTGCTCTGTGCCAGGTTTCACTCTCAGATCAGGACTTCCTGAGCATAATTGAAGTGAGGTGAGTTCTTTTCTGCTCTCTCCCCAAGCTCTCCTCCCCACTACTTGTCTAACTCTCTGTCCACACTAAGGGGCTAAATTTTAGGCAAGGCTGGTGTAAGCAGTGAGAATGTAGTACCTTCAGACTCCAACATTCAAATCATATATTGCCTTCAGCCTTGTATTCATAGTTTGTTCATATTTGAGCAATTCTGTTGGGTTTTATGACCAAAAAGTATGCTGATAACCCATAGCCTAGTTTATTTGGGCATTCTCCTGCAAATTTATATTATCTGACTTTATGTCAGATACAAGCATTGCATTGCTGTAAACACAATGAATTATCTTTTGTATGCTATTGAAATTTTCAAATCTGTGTTTTCTGCCACATTTTACTCTAAAGGTCCCATTTGAAATTTATTCATTCTATTAAATTAATATATTTCTGCTGCAGACAAAATGAATCATCATTGCACCAAGTTTTCTGGCCACTGGAAGGTATGCTTATCGATGTGTCGTAGATAATTTAAGGTTCCTCTGCCTAAATTAGCCATGACCATAACGAGCATCTTCTCTAAAATGTGCCTAACTCCTGTCTTTTAGATTATTGTATATGATGAGGAATGCTTCCAGGGTCGCCACCATGAGTTCACCTCGGAGTGTTGGAATGTCATGGATTTTGGCTTTGAGACCGTTCGCTCTCTGAGGATAGAAAGTGGAGCGTAAGTGCACACATTAGCTTAGGAAACTATGTTATATGTTTATATATGATTGAGAGAACTGCTACAATGGCGGCACGGTGGTGTAGTGGTTAGCACTGTCGCCTTGCACCGTCCGGGTTCAATCCCCGGCCAGGCTCGATTCCCGTCTCTGTGCGCATGGAGTCTTCATGTTCTCCCCGTGCTTGGTGGGTTTCCTCCGGGTACTCCGGTTTCCTCCCACAGTCCAAAGACATGTAGGTTAGAACCCGGACCCAGTTGTGTTAGACTAATTGTGTTAGACTAATCGCACTTAGTTATTGACCTCGTTAACCCAGTGTAAGTATCTATCCAGTAATGTAAACTTTAAAGCACTTTTTGTAAGTTGCTCTGGATAAGAGCATCTGCCAAATGCCTAAATGTAAATGTTAGGCTAATTGGCGTTTCCAAATTGCCCGTAGTGTGTGAATGAGTGTATGTGTGTGTGTCTGTGCCCCAAGTCTCCTGGGATAGGCTCCAGGCCCCCGTGACCCTGAATACAGGATTAAGCGGTATAGATGATGAGTGAGTGAGTGAGTGAGAACTGCTACAGACAAAATGTTGTATATTATTTGTATAAAATAAGTATCGCTTTTTCAGGCATAAACATCTGGGGACAGATTATGAAAATATGTATAACATTAGATAGTGGTTTTTCAAATAAATCTATGTTTCAAAAAACTGCTGATTTAATTTGAAGGTGTGTCTGTGTGTGTGTTTGATCTGCCAAATCTAACTAATGATGAAAGTATTTAACCCAACAAAACTGAAGTTAATAAAATCAAAGTGAATGGAATCTGACCTAAAATTATTTGAAGTTGTTGCATGCGCTGGCTAGATAGCCGGCTAACTGATTTATTCCTTTTTTTAAATGGGGCCAGATTCGATGTAAGACTGGAAATGTCTGATGGGTCACCTATTGTTTTAATCACATAATTATGTTTTCAACTGCATTGCAATTTAACCTCTTTTTTTTGAACTACTAGTTTAGTGCGTACCTTGCGTAACTCTCCATAGGTGGGTGGGCTACGAGCACCCCTCTTTTCAGGGCCAGCAGTTTGTGCTTGAGCGTGGTGAGTACCCTCAGTGTGATGCTTTTGGAGGAAGCAACGCTTACCATATTGAGAGGATGACCTCCTTCAGGCCAATCTCATGCATTGTAAGTTTCCAAAGCTGTTACAATTTAAAATTGCAATCCTCTAATATACAGTATGTTAAGTTGCAGTCTCAGGCAGTGAAAAAAAACTGGAAGAAACTCTGAAAGAGATCCTATGTGATACCTAGATTATCTTTAAAAAATCATTCTCACATCATTCTATGGAAGAAGAATGTTAGAGAGCTTGTCACAAATATTTGTTCTTTCTAAAAAAATTTTACAGAATCACAGGGAGAGCAGGATGACAATCTATGAGAGGGAGAACTACCTGGGCCGCAAGGGGGAGCTGAATGATGACTACCCCTCATTGCAGGCAATGGGCTGGTGCCACAATGAAGTAGGCTCCATGCGCATCCATTCCGGGGCGTAAGCATCAGTTCAATTTCTAAAATATGGTTTTATATTAATCAACTAATAATGTTTTGCAGATTTCTATGACGAGTTCCTACTATGCCTTAATGTAATGGTTATGATTTTAATTTCATTTTTCTTTGTAATTCTTGCTTTTTTTTTTCTGTGATAGGTTTGTGTGTTATCAATACCCTGGCTACCGTGGATATCAGTACATCATGGAGTGTGACCGCCATGTAGGCGAGTACAAACATTTCCGGGAGTTTGGGTCTCATTGTCAGACACCTCAGATCCAGTCCATCCGGCGCATCCAGCAATAACCTGACCAATCTCGACCACCCTACCCCACAAATAAAGAATCTTTACTCTCTATTAATCTGTGCTGAAATAAAATGTCTTTCTTAGAGCTCAGACTATAAACCTTGGACTATTGTTTTCTGTCAAGTGCTCAAACATACCATACCATATAACGCTGCAGCCATATCGCCAAACACTGAAATGTCAATTCTTTTTATTTTGATAAATCAAAGAATTAAAAAGAAATAAAATCGTAAAGAATGGAAGATAAATATGAACTGTAATTTTTCAATGTTAATACAACTTCTTTTCATTATTTTTATTGTGTAAAACCATAATAAAAATCACCCGACTTTAGCTGGTCAGTATTAGGCAAATAGAACCTCAGTTGAACAACAACATTTTCACATACACATTTAACTTATATCCTAAATAAAATAGTAAGCCACTGAAAAAGCAATGTCAATCCTTGTCCTTCCATCTAGGAACCTCTGTAGTCCAACTAGGGATCGTGGTTTGTATTTTTATGACCATAAATAGATAGATAGATACCATAAAAGGATGCCACCGGCAATAATTCATTTTGGAACAGGAATCGGGCATTTCCAAACTGTTCCCACAAAGTTGGGAGCATGAATTTGTCCAAAATGTCTTGGTATGCTGAAGCATTAAGAGTTCATTTCACTGGAAATAAGGACCAGGATGTACCAGTGCACAAAGCAAAGTCCAGAAAAACATGGATGAGTGAGTTGAAGTTGACTGGCCTGCACAGAATCCTGACCTCAACCCGATAGAACACCTTTGGAATGAATTAGAGCGGCGACTGCAAGCCACGTCTTCTCGTCCAACGTCAGTGTCTGACCTCACAAATGCATTTCTGGAAGAATGGCCAAAAATTCCCATCAACACACTCCTAAACCCTGAAGAGGTGAAGCTGTTATAGCTGCAAAGATTCGGATGTTATATAGTTATATAGTTCATATGCATGCGAAGACAGGTGTCTATATAGCACGAATATAGCGTATCTCTAAAAACAAACATGATGTTACTTCTTTGCCATTTTAAGGCACTGCATTTCAAAATGATGTAAGCACAACAGCTGAGCTTATCTCTTTTCAACAAAAATGGAATGGAAGCCAACCTTGCAGTCAGTGGAAGAGGGAGAGGTAGAAATAGAAGTATTGTAGACATGGAGGAGAACGTGGCCAAACAAGACAAAGACTGAATTTGTCAAATTAAATCAGGGCAACTTCAGTCAACCATGTTGTTAATTATGGATGGACAGAGAGTGCAGCCAAACCTGAGCAGACACATGACTGCAACAAATCAAAACATTTCGACAAAAGAACAGAGGTGAGAAAATTTTTAAACCAAATACTCTAAACCAGGTTTTAGCCACTCACTCATCATCTATACCGCTTAATCCTGTATTCATGGTCACAGGGGCCTGGAGCCTATCCCAGGAGACGTAGGGCACATGGCAGGGTACACCCTGGACAGGGTGCCAATCCATCGCAGGGCACAGACACACACATACACTCACTCATTCACACACTACGGGCAATTTGGGAACGTCAATTAGCCTAACCTACATGTCTTTGGACTGTGGGAGGAAACCGGAGTACCCGGAGGAAACCCACCAAGCACGGGGAGAACATGCAAACTCCATGCACACAGAGACGGGAATCGAACCCGGACCCTGGCGGTACAAGGCGACAGTGCTAACCACTACACCGCCAGGTTTTAGCCAGTAACTCATAATATAATTCATTCAAATACTGAATGACAACATCACCTTCTATAATGTCCATCAGGTGTCTCTGTCAGCATTGTCATGAATCCTTAAAAAGAGGATACAATTGCTTTTCAGAGGAATTCAGAGAAAGTAAAATATTTGTGCTATGAGTGTGTGGAGGTAAGTAATGTTATTACCAGCGTTGTGCACTGCACAGAAAACCATTATACCTGTAAATTTACTCTCCAGTAGGGCAATATAGTATTAAACCATATTGTCTTTTGTTTCCGAGAGACATGCAAATGGGTGAGGCTGAACATCTTGAAAGGAAGAATGAAAGGAAGGATTTTGAATGCCCCGGGGAGTAACATCACGTATGGAAACCCATATGGAAGCAGAGCAGACTAGATACATTGTCATCAGTACATCACCTGGGACAATGTGTCTTTACACAGATTTGTTTTTATTACAAAATTGGTTCCAACATCATTCACTATTTTCAGTTCAATCTCTCCCACCATCCTTTCACCCCATTAAGGAGATTCATTAAGGAGAATCATTTCCCTCATTCAACTGATGACAGATCTATCCAAGGATGGCTTTTAAAGCAATTTTTAAAGCGATTTTAATGCAATTTAAAGCTATTTTTTCTCTCACTGTCTTGCTAGAGAAGCTATAGCATAGGACATTGAAGTATTATAGCCAGATCTAGCAAGGAAAAGGGAGGTTAGGTTTTATTCATTTATTTATTTACTAGCATTAGTACATTACATTGTTGACAGAGAAAGAGTTTTTAGAAATAGTTAAACCTGAAAATAAGCTGAGCATATCAGCTTTAATGTAATCAGTGATATTATTGTTGTGGCCCACATACATTTGTCCTCAGCCAAAATACACTCCCTGTTTAAAGTAGATGATTACATCTGGCACATGACTGTTCATGACATTGTTTTTATTCAACATTTTTATTTTAGCGCATAACACTCTGAGTACGATCATTTTACTCGCCCTTACCTTGGAGTATTACGGATATGTCGTTTTAACTCATAGTAGCGCTTCACCATACTGCTTTTTATTAGCACCACAGTTTTGAAACATATGAGATAAACTGGTTTTAAACTTCCTGCAGGAAGAATAAACATACAATGTTCTGTTCATACACCTTTAAAGATTCAGTTTTTTTTTTTTTTTTGGAGTAAGCCATACTGTGTCACGTGTTTGTTTGTGTTATGGTTGGTCCGCATACTCTATGTATTTACAGCAAACTATCAATTTGATTGGCTCTGTTGAGTGATGCGTATAGCCACACCCACTTCGCTATATATTTATGCAAAAAGCGATGGCTGCTGTAAGGAAATCTGGCACAAAACAGCTTATAATGTCCCTCCTGTGCCACATTTAGATTTCATTTATGGCGGAGATTTCAAACTTCAGGCAAACACAGAAGAACTGGCAAAGTTTCATGAAATTCAGTCGACCCAATTTTGTGTGCTACTGTGACAGAGTCGGTTGGACAGACATACAGATATACAGACAGACAGAACTTTTTCTGAGACTGTTTTTGCGTCCTCCAATGTATGAAACTTAAAGATATAACTTAAAGAAAGAGCGAGTTCTGACCGATGTACAGACAAAACCTTTCTTTAATTTATATAGATTTACTTATTCAATTTTTAACATTCATGTGTTTTTTTCCCTACAGATTTTTCAAATATTTTTTGTGTGTAGAATGTTCAGTTATCCTGTAATCTTTCAAAGCAAAATCAACTTCTGTGTGGATGTGTGGATGTACTGAGTAATGTGGAGGTAAATGAATATTCTCATCAGTGTACAGTACTGGTCTTGTGTCTTGTGTTTGGTCAAATTTATTCTAATGCTATCATAAAATCAAACGCAGACTATCGTTTAAAATGTATAGAAGCGTTTTAGATTGAGAACAGTAGTGTGTAACTGATTCAAACAGTCAGATCATATGAACCATACAGTATGGTGATATTACTGGGTTTTTATGAATTATTTTATAGTATTTATTTATCTTTATATTTCATTTATTTAGCATTATATTTTATACCTAAATTTGAAAGAAACTCTGAAAGAGTGAGGCAACTGCACTAAGAATATACGCAAGTTAATGACTTTTTCCTGGACAGTATATAGATCACTTTACAATATCGGTACTTTATTGTATTTTTGCGCTACACCACAGTATATGGACTGATATGCCTTCCTTTCATTTCTCTTTCTGAGAATCCTAAGTCTTGATGCTTTTGCAAGCTTGCACTTGTACATATATTTTGAAGAGGCTGACGTCAGTGTAATCACTGTTTCCTGCATTTGGGTTATCTTTGTGTAATATGCAACTTTGTTTGATGATCTGAATCATTTACGTGTGATAAATATATATTTAAAAAATATAAATAATTCAAGAAGGGCCAAATACTTGTTTATAGCACAGTACCATGATTTGAAGACAAAAAAATCATGGTTAGACAGCTTTACTTGCTACTTTGTTGTGAAACTTATCATATTCACTACCAGACAAAAGACAAAAGACATACTCATCCAAATATTTTTAAAGCTCCCCACTACACACACACATATGCACACACACATATGCGCACACACACACACACACACACACGCGCGCGCGCACACACGCACACACGCACACACACACACACACAGCCAATAGAAAGTGAAGAAGATAAAGAGACTCTCTGTTGGGTTTGCAGTAGCAATATGCTCAAAAGTTCATTAATTAAGGGACAACAAATATAAAAATAAATAAAATAGAACTAAGGCAGGACGGTGGTGTGTTGATTAGCACTGTCACCTTTCACCTCCAGGGTCCGAGTTCAATTCCCAGCAAGGCTTGATTCCTGTCTCTGTGTGCATGGACTTTGCATGTTCTCCCTGTGCTGGATGGGTTTCCTCCGGGTACACCGGTTTCCTCTTACAGTCCAAAGACATGCAGATTAGGCAATTCCCAAATTGGCTGTAGTGTGTGACTGTGTGTGCCCTGCGATGGATTGGCACCCTGTCCAGCATGTACCCCGCCTCGTGCCCTAAGTCTCCTGGGATAGACTCCAGGCCCCCTGCGACCCTGTATACAGGATAAAGCGGTATAGACAATGAGTGAGTGAGTGAGTGAGTGAGTGATAAAATAGAAAAATTTTTTTTTTAAATATATTCAAGAGCACCGTCTACTGGGCATACTGTAATATTACACTACACTTCACTTCAAAAGTGCCTTATTGGCAACGTTGTTAAAATCACATTGTTTCCAAAGCAAATAATTGAAATAGATTACACCAAACATTATATAAATAATACACACATTTCTGCATTTAATAAATAACCACGATAAAATAAACAACAAAATATCAACAACAAAAACAGACAGGTAAATATCTCAACATTACTGTATGTTTAGCGTGTGAAGGCCAGCTGCTGTCTTCTGGTCCCTCGGGCTCTCACATTCTGACACAAACTTTACAGCAAAGTCCTTTCGCAGTGTGTTCTTCTCCTTATATTTTATATTTATATCAATATATTAATTTCCCTTCTTCTGTAATTTTTGCATAAACTTGGCATTTTGTGTATACTGTACTTCTCCACAGTCAGAATGTGCTCACCCAACCTTTACCTGGCAAGGATCGGTCTCTGCTTTATATCTCTGACAGTGAAATACATCCTGCTCATCTGTTCAGTACTTTGCTTGATTCTTGTTGAGCAGTGCTGGTCTAAGAACGTTGTGTGTTAGTGGTTAGTGTGTTATTGAGTCTCAGCTGACAGAAGGCACTGCGTTTTGGGCTGAGGTCTTGGGTTTTCTGTGCTTCATAGTGCAGCATGGAATATTGCTACTAAATCGTTACTAAAGATGTTTCCAACGATTTTATATGTAATATCACCAGAAAATGCAGCATTCAGTACACATATCCACACACGGATGCATCCAAACACAAACAACAAACTCAAGGTTACTTATGCAGACAGTACAGATTCTACCCACTGAATGAACCCACACATGCTTTTACTGGAGTAGAAATTATTGATCTGCACACAGACGTAGTTCATTGATATGAATATTCTAACCAGTGAGCAAAACCCGAGTATAAAGCCTCTACTGAATGGGAAACTGTTAAAGTGTACTTAGGAATTCTTTAGATCATATGAAGTTTGGTAAAGTATAATACCTGGATTTTAATATGGTTTTAATATAAAATCTTTATTGGAGCAGAACGTGCTGAACTGGACATGGCTTTTCCAGACGAAATGACTTTTTGGAAAACCCCTTCCAGAGTGAGGATATTTAGAAACTCCACTTTCAATGTTGACGAGTGGTGACGTGTAGGCCTGCCTGGCTTTATGGTCAGCGTTATATTGCTGCCTGCTGGTTTGGAATGCTTTGAGGGCATGTTTTTGCATTTTCATGTGGACAAAGATTTATTTATTTTTTTGGACCAAGGAGGGAAAAATGTTTTTAAAAATATCTATGTAAGTATGGAGTAGGCCTAGAACAAATAGCATAAAATGGATCATGCATAGTTTAAATAGAGCATGCAAAAAGGTTTCTTTATCTTTATCATTCATTTAATTTAATTTATTTAAATAATAATTTTCCAAAATGGAACAGCACAAACTGAGGCTCTGGTGTATATTCAAACAAGAGCAGAAGTACCCCAGTACCTCTAGGTTGAGAAACAGAGGTCTCCTAGATCCTCAACTGGCAGCTTCATTGAATCATACCCACAAAAATATGGCCTCACATCAGATGTCACCAGGATGCAGAGAATAATGCAAAGAATAACTGGCCAATAAAAGCACAATATTAATACGAATCAAAGAAAAGCGACATTGGACAGAGGAAGTTGGTGGAGGAAAGGTAATGGTCTGAGTGTGTTTGGGTAGAACTGAAATCAGAGATCTACTGTATACATGAAAAAGAGATCTTGTACAAACAAGGCTATCACTCCATTTTGCAACACCAGGCCATACCCTTTGATTTGTGCCAATCTCCTCCCACAATAGGACAGGAGACTAAAAAACACAGTAAAAAAAAAAAAAACAGATCCAAAATATGCAAGGACTATTTAGAAACTATTTATCTATCAACTGATATTCTATCTGTATTCGACTGGCTATGAGAGGAACAGCTTGACCTTATGGTTTGTAATAACTGCTCATTGTGCCAATATAACCTGTGGGAAACACTTCAATAAACATGGAATGAGATTTGCTCAGATTACCTCAACAAATTAACAGTTAGAATGCCAAAGGTCTTCAAGGATGTAACTTCTGCAAAGAGAGGACTCTCTGGTGAAAGAAAAGTGGGAAAAAATTCTATTCCAATATATTGTCTACATTTTCTGTTTACAGCTTATTTAAAGTATAAATTGCTTTACAGACATTTTGATAAAGACTTAGAGTTTATAATGGTAAATAAAAGGTAGAGGTAAGGCTGTGACAGATGTAATATTTTAACCTTCAAATATTCAATCCTTCAGGCATCCAGTTAGTTCCTTGCAATGCACAGGAGAAGATGCTACTCCCCGCACTCGCAACCTATGACAGGGAAAGGCCATGACTCGCCGCGACATCAGCAGTGTTCAGGTAAGATTTCACTTGAGATAGATTGGCAAAAAAATTTTTATACTAGCTGGACTGAGTGTAGTATAGCACGTGTACAGATAAGAACACAGACTCATTACCAACTTTCGTTAGCTAGCTAGTTTGGCTAAGCCACTGCATATTTTTTTAAACCAGTCGACTTCTATGATTTTAGCGAGCTACTGTACAACTGAAATGTGGTTCCAGAATATGAACAGAAGGAAACCATTAAGATTTGTTTTAGCATTTTCATAAGACTAAAGCCCTTAATCTGGCTACATGGTGAAGTGACTTAGGATTTGTGTCTGAAAGTAATGTGCTCATTGCTTTTTCCCTCACTTGCAGGCCGTCCCAGAGAGTTGGAGAGAACCGCACCGTGTTCTGTCTCGACCAGACTGTAAATTTACTGTTGACTGTTCCTCTGTTTACTCGTACTGTTTCTGTGTTATTCTTGTGCTGGAGTTCATTTTGGCATTAAGTCTGACATGTTTCTTAATTTGACAAATGTTTCTTTATTATACACACATGAAATTAGGAAGCTATTTTTTGGATGTCAGTAATTTCTTTCACATTGTATAGTAAATTATGTGGAGTCTACAAGGTCTGTAAATTTTTTTATTTGTCACCATTGGCCAAACACATGTATGCTGTTAGGGATAAGGCCTCATGTCCTGTTTGTTGAAATATGGCCTCGGTGGCTGGTCTTGGTGAATGCTTTTGAATATCAACAACAACAACAACAATAATAATAATAATAATAATAAAAAACCCTACTGATAACTTTGTGGATATTAGTGGGAAGATCACTTGACCCAAATGTGGTTAGACCGTTTGACACATTAATTAAATGTTTTCATTGTCCAAACAATTAATTGTTTTCATTGTCAGCCAACAATACTTTGCACAGAGTGGAAGGGGGAAGCACTTAATTCCTCTGTCAAAATAAAGTTTTTAAAAGTTTATAGTCCCTCCCATAAAAAACACCCTACACTGTACATCCTAATATTTTGTTTGACCGTCTTAGGCTTTGATTGCTCACAATATGGTGGCCGACCCACGTTTGAAAATTTTTACTTATGAACCCAGAGCCACTTTTTCACAATTTGAGTACTGGAATATGACCTCAGGGGGAAAAAAATCCATTGATGTGATACCCTGGTCATTCAGTACATTCAGACCTGACCAACTGCGGCAACCCTAAGTCATGAAACTGTTGTTCTGACAATAAAGCATTTTTCTGATAATTTTTTTTTTTATGTCCACGCAGCTGTTTATTCCAAATCCTGTGATCTCTTGTCGCATTGTGCATGTGGAAATGCTGTGCACAAAAATAGCTTGGCTTTCTACTGTTGAATTTTGTTTGTGCACCTTAACCAAGTGTCTAAGTTATCTCTTGTCAGGGCCATTTAGGGTTTCTTAAAACCATCCTTAAGACCCAATGATGGTGCTCAAACTTGGTAAAAAAGACTATGGCACCATCTGTATATTTCTACCATAGATTTCCAACACTGTGTAATAATAATAATAAGAAGAAGAAGACGAAGCTGAAATGGTGATTAAAGATCCAGTTAAAGATTATCTTGTTGATACAGCACACCAAATTTTAGCATGGTTAGACTTTGGTTTCAGAGAAATAGACATTTCAACGTTATTCTGTCCCATTTAAGTGGTTTTGAGCCAAACTTTTATGTTTTTATAAATTCCATGTGGGCATTTATGAAGTGATTGAGTTAAGCCCACCCAGCATCATCAAAATTCCAATAACAGATTGCATACTGATAAACTGTACCAACTTTTAGCTTGTTTGGATTTACAGTTCCTGAGAAAGAGCTATTTCTTTTAGCCTCGCCCTTGTAAATGACCACACACCAGTCACTGTACATGGCCTTATAATCTTTTCCTGTATATGCCTTTCAACTTTAATCTGGATGTAAGCAAGCCTTTTAAAGTTACTTTGAGTAAATTGTGATCTGAGGAAGAAGAAGAAGAAAGTTTAGTGTGAGCTTTGTGGGAAAAAGTAAAACACAAACATCAGCAACATAATATTTGCTGGCTGTCACGTGTTATGTTGAAATTGACTCATTGCAGCCTTTAAGTGCATCCTGTGGCAAGCTCAAAAAAGCTATGCATTAGCAAGTAAGTTCATATAGGGAGGCTTTTTACCATTAGTTTCAGTATAGGTACACTTTTTCTTTATCTCAATATGTGACCCTGAATATTTCTTCTTCCATTATTGCTTGCCTTGACTTCAGGCTGATCTCAGCAACTATGACAGAAGTGCTAGGAATGAAGGCGCCAGATACACGCCTTTTCTATCCACAGTTCCACAGACAGACCATCAGCATTGTTCAGGATGATATGAGACTGCATTGCAGGGATAAGAGCGGATATTAATTGTCTATTTCATATTTATATTTCATTCAGGTCATGTATAGTATCCTGTACAATATATACATTTTATTTTGCCAAGGATGAACAGAAAAGTAAGTGAGTGTCTTTTCCTTTTAGTTCAGGAACGACAACATATGTCCTCAAATTTGAAGAAATAAAATTGATCCCCTTGTTAACTTTCGGAATGTGTTTTGTCAATGCTTTAATCGCAGACGTAAATAAAGACATACTTTTACAGTTTTTCGGTGTCATTTTTGTTTTTTTATTAATTCATCATTTGCACTGCAGTTGAAATAAACCAAACATAATAAAAGTATGTTGCAAACCACACGCAAATGAAGGAATCAGACCTTTTTTGGGGTGGAGGGAGGCTACTTTAATATTATTATCATTATTATTGCATTATTTTAATATATTTTGTTAAACACCAATATTAGCAGTAAGTGTCATGAGTATTGTGAGTTTTTTTTACATTATTGATTACTTTAGCTACATGCAAAAGTATTCAACCATTTTATTGTTGTGTATTGTTTGTAGAATGATCATTCACAGATTCCAATATCATTCATCAGTTTTGAGGAAATGCTATCTATAAGTGAAGCCCATGCAACTTGACATGAAAAGTGGTTTGTCAATGTGTACATAACTTTGTGTTATTGTAATTAAGAGTTGTCAATTTGTTCAGCAACTCTCAACGTATCTTTAAAGACAACCGCACTGTGAGAGTTGATTAACATTAAATCAGAACCGAGCTTTGAATTAAAAAAGTTATGGACACTACATAAAAGGGCATGAAACTGTATTCAGCAAATGTGTTTCTTTTTATCTGATAAAAATATAAATGTGCATACATATTCACAGAAAATGAAGCGTGTATCGGGAAATAAGAAGTATTAAGTATTATGAAAAATGGTGTTATATGATCCTATTTGAAAATTTAATTTATTACCTAGGAGAGACACTTTTAACACCAATACCATGTGTTGGCCATAAGCTCTTGTGTGGATGCTGGATAACGCCGTGCACTGGTGCGAATCGACCATCAGAGGGGGCTATGCAACCAAAATCCACAATACCCACCATGGGCAAAGGTGGAGGTTGTAGTTGGTTTTAGAACGAATGTTTTCATACATACATATACACACACTGTAATAACAGAAATGGGTGTAAATTCGAATTCATCACAACTAAGTGAAAAAATCAGTTTAGAAACAGTGAAATAATTTTGCTCCTGATACACTTTAGTTGTACTTAGACTCGTGTAGATCTCAGTGAAATATTGTGTATTCAAAAATGTAACTTGCTGTGTGAGCGGGTGATCTGAGCCATAGCTAGTCGTTTCTGTTAGGTGACTATGTGCGAATCAGAAGTTAAACTCCAGTATCCTGTGCGCGGATCCAGTTCGTGTTTTGCGGCGCGTTCACACTAAGAGGAAGTGCAGCTCCTGAACAGCTTCTGCTGCAGCACGAGAAAATCGACTTCACAGCGAGCTGTGCTTGGTCGGATAACCGAGCAAATACGTTTTCTTCAAGTATTTGTATAGTTTGCTCGGAACGAAGATATATAAGGGCATTAAAAAAAATGTAACTCCGTGTGTTTAAAGCGTTTGAGATTGGAGGGAGATTTCGAGGATTATGCTGGACGACCGCGAAGAGTTTGAAGCGTTTTTCAGCAACTCAAACGCGGATGCGTTGCGCTAACAGCTCAGTCGGAGACTTCAAGATGAGACGCAATAATAACACCAAGGGTTTATTTCCTTTCTACTAAAAGCTGGATGTGTGTCAGAGTGTATTGTTTTATTACTTGAGATTTTGGTCTTGAAGCAGGCTAACGGCGTCGACACGAGGGTTTAGTTTAGCTAACTGTCTAGCGAGCTAAGTGGCGGTTATCGTTTTTTTTTTTGGATAGCCTGCTAAGTAAGTTAGCCATGAAAATGAAGTTCCGCAACAGTTAGCTTTGTGGTTTGCAAAAGGTTTGTTCAAGTCGATATCATTTCTTTTTTTTTCGTTTTTATCCGTTGTAGCTCTGTTTATCACATACTGACACCCAAACATTTCAGAAGCAAACGGGAGAACTTAGAAGCGTGATTTAATCGCGTTACCAGTTAGTTAGATTTGCAAAGAAAGCTAACATCGAGCTAATTTCCTTTCGAGCGCCCCCTCATCCTTCACCAGGTAGTCACTCGTAAAGCAATAACACAAAAACATGTCTTTTCCCACTGTGTAGCGCTCTGTCAAAATACAGTACATTTGGTATACAGTTTGTTACTCAAATTAGTGATTTGCACAAGGGCGAGGATGGTGTAGTTGTAAAAAGTTAGCTTTTGACACTGTATATTTTAAATTTTAAACTTTCTCGACACTCAAGATTAATTTGTATTGTAAATATAGAACTATAAATTCAGTAGTTGGATGTGACTGAACCTTTTCTGTTGGCAAGTTTAACATGGAGGAGCGATAGCTGCCTGTGATTGTGTTGATGGAGCTGCTGTCTGCATGAAAATATAGTTAAACCTTCAGATGTGTCAGTGATAGATATCTAGATAAACAGCCAGCCCACACGCCTGTATGGCTAGCTCTCACAGGCGGATATAGTAAGCTAGCGCGTTAACTAGCTCGTCGATAGCCATTATTTTATCTTGTCAACAAGCTCTGGACGGTAAACCCGCGGTTAGAAATCGACCATTTCGGTTCGCCTTCTCCGGAGAGGTGCACTGGGAGAGAGAGAGAAGCGTGTTAAATAAGCCTGTCGTTTAGCTGAAAAAAAAAAAGATTGAGTCGAAATTTAAAGAAAACAGCCGAATTAGCTAGCTCACAGTCGGCGCCCGTTTTTTTAATGAATTCTTAAAATTTGAGCTGGTTTAGTCTGTGCCATTTCTTTGTATATACACGTACGGGTCTTATCGTTGTTATTGTTTTAAAGTCTGCGTTATTTTACGCGTTCTGTACGTGTTTAGGTTTTATTTAACGCGAGGCGCACGTTATAGAGCGTTGCATGCTTTACGACTTGCTTATCCGGGCTAGCTGGATTAGCCAGCTAACTGTAATTTGATGTGTGAATTTACGTTTGGCTCGATTCTGACAGGCACAACCAGCAGGTGGGTTTTCGCAATACGCTCATTGCGAGGGGTGGGGGGCCGACAGGGAAAAACTGAATAAAAATTATTATTGTGCTATCCGAGTAGAATTGGATTGATTGCACTTGCGTTCACGGTGCATTTTTTTAACACAATTAGAAGGCCACCGCAACTGCTGCTCGCAGTAGAGACTCCCTTTCCTCTCTTTGCATGAATCTTGTGTTATTTGTTACTATGACTGTTTTTTGAGGATCGGCGCAACGGAAGAACACGGACGGGCTTGATCGATGCTCGCCCGGGACTCTCGCACTGCCATCGTACTGCTGGTTTTGTCCTGATCACCCCGCTGTCTTTGGCGATTTCTTTGTCCCTGTAACATTCCCGCGGCTGTTTCTACATCGATTCGATTGAGCCACGGTTGAAGATGGCGGACCTAGAGGCAGTTCTCGCCGATGTCAGCTATTTGATGGCGATGGAGAAGAGCAAGTCGACTCCAGCGGCCCGAGCAAGCAAGAAAATCATTCTCCCTGAACCCAGGTAACGGCGACCAAGTAGATATTTACCCACAGTGACTAGTCTACTTCTGTTTTTCCTACTTTTGCGCTGTTTCACCATGGGCTCTGACATGTCAGATGGCATCGTTAATCTCAGGGTCACACTACAATAAGCGGATCATTCAACCTGTTACGTTACAATTAAGCTGTTACTGTATGTATGCAAAGATTAAGGAGAATAGAGAAAGCCTGAGGAAACTCAAAAACCATCATTCATTGCTCTCTCTTTAAAAGTCAGTTTAAATTTTTTTTTATTTTTTTACATTTTTGGGCCAATGGTTCTTGTGAACAGTCCTGGTGTTTTCCAAGTAGTTTTCTACATCACTTGTAGATTGAAACTTTACCCTCGGTGTAGTGCATATTTGGTTAATTCGTTAATATTGCCATTCAAATCAATCTAGAATGCTATGCTAATTTACCCATATCAGAAATTGGTGTGGTTAAAGTACAAATCATCTTTTTTTTTAAGTTTCAAAACATCCCAGAAAACCTTTATTGTTGTCATACATCCATATGTACAGCATGAAAATTTGTGCATCTCGGCTTGGAGGGGGGTGTGGGGGGGAGTTGAATACTGTGCAGCCATGATGCACAGTAATGAGCAGAGCGGGTAGTGTGTCCTACTCCCGGGCCCAACAGTTTTGGCTTTGCAGTAGTAGGATTTTAAACCTTAAATGACTGATTTATAGCCCATGTCCATGATCACTGATCCACCTCTACCCATGCATCAATAATTTATTAATTTTACAGTTGCTTGCAAGCCCATTGAAGCGAACATGAGAACAGCATTTCTGTCAAAACTGGCGTGCCCTTAAAAGGAAGTGGTTAGGAAGTGGAAGACTGAATAGTATGGTTGAGAATCATTTAAGTACAAACGCTAAAGGGCAGTTGATTTTTTAGATTTAGAAGTCGTCTGATGATGTATTTCTAGTAGGTAAATAAATAAAAAATGTACTAAACTTGTATTAAATTAATTTGAATGCCTTCATTTAAAAGTCACAATTTCTATTTGAGGCAAAACCATGTTTTATTCAAAACCCCCAATATTTTATTTTTGGCTATTTATTTATTTTATAAAATCTTTTTTTTCTTTATTGGTTGTGTTGAGGGCTGAGAACACTTGGATGCTGATAAGAGTATTAAATTTGGTTTTGCCAATTTAAAAATGTGCCAGTGACTTTGTGAAGTAGAGAAGTGGAGAAATTACAGAGCACAAAATCTGTACAGGTAGAGCTTTACTCCATATAGTTTGCCCTCATGAGATCCAGAGCGAACAATTAGATGAAACTCATGGCTCTTATCTCAGATGCATGTATGATGCATGTTATGGGTTTGTTTAAATAATTATGGCATTTAGATTAATGCTTTTATACTCATGTACTCTAAGCTTTAGCTCAATCAACAGACATGTACAT
The DNA here is from genome assembly GCA_030347435.1 of Clarias fuscus. Taxonomy (NCBI): domain Eukaryota; kingdom Metazoa; phylum Chordata; class Actinopteri; order Siluriformes; family Clariidae; genus Clarias; species Clarias fuscus. Next base: position 10,102,258 of record CM059223.1, on the reverse strand, counting down.
TTGTTAATTTTCTACTCCTGTATATACAGTTCTTTGATTTGAAGAGGGATGTATTCAGTGCTCCTCATAACTAGCTTGCTGCTTACATGCATGGGGTTATCCATGTTTTTATTTTTTTCCTCTTTTATTTCTGGTGGTCAAAAATGATTTCAGTTTGAGCTCAGAGTTTCCACTTCTGAGGTAAGTTCCCAGTTATAATGATGAATATCCTGTTTAATTGCTAAATATATTGTTTGAAGTATATATTTGAGAGGTTTGCATATATATATAATATATATATACACACACACACACATTTTTCCCCCCAGAGCAGTAGAAGCACCATTTTCAATTGGGTCTTTTTTTCAGAGGAGTCAAAATTGGAAATAAGTGCTTTACTACGACATCTGCAAAGTGCGTAAAAATACAATTTCAAATTGGCTGTTTATGTAACAACCTCATTTCCCTAAAAAATGTAATGTTTTGGTTGTGGATGGGAATCACCTCCAGATACAATATCACAATTCTTGGTTGCCGATTTGATTAAAACTGCAATTCTACGAATCGCACTTTTAGAAATATCCTGATTCTGTATTACATTTCTTCCTGATTTTATTACAATTTTAAACCTTTAAAAAGGTTTTTTTTTCCCTCCCCGATTTTCTCCCCATTTTTAGTCATGTCCAATTCCTCCTCGTCACTAGGAGCTCCCACATTAAGCTACTACCCTTCAGACGGGTGGGCCGAAGACTATCATGTGTTTCCACCGAACCACGTGACGTCACTGACCGCATTTTTTCGAACTGCTCGTTCACGCACCGTTGGGATCGGCATAACACACTCGGAAGACAGTGCTATCCGCTTCTTCCACTTGCGTGTGCTCACAGACGCACCTGGTTGGTTGTAGAGCCATGGTTAATGTGGGAGCACTAAGAACCTCTCGTCCCTCCCCTCTGGGCTCTCTCTAGACCTCCGGCTGTGAGAGGTTACAGCATCACCCGGGGATCGAAATATTATGTGTCGTCTTGTTAAAGCATTATTATTAGGTACTGTTTGGTGTGATAGTATGCTTGTAAGTATTTTCAACAAAATGCCATACGTGATTGTTGAGAGTAAAAGAGTTTCTGCATGCATCGCAGGGCATGATGCTGAAATCAACAAAACATCTTCACAACTTGGCGCAATTTAGCATAGCCTATGAACCTACCTGTGGGGGAAAACAGCAAGGAGCCCGAAAACTACTACAAACTTTACAAAAATTTCTAACTGTGCATGTATTACCTTAAATAAGTTGCAGCCTTTTAAGGATCTCAGATTTGAAATCGCAGTATGGACCTGTGCAATTATTTAATTACAGAAGTCTTATTTTTTTTTTGTTTACAGGTTTTATACACATAGTCGGGAATTTATTTAGAGTTTGTCAATAATTTAAATCTTTGTTTTTAAAATACGTTTTCCCCCAACATACTCTTAATGAGAATTTGTCCCATTATTTGGTGTTAGCCTAGATAAATGTTTGAATACAATTTTTTCATTATGTAAAAGTTATATAATGTTTAGTTATTTACCAGAGTTTAAATTATTGCAGTATGTGAAAATAATAATGATTATTTTTAAATCAAATTGTTCAGTCCGATCAGAAAAGCTGTATAATGCCTAGTTGTTGCCTGATGTTTGAGTTTGCATTTTGTCATTATCTATGAACTGTGTTCACTGTCACAGTTTGTCATAGGGTGGACAAATTCATTCACACTTTGGATGTGGTGTTAACCTGTTGTTCATTGAGTCTAATGTTAGCTTGCATATTGGTTAAACAACCAGACGCTGGAATAATGTTATTCGCATTAATTAGGGCTCTGAGACAGCGTGGTAAATTTTAACTTTTTTTTATCATTTAATCCACTGCACATGAATACAAAATTAATGTAATATTTTTACAGATCAAGTAGAGGAAAGAATTATGAAATGGCACAGTGCTGAGGAATAACATAAGGAATAATCATAAAACAAACCACAATTTGTACTTTGTTGTTCCTGTTTGAGCTTTTATGACTGCCTGAATATCACTTTGAGGCATAGACTTTACTAATCAAGCTGGTTCCATCTTTGTCAAACAGCAGTTGACAGATCAGCTTTCCAAGATGGAGCCTTGTCATGGACCATTTTGTAAACAGATTGTGATCTGGACTCTTTGCTCAGCATTTTAACTTTATATGGCTTTCCTGGAAAAAAAACAAAAAACAATTATCACACTGCCTCCTCAGTGGCAAGATGCATGACAATGCTGGAAAATATATTTTTCACCATGTCTGTTTTCTTTTGATGGAATAAAAGTTCAAAATGCCAATGTACACCTGTGTGTGCTGTCATATCACCTGGACATTTACCTGACATTCAATCGTGTCATGAAACAGTGGAAAAAATTTGATTGCATGAACAAAAAATCCATATTATATAGTATCATAGTCATTCATATAAAAGTTTTAAAAGTTCATCTCATTGGCCAACGTAGATTCATAATTCATTACTAAATATCACTTTCATCCAATCATCCACATATCATGATTGCCTCTCTCTCGCCCACTGTAACCTTGTTTTTTTTTTTTTTTTTTTTTTTTGGGTATGCCTCTTGTATATGTAAATCATATTTAATTCCTGGTTCTTATCCCAGGAGACTTGGGGCACAAGGCAGGATGCACTCTGAATGGAGTGCCACTCACACACTTACTCACACACTATGACAATTTGATAATGAGACTGAATACTGAGTCATTGACCTGAGAACTTTCGATGATCAACTCTGTCTCCATACCGGTGGTATCTGATGTAGAGGACACAGGTTTTGAATGGGCATGGAGTGAGGGGGGGGAAAAGTCAGATTTTTGATTTGGCAATTTTTTGTTTTTTTGTCAGTTGTCAATATTTAAGTAACAATGGATAACTTTGGCTAGCTAGCCAGCTAAATTAGCTCATTCCCAACAGGTATCACAGCGCTGGGCAAAGAACGAACAAGAATAAAAAAGGGAAAAAAGGAAATTCTTAACGTATATTCACTGTAGCCAGAGACGATCATGTTTTGGCACAGTAGGGCTACGTTTAATAACGAGAACAATTGTGAAACGGTTGTGTGTGTATGATGGTTGAAATGACTTGTGTTCACGAGTGCTGTTGTTATTGAATGCAGCCTTGCTGTATCATCACATGCTAGCCAGTACTCTTGTGCCAGGCAGGTATACGCTGCAGAGGAGATGGTCTATAACAGGATTAATGGTTGCTGCATTTGTTTTTTAGAGGGGATGTTCCCACTGGCAACTGTCTGGATGAAACTATTCACAAAATAAAAACATTAGGTGTGTAGATGACCATTTCTGTCACTGACTGGAGCCATGCTCCTGATGAGATTGTAGTCCTGCAAATGTTATCGCGTGTCTAAGAGGAGGCCCCGAGAAAATCAATACGTTGTGTATTAGCTGTACAATTAACTAATACTTTGCCTATTTTAAACAGAATTTTTTTTTATTTATATTTAGTAAATAGTGGTGGTATATGTTACAAATCAAACGCAACGATGTGTGTTCATCTTATCTAGCAAATAAAGAAAAAAATGTCTCTGAACAGAAAAATGCAGTTGATCAAGGAAATGTTCTCCTAAATGGAATTTACATGCTTAGGTAGCATTTTATTTCATTGTGCTTGTCATTATCCCAGAAAATTCAATTATACAAGACCTCTTGAAGAAACCACTCATCACTGGTTTCAAAGTTTCAAAATATTTCTAGCAAAAAACGGTCACTTATCACATCCTCTCTTTTATGTATCTGTTTTGATGGAGCATTTAAACACATGATTTGCTGGTGGTGATGAGGTACCACATGATTCTGACATTTGGCCACCAAGCCTTTATTTAAGTGGTGGTGGCTGTTGAGTTTCTTTTAAAGGTTTAATGTAAATGGTTTTAAAAGTAAAGCTTATTCATTTAGGGATTTTCATTAGAGGTTCTCTATTTGATTAGAATTTGTTTAATATTTTTTAAGAATAAAAATAGTTATTCTTAAAAGCTTCACAGAAAATTAGATGATAAAGCCTCCTAAAGTAGAACGTAGGATTATGTAGACATGTCTAAAAGTGGAATCCTAACGAATGAGCTATGTTAAAGCACAAATACCTTAAAGAGAATCAATATTATGCTGTTAGATCCTGCTGGTCTTCAAAATAACTATTGGATTTGGAAATCTTGAGATGGCATGTTCACATAGGCATGCCACTGTCATTTGCTTAAAAGTTTCTTCATGTGTTGCCTGCAAAACTAGTCAACAGTGATTTTTGGTACAGGTCTTCTGCCCCTGGCAATTGAAAAATCGGCCATTGCAATCTCGCTTCTCTCTCTCTCTCTCTCTCTCTCTCTCTCTCTCTCTCTCTCTCTGTGTAGCCCTTTTGACACAGCCTGTTGAAGGCGAGAATGTGTCTATCTTTGCAGTGCTTGTGCTATTGTCACTACACCCTTCTTGTGACAGCAGAACAAACAGGTACAGGAGCTGTAGCATCAGGGGAATTGACCTCTAATTAATCGATCGAGAATGACGTTTTCTCGAACAAAATAACACTAACAAATGTGTGAGTGGTATACTTGCCTTGCCCGTCCAATATTCATCACCTGCCAGAATCAACCTCAAGCTAAATTTTTAAGGCTGATTTCTAAATAAGCTTATCGGGATAGTCAGTTATTAGTCAAATAATCCATCAATTATTTAAACAATGAAAGTGGTTGTTAGTTGCAGCCATATTATATAGCAGAGAGATTTGAAATGTCAGTCTCCAGTGTAAGCCATCAGAACATGTTTTTGTAGACTGATGCATATAGTATTTATTACTCCAGCAGGTCTCAATCTTCTAGTAGACCGGTTGAGTTGCTTTTGGATATATCCTAACAGTTACTATGCTTGAGGCAAGTGTCTGAATCATTCAACAATACAAATGTCAGGATTTATAGGGTCATGTCATATGGTTCTAGTTAGTGTTTTCTTATTAATCACTAAATGAGGAGTGTGTGCCATACATGGGAGGCTAGGCAAATTATCATTCCTCCATGGCCTCTGATGTATTCTTGGCAGTGAAAAGCTACACACCCTTATTAAAATTAAATCTGTGATGTAAATAAGAAATCATGATAAATAATTTCAGAACTTTTCAGGTCCTCCTCTTCCCACAGATTTTGGTTTCGATTTAGGTCTAAGCTCTGTCTAGGCCATTCCATAACTTTAACCTTCTTATGGTGAAGCCTTCATTTTGGTGTAGTACTTATTTACTTTTAACATTCTATCAGATGCCTGAAGGTTTTGTGCCAAATTGAGTGGTACGTAGATCTCACCATAATTAACTTCACTTTGACTGAAGACTCGGCTAAAGAAAAACGGCCTCAAAGAATGATGCTGCCACCATCCTGCTTCATCATGGATCTGTTTTTTTTGGATGATGTGCTGTGTTTCTGGATCAAACAACCTTGGTCTCCTCAGACCATAATCCATGTCTCCATTTTTTTGGGGAGATCTGATGTCTGGTTTTGGTAAATATGGGAGATTGTTGTGATCGGTACACAACAAGGATTTTCTGGCTATAAATTCTACAGCTCCTTTATTGCTGTTGTTGGCCTCCTGGCAGCTTACCTGACCAGTTTTCTTCTTGTTTTTTCATTTATTTTGAGGAGATCATATCTTTGTAATGTCACTGTTTGTTAATCTTTTTCCTCCACATGTTAATGACAGTCTTCACTGCGTTCCATGGTATATTTATGTATTAAAAATTCTTTGATGCCCTTTTCCTGATTGATACCTTTCAGTAATGGGATCCCTGTGATGTAAGCTCTTTTCAGACCATGGCTTTTGCTGTAAGATACAACTTTGTAAATGTTAGGATTTAAAAATCCTATCCCACTAAAATCCCACTAGAACAGCTGTACTTTATTTTGGGTTTCACTTTAATTGACTGCAAGTGTGTCCTGACCACTATTTAACATGAGTTTGAATGTGATTTGGTTAATTGTGAACACAGCCACATCCCAAATTATAATAGGGTGTATACTTAATCTATCACATTATTTTATAAGATTTTAATTTGTTTTGGTTTTAGGTGACGTTAAAGGTGGAAAAAGTTCTGAAATTATTATTCTCCTAAAATAAATCATCAAAAAAAAAAAAATCTACCATTTTAACAAGTCTTTTTATATCCATTGTATGTCGCACTCTTGCAACATGCCCTTGTTGGTATCTACCAAAACCTCCACTGTATATAAACCTTCGATTTGCCAAGAGCGTTTTAGAAAAGCCTGAACAGTTTTAAGACATAGTTCACTGTTAAAATAAAGATGATTGCAGGGGTGTGAAGTGGAGGCAAGCCAGTCGATGCGGATTTCACGAATAGAATAATGTAAATCTAGCTCTTGGCTAGTGAAGGTGGCTGAGCTAATGGTCTGTTGTACACAGATGCTCGTCATATTCTTACACTACTTATGCAAGAGAATAACACTAAAACATTATATATATATATATATATATATTATGTGTGTGTTTTTTTTAAACTTTGACATAGGTTTGCCCCACCATAAAAATAAATTTGTAAAAATACTTCCAAGACTCAATGACTTTTGAGGAAGCACAAAAACAGTGTGGAGCAGAGGCGCAAAAACAGTTAGAAAATTAAGAAATATTACACATTGTTATTATTATTATTGTTATTTTAATGAGAATGTATAAAAAAAGAATCAAACACGGCAAACTCTGCAACACGTCGGTTGTGAAGCAGTCTCTCATTAAACATAATTTTCTTAAATAAAAAAATATTGGGTCAACAAACCTTGGTAAAATTGCCTGCCTTTACGACATTATGTGACTGGTGACTTGGGTTTTGCGTTATTACTCTCATTTTATGCGACCAGTTGACTTGACTGTTGGCCGGTCCTCATATCCAGCTGATTGATCAGCACATCCAGAGTTCCATAAAATTCCTAGATCTTTCCAGACCACTTCAATCAATAATCTCATATTTATGAGCGTTCTTTCTTTTAAAAATAATAATCCTGTACAGTGCTTGTGTGTCAGAGCTGGAGTCTAATATCGGAGAAATCATGCAGAAGTAATCTTGGTGAAATAACAAATTTAAGTGACGTACCAACCAGCATAACCACTGACGGGTCAAATGAATAGCGCACTCATTACAGTGGCAGCTGTCATAGGGTGGGATATATGAGGTAGCAAGGGAACAGTCACTACACAAAGTTCATGTGTTTGAAGCAGGAGAAATGGGCATGTGTCAGGGTTTAAGCAACTTTCATAATAAACAAACTGCTATGGCTACATTCAATTAAATTTTATTTGTATAGTGCTTTTAACAATTGACATTGTCGCAAAGCAGCTTTACACAATCAAAAGAATTATATAAGTGACTACATGACTATGTCAGAGGATTTCCAAAAATGGCAGCACTTTAGGGAGGATTTCTGGTATCCACTGCTTTGTACTGCATCTATCAAAAGTGGTCTAGGAAAGAGCAACCTGTGAACCAAGGCACATGCCTTGATGCCCATGGAGACTGAGCCCACAAAAGTGCAAATGCACCACAGATTGCTGAAAAAGTGAATGCTGGCTGTGATGCAGTATAAAGGTGTCAAAACACACACACTGCATAAATCACAGCTCAATGAATATAGTACTACGTAGCCCCAACCTTCTTATGAATTTTGAACCTTACCCCTGACTCCCTCTGAAAGTGCCTACAAAAAAACTGCATCATGGAGCAATAGTAGAGTCTGGACTGGACTGAAGTCACATTATTTTATACCTTGTGGGTCCGTGTGTTTTTTCTTATCTAGAAAAGAGAAGGTACCAGGTTACATGATGTGAAGAAGACAAACCAATAGAGGCAGTCTGATTATATTGGCAATGTCCTGCTGGGAAGCTTTGCGACTTGGCATTCATGTGGCTGTTACTTTGACACGTACCACCTACCTAAACGTTGTTTCAGACCAGTTACACCCCTTCATGTCATCAGTATTTGTAGTCTCTTTCAGCAGGATAATGCATTCCTCCACACATGCATTGTCCAGGAAAGGTTTAAAAAACATGGTGTTTAAGGTGTTGACTTGCTTCCAAATCTAATCTGATTCAGCCCATGTGGGATGTGCTAGCAAGAGTCCTTACCTTTCAACTTACAAGTCTTAAAGTATCTCCTGCTAACATCTTGGTGCCAGATACCACAGCACATCTTCAGAGGTCTTATGGAGTCCATGCCTCAATGGGTCAAAGCTGTTTTTGTCGCACACAGCAGTAGTATTAATGTTGCTGAATAGTATAAAATGCAGTATAACAAGCACATTTGGTAAACCCTTTTAGATATTTTCACCACCTGATTGGCTGGGTGGCTCTTCCTTCATTGTTTGAACACACCTCAATTGTAAACAATTTTAGGCAGCTGAGATAATGCCCTTCATTGCCACCACAAGTCATTAGCAACAGCTGCATAGTTCTGCTTTTAATGTGTCACAGGGCCACATTTATTGTGGTCCGATGGGAAATTGTATATTTTCATGTTTATTAAACCAGTGCAAGGAGGTACAGTAATAAAATATTCACTACACAAACTTGATGCATTATCACCACACTTGTTTGGCCATTGTTGTAGTCACATCACATTAAACAGTAATATGTCTTGAAAACATAGTATACCATGATATAAACTCTGCAGTGATATACATATTTGACCATACAAGCAGTTCTGCAGAAATGGAACAGTTCGATGCTTTTGTGTGGGTTTCACTTTCATCCTGAATCCCAAATTGCTGCACAATAGGGCTGTAGCTATCGAATATTTTAGTAATCGAGTATTCTACCAAAAATTTTATTGAGTAATCGGATAAAATGTACTTTTGCTTAATTAAACAGCAATGTAAAATATATGAGAAATAAACATTAATTGTTTTTCTTTTTAGAAAAATCTACTTTTATTTTTTAAATTCATACAGCATTTTATCAAAAATAAACATCATTATTCACAATACAAGGAAGAGCTTAAAGTTGACTGAGATGATTTAAGTGCATTACAGTGCCATAAAGTCTTATTTTAAAGACTTCTCAGATGCAAAAACAACAACAAAAAAAGGTATCTTAAACGACTTTAAGTATCAAAAAAAGCTAAGGCACACTTTAAAATAAATTTTTTATATATTTTTATCGCTCCCTTCCATTTTGCAGCTGCAAGAGAACGCTCCCTCAAATCAATACACAGCTAACTGTTTGCGTCTCCTTCCGCTTGGTGGGTGACGCAAGCGCTCTTCTTCGTCGGTGTTTACTGGCGGCTTGTATCCGGAAGCGCGCTGTGTCACGCCAAACAAAAACATAACGCAAGCTTTTAAAATTAATTAAAAGAACCTTTGAGGCAGAAGATTTTGCCTCGATCATTTTTTGTAATCGAATTACTCGAGTTACTCGAGGAATTGTTTCAGCCCTACTCGACAAGCTTACGAAGACTCTAGTCCAGGTGTAGCCAATCAGACCATCTTGTCTGTTTGAGAGGTTACAGTTATGACATTGTTGGTTTGGTCACGCCAGACCTATAAAACCTCACAAAGGAGTTTGGCAGTGACCAACTCATTGCAGGGCAAATATCCTCACTTGAAACCAACTCAGGATGTGGCTATTTCACATGTGGAATGGGTGTTCAAGCCCATAAGAGGATGTGCTCTTTTTCGGGGAATTAGCTAATGCAATGTCAGTGTGTGTGTTCAGGCATCATAAAACAGCAACTGTCATAACTCTGTCCTCAGTAATATACACACGTGGACAAAATTGTTGGTACCCTTTGGTCAATGAAAGAAAAACTCACAATGGTCACCGAAATAACTTTAATCTGACAAAAGTAATAATAAATAAGAATTCTATGAATGTTAACCAATGAAAGTGAGACATTGCTTTTCAACCATGCTTCAACGGAATTATAACAAAAAAATGAACTCATGGAACAGGGCTGGACAAAAATGATGGTACCCCTAACTTAATAGGTTGTTGCACAACCTTTTGAAGCAATCACTGCAATCAAACGATTCCTGTAACTGTCAATGAGACTTCTGCACCTCTCTGCAGGTATTTTGGCCCACTCCTCATGAGCAAGCTGCTCCAGTTGTTTTCGGTTTGAAGGGTGCCTTTTCCAGACAGCATGTTTCAGCTCCTTCCAAAGATGCTCAATAGGATTGAGGCTCAGGGCTAATAGAAGGCCACTTTAGAATAGTCCAATGTTTTCCTCTTAGCCATTCTTGGGTGTTTTTAGCTGTGTGTTTTGGGTCATTGTCCTGTTGCAAGACCCATGACCTGCGACTAAGACCCAGCTTTCTGACACCGGCACATTTCTCTCTAGAATCCCTTGATAGTCTTGAGATTTCATTGTACCCAGCACAGATTCAAGACATCCTGTGCCAGATGCAGCAAAGCAGCCCCAGAACATAACAGAGCCTCCTCCATGTTTCACAGTAGGGACAGTGTTCTTTTCTTGATGTGCTTCATTTTTCCATCTGTGAACATAGAGCTGATGTGCCTTGGCAAAAAGTTCCATTTTTGTCTCATCTGTCCATAGGACATTCTCCCAGAAGCTTTGTGGCTTGTCAACATGTAGTTTGGCATATTCCAGTCTGGCTTTTTTATGATTTGTTTTCAACAATGGTGTCCTCCTTGGTCGTCTCCCATGTAGTCCACTTTGGCGCGAACAACGACGGATGGTGCAATCTGACACTGATGTTCCTTGAGCATGAAGTTCACCTTGGATCTCTTTAGAAGTCTTTCTGGGCTCTTTTGTTACCATTCGGATTATCCGTCTCTGATTTATCAATTTTCCTCCTGCGGCCACGTCCAGGGAGGTTGGCTACAGTCCCATGGATCTTAAATTTCTGAATAATATGTGCAACTGTAGTCACAGGAACATCTAGCTGCTTGGAAATGGTCTTATAGCCTTTACCTTTAACATGCTTGTCTATAATTTTCTTTCGAATCTCCTGAGACAAATCTTTCCTTCGCTTCCTCTGGTCCATGTTGAGTGTAGGTACATACCATGTCACCAAACCACACAGTGACTACCTGGAGCCCTATATATAGGCCCACTGACTGATTACAAGATTGTAGACACCTGTGATGCTAATTAGTGGACACACCTTGAATTAACATGTCCCTTTGGTCACATTATTTTCAGTATTTTCTAGGGGTACCATCATTTTTGTCCAGGCCTGTTCCATGAGTTTATTTTTTTTAAATAATTCCGTTGAAGCATGGTTGAAAAGCAATGTCTGACTTTCATTGGTTTACATTCATAGAATGTTTTTAAAATTATTACTTTTGTCAGATTAAAGTTATTTATGTGACCATTGTGAGTTTTTCTTTCATTGACCGAAGGGTACCAACAATTTTGTCCACGTGTGTAGGATTAGGGGAATCCAAAGGTGGAGGTTTTGAAGGAAGTTTTGTAATGTTAGATTAATGTTATTGATCAGAGGAAGATGACTGGGGTTTTGTTCTTGCAGTCCAACACAGTGCAATTTAAATTGTTCTTAAATTTATTCAACACGCATTCAGGTATCTATTGTGTTGTCGGCCTGGACAGTGATGGCCTTTTGTATATATTGCATCATGTTCTGCTAAATCATCAGTGATAATCTCATAAAATCATGCTTTAGTCATTGTTGTGTCTTTTAAAATACCACACGTGTGCCCTGAAAGCTGTAATCAACATGCTGTGTGCTTACTGGCTCGATGATGAGACGTATGCTTTAGTTATCAAAAGTTGACATTGAATGATGATGAGTATTTTTATACTCCGTGGTATACAGGCAATTTGTTTGGTTCATCTCAAAGGGCATCTCATTTGTTTGCTTCCTGCTGTGTCCGATTAATGATCAAATGATGTACTTTGTTGTTGCAGCAAAGTTTTTAAATGATAAGGGGCCAAAAACTTCATTTTCATTTCTCTATCAGCCTTAACATTAAAATCACTCTCCTTATGTTATATAATTCCTTCTTGTGCCACCCACTAAAACAGGTCGGACCTGCCGTGGCGTGAACTTCACAAGACCTCATAAGGTGTGCTGTAATATCTGGCATCAAGACGTAAGCAGCTGATCTTTTAAGCCCTTTAAGAGGTGGGGCTTCTGTCAGTCAGATCCGTTTGTCCGGCACATCTCATTAGATTAAGATCTGGGGAATTTGGAGGCCAAGTCAACATCTAGAACTCTGCCATGTCCCTTAAACAATTTCGGAAGATCTCTGTCATGGAGCTAGGGCAGGTTTTCCTTTGTCAGTGTAGCTCAAATTGTTACACGTTTTTCTGGCTTCCAACACATCAATTTTGAAAACTGAGTCTTTTCTTGCTGCCTAGTATATCCCTCCCTGTAACAGGTGCAATTGTAATAAGATAAGAACAACAGTAATGTTATAGTTGATTGGGTCATGTAATGCCTGGATATAAAACCATCCTCAAAGTCCTGTCATAATTGTTTTCTGCAATAGAAATTATTGTATAACAATTTTTTTCCTTCTCGATTTTCTTATTTTAAATCAGAATTTTTGCTTACATACTGCTTGCTACTGTAGAGAACACTCTTTCTGCAGTAACATTCTTCATTATTTTGCGGTATATGTCTATCAATTGTTTCACATTGTTCAGCAGTAGTGATATTTTGTGAAACTCGTTTTTCTCCAATATTGTGTGACACATCTGTCTGTTTTTCTCTTCACAAGATTTGATTCCTTACAGATGAAAAGTAAAATAGAATGCTTTGTCCATGCTATGGAGATAGTCTCCTCTGACTACTTTACAGTGAAGTAAAAAAAGAAAAAAGGAAGACATGAAATTTCTTTGCATTTTATTATTAATTTAGCTGGTAAAATGCCACCACAGGAGTTCCTTCCTTGTTAACGGAGTGACCCAACATGGCTGCTGTTGTAGTTTGGGAGAAATTATACAGCACTACAAGTAAGCTGCTCAGCTTCTTGCTAACAAATAAGAACACCGGGATGTCCAGTTTCCAGCTTCATCTGTTTAACATGTAGAGATTGAAATTGAAGTAATTCTGACCTTTTGAATTATTATTTGTATGTAACTCAGTGTTGTATTTTACTTCTAATTGTTCATCTGACTTTGTTCAGTCTGCACAAATTTTCTCTCTTGAGTGATATTTGAGTCTAAAAGATCAGTCCTCAGTGACATGCTTATATAAGTGACTCATATAAAATATTTTAAAGTCAAGAATACACTGTGTTGGAGTATCGCAGACTGTAGGAGGCGCTGATCAGGTTCAGAAGAGTGTTTTACTTTCGCATTGGTTTAAACCATGTTCTGATATTAAATTTTTCAAGAAAAATTGTTGGTTTTATAATCCAGAAAATAATACCTTTCAAGGGGGTTGAGAACTTTTTAAAATTTGGAACACCTGCTGATTAATGCGTTGTATAAATTCTGATATTTTAAGTAAACGGAAGTAATTGTCAATACAAAGGTTCTAGGACATCTGCATAAATATTCCTGCCATTGAACAGGTACTGTGTGAATGATGGTAACAAGATGCTGTTTTTATTTCAGGAAGAAAAAAAACAGCATATGATAAATAGTAGCCAGTTGTATTTGGGGGTTGCAGAGCTAGCGCTGCCCTGCTACATTCTCTTTGGGTGGAGGCTAAGTCTATTTGGCAAAGAGGTGAGATTTTTACTGCATGCCTGCAAGTGTTTGAAAGCCTGGGAAGAGCTGCCAGTATTGTTTGAGAGCGAAATGCTTAAAAGATACCGGAAAATGTTTGAGTCATTGATGAATAGGGCTGGAAAGAAGTGGGACAATGGAAATGAGGACCAATGGAGAAGGTGGACTGTTGAAGGACTTCAAAAATGTAATCATGTTAGTAGCTTGAGATTGCAGTCAAAATGTACAGTATATACGTTTTTAGCACAAACCTGCTGAGAATGTGTAATGAAGATGATTAAATCGGCTATATTCTAGTAATCTGACGCAGCTGTTTGATAATGAAGGGTGAAAAATCGTATTATTGTAATTTGTTTTGGTCGTTTTTAGTTAAAAGTTGAATTAAGTTTTTTCATTTGTGTTGCCCGTGTGGCACAACTTTAACCTCCGTTTTGTGCCCGTCAAACGCATTTGGTCTGTTTTCTTGAGTTTAAGAACACCACATACAAATAAATGTAAGGTTCCTGAGCTATTTCTGCTTTTTTATGTGAACGACCTGTTTGATATCTGGTTGTTGGTAGACCACTGATTCCAGGTGGATTTCAATTGTTGTATTGGCTTTGTCAAATGCTTGAGATTGCGCTGATATTTGATGTGACCTTCTGCAGACAGCTCTAAAGCCTTTTTTTGTTTTTGTTTTTTTGAGACAACTATTTAATTAATGTTAAAATTGACTGATCCAGGATTTTCAGAGAGGACTATACATAAAAACATATGTTTTCATACCAGTGTGTAAAAAAAAAAAAACACAGATTGATGATGGATTTGGGTCTCCTGTGCCTGACAACAGGTTAATTAGATTTTCTCATTGATGTTTATTGACAGTTTCTAAGTGCATTTCTTGCAAATAGTTTGAAGGAGCCTTGCACTATGTGATGCATCACTGATCTCGACAGTCAAATCGTAATCACCTCTAGGTTCCCTTGGAAGTGAGTAGTTGATGTGTTGCTGGGAAATTGGATGAAATTCTGTACTAAACAGCTACTAGGGGTGTATTTGTATGCAGATATTTGGAGGTGTGATTAAGTGATAGTAACATATGTTTACAGTTTAACCCATGTCCATTACTTATGGGTTAAGGAAACTTGTACAAGTTTATATCTTTCTTTCTGAAAACATAGGTGGTAAAACTAGACTTTGATTAATTCACTTTTTTTATAGTGGGACTATTTTGGCAGTTAGCCAAACATGTAGCTTAGTATACATAGTTCTTGCCACCCCCTCAACTAGTCTCTTGATCTTGTTGGTGGTGCCATCTTTGTGGGCAGCTGCTATTAGTAGATGAAATAGTTAAAACACCTGAATCGATCATAACTCAAAGTGGATTGCAAGGAAGAAAAGAGGCTTTTTGTCATTCTACATTATCTCAAGGAAACTAGATTTACACCAAGTCACAGTGCTGCAGGGCCACATCACTCGTTTAAATATTTTCCTCCAAGTCCTGTCCAGCATGACCAACAAAGTCTGTCTTTCAAAATGCAAAAACTAATTTATAGAAGTGCATTTTCTTTTCCAGGCTGTGTACGAATTAGCATGGAATCTGATACAATATTATCACAATACTCAAATGCTGATTTGATTTGGATTGTAATGCTGTTAAGTATTGAAAATTATTGAATATGTTGGATATGTTTTTTTTTCAGATTTTGTTGTGAATTTAAACCCATGAATAATCATGGGTTTAAATTCACAACCTCTAAAGTCATACCTCTAAAGCTTTTTACTCATGAAGACCTAAGCTTTGCTTTGCACTACTGTTTTCGCAAATCAGTTAGGATATCTACTTCATGTGTGGCATAAGTAATATTTTCAACAAATGTTTGCAGATAGATTATTTCACTGATTATTCATTATATCACAATTCCAGTGGGTCAGAAGTTTACAAAATCTCAGCTGAATGTTGCTTTAAACAGCTTGGAAAATTCCAGAAAATACTGTCATGGTTTTGCTCCGGACAGATTAATTGACGTGTTGTACCTGTGGATGTATTTTAAGATTCAGCCTGCAATTTTCAATACCTGAATGTACCACATTTGTCTGTAAAAAACATACCACCCAGGAAGGAAATGTGCATTTAGTTTACTAGAGATGGACATACTTTGGTACAAAAAGTACAAATCAATCCCAGAACAGCAACAAAGGTCCTTGTGAAGACACCAGCAGAAATGGGTGCAAAATGGTATCTATGTCCACAAAAAAAGGGATCTATATCTACAGTAAAACACATGAAACATAACCTGAAGAGCTGCTCAGCAAGAAAAAAGGCACTGCATTAAAGCCGCTATAAAAAGTGAGACTACGGTTTACAGCTGCTCATGGGGAGAAAGATTGTCCTTTTTGGAGAAATGTTTTCTGGTCTGATGAAACTGTTTGGGTATAATGACTGTGTTATCTGGAGGGAAGAGGGGGAGGCTTGCAAGCCGAAGAACAACAACCCAGCCATGGAGCAGGAGGGTGGCAGCATCATGTTGTGAGGGTGCTTTGTTTCAGGAGGCACTGATGCACTTCACAAAATAGATGGCATCCCAAGGAACGAAGATTATATGGACATATTGAAGCAACTCATGACATCAGCCAGGAGATTAAAGCTTGGTCGCAATCTTATCATTTTGATTCATACACATTCACTTTTCATACAAACTTCCAAATTTCTCAAATCAAAATTTCTTTTGTGTAAAGCTGCTTTGCTAAAAACGCTAAACAAATAGAATTGAGTTGAAATTGGAGTTCTAAATTGATAACACCAAGTATACTTATGACCAAATTGATTAAGGACAATAAAGTCAAGGTATTGGAGAGGCCATCGCATAGCCTTGACCTCAATTCAAACGATGAAATATATTTGGCTATGGTGTAGGTAAATCTTACTTTTTCCTGTATCTAAACCACGTCGAATCTTGTTTAAAGTGATGTTCAGTGTCTCTTGTTGGCTGTTAGAAATGTTTTAGTTGTAATACCGGTATACTTAACTAAGAATGATATTGTTTGCATATGCTATAGTATGGCTCATATCCAACTTCCCTTTACTGCTTGAATTATGAAACCCAAGGTTCCCTCTTGCATTTGATTTTAAACTGTTGAGAATCCACCCCTCTCTTGTGTCTTTTGTTATGATTATTTTTAAATATGCTTAGCAAATAATTTGCTCCTACCACAGATCATGCATGTGTGAATAGTTTAGAGTGTTCCACTTGTTGGATTATAGAGGATCAGCGATGTTTCACCACCTCAAATGCTTGCAAATATATTGCAAATTTATTTTTTAAAAATTGTGTGCTCATTTTCTATTCATGAGTTTTGAATTTTTTTACACAAAAGGGGACAAAAAATGGATTTCTCCCCAATTTTTACTCAATAATGCCTTTAATCTAAGGGATAGGTGTAATGTACATAAACACATCTAGTTTTCTGCATTTTTAGGAGTGCAGTAAATCAAAGCACATGATTTTACGTTGTTTCTTGCTTGTGTAAGCAAATGATGCAGCATTCGAAAACCCCGTTAAGAGGAAAGGTTACATAGCAGCTAGAGGTCATGTTCATGTTTTAAGCTAGTTTATAAAAACTTAGTGCAAGCTTTCATTTCCTACAGAAACCCTTTATCGCTCTAGCAAATTCAAAGAAATGGAAGTATGTTTTGCTGATTTTCATTTTTTCATTAAAGTTAGCTAGCAACACAACTGCAGTCACTGTGGCTAGAAAGGAATGTTTTCTTGCGTGTTACTCATTTACATCATCAACTCATTCACTGAATCAGCACACCTTACATTTTAATATGACCACATCTATTGGTTCTCTTGAATGACAAGCTTTACTGATAAATGCATCTTCAACCGATTTACACAACGGTTTTCCTCTTCACCTAGAGGGACGTAGTGAGGCGTTGTTCCGGTGCACTGCAGCAGCACGATCACTGAACATGTGTTAATTCAGTTGCTAAGTTGCAGCTCTGTTATGGAAACCGAGAGGAACCCAAGTTTGAATTCTGCTTCCACACACGTGAGCGCGCGCACACACACACACACACACACACACACGGAAGTAAGAATGGAACTCTGTCTTGTCAAGTATTTCTTTGTTTTGGTCGAATGGCCAGAGCAAAAGTAGTTACCCGCATAACATGCATGTTTAAATCTAGACTATATCCATTCAGATGACAACACACACTAAACATGGTGTACTGAGCAGCATGGTACAGTAAATGTACTGTTACATCCATAGACCTTAACCCACTTACTCTGTGCCATAGAGCAGTGTGAGCGAACGGCTGTCCCTTGACCTGCATTCCGATTGTCAGCGGGGCTTTGGCTGGGTGCTAATGGAGGGGTGTTAATTGACTCATTCTCCCAGATGAATTCCTCATTATCACGCTCTCCCAGGGCAGCTTGGCCATGTCCTCCACTGGGATGATATCTGCTAAAGATACAGAGTAAAGAACAAATGCTTTGGCAGAATCAGGCAAGGCATGGGACTATTGTACTGTAGAACAGTTGCCTTACATTTATACTATAAAAATGCGGATGTTTGCTCCTTTAAATTTTTGTTGATTAAAGTTTCAAGCTGTAATTTCTCATCATTAGGTTTTATTTTGTCGTTGGCTTGTAGTTGGATAGAAGAAACTTTATGGCCTTGGTTGTAATCAGAACTCAAGAATCACACTTCAACAAAACCTACAAAATTTGAGTCTACTAAAACTAACCAAGGACATTCCCATGTGTTTTTATAGGCCATGTTTCTCAATTAAACGTAATTGAATCAATTAAATTCATCAGTTTAATCAAATTTGTCTACATGTGAAAGGTGATTAACAGTCCAGAACAGCAGTTAACAACATGCCAACTTTACTCAGACACCTCCGCATGATTTTCCTCATTGCTTGGTTTGAGTTTACTGCTCAGAGTTATGCAGAGAATGCTTCAGGTTACAGAGATGTATATTTTTTTCATTGTATAAATAAAATCTAACTGAAAACAAGGTGACATCTTCCAACCAGGGATGGTGAAGAGTACCATGTGGGAGTGTATTGACGTGGGAGTGCAAATATTCCACCCCTTCCCCTGAGAGCACAGCCAATCTGGTCCCTAGACTCACCCGGGATTGAACTTGCGATTTCCGGATGGCCGTGGGTGTTAATTTGACTGGCACAGAATCTGTTATATCTGAGGCTAATCAGCCCATCATTTATTATGCTCCAGTGTCTTTGGATCATGCGTGTTATTTTTAGATGGGGAAATAAAGAGAGAAAAATTTTTTTTAAGCCGAATACTAACAAGTTTGTACACACAGATTGCAGTGGATTTTGTAATTATTGAATTGAAACTCGTTTCACTATGTTTAAGTTTCCTGTTTCAGTTTGCATCTTTATGTTGGTTTGGAACTACACATGCTGCTCCTGAGCTCCCAGTGATCCAGACCCCCATCTGCCCTCTGCACCTGCTGACTCATCCCTGAGCTGAACTGGACTTTGTGTTAATTTAAATAACTTCTGTTATATCGAACTTTCAGCTGCATAACACACATGATGTTATACAATTTCTGTTATCAGTCATCACCCAGATGAGGATGGGTTCCCTGTTGAGTCTGGTTCCTCTCAAGGTTTCTTCCTATTGCCATCTCAGGGAGTTTTTCCTTGCCACTGTCGCCGTCACCCTTGGCCTGCTCATCAGGGGCAATCATTATCTAGACACATTTTTCTTACACATGTATACATTTCCATAAGTCTTTTTTCATTTTCTTTTCATTTCTGTGAAGCTGCTTTGAGACAATGACCATTGTTAAAAGCGCTATAGAAATAAAATTGAATTGAATGTTGACCAAGGTCCTGTTTTTGGAATGTCAGTCCTCCTGCTTTTTGTTGTGGAGCAGTAATGTGATCAAGCTACCATGCCAGCTAATATTACAATATGACTGATCATATTCCCCTCCATTGTTTTCACAACTTGCGTTCTAAATCCGGACGAGCATGCAGAAATATATTTACATGCCCTTTACTGATTTTAATTAGAATCTACAGAAGGTATCAAATGCCTTATAGATTTGGGGTTCACTGTCTTAGGCTGATATTATAAACTTCCTCGCTCTTCAACATTTAGCTAATGATTCAGTATAACATAATGACTGAAGCATGAACTGTTTTCGGATGCAAAGCGTTTTTCCTCCAACTAAGACCAATGATTAACTGGTTTTAATAATTACAATTGCTTGATTGTTTGTAAAATAGTGTTTGCAAAATTTTAGTCCTCAGTCCATCTTCACTAGCCCAGATCACATAAACAAGCTCCAAAACCAACGGTTCAGTGTAATGTTATGTTCGAGCTAAGGATATGGCACCCTGGGTTATTTTGCTGTTCTCTGTACACTTGTTGAGAGAATAATTGGGTTACCATGGGGAAAAACCTAACTTACATTAGTTTTAGCAGTAAGATTGTCATTTCAGTGACCTCTTATGTACAGTGAAGATCAGTTAATTTTACTTTAAACTTTTGAAATAGTTGCTCTTTACGTTCACTTGATCTGTCAATCTAAATGGTTCAGGTGGCTATTTTGTATTTTTTTGGACCACCTTTTGCTTTTATTACAGCAGTGGTGTCGTTTTGATAAACTTGCGCAATGTCGATATTTAAGTCTAGTGTCACATTAATTTCTCTCCAAGATCTCATGGATGACGGGAGGACTGCCGTCAGAATGCTGCGTAAAGACTTCTCCAACACATCCCAAAGATTCTCAGTGGGCTTAAGGTCTAGACTCATCTACAGTACAGGCCAAAAGTTTGGAGACACCTTCTCATTCAAAGAGTTTTCTTTATCGTGTTCTTTATTGTGTTCTTTAGCCCAAACAAGTCTCTTCTGCTTGTTGCCTGTCCTTAGCAGTGGTTTCCTAGCAGATATTCTACCATGAAGGCCTGATTCACACAGTCTCCTCTTAACAGTTGTTCTTGAGATGTGTCTGCTGCTAGAACTCTTGTGTGGCATTGACCTGGCCCCTGATCTGAGCTGCTGTTAACCTGCGATTTCTGAGGCTGGTGACTCGGATGAACTTATCCTCCGCAGCAGAGGTGACTTTTGGTGTTCCTTTCCTGGGGCGGTCCGCATGCGAGCCAGTTTCTTTGTAGCGCTTCATCGTTTTTGTGACTGCACTTGGGGACACTTTCAAAGTTTTCCCAATTTTTCAGACTGACTGACCTTCATTTCTTATGTAGTAAGTAATGATGGCCACTTGTTTTTTTCTTCACTTAGCTGCTTTTTTCTTGCCATGATACAAATTCAACCTCTTTAAATAAGAAGGTGTGTCCAAACTTTTGGTCTGTACTGTATATCACCAACCTGCTCTCACAGGCTTGTACAGTAAGCACTAGTCATGATGGCTGCATCAGTTCATTAGCCCTTACTTGTTACCCTGATGGAACAGGGTAAATCTGGACTCATCAGACCACATGACCTTTTTCCAATACTCAACAGTCCATTCTTTATGCTTCCTAGCAAATTAAAGCTTTTGTTTTCGATTTTTGATAAGTTTTTTTTTTTTTTTTTTTTTTTTAAA
This sequence comes from Clarias fuscus, assembly GCA_030347435.1. NCBI lineage: Eukaryota > Metazoa > Chordata > Actinopteri > Siluriformes > Clariidae > Clarias > Clarias fuscus. Next base: position 10,080,982 of record CM059223.1, on the reverse strand, counting down.
GCTACACCGCTATCTAGTCCCAATCCCTTGACTTTTCTTTATGTTGAGTATGGAATGCTCTAACATTCACTATTAAGCATAGCTGTGAGTTCTACTGTTTTATTTTTTATGATTAGATTTCATGAAGCGTTTAAGTGATCTCGCTTCACACGCTCATTCAGGATGTTTTTCCAACCACATTTCTTCCGCCATGATGATGGTTCACCACTATGCTTCCAGGCATTAATAATGCATTGGACAGTTTTTAAACAAATTTGTTTCAGCAATATTCTTAACTGTTTTGTTTTCTTGATGCAGGCCAATAATTTGACCCTTCTTAAACAAAGTAACATCTTTGCTGCGACCACAGGATATGACTTCTGACACGACTGTTTATGAAGTGAAAAGCTACTCTCTGCATCAGTTAGGGTTTAAAAACTTATTGCCAGCTGAACCATATTAATGACTGTAGTAGAGCTCCGCCAAGTAAAGAAGACAACAGAGTGTGGCATCGTTTCATACAGCGATGATCTTTGTAAGAGTCAAAATCTCTGCGGAAACAGCCCAAGCAGCTAAAGCTCTAAGTTACAGTGTGATCGTTATTTTAACACTGTGATTTCCAGCGGAATTATTTCTTACATATCGTGTTAAGGAATATAAGTTAAGATTTATCTGAGAGCCAGATGCAGTCGTCAAAAGAGCCACATGTGACTCGCGAGCCATAAGTCCCCGACCCCTGATCTAATGGATGCGTTATGCATCTAATGGATGCATAACGCACCGTAACTCCAGCCTCTACTTTAGCGCCTTATGCGAAGCGTTTTATTAAAGGTGCGCCTTATGATGCGATGCGCCTTATATATGTAAAAATAATTAAAATACGTCATTTATTGAAGGTGCGCCTTTTGATGCGGTGCGTCTTTTCGTGCGCAAAATACTGTAATTATCCAATGGATGGCTCTTAACTATTTGCTTGGTTAAATCCAAGTGGTGACTTTTCCGAGCAGTGTATATTTGTACAGTAGTGACATCAATCATCTCCTCTAGAGCACTTCAATTCAGCCACTCCAGTGTTCAGATGAGTTGTGCTGGTGAGCTCGGGCATGAAGAGCAGAACTCCAAACGCACTAACCTCACTTGTATGACCAATAGTTTACATTAGTGTTAATGTGCTTGTTTGTTAGCCAGATATTTGACATGCCTTTGTTTTCCTTTTTCCAGTATTCGGAGTGTGATGCAGAAGTATTTGGAAGAGAGAGATGAGCTCACCTTTGACAAAATCTTCAACCAGAAGATTGGTAAGTCTACATTATTCTTCGATCTTTTATGACAGTGAACCATCTGCCCACAGAAATAAAAGTTTTTGTATTGTTTTTAAAGTTATGCTAGTTTTTATGATTTGTTTTGAATGCCACCAGACTGTACTGGTCTACAGGTCCTGTAAATATTGAGATAAAATTCAGTAAAGCTGCCAGTCATTAAATATTTAGCAACTTTTTAAAGGTAAAACAAAGGATTAAAGAAAACTTTTACATAAAAAAAGGGGAAAAAAAGCTTTTTTTTCCCCCTCTGATAGCCTTTTTAGGCACATAAGTGCATATGCTGTCACTGTCAGACGCAACATTGAATTTCAGTGAATATTTGAATTTTACCGTAATCTGGGATTAACATTTTCTCTCACTATGGTGGATTTCCGTCAGTTGGATTGTCTCTGTGATGGGTTTCCATACATTGACCTCCAGAGAGGCCATGTACGAGTTTAGTGAAGATCCGAAGGGCAAGGGAAAATAACCTACTTATTTGACGATGAACGACAATGCAAAAAGTAATAGAAATAGCTCGAATTTTAACTGCTGTTTCCCACTCCTTCTTCACAAACTGTTTTCAACTGTTTAATCATATTTGAACTGTGAAGCTACTTTCATCACACTGACAAATGTGAACAGCAAAGCAATCCTTTTGCTGCTGTCCACCTCTTTCAACTCCGAATAATCCCCTGGGCAAGTTCATTCCAGCTGCAGAGAATTGCAACTGTTTGTAGTTAAATGAGTCCTAATGTCATGTTCACCTGCCCAAAAATCATCCCTTATTTTTTACAGTCCCTTGTCCTGTGAGGAAGTGATGTCAATTGTCCTTATACAATATAAGTAACTGATAGCACACACTATTTGCAGAGTTCTGTATTTTTTCTTTTAACATTTTACATTTGCATTAGTATGCATGATGTCACACCAGGTATTCCCCATGCTCTCTGATTAAATCAGTTATATCAATCTCTGCTCACTCATTGTGATTCATAATGATTCACAATGATTTACTGAGGGAACATTATAGTAACATGGTAGCTTTAGCTTAAAATGCTCAAATGTTTACAGCTCTAAACAGCAGGGAAGCAAAAGGTTTGACCTCAGGTTTCTTGATATTTCAATACATCAACTGTCTTAATTGGTGTCTGCCATCTTTAAACTTACATTATTATTATTAGTAATTTCAAGCCTCTTCTTCTTTAAACTTTTTTGGCATATTGACACGGTTCCAACTCTGTTGTGTTTGTTGGGATCCCATATAGTCCCTGTGTATGCAGCTCTTTGATACATTGAAGTTTTTTTTCAGACTGACTCTGACTTTCGGTTCGACTTCTGACTGCGTAGACCATTTACTCTTCAGCCCCCAACATGAGACATTTTTATATAACTCAAGTTAAAATTTTGTTAAGTTTATATTGAGTATTTAATTAGCTAGCTTCAATTGTTGTAGATTAACTACTCACAAGATTTGTAGGAGTTGACATGGGATGATGTTCAGGGTATGGAGCTCAATCATTTGCATTAGCATACAACTTAACATCAGCCACTATAGCATTTTATCTAAAGCTAAGCTTGTTAGCTTGTGCGTCATAACTGAGATGGGTAGCTGGGGTCTAAACAACAGCCAAGCTCGGTTTGTGCCTTTCATTTCCCTATTTATGGATTAACTGGGCTTAGGCAGAATCGGCTCCGGCTATGAAGGTGACAACCAGAGCACCATGTTTGAACTTAAAAACTGCTGTTCAGAAAACCTATGGGTGACGTTACGGAAGCTTTAGTTCCGGTTCTTTTATGCAGTCTATGGTCACAGTCTGAACGCGTAATCAGATTTCAAACTGAAAACTGAAATGGTCTGCAACCGTTCATCAACCGCAACCTGACGCAGAAGTTGAAGTCCACATGATCACATGGTATAAGACATTCAGCCAAGGTTGAAAAACATGCAGCTAGATGATTTTAAAAAAATGGAGAAGAAAATAAATAATTATAATTTGTTGAAAATTGGTATGTTTTATGATGGCGCACAGGGTCTTATTTTTTTCGCTTTTGGATTAGTCTCGCCCTTTCCATTGCAGCCAAATGTCTTTTCAGGAAGAGCTGCTGGTATAACTGCATCATGGAAATGAAGAATAATAGTCCCTGGAGAGAGAACAACATGGAAGGTCTGATTGCATGCATCATTACAGTCAAAGCTAGAGGAAATGTATAGAAAGTCTGAGCAGAGCCAAATCCGATCTAATCACTTTCAAATAACGGTGTCCTAAAGATCAGATTTGTGAAACAAATTGGATTTCCCTGTAGTCTGAACAAGGTCAAACAGTCCATAGACTGAAAATTATAAATTTTTCATTGTGGTGGTCCTAAGTTATTGTTGGCTGCTTAAATGACATTTCTGGGATGAAAATCAGTTCCAGTCTGACCCAGTGATTAATCTTTTCTGAAGATCTTATTCATGACACTGTCCTGAAACACATTTTTATACTAATGAAACACAAAGTACAAGTATCTCTATCACTTTAAAGAACTGTGTTAAAAAAAAAAAAAAAAAAAAATAGCATGTTGATTAGACCTGCACGATTCAATCAGTTTTCCAATTAAATTCAACTTTTGTTGATCTATTCAATTAATTGAATTGAGTGGTCAGTTGTCAATTCAAGATCAATTCAAACATTTAAAATTATTTACGTAAATATTAAATGCTGTAACTTTGACAAATTCCTGAAAAATATATAGCAATTTTTGCCCATCAATAACTAAACTATTAAATTCTTTAAGTTTTGGGGATATCCAAATAAAATTCTTTTTTTTTTTTTTTTTTTCCTTGCTCTGGAGCAGCCAGAGATAACCTTTACAGTTAAAGATTGTATATTATTGAGAAAGCATTATAGCTGTTCCTGTCATTAAAACTGTGCGTTTTACCAAATTTACTTGGGTACGTTACTCAAGCCAGTGTTATTTTAGAGATGGGCTAATGTGGTTCTGTTTCCATCACAGCTTGTGAGTCTGTTCTTGTCAGGCAGGTCGTTGTTCTAACCTCAGACCGCTTCCTCATTTGTATGTGTTCATTAGTCACCTAAGAAGCCAAGTTTGTGTGCAGTTTTCCAATACAGAAGACTTTGTTGTGGTATGTGCGCTGCTTGAAAGGTTATTATCCAGAATAAATGGAAGGCTGTCTTTTTTTTTTTCCCCTCTGGGGGAAAAAAATTTAATTTTTAAGTGAAGCACCATGGGAACACATTAGGCCTTTAAGCCTTGATTAACTTTACTTACTTCTAGGTCTGAGGTCTCCAGTGAGATTAGTCTACAGTGAATTCATTCTTTTCTACCATTTTCTTTTTCATACTTTGTAAGTGCTGCCTTCACAGTGCTACTGTCATAAAGTGCTACAGTTTGCATAGAGGCATTAAGGTTTTGAAAGTTTTGGTTTCAGTGTCTGCCTATTTCTTTATTTTAGGTACACCAGTATCAATCTTGTACAATTTGTGCACAATTAATCCTGGCATTGTTGTCCTGAAATATGCTTGTGCCATCAGGGAAATAAAATTTATTGATTGCATAACTTGATCATTCAGTAAATCCAGGTAGTCAGCTGACTTCATTTTATTGCCACATACTGTTGGTGAGCCTAGACCTGGCCAGCTGAAGCAGCCCCAGATCATAACAGATTCTTTTACAGTGGGCACTATGCGTGATTGGTTAATCAGTTCCTATGTTACTTTCTAAATCCTTGCACCCATCACTCTAGAATAAGGCCAGTGTGGACTTGTCAGACCACGTGGCCTTTTTTATTGCTCCAAAGTCCAATACTTGCAAATGCTTTATTATTAGCCTCACCACTGTCTTTCTAGGTTTTAATAATATGCTGTACAATTCTAAGCCCAATTCCAGTAGGGGTGCTCCGATCAGGATTTTTGGGGCCGATCTCCGATCACTAGAAGCTGTATCAGCCGATACCGATCACCGATTACAGGGTCTACTCAAAGCTTTATCATGTAGCATTATTTATTAATTTACATTGTTAGATATAGTTTAAGTATTGAAATTACAATTATAACCGTATTCATTGGCAAGCAACATGTGCAACACATCAACTTAAAACATAGCAGCCTGTGCTTGGTTAGTAATTGGGAACAGCTTAGAGCCTGACAAATGTATAGAGGTCACCAGCATACCAGCAAAATGTATGCTGGTCACCAGCATACCAAAACACAACATATGCTGGTCTATGCTGTTTTTTTCAGCAGGGAAGTAGGACGTGAGTCGCCGGAAGTTCTACAAGGTCTGCAAGCATCCGCGAGGACCGTCAAAAAATTAAACATGTTTAATTTTTCATGTTTAAAAACGTGTTTAAAAAATTTAACATGTAAAGTTTTTCGCGCGGAAAGATGGAAACGTAATCACAGCACCAAAACTCGCGGTGAAGCTTGATGGACCGTACTTACGGCCACTGCGCGAAAGTGAGATAGGGGTATTATCGACAGCTGAATGAGTGTCGGCTCGTGAGTGGCAGCGCGCGAGTTGCTGAGCTCTCCCGCTCTTTTAGCGCTAGACAACTTTGAAAACTGCTCGTGTTTCTTTACGTGACTAACCTTCAAATGTCTGATGAGGTTCGTGGTGTTAAAATGCTTTGGGTGCTTCCGCCTCGAGGAATTGACTTGTTACACAGGTTGCAGATTGCTAATGTATTGTCTTTTTCACACAGCACGTAGAATTGCCAGACCGGTGAAGCCATTTTAGCATCACGCAAAAAAAATATCCCGCGAGTTTTGCGTCACCTGATCGGCTTCTCTATATCGGCCATTATAGAGACTGCCGATCAATTGTCCCAAAGCAATTATCGGCCCATTATGACCGGCGACCGATCAATCTGAGCACCCCTATATTCCAGTACCTTCAGCAATTTTCATCTCCCTAATTATTTACTTTCCTTGACCAACAGTTTGAACCTGCTGAAACCGTAAAATTCTTTCCATGACTATGGTAAACTTCTTAGTATATCTTCTTAGACAATAGATTTGTTTACGTTGACCCTAATTTTGCTCTAATAACCGTAATAATGTCCAAGTGGAATACAAATGCACCTCAGTCTGAACGCTCTGACTCATCCTGACTTGATCAGAATTGAGAGGGTTGGTGTCACTCTTTGAGAATATGCTCAGTAGGTAAATATCAGCAATGTAAACACTTGATCTGATTGTTTCTGTCTTGGTGGAATAAATGTAATCTTTCTGTGCATATTTGCCTCATCTGAGGAGTGCTTTAGGTGAATTGACGAGAAGCGAAATTTTGCTTTTATTTCTGATCAGTAAACACTGAAATCAACGGCCTCCTAACTGTTTAGACCATTTTCTGGATCTGGATCTGGGCTGCTCGATTATGGCAATAATCATAATCACGGTTAACAGTGATGGGAAAGTGTTTTTTAGTCGCATGCCTATTTTGATATATGAATTCAAAATCAATCAATAAAATCAAGTAAGAAAAAAATAAAAGTTTTGCCAACAAATAAAACATAGTACTGCATGTGCTATAATTTAGTTGTTTGTATAATGATGAGACAGGAAACCAACTTTGCTACATAACCTCCACATTATAGCCCTCAATTTGAATGACAAATGTGTGGAATTTGCATGTGTGAAAATAATTGGAAGCCTTGGAGAAAATGTTGCTCGTTTTAACAAAGTTTCATGCAAATTGAACATACACAAATATACACTCAGCAGTCATTTTAAAAGGAGTGTGTGTGTGGAGGTATAACGGCACGAGTGACCTCAGATAATTATTCTGCTTATACATATCTGATGCCAGGGAGGGAGTATCTCCATTTTACAAATTGCGAAAGAATTAACTGTTTATCTTGTATACATATACAGTGCATCTCAATATTAAAATATAATAGTTAATTCTTTTTTTTTTTGTAATTTAATTGTAGATTAAATTTAACTCGTATATTCTAGATTCATTACATGTAAAGTGAAATATTTCAATTTGATTTCAGAAATCCAGTGTCTTAAAATATTTGTAAATATTAGAATATTTATTTATTTTCAGACAAATTTTATTTATGCACTCCATACTTGGGCAGACCTTCTTCAGCACAAATCACTTCATCAGTGTGGCATGGCATGAAGACGATCTGCTGAGGTGTTATTGAAGACCTGATTCCTTTTATGTAATAAAATCGGCATCTCCATAAAGCTCGTCAGCACAATTAAGCATAAGGTGCTCTAAATTTTCCTGGTAGACCGCTGTGTTGACTTTGGACTTGATAAAACATATTGGACCAACATCAGCAGATAACATGGCACCCAAATCATCATGAACTGTGGAAACCTCACACTGGACTTCAACCTTGAAATCTGTAACAGTCCACACTTTCTCCAGAATCTGCAAAATATATTTTCATCTGAAAAGAGGACTTTGGACCACAAAGCAAGCGTCCAGTATTTTTTTTTTCTCTATCCCATGAGGGACATTTCTTATGATTTCCTCTCCTTGTGAAGCTCTCGCAAGGTTTTGATTTGGCTTTTCTTGAGAATCTTCTTGAGGCTGCAGTCATCACTACTTGTGCACCTTTTTCAATTACACGTTTCTCTTTTTCAACGTTTCATGAATATACAAGACCAGGAAAAGCAAGACCAAGACCTGAGAAGTTCATTTAGAGTTAACATACTGAGATTAACCTTAGATTAGAGCTGTTATGAAGGCTTTACAGAACATAAGTAGCAGATGCATCTCAAGATCAACTGTTCAAAGGGGATTATTGCAAATTTTAAATGCCTTGAGCATTATTTTACATAGAAAGAAATAACCAAGAAAAGCCCATGGAATTAGAAGGCGTGTACAGTAGTGGAATAGAGATTTTCAATAACTATAAGCCATAATCATCAAAAAAACAACAAAAAGTACATTCCTTCACTTGCGTAATGACTAGAATGAGTTTCATTTTTAAGTTAATTTCTGATTAAAATGAACACTTGATTTTTTTTTTAGATTAAAAAACAAAACAAAAATAATGTTGACCGCAACACATTCTGTAGATGTTAATGTCTTTCCTCTGAAATTTAAGAGGCAAGTATGTACTGTAGGAACTCCCAATGACATGTAGTGAGCAGAAAAGCCATCCCAGCATGCAAAAAACATGAAGCCTATTTCTAGAAAGAGTTTTACCTACATCATCATGCTTAAATTGACTAAAGTCCATATTTTGGGAGTTGTGTCTGTTTCATGTGGAGCTTGCACCCTTGTCCATCCCTTGTGAAGCTGATATTAAAGTGTATTCTGTTTGAGTTGCAAAAATTGGAGTCAGCGACTGTGAAATACAGTCCTTGGAGGCAAAAGTGTGCACAGTAGAATAGAACCGTGCACTCTTGCGCTTCCCGTATACCTTGTCAGTGGAGTTTGATTAAAAAAACAAAGGAGACACCGGTTAACCTTGCCATGCTACTTTGGGTGTTACCCATTTTCACGCAGTCACTAAGTGCCTTGTTGGGTGCCTTGTTTAACAATTGTTAAGTGAAGCTTGCTGAAATGCAGACTGGTGTGGTTATCTGGTCCGCCAATGGCCGGTATATGATGTCCCTGGATATGATCGTAAATTTCCTTCTATTCCTTTTAAGACACAAACTGGATAGCTTTAAGTATTGGTATAAGTATTACAAATGATATAAATTTTATGTCCATATGCATGTTCTTTAGGGACTATTAATTGTAAATAGTAAATTACAAAAACAGTGTAACACTGGGCTGTACCTGCCTGTTAATTGCCTTGATATGCTCAGGTATTGGCGGATGGCAATTTATTTAAAAAATGGCAAAATTAGCCTGATTAATTGGCCGACCTTTACCTGTAATCCCAGTGAGAGCTGGAAACTGTGTGGCAACTGTGTTTACTTTAAGCATTGTATGGGTTTTCTCCACATATATTTTCACTTGACCATCCCCCGTACCAGACATTTTGATTTTGGTGCCATAGAACTTCCTGACAAGTTTTTGTCTTTTACACAGTTTGTTGGAATATTGGGCCAAACTAAGAAACATATTTAAAGGTGAGTTGTTAGGCATGCTTTCAACTGCAGCTCTTTTTTTTTTTTTTTTTTTGCTTTCTATCAAAATTTTTAAATGCACTTAGTCAGAAAATGTTTGTATAGAATGTGTTGAAGTGATCAAATTATTATTATTATTATTATTTTTTAGATCTTAAATTAATTAAATTTCAAGCCCAGTACAGGAATGTGGAAAGCTAAATTATGTCTTAACACTCACATCTCTCTTTCACTCACACACACACGCGGACACGCGCGCGCTGGCAGTTGACATGACATATATTTAGGGCCCAGGCTGACATCAGCCCTATGACATCATATTGTGTGAAATATGCAAGTTGTGCAGTGCACCCGGGCAGCGATTGCTTTTTGTAGGACTTAACACGCTGAAACGACAAACAGGTTGTGTGGTGCGTATGGTGGCGATGACGCAGGGTGCTGGGGCCCGCTCATTGTTGCTTGCAGCTATATATATGTGTGTGTGTATGTATGTATGTATGTATGTGTGTGTGTGTGTTTTTTTTTTTTTCTTTGTTTTTTTTTTCTTTTAGGTCTTGAAAACCTTTCCCATATGCATTGAAATTGCCTGAGCTGATAGCCAATTGGTAGTTCTGATATGATTATCTATGGCTTCTAGTCTAGTACAGGTGTTATTGGAACTGGAAAGTTAAATGTACTGGAAAATTAAATTATGTCTGTCTTACAGGTAGGGAATTCAGTTGTCTGCTATATCCTGATAACAGCATGTGATCTATGTCAGTAGAACCTAGAACAAACCCATCTATCGTCATAAAAAGCTGAGTAACAAATTTGTTAAAACAAACGAAGAAACTCTTAAATCGAGGATACTGTTTGATTTGATGTTGAGAGGATTAAAAAGCAGTTTTCTAAATTTGTGCATAATGATGCCACCTTGATGAAATAAGAACCACTCTGATACGGACCTCCCTTAAGTGATCCACAAAAAGTTTACATATATGCCATGGCACACATTAAGACATTTTGTGTAGTCCATGCCATGCTTTGACAGTCAGAGCTGTTATGTGAGCACCAGGAGGAACTAGACAGTATAGCATTAGAACTCAAAAGCATTAGCAGTTGTTTGTAAAAAATGCATTGACTTTGTGTAATAGTTGGGAATTGAGAGACGAATGGGAGAAAATATTGTACCCCATTGTAATTAGGTGATGTTATTCATGTCACCTGTCAGTGAGCATAATGTTATGGCTGACAGAATGGCAACACGAGCATACTTCATTCTCTTTTAGGAGGTACTGATTTAGGTAATCACCTGAATCAAATCTTATTTTAATGAGGAAAAGTATCTAAAAAAAAAAAACACTGCTGTGATCATCACTCTTTTCTTAAAATGTGACCTGCTGGATTGTAATAGTACCTCAAAGGTAATTGTAATATTAAAAATAACCTGTGACCATGCCAAAAGAGTCCATGTAGACCATAGAGAACTGGAGTAAGGTTGTCATCTCGGCTGAGTCCAATTTTCAGCTTTGGCCAGATACTCTGAGAGGCCTACAAGGCACAGTGTCTCGCACCAACTGTGAAATGTGGAGGAGGATCTGTGACGATCTGGGGTGCTTCAGCGAGGCAGGAATCAGGCAGATTTGTCTTTGTGAAGGATGCGTGAGTCAAGCCACATACAAGGTTATCCTGCAAGAATATTTGCTTCCTTCTGCTCTGCTATGTTCTCCAACTCTGAGGATTGTTTTTTTTTTTCTGGCAGGACAATACTCCACGCCACACAGACTGGTTTACAGACGACCAATTACATATCTAACATTCTCGCGGAATGTCGGCGGTCATTCTCGGCGTAGGTGTGAGAGGTGTGTTGCACAGCTTTTGACATAAATATACAATGTAAAGTTTTAGTACCAAATTATACTCGTAAGAATGCGCCTCCAAATCACGAGGGGAATCCCGGTGACGCAGCAGGGTCAGCTGACCTCGTTTAAAGGCAGCCCCGGGAACACGGCGGGGGAGGATAACACTACATGGTGTTTACTGCTCGCTTGATCGCATGCCATTTTGTCTCAGAGCTGAATTGGACTGTGAACTCCGTCTCGTTAAGGATTTGTCAAAATTAGGATTACAGTATTCACCATTGGGACAGTTTTACAGGACAGCTATTTTCTATCATCGTGCTCCTCGACTGATTCATTGAAACCAGTGAGGCCGACTCATTTCTCCCACTCCACACACACGTGCACAATTTACCGAACTTTGGACAATTTATACATTCACATACACACTGAAAGTATTGTATGTAATTGTAAACATTGGTATCTGGTGCACTGCAGTGTATGTAAATGGTTTTTTTTTTTAATTATTATTATTTTTTCAATTGTACAATACAAAGTTGTTTTGCAATTTGTTCGCGTTTACTAATGTTCATAGATCTGTAATCTGTTTGTATCTGGAAATTTAACTCAAATGTTCATAAGCCGAGAACTTGGTGTGCGTGGTGGTATCAGTCAAAAGTCTGGACACACCTAATTCCAAGTTTTTGGTTTAGTGGTTTTTCTTCTACATTCTAGAACAATATTAGAGATTTCCAAACTATGAGGTAACACTTTAGGTCATTAAGAAACAACAGCAATAATAACAGTCAGCTGTTATTTTAAGACACAAAGGTCAGCTGTTCAGGAATAGTTTTTGCTAAAACAGTATTGTATAAATGAAGTATAGCAGAGTTACTGCTGCCCCCAGTGACTTTACTGTTGTATTACATTCTACCCAAATGGAGGCCTACAGTATGTACAATTAAGTTACATACATTTACAATTAACAAATACATGAATAGACTGATCTAACATTAAATACACATTAATAATTTTCATGTGCAGCATAATCAAGATGTTACAGCTGTAGTGTTTCATGATGGAGTAGTAAAGAGAAAAAGAACATAATGAAGAGCATGACCACTTACATTCTCCCTCACAGCTACTGCTCTAACCATGCCTCCTCTCTCACTTGTTACTTTTTCTTTCTTCCTCCCTGTCCCATTCTATCACTCTCTCTCACTCTCTATCTCCCTTTCCCCCATCTGTCAGAGTCCTGGAATGGTTGTTTGGAGAGTTTTGTGTTGCGTAGCAACTGTGGTTACCATGACAACCCCGAAGAAATCCCTTGTTTGATTGGCGACTGGAAACAAATAATGAATTAAAAAGGGAGCTGAAAATGAGAATATGGATATTAAAATCCAACAGCCATGATGATGCATTTAGTAATTGCATGCATGCACTCAACTCCTCTTGAGTAAGGCGAGGCTTATTCTGTTCATTCATCTTAGAACGTTAATGATTGATGTTGATATCCCCAGATGAATTTCTCAGAGTTTTTGGACAGGCTGTGTATTAGTGTGCATCCAAGTATAAAAATACAGATGCTTGACTTGTTAATGATCAGGGCATGTGTGTAAATCTGATTGTGTATAAGGGCATAATTGCAGCTTATATATAATATTTAGCGACCGTTTTGTGATCCATCAAATGTCTTTAATTGATCTGGGCTATAGAAGATTTATTGACCAGTCATTATCAGACCAGTCACTTTCATCATCTTCCTTTTATTTGCCCCTCTTAATGTGCTTTATATAAACATTAGAGCCAATTATATAAACCTTTATAAATTATATGATTATATAAATTATTTTGTATGTTGATGTATACTTTCATTATCTATATAGGTTTATATGAATATTATGTAAAACTCTTCATGCTCTCAGACAAGCGCTCAGACCTTGGTCTTGTTCAGTTTTGGCCTTCCCCTAACTGTGTATATATTCAGTTGAAGACTGAATAAACATTACAGTGGTGATTCCCAAGACAGTGGTCTTTTTACTGTAGCTGTCCAGTTTTGTGCCAGCTGTAGCCTGAGGTTCATGTTCTTGGCTGAGAAGAGTGGGATTGATGTAATATCTGCGGTTGTAGTGCAGAGTTACCTCCAAACCACCATGTAAGCCTGTTTGAATTATTTAAACATCACTTTAAAATGTAATCATTTTTAGCCAACAGGTTTTGCACAGATGATATTGTCTCAAGTTTTAAAAATGAGCCCCTGAATTTTATGCTGTGGTGGTGTTTGAACAGTGGGTTGGCCTGGACGAATAATTACTGACAACACAGGTTTTAGGATATTGGGCAAGCATTCTTTGCATGTCTTATTAATAAAAGACCTATAGAGTTCGACATTTTGTCCATGCTTACAATGGTACTGTAATTACTGTAATGGTACATAAAACCAATAGTAAGGTATTTGTATTGTTTCCTGTGGCCTCTGTATACTTGTTCATGTTCTGTATTTGCTTAGAATCATGATCTCACAATACATGACAGGAAACAAACACACAAGGCTTTGCATACTGTATACTACATACTTACGTAACACATATCGTCAATTCACTGTAGATCAGAGATGAATGATATTGCTTTAAAGAAACCATTACATTGGAAGAAGCAGAAGAGACTTGCTTGGGCCAAGAAACGCAAGGAATGGACATTAGTTCAGTCTATTGCCCTTCTGAATGCATAAGACATTAGATGTAGGGCTGTAGCTATCGAATATTTTAGTAATCGAGTATCCTATCAAAAATTTAATCGATTAATCGGATAAAATTTACGTTTGTTTAATTAAACAATGTAAAATATGAGAAACAAAGATTAATTGTTGTTTTTTGTAGAAAAATCAACTTTAATTTTTTAAATGCATACAGCATTTTATCAAAAATAAAAAAAAATTCACAATACAAGGAAGAGCTTAAAGTTGACTGAGATGAATTAAGTGCTTTACAGTGCCATACATTCTTATTTTAAAGCATTTTCTGAGATGCTAAACCTAAAATAAATTTTTTTCAAATGACTTTAAGTATCAAAAAACTTTCTTGCTGCTTTTTTCTTCTCTTGGCCTCTCTGATAATTTTATCGCTCCCTTCCATTTTGCAGCCCGCAACAGAACACTCCCTAAAATCAAAAAACTGTTTGCGTCTCCTTCCGCTTTGTGGGTGACTTAAGCGCTTCTTCTTTGTCAGTGTTTACCGGCGGCTTGCATCTGGAAGCGCGCTGTCATGCCAAACAAATTATTGTGCAAAAACATAACGCAAAATTTTAAAATTAATTAAAAGAAGCTTCGAGGCAGAAGATTTTTCCTCAAACATTTTTTGTAATCGAATTACTTGAGTTACTCGAGGAATTGTTTCAGCCCTAATTAGATGTGTAACATACATTTTTTTTTAATCCAGTTTACGTATGCTGTTCATTATTTGTTTGTTTTTGAAAAAATAATTGAAATAGATTCCATTCTATTAGTAAGTGCAATTATTTAGATTTGTTCATAAAGCAAGGTGAGTGATGACGTGTTCTTTTTCTTTGAGGTTATGTTTCCTTTGGGGAAAATGTTGTGGATTGGCAGTCCAGTCTGAAAAAAGTGATGTCAGCTTTGGATGTTCCAAAGCCAAAGTTTTCTCTAATCCTCAGTAGTTCCCTGTGATGGGAAATATAGGTTGTTGGCATGATTTCAAGAGTTTTCAGGGAGCAACAAGTCAGACACCAGACTGGATGTAAAAATTAATAAAAATAAATAAAATGTAATATAATAATAATTGTACACATTGATGGCCACCGAACTATGCTGTGTAATTATGTAAATGTTAAAGAAAACCAGAATATGTTTTAGTATTTTTAGATTGTCCAAAATAGCTAATTTTTTTTTTGTTTTGGCAGCTTGGCACACTGATGCCATTCTCTCATTAAATTCATGATTGAGTCACTTGCAATGGTTTTTAATTAAAACCGGAATGTTTTGTCACACACAAGACACAGGAGTGTCGAGTAAAACTTTTTTTTTTTTTACATTTCTTGCCTTCTTAAAGTGCTTTAGACCATCAGTTGTCTTGTGCAGAGGAAGGGTGAGTACAGAGTCAACTAGGGCTAATAGAACTACTGTACAAAAACACTCAGTTAAGTACAGATAAAAGACCAAGAGCTACCTCTGCTGCAGAGGATACGTTTTTATTAGAATGACCAGCCTCAGAAACTGCCAGTTTACAGTTTACATCTCAGGTTAGAGCCCACGTAAATGCTCATCAGAGTTCAAGTGACAGATATATTTCAACATCCACTGCCACAGGAGACTGCGCGAGTCAGGCCTTCATGGTTAAATTGCTTCAAAGAAACCATTACCTTAGAAGAAGCAGAGGAGACTTGCTTGGGCTAAGAAACACAAGGAATGAACATTAGATCAGAGACAACAATAGAGATCTTTTGGTTTATATAGAAAGCATACATAGCTGTTCTTGAGCTAATCAGAAGGCCACATGAAGTTTGGAGGTCTGTAACTATTGACTCTGCAACCTCTCTGCTGACCCCGCTTCATGGCTGAGTTGTTCCCAATCGCTTCCACTTTTGTTATAATACTAACCGTTGACTGTGGAATATTAAGTAGTGAGGAAATTTCATGACTGGACTTATTGCACAGGTGGCATCCTATCACAGTAACATGAGTGACTTATTCTTTCTGTTTGTAGAAGTGGTGTGTCTTTTATATAACGTGTCCTATAAACACAGTTTGTTTTCGTGATCTATGGTTTTGTCACTTTTTTCATGTTGGTAATTAAGAACATTACTATTTTTACTGGTTAATGAATAGTGCAACCAAAATTTTCTGTTTGATTACCCCATTCCCCTTGACCTCTTAGCCTCTTTTTGGGTCCATACTCATTAGATAGTAGTTAACTCAATAGCTGTGCAGTAGTGAGGTAACGGTCTGATCACACTCTGTGGCTAACTGTGAAAGTGTGACACTTTACCGCTGTATTGCATATTAATGCATATTAACTGATCTACAACCCAGTTACTTGCCAGCCTTGTTTGAACTTTCAGTCAGGATAGGTTTAATATGTATTATACATTTCTGTATTTGTTCACATGGGTTAGTTGTTATTCCTTGATATAACATGGACTACTAGTGAAAAGTCATGATTATCATGTTCGGCATGCTGGAAACGGACAGTGGGTTTGTCCAAGAAGCCTTGTCTTTGAAAACAGTGTCTTGGATCAAGTCGATAGAAGTAACTACAGTCAGGTCAGCCAACATGAAATGCTCTGGAGATGTGAAACATGCTCATCCAGGAGTTTGCTCATGTGTATGCTCGGTCACAGCACTTGGAGATTTGCTGTTGAAGCCATGCAAGAGGAAGTGTGTGTCAGAGCAAAATGGAAAGGGAGGGATCATGTGGGCAGGAGTGATGAAAATCAAGCCCAAAATAAACCGACACTTTGCTCGACTAAGTGAGTGCATGGGTTTTGTTTCCTTTGCAATTTTCCCTTGTTAGCCATGTGTGTTTTATTGATTGCATGTGTGTCTGCATTGATTCCTATTTCGATTGTATGTTTATTATGCATGGACTACATAAGCTGTTCGGTACTTATGTGCATCTGCTCTATATGCTAATAATCAATATTATTCACTTGTATAATGCATGCTGTAACTGCAGTGAGTTTTAACAAAGACCTCTTTGCTACACACCGTATTCCACCATTGCTACACAGTGGTGAAGAGCCAGTTGCAAGAGGAAAGGGAAAGGCTACAGAATATGAAAGACTTTTGTCTTTTGCTGTTATTCTGTTAGCATGAGCAGGTAACAAAGGTATAGTGTCCTTAAGCTGCTAGTAATTGCTTTGTCAGTTAATTGTTCCATTTATTCAAAGGCAGGTAGTTAACCGCATGTGTCACATGACACACACAGAGAAGTAGAACAGGGTTTCTACAAAAAGCATACAGTAGCTCATTTAATGTCCTTTAAACATGTTAAACTCTGCTAATTTCTTAGTTAAACTGTGTGTTTGTTTAATACTTTTATATTTATTATAATCTATATATGGAATTCTCAATTATTTCAGAGTTCAGGGAGGGGAACAGCACTGTTCTGTATGAGCTTCCTCATACACGCTGTTCCTGAAATATGATCCTCACTGTAAACAAAAGCTGCTGTGTGTACAGTACTTGCCCGGAAGTGTCTAGAGTTGAGTAGGGACTGGCCTTGGCATTAGAGGAGATGAGTTTTAAAGAGATAACACAGAAGGGAAAGATTGGAGCATAGAAGATATGGGGACTTTTTTTTTTTTTTTTTTACTGTCTAACTCCAGTCTTCCTGTGCATTGTGGGTATGTTTACAATTAAGAGCTGGTGGTTACAATTAGACTCCCTGAACTCTCATTATTGTAGGACAGGAGTTTGCATTCGAGCGGAAATTGATTGTGTTTAATACTATATTGGTGAGGTAAACATGCATTGATGAGTTTACTCAAGAACCTTTTTGGGGTTTAAATACTATTGAAATCTCCTTTATGTCACTTCTAATTCTGGTCAAATTAGAGGCCTGAACTACATGCAGCTGAATTTTGTATGTGCATAAATGAAGTTTTGGTACATTCAGGTCATCAGCTGACTTTATTTTATTGCTACATAACATTGCTTATGTAGCAATAACGAGTCTAGATCTGACCGACTGAAGCAACCCCAAATTATAACACTAACTCCATAAGCTTGTACAGTGGGATCTACAAATAATTGTGTATCACTTCATGTGCTTCCCTTCTTACCCTGACGTGCCAGTCACTCTGGAATAGGGTCAGTCTGTCCTCACCAGACCACATTACTCTCTTCTGTAGCTCCAATAGTATGCTTTCTTTTCTTTTCCACCCCAATTAGATTCACTGACAAGTGGTTTTCTTATTTCCACACAGCTGTTTACTCCCAATGCGGAGTTCTTGTCACATTGGGCAAAATGCTTTTATTTTTACTATTAAAAACATTTGTGATTTTATTTTTAAACAATGCAGCTTCATGCTTTTAAGTGATCTACAATGATAAACAATTATTTTTCCTCACACATTTCTTCTGCAAAGTAGCTAGGAATAATTCAGCACCATACTTCAAGGTTTTAATAATGTGTTGAAATGGTTCTTATCCAAATTACAGTTATTTAAGCATTTCTTTAAGCTGTTTGATTAACACATTCCCTTTTAAAATGGCATTTTTTAGAGATGCATAATGTATGAAATACAGTGAAATTAGGATGTTTGGTTTGATGTCATTTTGACTTATGTACATTTGAAGTATGAACTGAGGTTTAAAACTAATTAAGCCATGGGGGTTTTTTTTAGGGGGGTAGTATTTTTTGCTGACTGTGATGAATATAATGTCTGTCCCAAAGCACCGTTCTGTATAGTCAGTGTTATAGATGAAGCATTGATCTAAAGCTAATACTGGTAAATTAAGTATAGCTGTTTAAGGGTAAGAGGGTTAACTACTCTGTTAACTTCTAATGTTGTAAACATTCATGGTGACTTAAGGTTGCTTTCTGAACTCAGAGGAAGTCGAAAATGATTAGAGGGAATGATGAGTTGCAACTTGTAGTCTACTTCAGCATTATTTATTTAACATATAGATCGACAGGGTTCCCAGTAGGGGTGGGCAAGTCATAGATTCATTAATTAGCCCATCGGACAAGTGAAAGCCGTAAATCTCACAGCCAGCTTTCAGTCTGAGCATAAATAATGTTTTCAACATTACACTTGATGTGTACCCTCATACTGCTTAATCTGAAAAAGTAGATTATCCATACCAGTAAAATCCAGAAAGTGTCTAGTACAGTAGACCTTTATGAAAAATCTTGATGTCTAATGTCTGTGTGAGCTAGTGATTTGCACATCCGTGGTTCCACAAACTGCATAGTAATAACTGTGGAACTATTTCAGGTTTCTTAGCACCGCAGTAGTTTTTTTTCTTTTTGTCTATTACTTGCATTTATCACTGCTCTTTGAAGCTCCCCTTCTTCTGTGAATTATGAAACTTTGTCTTGCATCAGTAAAGCATTTACTTAGCAACATTAAACCCGCACTTCTCTGAACGATTCACATGCTTTCGTTTCCCCTTCCCCCCCCCTACATCCCCCCCCCAACTTCCTATGAAATGGATCATATTGCCTCAGATATTTGCCGCCATATTCTTGCTGCTGCGTTTGATCTCTCTCCCTCCTGCAGAGTAGGACCTATTATTGTTGCTATGGAAACAATAAGGCTGATCTTTGCTAGATGTTTGAATTTCTCTTTACGCTACCCAACATCCACCCACCCATCAACCCTCCCTGCTCTTTCCACAAAAGCCACATCATGTCACCATTATGTGACTGGTTCTTTAAAAGCTTGCAAGTTCTGCAAATGTTACGCTCAAGAGCAAACAGTCTGCATCTGCCCTTGGAGTGTTGTTAAAGTGCAGCAGTCAGGGTGCTGAGGAGGAGAAGCTGTCAAATCCAAAGTTAAGGTACTCATTTGATAGAGGATTTGCCCAATTAGATGAATCGTGTCTTTCTTTCCTAATGTAAATCCCTTGTGTATAATGCTACACTTTTATGCTTGACTAGTAAAAGTTAATCATCACAGAATCAAATTGGTGTAATTTCTTTTACCAGGACATGAACAAATCAGTAGCCCAGAATAAATAGATTTCCTCTTTGGACTATTAGTGGTTATTTCCTTTTGCTTAACAGAAAAGTAGATCACTAACACACCTTAGTCCCGGAACTATAGTGTGAGCTACTCATTTAGAATCATTCGCTGCACTACACGTCAACCAATGCACAGTTTGCATGAAGAAATAATTATTTTTACTATTCCATATAATTAATTGTATACATGCAGGGATTTGGTAAAACACACTAACCAAAATATATGCGAGGAATATATAACTCACTCTACACTAAAAAAAAAAAAAAAAGAAAAAAAGAAAAAACACAGTATGGTCGAAATGTGGCCGCTAAGCTTTTCACCCGATCAACAAAGAAGAAGCATGCCACACCTATTTTAATTTCTGTACACTGACTCCATATTAGATTTAAATTTTAAAAAATGTTAATTACATATAGGGCTTTGTCTGGGGAGGCTATATGACCTACTTGAAGACCTGCTCACTTACTCGATCTCTCACTACTCTCACAACAAATATGCTAGCCAAACATAAATTTTATCCTTCACATGTGAGGTGATGATTGCTGAAAGTGAAGCTTGCTGACCAGGATTTATGCATTGTTGATGTTCACAATACTTGTAAATATTTCTGATACAAAATATGTATTGCGATATAAAATATATTTCATCAATTCTCATGAAGTCGATATGTGAAATAGTAGTTAAAAAAAAAAAAATTACGGTATCAGTGATCTCGCATGTTTTCTGCCTTAAATTTTTGTGGCCTAACTCTATCACAGCTTGCTATATTAGAAAATCATCATATGTTCTTTACCATACATTGCTATTTTCTATTTAGATACTTTTAACCTTGTCATTTAGGCTTCCTGCGTGTAATCCGGTCTATGCCTGAGTACCTAGTGTGAAAGCATCATACAAAGCATCATTACCATAATAATGAAACAAACTTCATTTTTATTCACATCCCATATTGTTTGCTGAGCTATATTGTAAATAACTTCAGCATGCTTACTCTCATACAGTGCAATACATGTCACATTTTCCCTTCACTCTGAATTATAAATACAACTTTCCAGGCTTATCTGAATGTTGTGCTTATGTCCCTCTATTTGCAGGGTTCCTGTTATTCAAGGATTTCTGTATGAATGAAATAGACGAGGCTGTTCCCCAGCTGAAGTTCTATGAAGAGGTAAGATCAAATTTCAGTTTTTACATCTTTTTTTCTCACTTTGGTCAGATGGCAAAATTGGATAATTTCCACCAGTTATTACTGTTGCTTAGTCTCCTTAGCTTCAACCAGTACTCAAATTAAAGATGTGTAGACATTAGGGGTGGTGCGAATCGATCAGTTATGAAATTGTGGTGATTCATGTATCGATGATTTACTCCAAAATAGTTTTTTTTTTTTTTTTTTTTTTAAACGTATTACATTTATAATATAGATGAATAGGCCATTGACCAGATTCTGCTGGATTTAAGTTTGATTGGCCATGACCAGTGATCGACCACTTAGCCAGAGTGCGTTAGAAGATGCCCGCTTGCTTGCAGTCGCTTAACCCGCCGCTCACTGTTGAGTTTTAAGGCTTCTGAGGAGGTAAAACGTCACCGGTTCTTTATAAGAGTAAGCTAGTGTTCTAAAGAATGGACTACATTTAATTGATCATTAAACTTTTTAAATATTTAAAAAGTGTAATAAAAATCTAGTCAAAATGTAATATCAAATCAGGATATTTATATCTAATACTAATGAAATTGCAATTTTAATCGTATCGGGAGGTGACTGGTGACCCTAGTAGACATGTAGATTAGAGATTATGGTTTAAAAAAAGTTAAATAGACTTTTAAGCAGACCGGACTTAAATGTACGATTTCTAAAACAATGGATTGCCATTAGTTACATTTTCTTTGCCATGTTTCTACCCTCTTCACACGTGACCCTTAGAGATCTCTTACGTTGTTAAGCACCTACAATTACTGATGAAAGACAAAGGTTTCCTGTTGGCTGTGTTGATTTGAATACTGAGTGGATTGTGGGGAGTGCATCAGTGCAGTTCTCTTGAAATGATCAGTGTGATGGCTGGTGACAGTTCAATATAACGTTTAAAAAAGTATTTTTGTTTCAGTCAATCTTTGATTGTATGCATTAGAGCCCAAATTGTACACCACATTGACATCCTCAGACAGTACAGTGGAACCTCAGTTCACAAACATAATTTGTTTCTAAGTTCTGTTCATAACCTCTTTTGGTTTTTTTTCCATAGAAATACATGCAATTCATGTATTAATTAATTCATGTATTATTTTTAGTAGTAATTATTAGTATTAATTAATCCATTGCCAATTACTATGAGCTATATTTAACTTTTCATTGTTTTTGATTACATCACAAGGTATAAAAAAGTATGAAAAAAACCTTAATTAGGCAAAAATAAAACAGCAGTAAAATTAAACAAACTATAGGAGAGAGTGAACACACACAAAAAAAAAATTATTATTATTATTTTTTTTTTTTTTTACATGTATTGTTCATGCACCCTTCTTAGAGACTTGCTTACGTGAAAGGAATGGAAGAGAGGAAAGGGTGGGGAGTCGATTAGTGTTTGGAAGGACAGTCCCCTTCCATAACAACACTGGGTAATTCTCCTTCAGGGGTTTTCTCTTTTGTTTCTTGGCTTCTGGTTCGTACGTGACAGCCGGTTTCACTAAAAATCTATCTAGAGAGATTGTTTTTTTTCTGCACTGCACAGTTATCCTAAAGTAAGACACCACTTTAGTTCATAGGTTCATAAGGTGTATTACTGTTTGCCACTGTTTCGTTTGGATGATACTTTTTTGCATCTTTCCATGTAGTAAGGCTTGGACGTCACTCTACTTTGCACAAAATTCTATTATTATGTGTGCAAACTGCGACCGCGGTGTGAGCAAACTGATACTGGGCGACGCACTCATGCCTTTGTTCAGCTGATAGCGGCAGCTTGAGATGGCGGCTTCTGAGTTGGCTTCTGAGTTGTGTTCTGAGATGGAGTATATGAACAGAAATATAAATTTTGGGCAGATTTTTTGGTTGAGATCAGATTTTTTTTGCAGTTATAGTACTGCAAAACTTGGAAGTTTCCACTGTACTTGGACAAACTGGTCGTATATTGCACATGCACAAAGTCCCACTCTCCCATGTGGCTAAAACCACCCCAAATGCATGTTCTTTTCATACTATAACTGCAACTTAATGCAAGGAGTCTTTATTGCATCACCTCAACAGGAAACTTTCTTGAACTCGCATCACATGTGCAGTGACATCTTGCATAAAGAATATGTTCATGGGTGAGGGGACAGCAGTACAGCCTTGATGTGACATGAGTCTGTATCGCTCCTAGGTGTAATTTATTGGTTTAGTGGTAAAAATTTAGTCAATCTTTTACCAGAATCTCTCTAGCCAGCACAATTACAAAGGTAGCGTTTTCTACTTTCTTTTACATTGTTCTCTGTTGTGAAATTCATGCAGAAGGTTAAGCCAAATGTACCACCTTTCGTGATGCGGACAAGAGGTGGGATTTTATGAGGCAATAGAAAAAAAGCTCAATGTGAACTGCAGCAATTCTAAAATTGTAAAACGAATTTAAAAATAATCTTTCCACTTGACAGAAATTGCTCTGCAGTTTTAGTTTCAGTTTACTGTAATTTGATGCAGATTTTGCATTCTGTGAAGCTCAGGCTTTCACCAATCATGCAAAAATAGTACACACAAGATGTGCTATAGAAAATGGTCCCCTTCCCCCCCCAAGAAGTGTAAATAGTAGTTCCTCCTTTGGTTATGCAGTGAAGTTTTAGAGATGGGAATCGCCCGATAAAAACATGTTCGTAATACCAACGTGCCGATTCGTTTTGTATTGCAATTCTTGAAGCGCGCACGCGCCACAATGCGCACACGATGCTAAACACAAAAGAATCATAATAAGTAAAACGAATTGGATTTTTCCCCCCACATCTCTAAGTAAAATTACATTTGATGTCTGATGCATCTGTTTGTTGCATTTTCTATTATGTATTTCTTTATCACACTGAATTGCTGACAGTGTATTGAGTCTCAAGAGCAAACCAGAAAAAGCTAAATTAAATAAACATGTTAAAATAAAAGCAAAAATACCTAACAATACTGTAGCCATGACAACTGCTACAGTACTAGACATGTATAAGGACATTTCCCAAAGCCATTACAATATGTTTACACATTGACATTTCATGCAGTTAAATGGCAGTATTTTTTATGTATAAACAAACTACAGCCAGACTGGGATGAATAAAAAGTTTCCTTACCGTGGGCTATGTTGTACTTCACACAACCAGATGTTTAGAATGCATATGTAGATTGCAGCTTTAGCATTTGCCTAATACATGACATGCGCCGGTGACATGCACATGCAGCAACTAACAGGTCTTTTTATATTCTTACTATCTATCAATTATTTAAACAAATAATTGTCTAATTATGAATAATTCAATGACATTTGATTGAATTGTCAGCCTTTAAATTTAGCTTGAGATTATTTTAGGCATCTACTAACTAATACCAAATAAAACAAAGATAGAAAGGTTGATACTTAAGTTAAATAAAAACTTGAATTTCCTTTTTATGTCAAATAATTAGACTAAGGATAAGCAAATTAGTAGAATGAAATATAAAAATGCATACGTACCTAGTGGGTCTCCTGTTCAGAAGCTCCAGCATAAGAGGTGCATAGAGTTTTGCCAGTGTACAACAAACCACTGTTGCCATGTTGTCTGCTTGAGATCCTCCAGAGGTGATGCTCAGAATCCCTTCAATAACTGCTCCAGAGCTCATGCGTGCATCTATGCACAGTAGTTTTGATATTAGTGTACAACTAGAGAATAAGAGAAAAGTGTTTGATTTGAATTTTGATGGATAGATAATTTACATAGTCAAGTGACGCAGGATGTTTATCACCATTTTGTACGAAATGAATAATCAAATCAGTACCCTAATCTGTACATGTTGTGTTCACCTTTCAGGTTTTTTTTTTTATATTGTAAAAGTATTTTGTTTATGTCTCGAACATTTAAATAGGTTTCGGCAGGATGTAAACAAGGCACTAGGCTTGATGTCAGAGTGCAGCACATTGATAACTGTTACAGCTTAAGGATTGTTATAGAGTTCTGACTACCACACTCATGTCTTTTCAGATTAAAGAATACGAGAAGTTGGATTCTGAGGACGAGAGACTAAGTCGCAGTCGACAGATATATGATGGCTATATAATGAAGGAGCTTCTGTCATGTTCACATGTAAGAACTGACTGTCAAAAAACAAGACATTCATACTGTATCCTGCCTCTCTGGGTTTTTAAGCATCGTCATTTGTGGGACATAAATCAAGGCAGATGGATTTTCTGCCCAGTTAATCCACCACAGAGACCATTTAAAAAGACCTTTTTTTTATTGCCAATCAATTTTTGACCCTTCCACATAGTTTTAAACTGTAAGAACACAGTAGGTGGGGGTGCTTAAATCATACTGTTTTTGATTTACTCCACAACTGAGAAAGGCAAGAGTCACTTCTTTATGCTTTATGCATGAGACGTGCCTACTGCTTGATGTTTGAACACCTTGCATCTTTCCATGTAGTACTGTGTGTTTGTCTTGTAGCCCTTCTCCAAGAAAGCAGTGGACCATGTTCAATCTCACCTGGCTAAGAAAATGGTGCCCCCATCCCTCTTTCAGGTAAGACTTTGCCAATAGGATTTGAAAATGGCTATATCATAGGACTGACACTACAGGTAGTATTTAGTGCTTTTTCTGTCATGTGTACATATAGTACCTTTTGTAATTTATATAGCTTGATTTGTATAAAGCATAGCAGTTCCAAGTATTGATTAGGCACTGTGTTGTGCACTAGATCTATGTAGTGTTTCAGTTTGTGGTTTTCTTTTTGCAGACGTGCTATTTGTATGGAACATTTTAAAATAGTTTTATGCTGATACCAACCTTTCAGGACATAAACGTATTGATATAAAATATGAAAGTCAGCGTCCTTGTAATAAATGTCTCTTAACATGTTCAATAGCGAACCTCCTAAAAACTGCCTGTGGTTTTCTACTTTCTCAGCAATGCTAGCGGGCCAAAAATATATATTAGCGGCAAAAACATGCTTGCAGCAATGGCAAACTCCAATATGGCTTTACAAGCAGTTCTCATTGCTTTATCATTCCTAGAAAACATTTGCCCATTTTAAATCGAGTCCATTTTTTAAATATGTCTGTCATGAACTTTTAGTTGGTTATGATTAATCCCCCCCCCCCCCCAGCCCCTAATGTAAGCGGTTATTTGTTCGAGCCCAGCAAAGTGTTGGTGCCACCATGGAACCAGTTTTTCTGTCTGAGGGCTGGTGCTTCGACTGTCTAAAAACAATGAATAAGTCAAAATTGGTCACCAGCTTCAAACTAAAAGGTGGTTCTGTGTTCCAACTAGGTGCTTACTGCAACCTGCTGCATAAATACCCAACAGAACATTATTAATTAAGTAGCTGGCAGAAGGGGGAAGGGGTTGGGCAATCATACCCAGGCACTGTCCAAAAGAGCCGTGCCTAGTGTGTAAGTAGCATGAGCCATATCTTGAGGTTGCGGTAGACTGCACTTTGGGGGAAAAAAAAAATCTAGTAGATGTTGCTTTCTTGTAAAGTTAGTATGTCTTTATTATGGTATAATTGCATTGTACCATAAAAAAAATAACTTTTTTTACTGTAGCATGAGAGAAAGTGAATCATTACATTTATAAATGCCAAATGAAAAGGTCTCAAGGATTGCTTACAGGATGAGAAGGTAGTCGGCACGTGAAAGCAATGTTTTGCTCACAATAGTCAACCAGTCTTCTAGGTCACATTTGGACAATTAAACCCCTCATATACATTATTTACTCTTTTCTAGCCATATATTGTTGAAATCTGCGACAGCCTGCGAGGGAAAATCTTTCTAAAGTTCATAGAAAGGTATGATGACTGTTTTTAATTACCAAACCGTTGTTTTTCTTGTTCCTTTATAATTTTTTTTAACTGTTAGACCTGTTTTTTTTTTTCCTGTAGTGACAAGTTTACTCGTTTCTGCCAGTGGAAGAATGTGGAACTAAATATCCATGTAAGTTCTGTATGTTTAAGATTTTAAGCAGTTTGAATATGCAACCTTGCAATTACGGTTTTTTTATAAATTAAAGGGAAATTAGCATTCTCTCTGTCAACGTTTACCTTATTGGATAAGTTACTGCATAGTACGAGTGTTTACTGATATTTAGACACAGCCACGTTGTAATAGGTCTGTTTTCTGTAATACATTGTCTTAAATATCTTGTCTCTCCTTTTAGTTAACGATGAACGATTTTAGTGTTCATCGGATCATTGGTAGAGGTGGGTTTGGAGAGGTGTATGGCTGCAGGAAGGCAGACACAGGAAAAATGTGAGTGTATGGAATTAAGCATGAATTAGTGAATACTTGGAACTTTAACTCAGTTGAATAAAACAGGGATTTTCTTAAATCACTGCACTGATTTATGTCTGCCAGGTATGCCATGAAGTGTTTGGATAAGAAGCGGATTAAGATGAAGCAGGGTGAGACCCTGGCACTCAATGAGAGAATCATGCTGTCTTTGGTCAGCACAGGGGTGGGTTGGCGTGGTAACACGCAATCTTCTGAAATAGGGCAGCTTTTTTTTTCCCCTCACACAACATTACAGTCTGCTCAATTTATTTTTGCTGCCTTTTAACAATCTCTCTGTCTCTTTCTCTCTTACTCTGGATCCAGGACTGTCCATTTATCGTGTGTATGACGTATGCGTTCCATACCCCTGATAAACTGTGTTTCATCCTAGACTTGATGAATGGTGAGAGCCTTTCTTATGCCAGACATTAAATTTTTTCTCAGATCCCCCTAAGCAGGATTCTAATTCCCAGTGTGATAATGCTAATAGAGATGTTAATTACAGGGATCCAGTGGAACATTACACACACAATACTTAGCTTTTACACATGCATTCACTCCTGTTATAATTAGCTCAACTTTTCTAAATGTTGTGAATTTATTTAACTTTGCATGATAAGGTAAACACTAACTGTTTTAAGGTTTTATATGACTACTCCGTACAATTCAGAACAGAAACCTTCCTGCTGGATATTTTTGTGACATTTACAGTTGTAGTACTGTATATAAAAATTTCAAATTTCTTATGTTTGTTGAAACGCCAAAAAATGAAATGTAATGAATTTGTTTTCCCTAAGAAGTGTAATTTGTATAATTAATATACTGTATGTATGGATGGATGGATGGATGGATGGATGGATGGATGGATGGATGGATGGATGGATGGATGGAGACGTGGACAAAATTGTTGGTACCCTTCGGTCAATGAAAGAAAAACTCACAATGGTCACATAAACAACTTTAATCTGACAAAAGTAATAATTTAAAAAAATTCTATGAATGTTAACCAATGAAAGTCAGACATTGCTTTTCAACCATGCTTCAACGGAATTATTTAAAAAAATAAACTCATGGAACAGGCCTGGACAAAAATGATGGTACCCCTAGAAAATACTGAAAATAATGTGACCAAAGGGACATGTTAATTCAAGGTGTGTCTACTAATTAGCATCACAGGTGTCTACAATCTTGTAATCAGTCAGTGGGCCTATATATAGGGCACCAGGTAGTCACTGTGTTGTTTGGTGACATGGTATGTACCACACTCAACATGGACCAGAGGAAGCGAAGGAAAGAGTTGTCTCAGGAGATTCGAAAGAAAATTCTAGACAAGCATGTTAAAGTTAAAGGCTATAAGACCATTTCCAAGCAGCTAGATGTTCCTGTGACTACAGTTGCACATATTATTCAGAAATGTAAGATCCATGGGACTGTAGCCAACCTCCCTGGACGTGGCCGCAGGAGGAAAATTGATGACAAATCAAAGAGACGGATAATCCGAATGATAACAAAAGAGCCCAGAAAGACTTCTAAAGAGATCCAAGGTGAACTTCATGCTCAAGGAACATCAGTGTCAGATCGCACCATCCGTCGTTGTTTGAGCCAAAGTGGACTACATGGGAGACGACCAAGGAGGACACCATTGTTGAAAACAAATCATAAAAAAGCCAGACTGGAATATGCCAAACTACATGTTGACAAGCCACAAAGCTTCTGGGAGAATGTCCTATGGACAAAGGCAAATCAGCTCTATGTTCACAGATGGAAAAATGAAGCATATCAAGAAAAGAACACTGTCCCTACTGTGAAACATGGAGGAGGTTCTGTTATGTTCTGGGGCTGCTTTGCTGCATCTGGCGCAGGGTACAATGAAATCTCAAGACTATTCTAGAGATTAGGGATTCTAGAGAGAAATGTGCAGGCCAGTGTCAGAAAGCTGGGTCTCAGTTGCAGGTCATGGGTCTTGCAACAGGACAATGACCCAAAACACACAGCTAAAAACACCCAGGAATGGCTAAGAGGAAAACATTGGACTATTCTAAAGTGGCCTTCTATGAGCCCTGACCTCAATCCTATTGTGCATCTTTGGAAGGAGCTGAAACATGCTGTCTGGAAAAGGCACCCTTCAAACCGGAAACAACTGGAGCAGCTTGCTCATGAGGAGTGGGCCAAAATACCTGCAGAGAGGTGCAGAAGTCTCATTGACAGTTAAAGGAATTGTTTGATTGCAGTGATTGCCTCAAAAGGTTGTGCAACAAACGGGGTACCATCATTTTTGTCCAGGCCTGTTCCATGAGTTCTTTTTTTTTTTTTTTTTTTCATAATTCCGGTGAAGCATGGTTGAAAACCAATGTCTGACTTTCATTGGTTAATATTCATAGAATTCTTATTTATTATTACTTTTGTCAGGTTAAAGTTATTTCGGTGACCATTGTGAGTTTTTCTTTCATTGACCGAAGGGTACCAACAATTTTGTCCACGTGTGTAGATGTGTGTGTATGTATGTGTGTGTATATATGTATATATTTATTTCTGTGATATTTCTACAGTTGTGCAATGTAGTGTGCTGAAAACATGAATTAATATTTTAGGTGGGGATCTTCATTATCATCTGTCTCAACATGGAGTATTTAGTGAGAAGGAAATGCGCTTCTATGCAGCTGAAATTATCTTGGGTTTGGAACACATGCACAATCGTTTTGTTGTTTACCGAGACCTTAAGGTAAGGGCACCAGCTTCCATATCTGTCACTTTTTTTTTCTTCAAGCATTTTTTTTTTTTTTTTTTTTTACCATAGTCACCTTGACCAATGGGGAAATGGGAAACACTTCAAAAAGTGGTATTAAAGATGAAAAAACAAATAATACAAAATGCACTGAAGCATTACAAAAGTCCAGCCTAATATTGGGTAGATTTCCCTTTTGCTGACAAAACAGCTCTGACCTGTCAAGCCCTGGAAAGCAAACCTTTTAGAGGTTTTGTGAAATCAAAAAAGCTAGGTTGTGCAGTGGCACAGAAGTTCAGTGTGTTAATGCTCCACACTTACTGATCAGAAGGTCGGCGGTTGAAGCCCCAGCTCCACCAGGTTGCCGCTATTCAGCCCTTGGCCCTTGGTGCAGTAATGATTGTGGTGAATAAAGATTGAACTTAAAAGCTATGAGCAGCAGATCCTGAACTGGATCATGGATTAGACTTGTTTGTTTATTAGAAAACTTGTGTGTCCTCAAAATAATGAGCTGAAATAATAATTTATTCCCCTTTCTTAGCCTGCCAACATCCTTTTAGATGAGCATGGCCATGTCCGTATCTCTGACTTGGGCTTGGCCTGTGATTTCTCCAAGAAGAAACCCCATGCCAGTGTGTGAGTGTTCATAAAATAATTTATTTAACCCATGAAACTCCTGAATTATTATTTAGTTATAAATTTTGTACACGAGTACATTGTGCAGATTTTTTTTTTTTTCAATTTAGTTTTATATTATGGCATGCCCATGCTGATTTAATTTCTTTAAGGACTATAATATAAACAAAATATCAATACAGCATTTAGAACTTTGCTTAATTTAAATGGAAAATTCAATTGTATATTGGTAATAAAACATGATCGACCGGTTTTCCTGTGTTAGAATTTGAGTGTGCGCAAATTCGCCACGCATTTATTACTAACTTCAAGTGGCGCAGCAGAACATCTGCCCTGTCATTCAGAGTTTGAGAGTTCCAATCCTGGAGTCTGCAGTGAGAGTGGCACTATACGGTCGTGGGTGTCTTTGAGCTTGCAGGGGACGGAGGGGAGATGAGGGGGGCCGGCGGTTTATTTAGTCAATTATTTAATTCAACTCAGTTTTATTTATGTAGCAGTTTTAACATTAGTCATTGCCATAAAGAACATTTCCTGAGTCAAAAAGAAAATTAGGAAATGAGTTGGAAATTAGGAAATGTGTAAACATCAAAATCATAAAATTTTTACCTGATGAGCAAGCCAAGGGCGACGGTGGCAAGAAAAAACCTTGTGATGGCCATAGGAAGAAACCTTGAGAGAAACCAGAATGAACAGGGACCCATCCTTATCTGGGTGATATCGAATTATAGATCTTGCAAAAAAAGGAATCGGCCCAAATCAGAATCTGACTTAAGAAATTGGAATTGGCTAAAAGAATTGCCATCAATGCACCCCTATTTGAACTGTAAGATTTGTTGCATGCATTTGAATAAAAAATGTAATGTGCATGGAATAAAAATCAATATCTTGTATGAGATTTGGGCTTTTTTCTAGGGGCACACATGGCTACATGGCACCAGAGGTTCTACAAAAAGGGACAGCATATGATAGCAGTGCTGACTGGTTTTCGCTGGGCTGCATGTTGTTTAAACTTCTGCGAGGGTAAGCACCAAGCCCTTGTTTAACTGCAAAATCATGAATACCTTACTGTGTCCCTTTCTTTTTTTTTTTCTCACTGTCTGCATTTCACTCTGTCTTTCAAGCCTGTTTGATGTGGGGAATAAAGTTTAAATGTCAGGGGTCTCAGCACCGGAGGTCGGCTCACAGACTTCACAGATGAGATGGAGGGAGTGGGTAGATGAGGGGGTGGGGGCTGTCAAAACCAGCTGCAATAGCAGTTACTAGGGGGGGAGCAAGGAAAGTGAGCAGTCTAATGCAGAGGAATACAACTTGTGGACAAAGTAAGCTGTAAACATGTACAGTATAACAAAGCAAATGTAATACTAGGTTGTCATTTTGTTGACATGACTTGCTTATTGTGTGACATGTGACACACCTTCAGCTTCTGTGTGTTTGTATGTACCTCTCACTGCTGGGCCTCTCCTCTTTTGGTTTGCTTGACTTGCTCTTTTCTTGTTCTGGAAATGTTTAGTATTGTAACAGGTTCTTTGGCTTCTCACAGGCACAGTCCTTTCCGGCAACACAAAACCAAAGATAAACATGAGATTGATCGCATGACACTTACTATGGTAAGCCATTCTCTAATTGTGCATGCACATGGATCACCTTGAGGCATTCCTTAATCAAACATGTGCACTGTGAAAAAATGTTTGATCATGTTTTAATGATTGAAGAGTTGAATTACTACACAAGTTTTGTTCAGCACAGATCAGTGACTTTTAGTGATCTTTTACGTCAGGAATTCATTGGTTTGATACCCTGGTCATACAGTACACTCAACTCATCAGCTGACTTAATATTATTGGCATATATTATTGCTGAGTCTTGACCTGACCAACAAAAGCAACCCCAGGTCACAACCTTGCCTTCAGAGGCTTGTACAGTGGGCACTATGCATGGTGGGTGCATCGATTCATGTGTTTCCCTTCTTACCCTGATGCATCCATTTTTCTGGAATAGTAATGGTTTCCTTATGGCCATGCAGTTGTTTAGCTCAATCAATATAACCTCATTAGCGTAACTGCACTTGGCTAGGTGAGCTTGACTTTGTCACACGAAGAAACTAGAGTGGCAGACCTACCTATTACCATGCTTGGCAGACATTTTCAATTTAAAAGATAATTAGGAAAGTCTATGTAAAAATGCAAGGTTGTGTGCTCACACAACAGTGATACAACAAATCATCATTGCTGTAAGCTCGCCAGTGAATTGCATCAAACCACTCCCAGCCAGTGTAGCTTAGCAATGAGCGGACCAGCTTCAGCTAAGCGACCCGCTGTGGGCACAGTGTGGATTGTTGTGGTCTGATTTCCTATCAACATGAGTGAACACCAGAGATTATCAGGATCAACACTCGCAATCCATCTCGTCAGCTACCAGCAATAACTAAAATCATAGGCATAACTCACAAAGAGGAACAATTTTGCACATGCTTGCACTGAACGTTTAATATGCAAGTAAAATTTTTGCTCTTTCTTATATAGTAGATCGAAGCTGATGGTTTACTTTGTATCCCAGACAAAAATGTTGTGAAACAGGATTCATTATGTGATTAATTGCAATTCATTTCTTAACAACATAGAGATTAGTCTTATAAGGATAAGAATACTTTAGTTATTTAGTCTCCTCCCAGTGTTGGTGACAGAACTTTTCTGTGTATGCTGTCATTAAATTTTCTTTGACGCCTCCTAGTGGAGAATTCCAAGCACTTTTTATCAATTCATGTGAAAGAGTAATTGGATATAGGTACATGTATAAACTAATATATGCCATGAAAAATCAAAGCAAGAGAGAAGACCGTAATTTAACCAACTGATAAATATGGGGCACAATTCTCTATTTCCTAATTTTGCAGACAAATTGACAGTGATATCTGGTATTGACTGTAGCTGTTTTTATCGCCATCCAAAAATTAAGGAAACCAACTGTCTAGGATGATGTATTAGTTCTTCACTCTCTTACCCAAGTTCTTGGATGAAATTCTTACTTTTAGTCTTTACCTATTTATGTTAAAGGCACTACACAATGGTTTATGTTTAAATAGATTAAAAAAAAAATTGAAACTACGTCATCCTAACTTGTGCACTAATGCTCTGCTATTCAATATGGGCGTTAGAATCTGATGCACTGTCAGTCATCTGAGAGAAAAAGTAAGTCACCTCCCTTCTGTAAGTGTGTGGCCAGTGTGTCAGCTGACTACCTGAATGTAGTGAATGACTGACAAAGTGATCCTGTCAGTGGATGTTTTTTTTTTCCCTGTCTGGCATATTCCAGGATATCAAGGTCAAAGTTATTTGAGCTCAAATTGTAAGAGTTGTTTGGTTCATTTTACACATTAATTTGACATCAGAGAGGGGTTTTTTTTTCCTTTCCCAAATCTGGGGTCATACTTATTTTTGCTTGAATGTTGTAACACTCCCTTTAAGAATGTAGAGTTGCCAGACTCCTTCTCAGCCGAACTCAAGTCTCTTTTGGAAGGACTGCTACAAAGAGATGTGGCCAAGAGGTTGGGCTGCCAGGGACAGGGGTAAGTGCATTGCTTTTTACTCACTTTACATAATAATAAATTAAAACCTTTTATTTTGTCTAAATCTGGTTACTATGTTAAAGATTGCTTGTATGTACTGACCTGATGAGCGCAGGTCGGAGGTCTTGATGGTGTCTGATGTGGATTTTTCTTATCATTGTTGGGTGCACCCTGTAGGGCTTCAGAAGTGAAGGAGCATCTGTTCTTCAAAGGAATCGACTGGCAACAGGTCTATTTGCAGAAGGTAAGGCTGTAGGTGCTGCTGCATTTGAAAATTATATCAAAGCTTCATATTTATGATGGTAAAGCATATATGTGAACTTTTGTTCATTTATTAGAATTCACTACTTTTTATATTGTCACAAACAGCAGTGGAATTATACACATTTAGTTTTCTAGTGCTTTTTTAAATTTTTAAATAATAACCTTAACTGGTTTTCCTAGTTTTTTTTTTTTTTTTTTTCAATTTTACTAAACTATTTCATAGCCTTTAATCCCCAGAAAGATCTGTTTTGCATTCCCCGCTTTGTGGATTTTCTTGATTAGGAAATGGTTTGGAATATAAGTTCAGAATTCTCAATTTGAGACCCAACCTGTGAAAGTAATTATAGAAATCCTGGAAAGTTTTAAAGAAGAACAAAGCTCGTCAGCCTATGTATCACTGTGCATGAAATACACATATTGTACGAAAATTAAACAGACTGGGATGATTTGACTCAGATGTGCCATCTATTGAATGTAAAGTAACTTGCAAGTCTTCCAGATATATCCAAGATAAGCAAGAAACTGTGAAATCAATGCTGCTTGCTGATGTTTTAAAAAGTTTTAAGGGTTCATTGGTATGGGTTTCGTAAGGCTTGGGGTCACAGAAAATTGTCCATTTGGGATGTCTGCCCAAAAGGTTATGAAGCCTCTGCTGTAGTAAGGGATCTAGCCTCACAAATTAATCCAATGTTTTGTGTGTGGTCATCAGTACAGCATAGTGAGGTTCAAACAGATTTTTTTTTAGCATTGTGCTAATCTAAATGATTTATAATGACGACAAGGTTACTTTAAATACAGTATATGAATGCCAGTAGGTTTTCAGCAGGACTTTCACACAGACAAAATAAGCCATTATCATAAAACCTGCATGTTCATCTGTGTTCACTTTATTGTTCTTTGTAACTTAACAAATCTGATCACATAAGTCACATGCTTGGGTCTGACAGATTGTGCAGTTTTATGTTTATTATTAATCGCTGTGTTTGGTTACAGTATTCTCCGCCACTGATTCCTCCTCGTGGAGAAGTGAATGCTGCTGACGCCTTCGACATTGGCTCTTTTGATGAGGAGGACACCAAAGGCATAAAGGTTAAAGCAGAAAGCACTTTAGTCCTTGTTCAGTGTGGTGTGTTTATTTATTTAAATTTATATATATATATATATCACACTTACTAGGTATGTTTTAAAGCTCTCCTATATCTAAACATTTAAGAAAAAAAAAAAACTGTAATGTTTTTCTGGTTCAGTCTGTTGCACTTTGCAAGGACTGCAGAAGTACCTAGCAACAAGTGGTAGCTTGCTAGGGGTCATGACTGATGCTCGTGTGTTTTTTTTTTTTTCTTTTCTTTTTTTTCACTAGAACAAGACATTAAACTTGTTTCACTTTCTCTTTCTGATTCTCTCGGACACAAGTCCTGCATGTTCAGTTCATAATAGTTTTTCTTTTTTTCATGAAAGCCAGTTGGGATGTGACATCTGCTTTCCTTGCACCCCTGAATGTTTGGTTTTTCTGGCTCTGGATTTCAGCTGCTGGACAGTGATCAAGAGCTGTATAAAAACTTTCCCCTGGTGATCTCAGAACGCTGGCAGCAGGAGGTGGCTGAGACTGTGTATGAGGCGGTCAACAGTGACACGGATAAAAACGAGGCACGCAAGCGAGCTAAGAACAAGCAGCAAGGCCATGAGGAGGGTAAGGTTCTAACATGAACACGGACAACAATCAAAAATCCCTGTCATAGCTCAGAATTAGCACAGCAGAGAAACATTCGCCGTACCACATGAAGATTGAAGGTTCAAATGCTGATAATGCCTCTTACATAGCTGAGAGCCCAACAGAGATGCGATGTCACAATCACAGTCACACTACTCAATCATGGGCGTTTAGAAACAGATTAACTGTTTTTATGGGTCTAAATATGATAGGAAAAAACCACCAGCATATTCACACGATTATCTCATCAGCATGTGTGGCAGCAGTGCAAATCAGAACACTCTGCAGGAACAGATCCAAAGCTTGTTCACATCAAACACTTGAGTTGGAGGTGAAAGGGATCTGATTTGAGTACTTCAGAAACTGCTGAACTCCTGGTATTTTCACATGCAGCAGTCTATAGAGTGTACCGAAACCGATATGAAGAGGAGAAAGAAAAAAAAAACATCCAGTCAGTACAAGTGCTGCAAACAGAAATTCCTTTGTTGCATTTATCTTAAATTGAACAACAAAAAAGATTTTTCCCTTGCTATTCCATTACATCTAATTCCTATATACGATCACGTCAAGTATTTGGACTAAAATGTCACAGTTCATCAAGAATAAATTCTAGGAGTGGTTCTGGAACCATACAAAATCATTTTCACATATGAATTGGCCGCCTGAGAGGCCTACATTTGTGACACACTTTTAGGTCTTTGGGTTGCACTTTACAGATTGATTTGATGTTCTCATCATCAATAGAAGCTCACAGAAATAAATGCTATGTTGCCTAAGGTTTTTGAAATAATGCCCCAGTGATTACAGTCTTGCTGTAATCATTGCTAAAGGCAGTTCACTGAAATATTAGTCTGTGACTTTTTTTAAAGGCCAGGCAGTGTATAAATAATAAATCATGCTTAAAGCATGGAGGATTCCTCTGAAGCCAGGTCAATGTCAACACATGACTGCTGATGCGATGCTCTGGAATCAGTTGTCTGAATGGTGTTTATTTCAGCCCAAAGACTATTATTTTGAATCCCTAAGGAGCATATTTACGGAGATTGAGTAAGCCCTAGTGGCCAGAGACCCACATTGTTTTACTTTTGTTTCATTGCCAAACTGCTTCTTTTTTTTTTGGTCTTGTAGTGTTTGCATAATTTTTCTCATACTGCTAAAAAGAAATGACCAAACATCTATTTATTTTTAGACTACGCACTGGGCAAGGACTGCATCATGCACGGCTACATGCTGAAGCTTGGAAACCCATTCCTGACTCAGTGGCAGCGCCGATACTTTTACCTGTTTCCTAACCGTGTAGAATGGAGAGGAGAGGGAGAGTCTAGAGTAAGTATGCACTTTTCTAGTTTATTATCGATTAAATTTTAGAATGATTCATTTTTATTTATTATAGTTGGATCATACAAAATATATGCTGCCTGACCATAAAAAGGGTAACTGCTTCAGAATGGTCAAATTATTGCCCTGGATCAAGTACCAAAAACAATTAAAGGAGATTTGAAATTACTTTAATTGGGTTAAGAACTGTTCAACACATTTTTAAAACCTGTGACTGTGCTGAACCTTCAGTTTTGTGGAAAAAATGGAGGTCACTTAAATGCTTATTAAAGATGCGTGGTAAAACAAATTGACAATAGAAATCATAACTATGTTTAATAGTGAAATTAAGAGCATTTCCACATGCCCAGTGTGACTGGGACTAAACAGCTGATTGGCAATAAGAAAACCACGTAT
Source organism: Clarias fuscus (assembly GCA_030347435.1). Taxonomy (NCBI): domain Eukaryota; kingdom Metazoa; phylum Chordata; class Actinopteri; order Siluriformes; family Clariidae; genus Clarias; species Clarias fuscus. The sequence goes on along the minus strand of CM059223.1, from coordinate 10,043,033 downwards.
TGGTGAGACGAATCAAGAAAAAAAGACACTTAAATTTGCTACAGAGCATGAAGATTTGGTTTTGGAGCAATGGAGAAAGGTCACGTGGTCTGATTTCAGAACCTATTCCAGAGAAATGGGTGTATCTGGGTAAAAAGGGGAAGCACATGAAGTGATGCACCCAGCATGCATAATGCCCCCTGTAAAAGCCTCTGGAGGCAGTGTTATGACCTGGGGGTCATTTGATCAGGTCTAGGCTCAGCAACATTAATTTATATATTATATATAACATGATCTTTATAAATTGAAGGACCACAATATCACATTTATGGACTTTTTTCTTCCCTGATAGAACAGGCATATTCCAGGATTCAAATTGTGAAAGTGTGATTTTGGGAGCATGAGAGTGAATCAAGTTGCCCCCACATTGGTGCACTGTAATCAAAGTTAAAGGCGGTCAGTGAAATCCTGGCGTGTACAACTTTTTTTTTTTTTTTTTTGGCCAAGCAGTGTATTAAAAAAAATTTTTGCATCAGTTTCCATTAGGGCTGAAACGATTCCTCGAGTAACCCAAGTAATTCGATTACAAAAAATGATCGAGGCAAAATCTTCTGCCTCAAAGCTTCTTTTAATTAATTTTAAAAGCTTGCGTTATGTTTTTGCGCAATAATTTGTTTGGCGTGACACAGCACGCTTCCGGATGCAAGCCGCCAGCCAACACCGCCGAAGAAGCGCTTGCGTCACCCACAAAGCGGAAGGAGACGCAAACAGTTAGCTGTGTATTGATTTAAGGGATCGTTCTGTTGCGGGCTGCAAAATGGAAGGGAGCGATAAAAATGTACAAAATTTTTTTATTTTTTTATACCTAGTCATTTGAAATACCTTTTTTTTTTAGTTTTAGCATCTGAGAAAAGGTTTTAAAATAAGAATGTATGGCACCGTAATGCACTTAATTCAATTCAGTCAACTTTAAGCTATATTCCTTGTATTGTGAATAATGACAGTTTATTTTTGATCAAATGCTGTACGCATTTAAAAAATAAAAGTAGATTTTTCTAAAAAGAAATCCAATTAATCTTTGTTTCTCTTATATATTTTACATTGCTGTTTGATTAAGCAAATGTACATTTTAGCCGATTAATCAATTAAATTTTTGGTAGAATACTCAATTACTAAAATATTCGATAGCTACAGCCCTAGTTTCCATCTTATAATACCACATAACATTGTTACTAGGATAGCATTACTGATATCTCAGAGAATCTGTCAAAGCATCAAAACATGTGCCATGTCACCCAAACTAACAAGTGGCTGTATTCAGTAGGTTTTTTTTTTTTTTTTTTTTGCTTTTGCTTTTTCAAAATAGTAAAACACTAGATGCCAAGATGCTAAATGTATTTTGCTCGACATGAATGCACTCAAAGTGTAACAATGTTCAGTATGTGGAATCAATGCCAAAGCTTAGAGTTAAAACACATATATTATACTCCTTTGTAAACACAGAAACATGCATCATAAAGGTCTCCAAAATGTCTGTTAATATTACAGCTGAAATACCATGAATTAACCTACTTTTGTTTAGGAACGTTTCAGGCATCTCCCACCTTTTTCCTAAACTGCTATTCTGATGAACCAAATAACCAACCAAAAAAGGGGGATCTCGGTAGCAATCGATTTGTTGTGCTATTCTACTGCACAGCCTTTGTTTCATTATTTGCTGCGAAAAGTCTGAATGGATCACTGAAAATGGAAACCTATGGCACATTCAAACAATGTTGTGTGTTGCATCAAAAATGTTTTGAGACACCATCATGCTGTATTAAATATAATATTGTACAAATTTTTCAGTATTTTACCATAACTCAGTAATTGGTCTTCTCTGCAGCAAAACCTGTTAACAATGGAGCAAATAGTGAGTGTTGAGGAGACTCAGATCAAGGACAAGAAATGCATCTTGCTGAGGATCAAAGGAGGCAAACAGTTTGTCCTGCAGTGTGAGGTAGGACAACTTTCTCTGGCTGAGGCATTCTTATAAGTATCTGTCTGATCTGTCTGAGGCTGAACATTAGTGGTAATGGCATACCAATACAGTGGAACCTTGGATTACGAGCATAATTCGTAATAAACTAAATCATCAGTTCCCATAAGAAATAATGAAAACTCAAATTATTTGTTCCACAGCCCCAAAAAATAAATACATAAAAATAATTAATACAATCTATAAAATGAAAATAAAACAAATTAATCTGCACTTTTTTAACCTTTAAAAAAAAGTGCAAATAAATCCTGACAGATAAGTGTTTCCGTTGGTGTGTGTGTGTGTGTGTGTGTGTGTGTGTGTGTGTGTGTGTGTGTGTGTGTGCGTGCGTGTGTATGTGCGTGTGTATGTGGAATTAGCCCCTTCCCTCGCCTCGTTTTACACAGTAACACTCCTCCTCCCTCTCCCCACCTCGCTTTTTGTTTCACAACAAACACACACACAACGGAACCACAGTTTTAACAGGAAAAAAAAGAAATCTCTCTGAGACTGGCATGAGCGCATATTAACGGAATCACTTTTTAAGTTTCACAACAAACGCATAAACACAGCGGAAACACCGTTTTAACGGAAAAAAGATATCTATCTGAGACGGGCATGAGCGCATACTAAGTTTCACAACAAACGGACACAGACATAAACACAACGGAAACACCGTTTTAACAGGGAAAATAGAAATCTCTCTGACCTGGCATGAGCATGCTAAGGGAATCACTTGTTGTAAAGTAAAAAAAAACAAATGAACCAGCACCTTACCTTTGAAAAGAATCGCGACAAAGCAGAGTTTCAGTGTGTTTGTGAAGCCGGGGAGGGGGTGAAAAAGCGAAAGAGCGTCAGTGTGTGTGTGCGTGTGTCGGTGTCAAATTACACGCGCACATGCATAAGAGACGAGCAGAGTTTGTGTGTGTTTGGAGGGGGGGGGGTTGGGGGGGTTGAGAGAGTGACGCTCTTTTTTTTGCATGATACTCGGCGCTCGTAAACTAATACTTGCTCGGTTTCCGATTAAAAATTTATTAAAAATCTTTGCTCGGTTTGCTGAACACTCGTAAACCACGTTACTTGCAATCCGAGGTTCCACTGTACTGGCCTGGTTTTTAGACATTCATGCTTTTAGCTTTCAGTATTTTATTGCCTTGATTCTCATGAAAATCTACTTTAGGTTTATAAGTTTAGGTACTATAAGTTGCTATGTGCTAACTTTTATTTATTATTATCTTACTAGTGGTGTAGGAAAAATATATTTTTCTGCAAAATAAATAAATAATTTTTATCTTGATATATTTGAAGCACAATAATTGTAGCACTGCTAAACAAAAAAAAACATGTATCTGCACCTTGCATGTTACCATTTTGTACAGCTTCTCAATATCTTACCCTTGGTCACTTTGTTCTGCAGAGTGATCCAGAGTTTGTACAATGGAAGAAGGAGCTGAACGAAGCATTCACAGAGGCCCAGAAGCTGCTGCGTCGTGCTCCCAAAGTTATCGGCAAAGGTCGTGCCGGCGTGGTGGAACTGTCCAAACCACCGCTTACACATCGCAACAGCAACGGCCTGTGAGCCTCTGTTGTCTTTTGCCCCAACCCCTCGTCGTAATCATGCATCCTTTTACACTTGCAGACATTGCGCCACCTGTTTCAGCTTACCCTTCATTTTTGCCACAACCAATAAAGCATCTAAATGTTTAATGACAGTGCTTCACGTGGTCGCTTGGGAGTTTTCCTTGACCATGACTCTTATTTTGTCTATCCAGCACATGCACATCTACCCAACGAACAGATTGGCACACTGGGGCAGTTGCTGTTTCTGGACAACAATGAAGAACCAATGTTAATATCCATGCTGAATGATGACATTTGTGGACAAGAATGAACTCAAATGAGGCTTGCGGTGACATTGTGTCCTTGCTTTTCCTCCTACCCTTCACTTCATTCTCTTACTCTGTGAACTTAGTGTTTGCCACAGGCAGGGCCTGGCATCAGCTGTCCCCTCCCCAGTCACACATGTACATAGACTGGAGTGTGATGATGTTGGAAGCTGAATCCTGTGCTCCTGCTATTCTTCCCTCTACTGTGAATGTGTTATTCTCTGTATGCTCAGGATGAGGTGCTCTGTGAGAAGATGCAGGTGGTCGGCCACATGGGTCCATGCATGCAGAGATAGTGAGCTACATGCTGTTCTAAATCAGCATTGATGGTGCCACAGTGGAGACTGGTAGAATGTCTTTCTGTCCTAACTTGTAGAGCTCATTAAGAGGCATATGAAATTATGACCGTGCTGAAGTATAGTTTGATGTGTGATGGCTTACAAAATAGATTTTAGGACTTGCCTCTATTGTTGTATATTTTCCTAATAGCCAAGGTCTCCTTGATTGGCCCATTTTGTGACTAATAAGATAACTAGGTGTTGGCAGGCTGAGGAGCCCAACAGCAGGTTTGGATAAGAGTTCAGAATATTTCCCTGCTCAAAGATACCTCTTTTAACTCAAGTTTATTAAGAGGGTTAGTAGGTATGCTGGAGCAGAGAAATTGGCAAATTCTGTTTGATTCCAGCTGTTCAGAACTGAAATTGGATACCCCTGACTGTTATGTTTTCTTTGAAATACATTCTGATTGGCTGACTGTGGTGGTTAGGCTGTTGGGTCCTGCCCTTTCCACCTCCCTTTTCTCTACACGAAACAGTTTATTAATAATTCCATTACGATGTTCTGCACTGAGGTGTCTGTCAGTGTTCGAGTATGCACTTTTTGTGAGATAAGAGTTGATGGTAATTAAATGAGTGTAAAAGCCCTCTGAGGGACCAAATTCAGTTTATCTTCTAGAGTGTGCACTTGCATGCAGCAGTGTGTATTTATGTGTGCATGTACATGTGTTTGGTCACTTGATTGTGACAGGGCCTAAAATTGTGGTCAGGGAAAGTATCAAAACAAATCAATTTCCTTGTTGTACTATTGCGTGCCTCAAGAGGGAGATATTTCATTGGTTCATAATGGAAAAGAGATTCAACACTCTTTTCCCCATACTGCCTCAAGCCCACTGCACCTGCTCTGAAACCCCTCCTTACTTAGTGAAGTGCAAAAAGTGCCAACATAGAGGATTCTTTAAGCCAAGCCTGTTTGACTTCAGAGCAACACCAATGTAAATGATGAGGGGAAAGAACCAAAATAAACTTGCATTTTTCCCTATTTAAGTGATCCACCTCCTTCAGGAATGCTCTGATAGATAAAAATGTGCAAATTTAGGATTATTGCACAGTGCTGAATTGACTCTATATAAAAGAACAGGTCCTGTGTCTGTACATCTTCAGTATACTCTTCTTCAAAAATGTTTGCATATATGGAGGACTGTTCTGTCTGCCTGTTTGTGATTTTGTTTCTTTGTCTTGGCTTTGGGGAAAGGGTGGGTGGGGTTTGATGGCTTTCCCATCTTTAATGCATACCTCAAGATGAGATGCAAGTGTGGAACACTTAGTGAAAACAGAATGGCTTCTCTTATAGTGAGGTACATGGTTCTCATCTGGATCACACTCTGCATGTGTCAGTGTTGCCATCATCCATCTGCAGGTAGACTGACTGTTAACATCAGCAGTGCACATATTTGCTAATAACCTACCCAAAGTGAGGGTTTGAGGAAGATGAGCTACAGAACTATGGGGGGGGGGGGAGACAAACTTAAACCATGTGTTGTAATGCTTGATTTCAGTATAGTTTAAATTTTTTATATTGTTTTGAATGTGACAAAATGCAAATTTCCAGTAGAACTTTTGAAATTTGTTAATTTTTGACTGGCAGAAAACAGCACAGCTAAAAGGCAGTTTTGAAACGTGAATCTTTTTTTGTTTGTTTGTTTTTGTTTGTATGTATATTTCAGGTTTTACATGCAATAGCATTTTTTAAGTGGTTGTCAGTATGTATGTATGTATATATGTATGTATATATATATATATATATATATATATATATATATATATATATATATATATATATATATCCACACACGTGCACGCAAATTTTTTTTTAGCCATTAAGTGTCAAGGAGGTGCCATTTTAGTTTTTTTTTTTTTTTTTTTTTTTTAAGTTTTTGACGACATTTGAGTTAAATCACTGTACCACCAGAATTCACTAGATGACAAAAAGTGCCAAAGGACTGTAGATAATTGACCCACATAGTGAAGAACTTTTTCTGCAGTTCAGCCTGCAATCATTCACCATCTACATTCCCTCCAAGCCAAAACTGGTACATTTTACAGGTGAATAAACATGAGTTTGAGGAAAGGTACAAAAGAGTGACCAAATGTGTAGGTTTTCCATTGGGAGGAGACTCCAATGTCACGAACACTGAAAGTGACGAATCATCTTTGGTGACTGTCAAGAAAGGCATTTTTACTCACCCGGTTCTCAAAGATGGAGCACCTCCACCAATCCTGAATATTCATGTTTTATTCAGGGGTTTTTGTATTTTGTTTTTGTTTTAGCTTTTTACTCACTATGTCTGTATTTGCCTCATTGAAATGCTTGTGTGTCTATTTTGTAGGGGTAAGTTTGTCTGGCAAAAGCAGGTATCAAAATGGCAGGTAACAAAAGACAACAAATAGGAAAAGAAATAAGTAAATATATGTGTATATGAAATAAATGATTTAGGTTTATTTAAAGGGTAACTATAGAAGCAAAAACCTGGGATGGGATTGGGATCAATGTGAGCATCAATTAATTGTGGTGAGGAGTCAGCTCAGATCTTGCACATAAATTTAGATAGTATATCTACAGATAACAGATCTACAGATTAATATTTTTGTCTGTTTATTGCAAGATCCTCTTGCTTTCTTTTATATTTATTGTCTGGCTGGGAGCTAATCCCTCTATGCTAACTATACATGTACATGGGTTTTGCTAGAGCACGGACCTTCTAGAAGGTTCCAGTTTACAATCACCACAAATTTATTTTACTTATTTTTTTGTGTGCCACAAGCAAACGCAAGCTACTGTATAGGTTATTACCATTCAAATGAAAGCAGTTATTATTATTAAGATAACCAGTAATTATCTTTTTCCTCCAGAGAAGCTAGAAACATGTGTTGGACTGCCAATTTTAAAGTACAGAAATAAAAGCCCTTTTTTTCGTGTTAACACCCTTGTTTGTTCTCATGATTTTAGTGCACATGTACATTTGCAACAGTCTTCCCATTGTTTTTGTCAAATCTGTCAAAACGCATTCAGTTGCTGCAACAATCTGCAATTTACATGCCTCAGAATGAGAGCGGCAGTGGTGTAATATAACCTAGCCATTGAGTGGTAGTAAAAAGTGGCAGTCATCTGTTCCCACGGCAGTAGCTACATTTTACATGGACAGTATTTCTTCAGTCTGAATGAAATTCTGATTAAAGGGTCCAACTGTTTACATGAACCCTGATCCGATAAGATGTATTTTATATGCATAAAGCTTTCAATCAGAATGTAACCCAACACATGCAAAGTGGTTCCCATTGTGAAGTGTTGGAAATATAACAAAAAGCTGTAATATATTACAAAAACAAGTTTTTTTTTTCTTTAATTTCTGACGTCGGATTTCCCATCTTTTCAGATAGATCCCGTTTGAAGAAATCTCATCTAAGATTTGAAATGTCAAGCCAATCAATACCAACCAGTGACTAGTGGATGAATGTGCAACATATTTATATTAGGATCCATAAAAATGTACATGCTGTCTAAATGTGCTGAAGGTAGTCGAACTTAAATCTCTAAAACTAAAGTATTATATTAACCTTTGTTTTGTTTATTCATTTGTTTTTAAAGACTGTTTTAAATGTGCTTCTCCTTCCATGTAATGTATGTTAAATAATATAGTATTTTAGTGCTTTTTTTTTTTCCTTTTCCTTTTTTTTGTGCAAAATTCTTCTCAGACTTGCTAACACATTATGCAGTCCTATTCTAATCAGTCTGATGCTCCTCCTCCAGCCTGTTCCTCACAGCTGAGGGTGTCCATCACCACAGCCAGCAGGAACACTTGGGTTGTTTTCTTTCTCTCTCTGTTGCTGGTTTCAAAGAAATCTAGTTCAGACATCCTGAGTTCTTATACATTTGGGGGGGAGGGGGGGGGGGGGAATGCTAGTAGGCTTTGATGTGTTCCTGTGTTTAAAGTGATGCAGTATACAAAAAGTCCCTTTTAACTCGTATTCCAAGGCTCTTTCTGGTCCACCTAAAGCTTCCCAAACAGGGTAGTAGGCTTGCTGCACCATACGTACTGAGATATTTATAGTAGGGTCTTGTGTTAACTCAGCTGCCTTGCTTATCTGTGTGTGCATATGCCCTCATGGCTGTGCCACTCTTATTTCAGTCTGGCTGTGCCTCTCAGTGAGTGACAGTGAACTGTGTGCCTTGCGCATGGCTTTAAAAGTTTCAAAATTTTGAAGACGTAACACTCCATTTGGACTTTAAAAAAAACAACAAAAATCTTCAAAGGAAGGCTTCACAAGGTATGTCTTGGTGTGCCATTTTACATCAATTTTCACAAGAACATAAACAGCAACCTAAACAGAGTTGCACTTGATTGAGCTTGATATTTGGTTGGGCCATTTTTATTCTGGTGGCCAAAACGAATATTCCCGAGACTTGTGGTGGCTTTCAAGTTGATCTCAAATTTATTCAGTATTATGGCTTTGGACTGAAACTGAAATCTGAGGGTAGCACAACAGATCCAGTTTCAATTTGACTTTGTAGGAAGGAGTAAAAAATTTACATTGTAAATGAATTTTAATTATCGGAGCCATACTTGTGTTTGTATTAGTGCTAGGGGTGTCACAGCACCATGTGCATGTTATTGTTAGATTTTACATAAGACGTTAGCAATTTAATTAGTCCACACCAGTTAAATTGTCACTGTACAGTACATATACTTGACATGTTTTGCTGTGTACTCCATAGCTATACCAAAATATCCTTGAAACAGTTTCTAAAGATAGATTTTTAACAAGGTTCAGTGTTTATACCTAAAGTATGCAGTCCCACTCTGAGTGCATTGTTTTCAAGCTCGTCATCGACATCCTTTAACAATTATATATCCAAACTGTACAAGCGTTACAGTGAGTCACTGTTCTATTATTTAAACTCAGAATCCATATATAGGTGTACTATTTCTGTAAACATGTAATAGAAACATCTCAGAAGAAATAGATCAGTCTATGTTTCGAGTTGTGACATCATAATTCCACACTGTATTTATTTAAATGTCTGTTTTTTATCTAGAAGTCTCCTTGGCTGTAGATCACAAAGCCCACTTGGGATGCAGTGCTATTTTTGGTTGCATTACTGATATACAATCAGGTTGAAAACAACTCAAGACTTTTTTTTTTAAGGCAAACAAGTGGAATGTTCTTCCTGTGCCAAGTCGATCACTGTTCCTGAAAATGCATTTCAATTGCTGGAGGCAAAACGGACAAGAAGGAACTGAAGATTACTGTAGTAAAGGCCTGGCTGAGCATCACCTGGAAAGAACCAGGTTGTCTGATAATGTTTACGGCTTCTAGTCTACAAGCAGTCATGGCTGCAAAGTCTTAGTATTGGCTTAATCATAACAAGGTCATAAACATTTATAATTTATGACCCATTCCATTTCAGTTCCAAAGTTCTTTGGAAGACAAAGAAATTACAAGAGCCTTATCAATGTCTAAATACAGTATTTATAGACATGACACTACGGGGTGTCCTAGACTATAAAATAGGGGATCGCTTTGGTACAAACTGCTGTCTGTCTATGCGTCTCCAAGTCATGCTTTATTGGAATAAAGCCGTCAAGTAAACTGGAGTTTGGTGCTGTTTTTAAGCTCATTATATTGTCTGTGTGTGTGTGTGTGTGTGTGTACACAGTATTGCAAGAACATAAAGACAACATAGGCAGCATTGGTGGTATAACATGATTGCTACAGTATGAGTTGAATTCTATATACAACAATGTACTGTACTATAAACCCTTTCTTTTGGCAGGTTCACAGTGTCACTGTTTTCTTTTCACCACCTTTCTTCCCATCTGGCTGAATTGTATTCGTGCAACTCCTTTCCACAATGGCGCTGTCCTCACGCTTAAAGCTGTGGGAGCAAAAGGCAGGTGTTTCACTCTGTGTTCTGCATGAAGCTTCTGGAGATTTTGCATGCCTGATTCTATTAATAAAGTGTGAATTATAACCTTTATGTAACAAAAAATGCATATTAAAATACAAATATGGCATAGTAAATGATAAAAACAGAGTATATAAAAGTTGAATGCATATTTATTTCAAACTATAGCTGCTCTGAAAAAATTTTAATTATTCCTCATGTTCTGCTTAACCAGTAAAGTTTAATGTTTTCCATAAAAAAAGGGTTTCCTCAATGCAAATCAAAGCATCCGTGTCGCATGAAGTTTTGAATGCAATTGGAATTAAAAATCAGAATGTAAATAGAATAAGTTAAATAAAATAAGAATACCACAGGCTAGAAAGGATAACTGAGGTCCCTGTTCCAGGTCTGGGAATAAATTTCTCACTCCATCACTCCACCACCATGAACCTGTTTATACATAAAGAGGACCGTTGGTGTTCAGCTAGCCTATGACCTTACGCCTGGACCATGTTGAAACGATGTGATGGCTGCACATTGATCAAAAGCAGCAAAGAAAAAAATGCTTTGTCGGAAGTCATGTCAATGCAGATCATTTGGCCCAAGCACTACAGGGTGCGCAGGAACCTTTTGTTTTCCTAAGGATTTTTTTCCAGCACGAAATTCAGAGGTAGTGCGGTGCACCCTGGAGGCGATGGGCCCGTCATCGTTGCCTGCAACTATATTTAATTGTTGCTTTCTTAATACAAATTTAAATAAAATGTAAACATCATCAAGTCATTGTCGATTTAGTTATCTCTTTTCCATTTAAGGCTGTGTTCTCCATTAATGCAGACACCAACCAATGGAACATAATGTAAAACATTAGAAACCAGTGGCATCATTAAGTGTGAATATTTTCTTCTTGAGGTGGTGGTGCTTTATATGAAAGCATCTGACAGAGAGTTACAGAACAGAAGTTTACTTCCACTCAGTGTCCAAATAATTTCAAGCAGAACAATCTAGGTAAACTGAGTAGCTAGTCAGGTTAGGGTTCTGCCGCTCCCTCATTTCAGTTGAAACAAAAAAGGAACAAAAACAGAAATAACAGTAGATTATAGGGGTAGGTAATTAAAGTTAAGTGAAAGAAAGAAAAAATCTGCGCAGGGACAGAAAAGAGAAAGGACAGATTCAGAAACATATAGTGGAGTCTCTCTCTCACACACACATGCACACAAACACACAAATAAGACAGAGACAATAGTTATATTATGACAGATTCCATGAATTATATTTCTTCTGCACAAAACAATGAAGAGTTTTGTTTATTACAATCAGCTGGTTTAGTTAATGAATGGAAACAAATATGTTGCAGGACTTTTTTTTTTTTTTAACCTCTGACAAAAAAAGAGAGGGAATGGACTCCCCAACCTGCTGAATTTCTTACAAAAAAGAAAAGAAAGAAAGAAAGAAAGAAAAGCCCCATGCAAAGTTGACCTGATATTTTTAATAGCTAGAAATGCCAGTTAGAGACATACGGTACTGAGGTAAATGAAAAATATATCATATAAGTTTACTATTGTAATTTTGCAGGATATAAATTAATAGGTAAAAGCTGAACAGGGAAAAAAATGTAAGCAAACTGCAGATTACAGAAGTGCTAAATACAATGTGCAGGCGAAAAAATAGAAAAAATTGTAATACATTTGAATATAAGTTTGATCAAATTTATGACTGAGCCTGGGGGTTGGGTGAAGAAATATTAGATTAAATACCCCACTACAGAATATAATACTGTCTGCACCATTCACATTATTCATCCTAAATACTGGTGTCCATGTTGACAACGTCTGTAAGACTAATTTGAATTATGCAATTAGGAAACATTAATTGCAGAAAATGTATTCATTTTTTAAAAATCATTTAAATCATCTAAGAATTATTTTTCTACATTTTTCATTTACAGTGTCAATATAATGTAAGTTACATACTGTATTTGAAATTTCTTGGTTTCTGCATGAATTTGTCATGAAATCTGATATGATTTTCAAAAAAGTCATAAATATAAACAAACACAATATCTCTAAGCTGATAAAAAGACAAATGCATTGAGCTGATATTGTAGCATTGCTTAAACTTAGAAAAAGTGATGGTAAAAAAAGTAAGTGAAAAAGTGTTTGAATATTTGGTTGAATCATCTTTGGCAGCAATAACCTCAAGCAAGCGCTTCCTGTAAGTGTGGATTCTCTAGAATGTTCATAAAAAAATTTGGACCGTTCTTCCATACAGAACTGCTTCAGCTATATCCTTAGGACGTCTGGAGCAAACAGCTGTATTGAGGTCATTCCACAGCATCTGTATTTTGTTGTGGGCTGGTTCTCACTAGGTAGATTTTGCATCACCAAAGTCATTCTATAGTACATGTACTTCAGCTTACTGTCATTACCCTGCTCCACCACACGGCTCCTTCTGAGGTTCAGTTTGCACCTGACACCACCCTGACATTCTCCTGTAGGATACTTTGATAAATGTGGGAATTCATTTTCCTCCTCAATGGCAAGCAATCCAGGTCCAGAGACAGCAAAGCAGACACAAATCATGCTGCTCACTCCACCTTATTTCACAGTGTGGATGATATTTTCATGTTGGTATGCATTTCTGTTTTTATGCAACTTAAGTTAAATCTCGGATTGCAAGCATAATTTGTTCCAAAAACATGCTTTTACATCAAACAACTCGTACATAATTTCCTCATAAGAAATAATGGAAACTCAAATGATTCGTTCCATGAACCAAAAATATTAATATAAAAATAATTCATTAATTTCCCGCACTCTTACAGCCTTTTCAACCTTTTTCTTCATGGATGCTGTTGTTGCAGTACATTACTAAAGAATAGTCACTACACTTGGACACAAAAAAAAATACACATGTGGTCACAATGTTATAATAAACACGTGCATGGATGTTGAATATATGAGTGACAGACGCACACTGAGATTGAGCATGGGAGACAATTTCCCATAATACCGTAGTGAACGAGAGAAGAACAATTGGCTCAGTTGTGATGCGCAACAGACATAGCGCAGACATACTACTCATATATCAAGACCTCACTTGTTTATCAAGTTAAAATTTATTTTAAAATGTTGCTCGCCTTGCAAAAAGCTCTCAGACCGAGTTACTCACAATCCAAGGTTCCACTGTACATGCAAATCTTCATCGTATGTCTTCTGAGAGCTCTTTTTTTTCCTTTTTTCTGAGGCATGGCTTACATCAACAGATTCTGCTTGTGAATAACACACTGACACAGTTTGTGTTTTTATAAGTTAAGTTAGCTCTATTCCACACCTCCGTTCTCATTTCATTGACTGGATTTCTAACACCTGGCTCCGGCTGTGGTTTCATGTCATCAGAAGCCTAGTGTTTTATGTATCTTTAATAGGCAGGTTCAATAAAGTAACGAAGGATCATGGGTGTTTGTGTTTCATCAGCTTAGCAATATTGTTTGTTTATATTTGTGACTTTGTGAGAAACAGATCACATTTTATGACCAATTTATCCAGACAAACTGGAGATACTTCTAGTATCAAATGATAAAACATCCTTTGTGTTTTGTGTGTCACTATTAGAACACAAAGAGCACATTCTGACGACGAGAATGCAGGCTCAGGAGTAGGTGCAGCATTTAGGCACCATTTATGTGAGACTGGACTAGGGCTGGGCGATATGGCAGAAAACTGTATCACGATATAAGTGTTTCATATCGGTCGATAGCGATAATTATTGATATTTTTTATGACCCATTTAAATAAAGAACCAGGAGAAAAGTATATTACATTTAAACATTTTTATTTTAAACTTAACCTTCCTGATCATAATCCCCTCAGTTATTAAGACAGAAGAAAACTTAAATAATTAAAATGTAAACATAAGTCTAAAGTCACAATGAACACTTAACAATTATCTCTTAACATTTAAGGTGCAAAATGAAAGAAAATGTAAGAAATGCTTAATAAAGTATAATAAAATAGTGCAAAGTGTTAAATATAAACAGAGAAACCTGACGATTTACTGCAAGTTTAGTATAAGCTTTTTATAACTTCTCGACAGTGCTAAGTGGAAGCATGTCTTTGGCTATATGATATGCAACTGCCTCCGTTATATCTTTGTACCATTTAGATTCTTTATCATAAGGCACTGATGCAGAGTACCTCTCCATGGTGGTCTGCTGATTGTGCGGTGTTGCAGCTACAGATGTTGTTGGTTGAATACAGCTGTGCTGAAAGGGTGATCGCGGCCCCTATCTCACCTATGCGGTTTGACTCGCGGTGAGATGCGGTGTTAGGCACCGTGAGCCACTGCGATTGTCCGTCAACGTTCCGTGAAGTTCTCCAATGTCCGCAAGCATTCGCAAGGACAGCCAAAAAATTATACATGTACAAATTAAACATGTTTAATTTTTCGCGCGGAAAGATCGAAACGTAATCACAGCGCCAAAACTCCCGGTGAATCATGATGAACTGTACTTACGGCCACTGTGCGAAACCGCGTATGTGAGATAGGGGTATAAGGTGGTACATAAAGTTCGTTGTATTACCAGTCTTGGCGGGGACGACGGTCTTGCATAATTTCTAGACGACATTGGTCTGACTACGGTCAGACTTATAATATCCATACTGGCGAGCTGACTTTTCCTCCTTTATTTACAATTTCCTCTCTCGCTGTGGCACTCATTTTCTGCTTATGAAGAGGAATCCAGCAGCTGATACTGTTACATGATTGGTTGTTAGCGTATCATTCCCTACGTTGCTAGGTTACCAGAGAGCGAGTGCCTTTGTTAATGCAACCAAACTAGCTTCGCAACCTCTGTTTTCTTCCGACAAAGAATAAAACATATCGAACACATTTGTATTGATATCGATCACGTGCCTGTCGCGATACACATCGTTATCATTTTATCGCCCAGCCCTACACTGGACTCATGTTCCGTGTATACAATATCCTGTAATCATTAAATCCATGAGATCTCTGCTGCCACCTCAGTTGATATTGGTCATTTTAGAGTTAGGCTGAAATGGTGGTTAAAATCAGTGGCCATGCTGATTGAGCTCATTTGCGTTCCCAAATTGCCTGTAGTGTGTGAGTAAATATGTGTTTGTGTGTGCCCTGTGATGGATTGGCACCCTGACTAGGATGTACCCCGTGTCCAGGCGTCCTGCAACCCTGTACATGATAAGCGGTACAGAAAATGACTAAATGAATGAATGAACTAATGAAAGGTAGAAATCTTATGCTAATGTGTTTCTTAGTAGCATTAGCCATGTTTTTTCTACACATTAGTTAAAAGTTAATCAGTTCATCATTCTGCTATATCAAGTTCCCGCTCCAGAATGCAACAGAATTATATACCTGTATCACAAGTATGTCTGAAATAAAAAAAAAACTACTTACAAATACAAGTTGTGTAATTTTTAATATGTTCTTCAGAAATAATGCTCGTCTCAGGTTGCGGACAGAGTGACACAAAGTTCTATAAATTACAAATAAATAAAATAAACTTTATAGGCAATCAATAAACACATTAAAACAGTATTTTGTTTTCGTTACAATTAAATTTTCTGCTTCTCCTATTATTATTTTTTTAATTAACTATTCTCTCTTACATCTTTTGTTTTGGTTGTTTATCTTGTTGTTTATACTAGATAGTAGCTTATCTAGTATTATAACCATCTAGCTGAATAAAAGGGAAGATAAAAATATTTGGGTCTCAAATTAGCATTATTGATATTTTTTGTGATTCTGTTTTAAATTTTCTGACTTTTATTCATTTCTTTTTCTGGTTCATTTACTTTTAGTGTTTTGTTTTCTTGTGGTTGTGTTAAAACTGTATGTGTATATATAAGGCAGTGAGAGAACATCCTTAATTCTTGACTGTGTTCAGATAAAGGATGAGAAGAAAACACCACCGGCTCCCCAACCTCCTCCTCCTCTTTCTGTTCTACCTGGAGGGTTCCTTAAGCAACTTGTGAGAGAGACAGAGAAGGAGACAAAGGAGAAAGAACCTGAGCTTAAAGAAGAGAAAGCAGTGAGAAGCTCTGTTCCTTATTTTTTTTTTTTATATAGAATTTGTACTTGGGTAGTGTCTTGTACAGTACTTTTGAAGTATGTTCTTCACCCGTGCAAGACCACTTCATTTTTTCCCCTTTACAGCCAAGCAAATTAAGTGAGAACCTAGTCCAGCAGTTCCTGGTTCCAGATGAAACTCCACCCATCTTGGAGGCAGAGATGGCCCTCAGGGCAGAGCAAATGGTCAACGCTGCCCTGACCGAGAATAAAAAATCCTTCCCAGGACAGACCCAGACTCCAGACACCATGAACCAGAAAGATGATTTAATTGTCAGTAAACCAGATGTCAGTGATCATAAGCAGGAGAATGCCTCAAAACTATCAAAGTTTCCAAAGGTGTCGGCCGAGAAAGAACGAGAAGAGGCACGACTGGATTTGAAAGAGGTTAAGGAAGACAATATGAGAGAAGTGCGACAAGAGCCAGAAGGGCAGCTGGCTGATAACATCCTCGCAGAGGAACCCAAGAAACCAGTGGTAGGTTGTGTTGTAACAGCGCACAAACTGAATTTTGTATTCAGACTTAGAGTAAAGCATTACCATTAACTGCAATGACTAAGCATGCTTAATCATTCTGAAGATATTTATTCATCCCTCAGGTGACGTTATTCCAGTTGCCTAGATGTGCTAATAAAACCTTCACAGACTGGAATGAACTGTAGAAATATTTAAAAATGACTAGGGTAGCATTAGAAGTGCACCAAACTAGATAAAGGTACACAAAAACATTTGGCTCAGGGCACAAGGCAGGGGATGCCATTGTCTTGTATGAAAAATAGGTAACATTACAAAGGTAGTACTTTTAAAGTTACAATCTAAATGTAGGAGCCTCTGGAAATGCCAATCTTTTCAAATTAGCCAGTGTTGACAAGATGTCACTCTCTTGAAATTAGGGTCAAGAATAATCGGTCAGTTGATTCTTATCAACTTGACATAACTGACAAACGTTTTTGACGGCTTATACATATTGGAACAAGTCTTATGTTTATGTACACTGCCTGGCCAAAAAAAAAAAAAAAGTTGCATACGCGAACATTAGCTTGAACGGCTTTTGTTTTAATCATGGCGAGAATGAATAAATATCTGTTGATGGGATAACTTTCAGTTCATTCAGGCGATTTCATGTTATTGCTGCATAATGTTACTGAGCCTAGACCTCGCACCAACTGAAGCAGCTCCCCCAGACCACCACTGTGCATGATGCATAGGTGCATTGCTTCATGCTCATCCCACCTTACCATGCCACATCTATTACTCTGGAATATAATCAGTCTGGAATCACCAGTCCACATGACCCTTTCCCCACATTTCCCAAATTAGCCTCACTAAACAAGCAGTTTTATGGGGAAACAGCTGTTCAGTCCCATTTCTGAGAGTTATTGTCAGTGTGTGTGGAAATCTTAACTTTCTTACCAAAGCACTTGGGTAATATCCATAAAGATTTTTTCTCCTAACCAATTTCTTTAATGAAAGTCAATGGTTTAACACGTGGACCCAAATGTAAGAATTACAAGTAATAGTTTGAAATGTTTATGAGCAGATGAGTAACTGAATTCTTCTTGCAGACAGAAAGTGCAGCGTAAGGGGCTTACTGGGTAAACAGGTGAGGCTGTGGGGAGACTGTAGCAGTTCTTAGTGATCTGGTGCTGGGGCTGAATACAGCAACAACAAATGGCAGGAACAGAAATAGATACATGCTAGAAGTCTTGGCAAACAGGATCCAATCCCAAAGGAGCAAATGATGGTCAGAGATCAGGTAGACAACCTGTCCAGAGCCTGAAACAAAATCCAATTCCAATAAACATTCAAAAGTTCAGATAACCAGTAAACATGTGCCATAAGGGAGACAGAGCAGAGACAGAGCCCAAATGTGACTAGGGAGGAATTTACTGAGACAAAGAGGAAGACAGATTTGCAGACTTACTGATAAGGAGCAATCTAAGACCAGGACAAGCAGGCCAAGTCAGAAATAGACTGATTGCTAGAGAGCTCGAATATACCACGAAGAGACAGAGTAACTTGTGACTGAGGCATTTATAAAGCAGAGAGGCAGGTTAATTGAATACAGGTGAAGTTGATTGGAATGGACAGATGGAACGTACCAACTGGGTGGAAGCGAACTGCAATTTAGGAAAAAGGGTGAAACACAAAAGAACAGGAGCAGATCCTGCCAAAAGACGGTAAATAAACCATAAAAACTGGAACAGATTATGGCAGGGGTTAATAATGTGTTGTACATTTCTGATCCAATTCCAGCTAATTCAGCAAACGTCTTTAATATTTCCTTTGCTTGACATAGGCGAATTTTGAAATTCGATTTTTGGCCATGCAGTGTAGTTTATGATGCTTATGAAGATTAAATGAATATACACACTCACACACATAAAATGCATAAACATAAAATCATGTGATTAATTGTGATTAAATATTTTCAGCTGATTAACTGCATGATTTTCCATAGTTAAATTGCAATTAATCAAATCATACTCTTTTTAAGTGGAAGAGGACAAATATGATTGCTTTATGCAAATGCATGTTTATTATTATTGCAACAAATATTTATTGCAAAACAATGACAAATCCTGTCCAGAATATTGCCCAGAATACCTGCAAATATGCTGAAAGCATAACATGCAAGCCCAATCCCAACAGCAGATAAATTTGATCTACAGTATATATTGTTTCTTTATTAACCAAACTATGGGCAGGCCAAGAGACAATCTCACTCACTTACACATTGTCACAGACTCATTGTCTATACCACTATATCCTGTATACAGTGTCATGGGGGGCTGGAGGCTCAATGGACAGGATGCCAATCCATCACAGGGCACACACACATACTATGGGCAATTTGAGAAATGACAATTAGCCTTATATGTTTTTGGACTGTGGGAGGAAACCGGAGTTCCCAGAGGAATCCCTCCAAGCACAGGGATAACATGCAAACTCCATGCACACAGAGGTGGGAATCAAACCTGGCCGGAAATCGAACCCAGACCCTGGAGGTGCAATGAGACAGTGCTAACCACTAAGCCACAGTGCCGGACGATATTTTTTATATTCTATGAAGCTGCCTTGCAACAATAATCATTGTTAAAAGCTCTTTATAAAAACTGAGTTGAATTAAACTTATATTCACAGATTTTGTGTATTAATTGCGCATAAAAAAATAGCATTAAAAGGAATTTGTGTTAACTCACTATTATCATGATAACTCTGGCAGCCCTCTTAGTACTCATCATCATGATGTTTGCAGTTATAATATTATAATCAAATGTCTCTCTCTCCTCTCTCTCACACACACACTCTCTCTGCAGAGAGATGTCTGGTATGAAGCTGGTACAGTGTGGTATGTGCATAAAAATGGCTTCACTCTTGGTGAGTTTGTATAGCATGTTTAAACAAAGGAACTTATTTGTTACTGCAATTTACAGTATGTCAGTACAGTAAGCATGGGCAAATTATGTGTCATATTACAGTAGATTGCATTCTATTCTAGTTTAAGGTCTAATCTGTCTAATTGACTCTTGGCATGCTAGCTCAGTAACTGTAAACATATTTTACAGATGGTGTTATTGCTGTTGGTCAGGTCTGCTTGGATGAAATACTGCAAAAATAAAATAATACAGTCTTAATCTATTTTGTAACAAACAGCCACTCAGCTGAAGCCTGATGAGGGCACACCAGAGCTCGCTTACGGGAAAGTGAGGGTTCGGCTCCACACAGACGGATCTGTACATGATGTCACACAGTATGAGATTGAAAAGGTGAACCTGTTTTCTATACTTGTGCAATTGTAAAGTAGAACAACATTAAACATCTCTTGGTACTGAATTACTGTAACACCAAATGATTCTTTTATTTATTTATTTATTCATTTATTTTTACACAGTGATGCAGTGAACATGAGGGTTAAACGTCCTACAATTAAAAACGTCTACGCATAATATTTTAAATCACAATGGATTGGTTGGTTTTCTGTCTACAGCTAAACCCACCAGAGCTGGACCTGTGTGAGGACTTGAGCCAATTAGTGAGTCTGAATGAGTCAAGCATCCTGCATACTGTGACCAGCAGAGCCAAAGCCCACATGGCTCTAACACATGCTGGACCAAACCTGCTGGCTCTCTGGCCTCCTGCACCACTACATAGCAAGGTATCTTTCACGTATGAGTCTTCTAGTTGGTGACTTATCCTTTGTCAAATGCATGGTCCTAATTGAAATATTCAGCAATCACTATTTGTTTTTTTACTAATAATTTACAAACCTTTGATTCGTTTACATATTAAAACTTCAAAGTCATTTAATTCTATGTAATTTTGACACTTTAGATCACATTGCTTTAATTAGACCATAAATCAGGCGCATACAATTTGGAAATTTTTATTTCAATCTATGAGGGAAATCAATACTTTCATCTTCATTTAAATGGCTTTGACAAAATGTGGCATTAACCATTCAGGACTTACAGCCACTTTCACACAAATACCCCAGTGAAAAGCATGCTGATTTAAAAAAATAAAATAAAAAAATTGATAATTCATTAAAAACCATTATGGTTTTGGAGCATGGTCTTGCACATACTGTACCTTATCTGTTCACCTTCCCCTCTTCTTCTTTAATTAGGGGCTGCGTAGCCGACATTGGGACACTTGGGAAGCTCCTGCTCCTGTACAAGTGCTGGTCCAGAAAGTTTATAAGTCTATGGTGAGCCAACGGAAGGACCAGAGTGTAGTGGCTCTGGGTCGTAGTGGCACAGGAAAGACCACCTTGTGCCAGACTTTTACCCAGGAACTTCTCAAACATGCTGGCACAGCAGGAGAAAACTGTACCTGTGAGTTTATCTTCCATACGTTAATGGAAATGTAGAATCCCCAAATCATATACTGTTTAGGGTAGAGGTCATAACCTGGATACTGCACGGGCTTGTTAGGAGCTGGGAAGTGTGTGTCAGAATCATAAAAACAGAATTGTACCCCTGTAGAATAAAGTAATGTTTATGAAAAATGTAAAAAGTTATCTAACCTGATCCTAATTTAGGTTAAATAGTTTAAAGTTTAAATTTGCAGAATATACATTTAGTAGAACTATACTCATTCACTCTTTATTTGGATGGGTATTATATTATCATTTTATTTATTATGCAAAATTACTCTTAAAAATAACTTTTAAAGAAAAAAGAATTACATCTGGGCTCGTATTCACAAAGCTTCTTAAGCCTAAAAGTTGGTCCTAGTGACAAAATTCTAAGAAAAATCTTCGAATTAGGGCATTTTCTTAGAATTTCTCCTTAAATTTAGGATTAAATCTTAGTAAAGATAAAAATTATTCACAAAACATCAAAAAACAGCTCCTAACAGCTCCTAAGTTTCTCTAGCAGAGGACAAAATGGTGGAAGGAAGAAATATTCTCCAAACACTGAACGTAAAGCTAAAAGTAAACACTGCTTTTCTGTCCAGTTTGGTTTTCTTGCTGTTTTACTTCCTTCCATCTCTCTTGGATTGTTGGCTACATACCATCCAAAAGTGCAAATTAAATAGACTGTCCTGCAATCATGTAAATTGTAAAAGCTGAGACATTTTGCTCCCATCAATCTAAAATGTATTACAAGTAATAAAATCAGTACGGTAAATAAATGTGAGAACTTAAATATAGTAACTACCGTGTGGAAATTGGTTCCTTCAAAAGCATTTTCAACATTTAGCTAATTTTTTATTAACCAATCACAGTCCTTGAATTGCTGCATCATCCCTAGCAACGGGGTCAACCACACCTCCTCACTAAGATAAACGTTTTTCTACTTTCCTTACTCAGAGTTGCTCTAAAAGGTTTCCTAAATCACGTTTAGTCTAGGACTCCCAGCTAGGACTTTTTAAGCTAAGATAGGAGCTCTTTGAGAGGATTCTAAAAAGCTTTGTGAATACGGGCCCTGAGAGTTTTCTCTATTTCAAATGTCAATAGAAATTGTCATTACAATGACTACAGAATGACGCAATTTAACGCAAAGCTTACATGCTGTTCTAATATAGCATTTATTGTATAGTAATATTTGATCTCCATTAAATTTCAAATAACCTCCAGCATATTGTTCATATTCAACATTGTGTGTGTATGTGTATGTGTGTGTGTGTGTGTGTGTGTGTGTGTGTGTGTGTGTGTGCTCACATGCAGTGCGATATATTTAAGCTCAATGTATAAGGAGTTTTGAATAATGTTATACAGTAGCTACCACCTCATTGTGATGCTACTAACATATGTTGATAATTAAATGTGTGTGTGTGTGTGTGTGTGTGTGTGTGTATGTGTATGTGTGACCCAGTGGAGCGTCTCCAAGCCATGTTCACTGTGCTGCACTCGTTTGGCTGTGTAAGCTCTCACCAAAGTGAGGCCTCCAGTCGATTTGCCATGGTGTTTTCTCTGGACTTCAACCACAAAGGACTGGTAGCTGCAGGACACCTTCAGGTGCCTTTTAACTGAACTTTTTTAAATATCATACCTCTGTTATTTACAGTACTAATATTGATGTTTCTCTGTCTCACAGACTATGATGCTGGACAAGTGGAGGGTTTGCCATAGGCCTGAGGGAGAGAGCAACTTCTTAGTCTTTTCCCAGATGCTGGCAGGACTCAATACTACAATGAGGTCTGAAAATATTTGTTGATATGATATGATACAGTATGATATGATATGATATGATATGATATGATATACTGTATGATATGATATGCTATACTGTATGATATGATATGATACAGTATGATATGATATACTGTATGATATGATATGATATACTGTATGATATGATATGATATACTGTATGATATGATATGATATGATATGATATACTGTATGATATGATATGCTATACTGTATGATATGATATGATACAGTATGATATGATATACTGTATGCTATGATATATGATATGATATGATATGATATGATATGATATATGATATGATACATGATATGACATGTGCTCAGTCTGTTTTCCTATAAATAAATGTAAAACAAGAAAGCAAGCAGGTTAGCTATTTTTCATTCAACTGCTAGATAGTGTTGTGTCTTTTTTTCGATTTGGGTCTTTTACTGGATCAAAACTTTTTTAGATATTTTTTTTTTATATAGTCTGTGGCAGTGCATAATGTTAACTGTTGGTACATACAGTTGTGGTCGGACATTCTGCAACTGGTCTTTTTTATGGGACAGCATGATTGTAGAACAGATTCACAAATTTTCAGTATTGACGCTTCACAAGATTAAAAGTAGTGCTTTTTATCCATTCCACTGCCAATTTTGATGTGTGTTTAGGTTAATTGTCCTGTTGGACACCTTTAGGTTTCAAACACAGCTGATGTTTTAAGGTTATGCTAAAGAATTCAGTGTAGTCCTCCATGTAGTCCATCTAGTTTGGGCAGAGCACACGATCAAATGACCCATCAAAGAGCCCCAAAGCATGATGCTACAGCCCCCATGCATAAAGATTAGTGTGGTGTTCTTTGGGTTGAATTTATACCAGAATGCTTTTTCTTTGTCTATGCTCAGCTGTAAACTTTAGCTGAGCTTAAAGGTGTTGATTTTGGAGAAGGGGCTTCTTTCTTGGATGTCAGTCTTTCAGTCAATGGTGATGTAAGACACTGGTGTTTTGGTGCTTACAATTTATGGCAGGTCTGTGCGTGACGGTTTATAAGGGCTTCATGACCAAGGGAACCAATTTACTCTCAAATGAGGTTGACGATTTGAGTCATCTTCCAGACCTTGGCAAAGTGGCCTGCCAATAACTTAGACTTATGTCCAATGAATGTTGTTTATAAAAATTCTCCAGGAGACATTCCTGATGTTGAACAAGAGATGCTGTTTATATCTCGAAAGCTGTCTTTACCTTCTAGGACAGAGCTCCAGCTTCACCAATCACCAGAAAACAACTTATTTGGCATCAGTTGCCCAACCAAGGTAAGAAACTGCACCAAAACCTACTGTAAACAACAAACTTATTTTACTTTTTCACCAAAGTAAAAAAATTGTAGTAAAAAAAAAAAAGAAAGAAATATTACACTGGTACTGAACTGATTTTTATTTAGTGTAATGCAAATTCAATAGTTGTGTCTGTCTTTGTATATAAATCTATATGGTTGTCAAAAATGAAATGTTTTCATATGCTGAGTTAACTTATAAGTGAACGTGGTCTGTACTTTTTTATGGTAAACTTAGAAAAACTGTGTTGCATGAAAAAAAAGATATATATATACAGTATATATCATGCACAAATTGATTGATTGATTAATCAATTTATTTATTTATGTACCAATCATATTGTAGAAACACATCAATCAGCCATAACATTAAAACCACTGACAGGTGAAATTAATATAATTAAGTGTCCTGTTTTACAGTGGCACCTTACAAAAGGTGGGATATCCCACAAAGAGCTACTATAGCAGAAATTGGTGAAAATATTTTCTTATGTTGGATAGACTGTTGGAAGAAAGCAAGAAGCCAGGGTGATACTATAGTCTGCTGGGAAACCTTCAGTCCTGGCATTCATAACACATTACTGTGACACACCACATACTCCGCTCACAGCAACATTCCATAATGGCAGTTATATGTTTATAATATAATACACTAATATTAATAATAATAATTACTAATAATAATGTTTATCAAGATAACACACCCTGCCAAATTCAGCAATAGTTTTAGGAACATGACAAAGTGTTGAGAATTGACACTGAACCCTCTCCATGAGCTTCAAAGATCCATTTGTTAAAGCTCAACAATAAATTAAAAACCTTGTCTTCGTGTAATTTTGCTCTCTAAAAATAATAATAATAATAATAATAATAATAATATAGATAACAAATCTATTAAATTCCCCCACAGGTGGATGAGAAGCAGAGGGCTATAGTTGAGTTTGGAAGACTCTTAGCAGCCATGAACACTCTTGGGTTTTCACCTGATGAACAACGAGCTATTTGGCATGTTCTGGCTGGAATATATCACCTGGGTATCGCTGGGGTATGCAAAGGTGAGTCTGCAGCATTTCAAGTCATGTAAATCTTTTATTGTCATTACAGCCATAAACAGAGTGAGATGAAATTTCCTCTAGACCCAAGTTTTAATTTAGGCAGTTTTACTGCAAATCTGAAATAAATGATGATGGGCCAGAACACTGACAGTGCAGAAGTGTAATGGATCAGAAAAAGTGCATAAATTAAAAGTGTCTGTGCAGGGAGGGATGGAGTTTCTTGGATTTCTAGGGGATATATCAGATCTGTAATTTGGTTGGCAAGAGTTTATTTCTCTCTAGCCCTATTCACACAGAAATCACACTATGAAGACCTTAAGAAGACTGCCACGATATACCACAATTACGTTCACATATAACACCAGCATTCTGCTAAAAAAAGCAGCTGTGACATTTAACACAAGCATCTAATGTGATGTATAACACATGCATCTGAAATACTGTGCAGACCATTTCTTTCAAAACAACAAGGACAGGCGAAATGAATATTAAGGTACTTTTGCTCACTGTGCACATTCAATCACTCATCATTCACCTCTGACCAACCATAATACAGAAGGTGGGCTTTGGCAGAAAAGGTCATTTTTACTGCATCTCTTAATGCTGGAACGAACACTTTTGCACTTTGAACTACTTAAAATATTTTTTATGTGATCCAAATATAAAAACTTGGCACTGCTGGTCAGTCCATACCTCAGTTCATTGCTCTTGCGCTAAAACTTTATCACTTTCCAAGTATGAAGGGTGTGTCTGATCTTCTCTATACTGTATATGACTAGCGTTAGTACTCATCATTGATGGTTAAAAAGTTTGTTGAAATATTTAAAAGGTTAAAGCTAAAATTAAGCTGATCAGCTGTAATTAGTGATATTATTGCAGGTTGAAGTCCATGTACT
The DNA here is from genome assembly GCA_030347435.1 of Clarias fuscus. Lineage (NCBI taxonomy): Eukaryota > Metazoa > Chordata > Actinopteri > Siluriformes > Clariidae > Clarias > Clarias fuscus. Next base: position 10,016,896 of record CM059223.1, on the reverse strand, counting down.
GTACATGTCTGCCTGTCTGTCTGTATGGCAGCACTCTCTGCCTAACTTCCTAATACAAAGAAATCAACTTTTATAAGGTTGAGTATCTTGTTCACGACAAGTTGTACTTCTTTTGTCATCAGTCAAATACACTCTCTGTAATCGGAGAGTAAATCACAGATGAGAAATCGGAAAAGTAGATCCGATAAACGTGACATTTTGTCTTCAAATTTTTGTCCAGCAGGTTAAAAGTCACTTATCCTGTACCACATCAGTGCTGTTATTTCATAGGTGAAATTAAGTAATCACAGTAAAAATATTCAGTTTATCTTTTCTAATTAATACCTATCGGTTCAGATGTTTGTTAATAATAATACCGCAAAGCTTGAAAATTGCTACCCATTTGTTCCTATTGTTTTAGCTTATACAGAATGTGCCAAAATATACAGTACTGAAATGAAACGACGAACAGTATTACCTTGTTGTCATCTGTGAGTTTATTTCTCCTGTAAGACACTAACATATACACTATTAGCATGTTGATTTACCACGGTATGCATAATGTAAGTGTGTGTTCACCGCTTCTCTGTAGACAGAGTTCATATAATTCACACAGATTCTCAAACATATACCGGAACAAAGGTTACTGCAGATTCCTGCAGAAAGAGGCGATTTGCATGCATAATGCAGACACAGTTCTTGGTGGAACTTTACAATTGAACACACTCCTTTAACATTCCCCACAAGTAGACATCAGGTGGTGTAAGATCAGGGGAATGGGACAGGTATGGGAAGGAATTGTTCTGTATTTCAAACTCGGCCCCCATTCAAGACCACTTCCATATGAGTGGTAATAATACTCAACTATGAATACATTTTCCCTTGTCAAGAGTCCCATTTCCAACAACAAGTGCACGAAACAACTTTCTTTTCACTACTGATTATTTCATTACAAATGCGCGTCTGAAATGCGCGAGTTTCAGTACTACTGTATACTGTATATTTTGTCGCATACTGTACAGTACTTCGTGAAATTACTGTGATCAGTGATGCATGACTGATGACAAAACCTGTAATAACTCCACCATTTGTCAAGATAGGTATATGATATAGCATTATTAATTTAGGAGACAAAACCATAATTCTCTCCTGAAGTTTCCAGTATTTTATATAAATAACATTTTAATATCACCTCATATTCTAACTCATTAAAGTTTCCTAAAGCTAAAGTACACACCTAGATGAGAGAGGAGAAAAATTTGTGGAAAATACATAAGTAACAAAATGAAAAGAAATTGCCCTAGAGTGCTTCTTTGTTTTGTAAACAAAGCACGTCGACCAATCAGATAGCAACATTCGATCACATCAAATTTTTTTGTTATAAAATTGATTCAAAATATCACATTAAAAATCCACAATTATCTGCCATCTAAACATATATTAAAGTATATACATGACCAAATTAAGAGCCAAAGTCCTTAACTTTTTCGTAGAAGCAAAGTGCAGGATGACATTAACGTTTAAAACGGTGTAATAGAGCCTACTGTAGATTTAAGGTTTTTTTCACCGATTTTTGCATCCATCATGATGCATTTACATCTTCATTGAAGATGATAAATAGATATGTTCAACTCATCCACCAATAAAACATACTATAAGTTATCCAATGAAGTTTTAGTGTGTTAAAATGAAGACAGTAACTGATCTGCAAGTTTAACGAACCAGATTTAAGTACAGCCTCCTTTTGACGTCATACTAAGAAATCTCTCGGAATTTCCGTTTGCAAGCCAATAAAAATCCCATTGAAAGAGGTAACCCTCGGTGCACCTCAGAAATTCCACAGAAGCTACATGGTTTGCGATTTGTCATGTTTTGTGACATGGCGACACATAACTTCATAAAATAATTTTTACTCATTTTGATTTCACTGGTACAGATTAAACTAAAACAGGCTGATGTCCAAGTACTACAAATTTTTTTATAAATTCTGTCCAGCGGTTGATTTACAGTAAGACCCACCCATAGTTTGCTGTGTGCACAAGACGATATCAAAGCATAGCTTCCCTCCTCACCATTTTGATTTAATTTGTTGAGTATGCTTAACTGCAGGTAAATACCTAATTACTGCTAAAGTTTCATTACATTCTATACCATCGTTTTGTGTGATGTTGTGACAAAACCTGTCTAGACAGACAGACAGACATACAGACAGAACATTTTCTGAAACTGGTTGTGTAAATATTCATAAAGATATCATTAAAAGAGTGAGTACAGAGAAAACCTTTATTTTATTTATATAGAGGTCAGGGCCCTGTATTCACAAAGCTTCTTAGACTTCTCTGAGAGAGCTCCTATCTTAGCTTAAAAAGTCCTAGCTGGGAGTCCTAGATTAAAATTGATTTAGGAAACTTCTCAGAGCAACTCTGAGTAAGGAAAGTACAAAAACCTTGATCTTAGTGAGGAGGTGTGGTTGACCCCGTTGCTAGGGATGATGCAGCAATTCAAGGATGTGATTGGTTGATTAAAAAAAATAACCTCTGACCTCTGCAAAGGTCTTTAAATGTGCTCTTTGTGAAAATAGAATAAATGATAATAGAACAGACAGTTAAATCATAATGTTTGTATATGAAGAAATTGAATAATCATGACTACAATACTTCATGTACAGTAAAGTTTCTGATATAGGCTAAATATCTTAAAGTTAATTAAACAGCCAAATGTTGAAAATGTGTCTACTTCCATAGCAACCAATTTCCACACAGTAGTTAAGTATATATTATATACAGTACTATATTTAAGTTCTTACATTTATTCTTACATTCTTACATACCGATTTTATTTCTAGTAATCAATTTTAGATTGATGGGAGCAAAATGGCTCACCTTTTACTAATTTACATGATTGCAGAACAGTTTATTTAAGTTGCACTTTTGGATGCTATGTAGTCAACAATCCAAGAGAGATGGAAGGAAGTAAAACAACAAGAAAACCAAATTGGACAAAAGAGCAGTGTTTACGTTTAGCTTTACGTTCAGTGTTAGGAGAATATTTATTTATTCCACCATTTTATCCTCTGCTATAGAAACTCTTAAGCCTCTTAAAAGTCCTCCTCTCTACTCCTTACAAGTTTTACCTTAGAAGCTGTTTAAAGGTCTAAGATGTTTTGTGAGTTATTTTTATCTTTACTAAGATTTAGTCCTAAATTTAAGGGGAAATTCTAAGAAAATGGCATATTTCTAAGAATTCTCTTAGAATTTCGTCACTAGGATCAACTTTTAGGTTTAAGAAGCTTGGTGAATACGGGCCCAGAGAATTAGCTGCTAACGTTTTATTATTGTCTAAAGCTCCCAACATTGTGTTGCACACATCACGTTTCAAAACATCAGTGGTTCAATTCCCAGTCATTGTCCAAACCCAAGGCACTGGATGCAGTGCCGGTCCCGAGCTCGGATAAAATGGGAGGGTTGTATCAGGAAGGGCAAAACCTGTGTCAAGTTGTTGTGCAGATCATTTGGCCAGCTGTGGCAATCCCTCAGTGGAGCAGCCAAAAGAGTAACAACAAGATTTCTGTTGGTTATCAGAAGCATTGTTACTAGCTGCTGTTAGTTGGTGAATTTTATGTGTTAACCAACCTGATTATTGGTCTTAAATCCAGGATCAAGACTTGTTGTTCACATGAACTCAAACAAAAGAACATATTAATCAAATTGAACATGTACATAGTTATACTAAAGTTGACAAAAATCCCCACAAAGGATTTAGAAGTGTAGACACCAGTTCTCAAGTTATTATTTATTTTAAATTTGTTATTGTTGAAGATATTTAAAAGCTGCTGACTCCTTCTCTAGAGCTATGATTGTTTGTTTTATAAGGACCAATTTGATGCCCATTTGTGACATCAGCACCTTCAAGGGGTCCGCCAATGGCACAGAGTTGACATTGTTCCTTCCCACACTGATCCTGGTCCTCTGTGTCCTGTCTTCTGTAGTGTGCCTTGATGTTTCTGCTGTAAAAAAAGATGGCAAGGCAATTTTGTTGGAGACCCATCAGCAAGGGTGCATGATTCGAATTCTCTGGTGATCTCCCAGCTGTAATCATTGTCCTTCATGGTGTTCTTTTTGTGGTCAGAAAAAAATAGCAGATTTTGGATGTGTCCCTGGTTTTTGGACAAAATATTCACCATTTTTTTAAATGACAATAGGTTTTAATAAATAAATAAATAAATAAATAAAGTGTCCCAAAGCATATTATGTATGCAATTACATTACATTTTTTTTTTTAACTTTTATGGTATAAGAAGATAGGACATACATCTTTCCCAGGAACAACCACAAAAACATCTTGTACAATGTCAAATATCACATTTTCTTGAATCTCCTCTCTGCAGTTGGGCGCAAGCAATTCATGAGTTTTGAGGGTGCTCAGGTTGCCAGTGCTGTCCTTGGCTGTGAGGGAGAAGACCTTCACACATCAGTATTCAAACATCACCTAAGGCAGCTACTGCAGAGGGCCACTGGAACCACTAGAGAGCGCCACATGGCAGAGGATCAAGAGGAAGGTGGAATTGCCAGTCACATTTTTTTTATTGAAAATTTTTAATACAGTTTGAATTTTTCTTTCATTCGATACAAATCAGTACTTCTTTATAAATCAAGATTCACAACAAATGTGGTAATGTCGTTTGCTTTGCATTATTCACTGGGTATATTTATTTGTTTGTACAATAACAAAGACTGAGGTGCAGTAGACAAGCTTACTGCCTTCAGTGTAGCCATGTAAAATTTGTATATTGTACTTTATCTTATTTCTAGGCCCTAAACTGAGTGCAGCTCAGTGTGTGGAGGGCATGGCGTCTGGTCTCTATGAGGAGCTGTTTACTGCCATTGTATCTCTAATTAACAGGTACACAAACATGGATACATACATACTGTAGATGCATACACACATGCCTCTCACATGTCCATGGCAAGAATAAAAAGTCTTCTAAGAAATACTTTCCCTTGCATTTAAATGTGCATATGTTACTCATTTTGATGTGCTTTATTTGATTTTTCTTTGCAGAGCTCTGTGCTCCCAGCAGCTAATATTAGGCTCTGTGATTGTGGTAGACACACCAGGTCTACGCAACCCCAGACACAGTGGGAAAGACAGGGCTGCTGGCTTCTCTGAGTTCTGTCACAACTACTTACAGGAAAGGCTGCTGGAGCACCATTTCACACACACCTTCACTAATGTTCTTGACAGATACACACAGGTAAATGACAAGCTTCCTGCAGCTTTTGTGTGTGTTTTCATATGATGGACATTATGGCTAATTGAAGAGGCCTCTGCCCTGTTCTGACTGTAGGAGAGAGTGTCTGTAGATTTTGAGGCCCCTGAGGACAGTCCTCAAAAAGTGGTGTGTGCTATCGACCAACCAGGACTGCAGGTAACCCTTTCACGCTGTCATTCATTTGATCATATCAGATTCAGAAGTGTGTTTTTTTAACTTAAAAATGCTGATATTTCAAGTTTAATATGTGCATGTGTGTGCGCTCAGGTCCGAGGGCCAGAGGGTGACCCTCGGGGCCTTCTTTGGGTTCTAGACGAGGAATTAGTCACTCCCAATTCTTCTGAGAGCACTGTTCTGGAGAGGATATGTCATTACTTCGGTGATACAGGTGCTCAGGATAATTATTACAGGATAATTTTAAATCATCAAAAACAGAACATCTTTAAAAATCCATTCATATTAACACTGTGCTTTTTTATTGTTCTTTAGTGCGTCTGTGTGAACAGCCCCTACAATGCGAGATTGCTCATGTGTTGGGCTCTGACCCCATCCGCTATGACCTATCTGGCTGGTTTGGTCTGGTTCAAAATAACCCCTCTGCCCTCAATGCCATCTCTATTCTGCAGAACTCCTCTATGTAATTCCTCCCATGACACTACATTATAACTACAATGACCTTGGACTAGGGCGGGAACAATATGTTTTTTCCTGATATTATTCAATACAGTCAGGCATAAAAGTTAGTACCCCCTCTTATAATTCTGTGTTTTTGTCTAAAAACATAAAAATAATTATCTGGTCGTATCAGGTCTTATTTTTAGGCAAATGCAACCTCAGACAAACAGCAACATATACCTTTTTCATTGTCATTATTTATTTACAAAAATTAATGGGCAATACTAAGTATCTTCTATGATTCAATAGCTTGCAGACCCACCTTCACCAGAAATAACTTGAAGCATTGAAGTTATTTCCTTTATGACTTTATCAGTGTCTCACTTAAGGCCAAACAAGTCCACTTGTTCATGAGTCCATAGGACATTGTTCAGAAGCCTTATGGTTAGTTCAGATGCAGTTGTGCAACCTTTACAGTAGTTGTGCTTTCATGTTCTTTTAAGACAGCAGAAGGTTTCTCCTGGCACCCTTCCAAACAAACTATACTTGTTCTGTCTTCTAATTGTGTTATCATGGATTTTGACATTTAATGCTCAGTGAGGCCTGTAGAGTCTAAGATGTACTGTAGCACCTTTTTTTTGTATTTCTCTGAGCATTGCATGGTCTGACCTTGGGGTGAATGCGATGGGATGTCCACTCCTGGGAAGACGGGCAACTGTCTTGAATGTTTTCCACTCGTGAATAATCTTTCTCACTGCAGTGTTAAACTCCAAATAGTTTTATAACCATTTCCAGATTGATGTGCAAGACCATTCCTTGTGCCTTTTCCTCTTGGAATTGCATTAACACACACCTGAATGCTCCAGATCAGCAAACTGCTAAACCCTCTGCTGTTGTACAGTAGAGGTCTGCACAGCTGCTGATGATCAGTTGTTTGTTTGTTAGGTTGTATTTGCTGAATACTAAGATCAAATGATTTTTTTAAACACAAAAATAACAAAGAATTAAAAGAGAGGCTACCATCATTTGAACAGAATATGATATGGTGTTTAAAATACAACACACTTTTGATACAATACATTTGGAAGCTCAGTGACAGCAATATATGACTGAAGAATACTTGTATTTGTCAGAACTACTAAGAACTACAACTCCCAACACCAATGCCACGGTTCACCTGAATACTAAACACCTGAAACTAATTACGGAACTAATAAAAGAGACTCACACACGTCTGGTGGTTGCGAAGTATACGCTCCCTGTGATTAGCTCCAGAGTCGTTACCAAGCCTTTTGTGAATACCTGCCTTTTGATATTGACCCCGTTTGTGTTTTCGTTTCCGAGTTTCGCCTGATCCCGTTTATGCCCGACGCACATCGCCTGACCCTTGCCTGTTTAAACGACTACCGACTTTGGATTCTCTTAACTGGTTTGTTTGACTTGTTCAGAAATAATAAATATCTTAACTGCACCTGCATTCTCCGAGTCTGTAAATCTGACAGAATACTTCGCCCATCATGGACGCAGCAGGAGATATTAACGTACGAGAGGCACTTGTGAGCCATGCCAGAGTTCTGAATGAGCTCCGACAGGACGTTGCACAAATCCGGATGGAGATGGTACAACTCCAGCAGAACTTCGAACAGATGCAGCAAGTGGTGGATCAACTTACCAACAAAATGTCGTCCCGCGCTGATCCTCCTACAGCGGTACCTCCAATCATCGTGGCTCAAAATCCAGTCCTGGTGGCTCGCCCGGAAAAATATGCCGGTGATCCAGGTGATTGTCAAGGGTTTATTCTGCAATGCTCACTGTATTTTGCCGGTCAAGATAACGTCACCGAAAAGGGAAAAATCGCTCAATCCATAAACATGCTCACCGGAAAAGCCCTGAAATGGGCAACCGCCGTGTGGAATAAAGGTGATGAAAGCACGAATTCATTCAAACACTTCCTGGATATGTTTAAAAGTTGTGTGTAAAAATATGTTTGATCATTCGCCGGAAGGGAAGGAAGTAAGTGAGCACTTGCTTAATATGCAACAAGGAAAGCAGAGCGTGGCCGAATATGCTCTGAACTTCCTCACTCTGGCCGCGGGCAGCGAATGGAATGAACCCGCGCTAAAAGGAGCATATCGCCGAGGATTAAATCCCTCCATTGAAAGCCCAGAACCGGCCACAAAGCATGTCATTCCCAAAGAATATATAATGTTCAGTGATGTATTCAGCAAGACCAAAGCCAGTCACCTCCCACCCCATCGACCCTATGACTGCGCTATTGAACTTCTTGAAGGTGCTCCTCTCCCACGAGGCAGGATCTATCCTCTGTTGCAGAAAGAAACAGAAGTAATGGAAGAATACGTCACTGAAGCACTGCAACAAGGATACATCTGTCCGTCCACATCTCCTGTTTCATCCAGTTTCTTCTTTGTGGAAAAAAAAGTGGGGTGCATGCATAGATTATCGCGAGCTCAACAAGGTATCAGTTAAGTACAGGTACCCCCTACCTTTTGTGCCTACAGCTCTGGAACAACTTCGAGAAGCAAATTCTTTTCAAAACTAGACCTGCGCAGTGCCTACAACCTGATTAGAATTTGCGAAGGAGATGAATGGAAAACTGCTTTTAGCACCACATCAGGCCTTTATGAGTACTGCGTGATGCCATATGGACTATCCTCAGCCCCTGCAGTATTTCAGAACTTCATTAACGATGTACTCCGAGAAATGTTGGGAAAATATGTCATAGCATACATTGGCGACATCTTAATCTACTCACCAGACTGGAACAGCCACATTACACATGTGAAAAAGGTGCTAACCTGTCTGAGAAACAATCATTTATATGTCAAAGAGGAGAAGTGTGAATTCCATATTAAGGAAATTAATTTTTTAGGATATGTTATTGGCCAGGAGGGAGTACAGATGGATCAAGAAAAGGTTTCTGCTGTAAAGGACTGGCCCAACCCAACATCCATAGAAGAACTACAACGTTTCCTGGGGTTTGCAAATTTCTACCGAAGGTTTATCAGAAATTTCAGCCATATCGCAGCACCTCTCACGACCCTATTAAAGGGAAATTCCAGAAACCTGAAGTGGAACTCGGCAGCACAGCAATACTTTTTGCACCTCAAGAAAGCCTTCACATCAGCACCTATACTAAAGCATCCCGATCCTTCAAGACCTTTCTCTGTGGAAGTAGACGCCTCAGAAACCGGCGTAGGAGCGATATTGTCACAGAGATTACGACGTGGGAAATCGTGAATTACTGGCGGTGAAACTAGCATTGGAAGAATGGCGTCATTGGCTCGAAGGATCAGAACACCCGTTTATCATATACACAGCCCATAAAAACCTTGAATACATCAAAACAGCAAAGAGGATGAACGCTCGCCAAGCCCAATGGGCTCTGTTCTTCACAAGATTCAACTTCGTGCTTTCCTACCAACCAGGATCCAAAAATGCCAAGGCAGATGTCCTATCAAGGATCCACAATGCACCCTCTCCAAACAAGGGCGAGGACAGAATAATCCCAGAGTCCAGAATTGTATGTGCTGTTACATGGGAAATTGATAAAGAAATAAATGAATTTCCAAAAACCCAAATACAAGAGCAATGTCCACAAAACAAGAAATTCGTCCCAACGCCAATAAGGAGCAAATTGATAATGTGGGCTCACACATCTTCAGGAACAGGTTACCCAGGCACTCTAAGAACCCATAAACTGTTACAGAGCAGATACTGGTGGCCAAACATGAGATCAGACATCAACAAACACATCTCGTCCTGCTCAGCCTGTGCACAAGCCAAAGTCCCGAGATCTCTCCCCACCGGAAAGTTAATGCCACTGCCAATTCCACAGAGACCGTGGTCCCACATTGCCATCGATTTCATCACCGACCAACCCGAATCGAGAGGAAAAACCACGATTTATGGTAATAACCAACAGATTCTCAAAATCCTTGAGACTAATTCCCCTAGCCAATCTCCCCACTGCTTTCAGAACAGCAGAAATATTGTTCCAACATGTGTTCAGGTATTTTGGCCTACCAGAAGACATAGTAAGCGATCGTGGATGGAGTATGCACAAAACTCGCTCATTCACTCAAGCACCAAGCTAACATCATTTCAATGCACCCTGGGATTTCAACCCCCGCTGTTCCCATGGAATGCAAACACCACACACTCCACAACAGTGGACGAATGGTTCAGAAAGAGTGAACAGGTATGGGAACAAACACACCAACAACTACAACGAGCCTGCACAGAAAGCAAAAAATTCGCTGATCAACGAAGGGGAAGCAACACCGAATATAAACCCGGGGACAGAGTATGGATATCCACAAGAAATTTGCAGATCAAGGAAGGGTGCAGAAAACTCTACCACAGATTCATAGGACCATACAAAATAGTAAAGAAAATAAATGACGTCGCATACAGAGTACAACTACCCCGAGACTGCCACATTACTCCCACATTCCACATTTCACAACTAAAACCTGCAAAAGGGGGACCTTTGAACGACTTAGTGCCAACCAACTCCTCATCCGAAACCGTAGGAATAAACAGCCAACCCATTTTCAGAATAAGAAAAATATTAAATTCACGAATAAAACAAGGTAAGCTACGGTACCTCATTGATTGGGAGGGGTATGGCCCGGAAGAAAGGAGCTGGATCCCAGCTCAAGATGTACTAGATCCCCTGCTAACCCAGGAATTCCACGCACTCCACCCTAACAGACCAAAGCCTAGGCAAAGGGGTAGACCGCAAAGGAATAACGCTCCCGGAGAGAGCTCCTCGGGGGGGCTCTGTCAGAACTACTAAGAACTACAACTCCCAACACCAATGCCACGGTTCACCTGAATACTAAACACCTGAAACTAATTACGGAACTAATAAAAGAGACTCACACACGTCTGGTGGTTGCGAAGTATACGCTCCCTGTGATTAGCTCCAGAGTCGTTACCAAGCCTTTTGTGAATACCTGCCTTTTGATATTGACCCCGTTTGTGTTTTTCGTTTCCGCCTGATCCCGTTTATGCCCGACGCACATCTTCTGACCCTTGCCTGTTTAAACGACTATCGACTTTGGATTCTCTTAACTGGTTTGTTTGACTTGTTCAGAAATAATAAATATCTTAAAGTAAAGTCTTTAAATCTGACAGTATTTATTCAACTTCTTTCCTTTTCTGGCACTGATTTGATTGATTATGTAAAGAATAACCATATATTTACAGTAAATTGCAAATAACATTTATCAAAAACAATGCATCTTCTGCTATAATTTTTTTTATATAAAAAATGGCTTTAATGTTATGGATGATCAATGTATCTCTCAGTAGTTTTAGATTGTTATCACATCATCGTCTGTACTGACAGGAGCCTAAGGAGATTTAGGGCATGAGGCAGGGTGCCAATCCATCGCAGTGCTCACACATACAATTAGTCTAATCTGCATGTCTTTGTGGGAGGAAACCAGAGTACCCAGAAGAACCCACCAGTCACTTCATTCAGAACACCACATGCATCAAAATACATTCAATTATATTTCTCATCGCACTATAGATCCGTATAGTATCTATATGATCCACTGATCATCCATACCATTAAAACCACAGACAACTGAAGTGAATATCATTCACCTGTCAAGGAGTAGGAATTACAGTATTTGGGAGCAAGTTAACAGTTCCTTCTTGAAATTGATGTGATGGAAGCAGGCAAAAAGTCTCACAGTCTCTCTCTGTTTGCCAGCCATGTAGTAAAGGCTCTGTTTGGTCCACGGGCCTCAGTTCCTCCTTTGTGTCGGGGTTTGGGTGGTGTTGAAGGAGGTTCACAGCGCTTTCTGGAGAGAAGTGGGAGTGTGCGCAAGATCTTCACCGGAGGAATGGCTGCGATCAGAAGATACTCACACTGCATCTCTATAAAACTGCAAGTGGTAAGGCTCAATTACAGTATGTCATTTCCACAGATAATCCTCCTCAATACCAATGAAATAGACATCTGTGATCCATCTGTTTTTTAATTTAGTTATCCTGTGTCTACATACTGTATATTTCTTTCATCACTCCCTTACCATCTAAACCATTTGCTTTACCCACTTTCATTATTCAGATATTTTTGTTATTTAACTCAATTTACACCTTGTGAACCAAAGTTCAAAGTTCTAAGAATGAGCATGGGGTTTTGTGGACCATCCAAAATTCTTATTTGCCATATACACAATCATACACAGTATGATATGCAGTGAAATTATATGAATATATATGAATGTCTCTGATGAAAATAGGAAAGATAGATTATAATACAAAGATTTTTGTTAAAGTTCTTGACAGCACAATTAGAAGAGCTTGAACAAGGATGGTTTGTTTGGAAGGGTCGCCAGGGGAAGCCTCTTCTGTCTTCATAAAACAAAACAATAGAAACTGCGTCTGAAGAAAGCACAAGGCTTCTGAAACAATGTCCTATGGACAGATGAGACCAGAGTGGATTTGTTTGGCCTTAATGCCCAGTGTCATGCTTGGGGAAAACCAAACAGCATTTCAGCAGAAAGACCCCATGGCCACTGCCAAGCACAGTGTTGGAGGGCTGATGATTTTGGCTTATTTTGCAGCTCCAGGATCTCGGCACCTTGCAGTGATTGAGTCGGTTATGAACTCTTCTATAGTATATCCCAGAGAATTCAAGCCTCAGAAATCAACAGTTAACAGAACCTCATTTAGAGTGTTTTATGAAGGCTTTACAGAGCATAAGCAGCAGACACATCTCAACATCAAGTGTATTTTGGATATTTTCAGAATTGTATTCACGATGTAGAAATTAATAAATATTAGGAAACACCACTAGATTAAAATGAGAAAAAACTGAATGTTTACACACACACACACACACACACACACACACACACACACACACGCACACACACACACACACACACACACACACACACACACACACACACACACACACACACACCAGTTAAACGTTTTGACAGACCTTCTTATTCAGTGGTTTGACTTCATTTTTGTTGAAATTATGATAGGACAGATATCCCAAAATATGCTCTATATACGTATTTTGACTCTTCAAAGTCATCACCTTTTGATTTGATGACCGCTTTGCACTATTGCACTATTGACATTCTCTCAGTCACAAACGGCTGGATATATACTGAATACTCACACTTTCTACACAACATCCATCCATCCATCTGTCCATCTATCTACAGTATCTACATTTATTTATCTTTCTATCAGTCATTTAGTGTTACATATGGTCCAGGCAGAACATGAATGTTATTTTGTATTTGTATTTCAGACACTAAACCTCTGTTGTCTAGTTCCAATGTAGTTGAATCTCTCTCAACTCTCCTTCAACAGGATGCCCTGATGAGCTTGATTCGTCGTGCACGGCCGTTTTTTCTACAGTGTCTCAGCGCTAAGGTCGATGGTGGTGGCTTTGATGTTCCTGCATTACGCACGCAGCTGCACTCAACCCACTTAGTACCTGCTTTGCAACTGTATCGTATAGGTCTCACACATAAGTTTACTCACATTCAGCTCTTACTATTAAACCAGAATAGCATTTATTGACAATGCTGAGTTTAAAAACAATCCCCATAATCAGACTAGCTTGTGACTACTGTCTCTCTATCCCAGGCTATCCTGATCATATGTCTCTGAGTGATTTCCGCTGCCGGTTCCAGGCACTGTCTCCTCCAGTGATGAAACGCTATGGCTCTGTATTTATCACTCCAAATGAGAGAAAGGTGTGATGATCTAAATGGACATACTTGCCAATTTTTCATCTATTGTCATTTCATTTAGAATAAAATTTTAAACAAGTGTCCAGAAACAGATTGATGATTTGTTCTTTGTGATGTGAAACTTGAACAGTAAAATAGGCTTAGATCCCGATTATCCTCTTTTTCAGGCCGTGGAGGAATTATTGATCGAACTGGATATGGATAAGAAGAGTATTGTTTTGGGAGCAAGCAAGGTGGGAGTCTACATTTACATAAAATGATCCATGGGTGTCACTGATGTGCATAGTTACATGTATGGTTCTATGTGTCTGTGTTTCTGTCTATCTATTTGTCTATGTTAGGTGTTCTTAAGACGCAGCATGTTGGGAGAACTGGATGTGCAAAGGAATGGCTTGGTCAACAAGTGGCTAGTGCATATGCAGGCTGCCTGTTTGGGGCATTTGGCACGACAGACATACCGCCGCATGAAGGTGAGGCCACAGCCACATATTTCCACAATACAAGATGGAAGTTGCAGGACAGAATTAGTTTAATAAGTCTTTGGTGGTCACAGAAGTGCTAAGAGATAGTGTGTATATATTGTGTGTGTGTGTGTGTATATATATATATATATATATATATATATATATATATATATATATTCAGGTAGACACATCATACAGTACCAAGATTGTTTTCTTTTTCACTGCCATTGTTAATCTTTTATTGATCTCTAATCTCTTATTGAAAATATACAAGTCTGAATGATTGTGTACCTGTTCTGAGATAAGGTGCAACAGATGGCTGTGAGATGTATCCAGCGAAATATCCGTGTTCTGGACAGAGTGGCCAACTGGAGCTGGTGGAAAATGCTGTGCAGAGTGCGCCCCCTGCTAAGCGTCAATATAGATGAACACAAAGTCCGTGCCAAAGAGGTAGGCTATTTATACCATATTAAATTGCTGTTATTCAAAGCTCTTGTCAGCATGATCAGTGTGATACAATTATATGTTAGGTTACTTTATTATTTAATCAGAGATGGGTAGAGTAGCCAAAAAATATACTCAAGTAAGAGTAGCTGTACTACAAAATAATATTACTCAAGTAGAAGTAAATAGTAGTCATCCAAAATATTACACAAGTAAGAGTAAAAAAATATTTGGTGAAAAGACCACTCAAGTACTGAGAGTAACTGTTTTATTCGCAATGTCTGTTTTTTTTTTTTTTAGAATATATATATATATATATATATATAAATACAGTACTGTGCAAAAGGCGCCATATTATTCGTAGTACAAATTTTGTTCTATAAGTTTATGTCTGTATTATTATGTACAAAACCATTCTCTACAAAGATACACTAAAGATACACTCCAGTTTTCAGATGGGGGGAAAAAAATCAATAATGTAGACTCCTGGGTTTTGCATTAAAATAGAAAGGAGCGAGTGTGACAAACTTATCAAGAACTCATATTCTCCAGCAGGCTCAGTAAAACCTATACATATACACACGTGGACAAAATTATTGGTACCCTTCAGTCAATGAAAGAAAAACTCACAATGGTCACGTAAATAACTTTAATCTGGCAAAAGTAATAATTAAAAAAAATTCTATGAATGTTTGTCCAGGCCTGTTCCATGAGTTCATTTTTTTTTATAATTCCATTGAAGCATGGTTGAAAAGCAATGTCTGTCTTTCATTGGTTAACATTCATAGAATTCTTATTTATTATTACTTTTGTCAGATTAAAGTTATTTCTGTGACCATTGTGAGTTTTTCTTTCATTGACCGAAGGGTACCAACAATTTTGTCCATGTGTGTATATACTAAAGCGTTTGTCATTTTTGGCAGAAAGAGAAGACACTGCAGTATGAAGCTGTTCTTTTGCAAGCGAAACATGCTTTGTATACAGTATGATGCCAGGGATGCATCATATTTTTTTTGAAAATGTACAACACGTGTCTTGGGGATTAATTCTGTACTGAAATATACTTATATATTCTATATATTCATTATATGTACAATTAAAGTTAACATATAATCGTACAAACGTAAAAAAAAAGAAAGATCCCACTAGTAGCAGCATGGATTTATAGGCATTCTGCAAAAATAGAGTAAGATGCAGAAACTTTTGTTTGCGCATGCGCAGTGAGCGTAAGTAGGCCGGATTCACAGGTAGAATGAATTTATAGTACACTGGCTGAAGGTTTTTTCCCCCCACTATGGTGAAACAGTCATGCGGTAGGTCTACCGGCTGCATGTGTAGACTAAATAGTCAGAACATTTGCGGAGTCAAGTGTAGCCGAATGAAGAGTAAGAGTAAGAGTAGCGGTTCTTCTTCGCAAATATAAAATGGTGCAGTAAAACTGCTCATAGAAGTACATTTTTTCCCCCAAAAATTTAAAGTAAATGTAACGGAGTAAATGTAACCCCTTACTACCTACCTCTGTATATAATATAATTAATTTATTTTGTTAATCTAATTTATTTATTAAAATGCTATACAGCTTAACCCATAAAATAAAAACTGTACTTACACTTGTTATTAGGAATATACCAATAGCAAAGGTATTATTTACAAAGTATTGTTTATATTGATAAATGTGTTGTTTTACACATAGTAATCTCATTTATTCTAGATCCCTTTGACATAAAGTGAAATACTTCAAATCTTTTTTCGTTTTAATTTAAATTATTCCAAATTACAGCATATGAAAATCAAAAATTCAGTATCTTAAAATATTAGAATATTTAATTTGGAGTTTAAGTAAATTGCTATTCATACTGTATATAATACAGATTGATTCACTCGAAAGAGCCCCGAATATGCTGCAATAACTCTTTATGATGACGCAATCTGAACGAAACAATGTACAGTTGTACTCCTCAGTGTATGGAGCTTTGAACCAGCCGGATGCCCCTGAGACGAGGCCTTTTAATGCCGTACCCCATCACTCAGTCATTCGACTTCTCATCAGGTGGTGAGAAGATGGTGTACAGTAATGAGCAGAGAGTCTTCATAGTGCAAACATAGTGCAGTGAATTTAGGGAGAAATTAGGTGTTCCTGAGGTACCCTCAAAGAGTTACAGAAACGGGAAATGATGGAATCATTGATCCCTTCTCATGGAGGAGGTTAAACATGCGTCAAGATATGTAGCGTATTTTATTGGTTCAGATTGTTTCATCATAGTGAGAGTTATTACAGAGTATACCTGTATGTCTCCTAGTCTAGTTCAGGACATGCAAACACGATCATGGGGAAGTGCTGCTGACATGACTCTTGTCCATAAGGTGATCATCGACACACTCAACAAGGAGTGTAAGCCACAGAAGGGCATTGCTGAATGGACTGACTGAGTGATGTACTGAAGCATATTCATAAAAAGTTGACTGGAAGGGAAAGCGTGGTAGGAAAAGGTGCGCAAGCAACAGAGATAACCACAGCCTTAAGAAGATTCAAGAATTTGAGAGCCTCAAAATACATGGAGTGAGGCTGGCCAGATGACTGGCCAAGAGTGAAGAGGCACACAAAACTTGCTTAATTGTCCAGTGTGAAGTTTCCACAGTTGGTGGTGATTTTCCAGTGGCATGACATCTGCTGGTGCTGGGCAATACTGTGTTATCAAGATTTTAGAGCACTTCATGCTTCATTCTGCTGATTAGCTTTATGGATATATATGGAACCCCATAAATAATCTGTGGGATATTGTCAAGAGGAAAGTGGGAAACACCTGATCCAACAATACAGACAAGCTGTAGGCTCCTATAGAGCCTGGGCTTCAATAATGCCTCAGCATTGCCACAAGCTGATCACCTCCATGCCATGCCACATTGATGCAATAATTCATGGTAAAGGAGCCTTGTATGGAGTATAGGGTGCATAAATACACATACTTCTCAAGTTAAACATTTCTGTATTGTGCCTTCTTTTTAGATTGATCTTATCAAATATTCTAATATTCAGAGGTACTGGATTTTTGATTTTCATGAGCTATATGCTGTAATATCAAAACTAAAATGAAAAAAAGTTTAAATATTTCACTTTGTATGATAGATCTAGAATAGCTTTACCTTTTTAAATAAGATTACAAGTTTAGGTTTTACACATTAAGTTTTGTAATGTGTGTGTATATACAGTACACTATATATATATATATATATATATATATATATATATATATATATATATATATATATATATATATATATATATATATATATGTTTTTGCAATGCAGTATATGAAGAGTAAGTAATATACCTGACCATCAAGGGTTAATGTGAAGATGTGCATAGGGTATAAATGAGGTGGCCAATGTGTTCATGTGCTCCAGGATGAGATCAACATGCTGAGGAGGCGACTGGAAAAGTCTGAGAAGGAGCGGAATGAACTTAGACAAAATGCAGACGGCCTGGAGACCAAGGTCTGTGCATGCGTGTGTATGTGTAGGAATGCATGTGTATGCCTGTATCTACTGAAAAATGTCTCCATGATATACAAATTTTTTTTTTATAAAATCTGCCTGATTATTTCCGCAAGTAATGCATTTAACCTAAAATAAATAATAAAAGTATATTCTAAATCACATCTTGTGTGTATGTTGATGTATGTGCCACAGATAACGGCTGTGGTATCTGAGCTAAGTGATGAGAGGTTTCGGGGAGAAGCTGTGAGTCAGGCCTTAGATGCAGAGAGAGTGGAGAGACTTCGTCTTACCAAGGAAAACAAGGAGTTACAGGTTTCCCTTCTTTAAAAAATTATATAATTTACTTTTACTCAATAAACTCGCGTCTAAAAAAAGAGGTGCCTAAATTATATACATGTTAAATAGAAAATGTATGTTTAAACAAATGCCACAAAAACAACAACCACACAAAAGATAAGATAAATGTGCTTTGTATTTTAGGATCGTGTGAATCAGAGTAAAGTCACTGTGGAAGCACTAGAGAAGCAGCTGACAGAGGAGAAACAGAGAGCCAAAAGCAAAGAGACACCAAGTGGTATAGCTTCAGGTAGCACCTATTGCTTTCACAATTCAGATGTGTTGCACTGAAGAAGATTCTACTAGATATTATATGAACACAAATTGTCTGTACTGGGATGGATTGATTTAAAAAAAAAAAAAAAGTATTGTGTTTGATGTGCATTAGCTTATGCACATTGGTTTAAATTAATTTTATTAAGACTGTTGCTTGAAAACACAGCAAGACTGGACATTGGAGCAAAAATGCTAAAACGGTCATGTGTTCTGATGAGTCCAGATCCAGGTACTCTATTCCAGAACAAAGGAAAGTGCGTGAAGCAAGACACTCATCATGCAAAGTGCACATTGTGGATGCCTCTGGAGGGAGTGTCGTGCCAGTTGATGGTTGCTAGGTTTAGCAATGTTACCTGGCAATAAAATAAAGATTATGCCATCAATACATTTTTTTCTTCCCTTATGGCACGGATTGATTCCAGGACTCAAACTGTGAAACAATGGTTCTGGAAACATGAGGAATCATTTTCACATGTGAATTGGGCAGTGCACTACAATCAAAGCTTAGAATCTGCTTAGAGAAATCTTAAAATGTGCAACTTACAATAATTTTTAAACAATAAAAAAACAACAATTTAAATGATCTATTTCAGAGGGTGAACTACAGCTGCAGTTGGATTGTGCACAGACAGAGGTGGAGTTTCTACGCAGACGTTTGCGTCAGACAGAGGAGAGATTTGAGGCTGAGAAAGGAGCACGAGAACTTTTGGACACCAAGGTATCTTCTCATGCTCTCATCAGTCTTTACTCAATGTATCATATACAGTAGACTTAGATACACGTTTGCTAATAACATAAATAGCAAGTCTGTGAGCAGAGGAAGTACAGTATGTGCAGATTTCAACTGTCACAATACCATATGTACATGAAACAGTATACTGTATGAGGTAGTTGCAATGAAATAGTTCCCAGAACACCCCATATCTAATCTTTAACTTATTTAGAATAACACAATTGATCACATCAACACATTGGATTCTGACTAGAGAATTAGAAGATAATGTGCACATCTTTCTGTGTACCGCAGTGTGGGCGGCACTTTAACACTGTCATCTTATCCCCATTACCAAAGGTTTTGGAGCTGCAAGCCCAGCTGGAACAATCAAAGCGCTCAGTTGCAGAGCTGAAAAGGCACTGCCGGCACGTGACTTCTGACCTGCAAGATGCTCGTGTGCTCATGGACAGCTTGCAGGCGCGTACTCATGACCTGGATAGGAAGCAGAGGAGGTGTGTTGCTTCACTTCAGGCAAAATGTCACATTAGCATAAAAAGATGACTATTCATATGCATCTAATATGCATATGTCCTCTTTCTTCCACCTGTGCATAGCATTATGGATGGATGTGTGGTATGTACTGTGTGGTATTTGGGTGTACATGTATGAATCTGTTCATGCTGGTGAGTGTGCATTGTTTGTGTGTATGCTTGTTATGTTCAAAAATGTTGTTCACAGGTTTGACAGTGAGCTTACCCAGGCTCTAGAGGAAGCAGATAATGAGAGAGAGCAAAAAGACAAGGCCATCCAGGAGAATACAGCTCTGGGGGCAGAGATCTTTTGTCTACGTCAGTCTCTAAAGGTATGGACCAGGGTCAGACTTCAGACATCTGTGAAAAATGAGTACTTTGATGAGTAAATGATGTGGCTTAGGATGTCATTTTTGTTGTAAAACAAAACATTAATTCCATGGGAATTTAGAGTGTTCCCGAGAGTATAGATGAACTTTTCCCTATGGTCCCTTACTTCACTGCTCTCATAACAACTCATAATAACAGTCAATTGCTGCCCATATTGTAAATCCTAGGCTGGTCATGACACACATATCTTTAATTCTTTTTTTATATTATCTGTAGGCAATGGGTAGAGATTCTGTAAAATGGGTTTCCATCTGTCTTCCCATCCATCATTTACATTTAGGCATTTGGCAGATGCTGTCATCCAGAGCGACTTACAAAAGTGCTTTGAAGTTTCCGTCATTGGATAGATACCTACAGTACACCGATTACTTGGTTACTAACTATATGTACCATCAGTTAAACAATGTTAGGAAGGTTTTTTTTGTTGTTTTTTTTGTTTTTACCCAAATACCTAAGAAACAGACAGTTCTTTAGTCATCTCTTAAAATTGCCAGAGACTTGGCTGTATAGATATCTAGTGGAAGTTCATTCCACCATGTCCTCCTTGATGCCTGAGAGATGGTGGGACCAGTCGAGCAGTGCTGGAGGATCAGAAGGAACGTGATGCAGTGCGGGGTGTGATTAAAGCTGAGAGGTAAGTGGGTGCTGGGCTGTCTTTAGCTTCGTAGGCGGAATCAATGTTTTGAATTTGATGCGGGCAGCTACATGAAGGCAGAGGAGCGAGGGGAGAAGTGGGGTGGTGGGAGAGAATTTATCCGTATAAAATTGTTAGCTTCATATTTCAATTAGTGGTTTAATGTTTGTGGGATTTAGACGGAATTATCAGAAACCAGTACAATTAATTATTTGGAATTCATCAATAAAGGGTTGTGGTAACAGCAATATCAAATGTCTAAAATAGTTTTTTTTTACTAGTTTATTGTCATAGAGTTATGTCTCTTATACTGTACATTTATGAAATACAACAAAAACTTCCTGCCTATGATTCTCGTTATCTGTCTACCCACATATCCATTTATCTATCTTCCTGCCAGCTATGAGATTATTGATGGCACCATATTTGTGGAACGAGAAAGTAAATGTTTATAGGATTTACATAATATAGAATTTTCACTCTAACCAGCAGACTATAATTTGGAACTGATCCAATCAGAGGCATGTCTGAAATGGTTTTCTACAGTAGATTTTTTTCTGTGTCACCTACATTTAAGGGTATTTCAGGAATACAAATCAGTGGCTTTGGAGGCATCCTCACTGACATTGTTGATTGTTCTACTTGTTGGGTATACTGTAATTCCAGCCACCATTTTGTTTAGGTTAACAAGTGAGCCCGAAAGGAATTCTCTTTGTTCTCAAGGTGGATTGTGTGGTGGTCAATCTGATACCATGAATTTAATAATGATGCATATTTAATTTAGCTGCAAATACATTTCAGTTGCATTAGTTGAAAAAGAAAACATTTCCATGCTTAGGAGTTAAAGAGTTTTGTAAGAATATTGTAAGTTCATGTTGGTTTTTAAGGAAAAGTTTTAAAATTTCACTGACATACAGTACTGTATCTAGAAAGGTTATACTTAATTGTGGGCCATGTGATGAACCATGCATGTTCTAGGGCTGGGTGAGATGATTAGGAGGAAGAATTGAACAGTTGAAATGTGCAGGTAGTGATTTCCAAAAATGTCATCAATGTGCATAAGGAATAAAGTACATTATTCCAGTGAATTATTTAAACCAATCGGCACAAAAAATGCAACAGAGAGATGTAGTTAGGAAAGTTACATTTTAATGGCCAAAATAGTGCCTCTTACAGTAGTAACAGCTATTGTTAAAGGTGGCAGTGGCAGGCAGACGGAGTAGCTCAAGAGTTTGACTATTGATTGGAATGAGCACAAAGTTTTGAGTTTTTAGTACTTTCCAGAAATTAAAAAAATAATTAATAAAAAATTGGTGGTTACTTTTATTCCGCATCACTTAAAAAGTAGATCCTGATCAGGATGTCAGTTTTACCATCCTATGAATAAAGCTGCAAACAATTCCTCTCAATGTTTGTGCTATCCTGTTACTACAAAAGCAATGAAGTGAGAAGAGGGGAAAAGCTCATCTGCACTCCTGTATTACAACATCAATTTGAAGATATTGGATTTTTTTTTCTTATTTTGTTTTAAATTGCATTTTTAGGTATCTTTTGAGTCATTAAAAAAAAATGCCTAACTGCCACAGATGGGGATGACGTTATATAATGGTAATTGTTCTGTTATGTGTGCATGAGTAGGAGAGTCAGTTGGAGGTAGAACACTTGCAGCATCAAAAACAAGAGCTGTGTGCTCAGATCCGAGACCTGACTGTGCCCCTGAACCTTGGCTCTGACTCTGTGCCTGAGCTGAAGAAACAACTACGTGAGCTTGAAAGCAGAGATAAGGAGCGTGCTCAGGAGCTTGCCAATATGACCGCCAAAATACATCAGCAAGAACAGGTTGCATTGCTTCTCCACAGCAGAAATACACACCCACTTATGCACACTTTCTCCCTCTCCCGCTCTCTCTCTCTCTTTCTCATTTTCCTTGAAAGTGAATTTTTTTAATCCACCCACAAAAAAATAAATAAATTAGCTGCTCATGTTAATCTGACACTCTGAATTTAATGTCTCAGCATCCTACAGTGCAAATCTGATTATAAATCCAGAATTGTCGAGTTTTATGCTGTGCTCTGACACTTAATGATATTGCTAAAGTAACAAGATGGTCAAATGCGTGCAGTCTTCATGATTATGTCTGTGGCACATTTGTAGAGGATGACTTGCTTTCTGTAACCCCCTTAAGATACATCTGCGCTTCGAAATGGAGATGGAAAGAATGAAGCAGATTCATCAGAAAGAGCTGGAGGATAAGGACGAGGAGCTAGAGGATGTGCAGAAGTCTTCACAGAGACGGGTGGGCACTGATCGAGGAGGGAATGGAAGGAAGAAAACCCAGGGGGAGAAATTTAATTGTGTGTGTGTGTGTGTGTGTGTTCAGCTCAGGCAGTTAGAGATGCAGTTGGAACAAGAGTACGAGGAAAAGCAGATGTTGGTGCATGAGAAACATGACTTGGAAGGACTGATCGCAACTCTGTGTGAACAGGTAATGCACAAGAGAGAGAGTGCAAAATAATGCAAGAACATTATCCCCTGTCATTTAATCAGACTGCATTTTGTCCTTACCATTCAGTCCAGGATATACTGTACAACAAATGTTAGCCATGAACTCTTGCATGTGGGGGAAACAAGAGTTCAAATATTTTAATTATAGACTCATACTTCTTGTCCCTGCATTTATTTTGAGCATGCTTATCAGTAGTAACATGTTTTAAAATGGAATATACTGCAGAACATTTAACGAGACTAATTTTGTCATGCTGTACGCTGTTTTTTTTATCCATTACATTGCATACTGTACAAATATACTAGGCAGCATTTTCCCCTCTTTATTTTCTTTTTTCATCCATTTGTCTTACTCATCCCAGGTGGGCCACAGAGATTTTGATGTAGAGAAAAGACTCCGGCGAGACCTGAAGCGTACACACGCTCTGCTCAGTGATGCCCAGCTCTTACTTTCAGCCATGGAGCAAAACGGCCAGTGCCAGGCCCCAGGAACCATGGAGCAGTTAGACAGACTGCATTGTCAGGTAGGTGCTTATGTAACTACATTTATGCCCACTGCAGTAAGTCCTAAAGTGTAGGAGTATTTTTTTTAGGTGTAGTTAAAAAAGAAAAAAACATATGAGAAGATGATGGTTTACATCTGAGATTTAAAGGAGACCACAAGTTCCAAGTAATATGCATCTTTAAAAAGTCTACTATACAGTGGAACCTTGGATTGCAAGTAGCTTGGTCTGCAAGTGTTCTGCAAGACGAGGAAACATCAGTAAACGTGTAAGTTCTTGGGTGGAAACCGGAGTACCCGTAGGATGAACCTACTCAATAAGACTTGCAACACAGGATTGGGGAAGCGTTTGCATAAAACTTATGAAACATGTTTTTTTGTGGAATATATTAATTGCGCACATATGAACCAACCTTCCTCTTCCACAACAGTGTAACACTGTCTGTAGGTGCCACCTGGTAAACCTGCAACAAGTAATGGGAGAAAATATTAGGTAACCATCACCAATATACAACTTGAACCAATTCTGTTCCCGGAGGCCTTTTAACAGAAAATATCACAGATGCTCTACACAAGCAACAGTCTTGCAAGTTTTCTTTTTTTTCTGCTCAATAGATTTCCTCTATTTGTCTCATTAATTGTTTTCAGATGATCATGCAAAGTGTAGTTTCAATCATTTAAAGTTTATGCAACACCTATGGCATAGGTGTGAAAAGTAACTTCCCCCTAAACGTAACCTTCAGCAGCAACAACAGCAACTAGAGACAAATAACTGGAAAGTAGTCTTTCATATCCATGTGCAGATTTTTTGTCTCTTTTTTTTTTTTTTTTTTTTGCAGAATTATTTAAACTGAACCACATTGGATTATTTCAGGCATGTACAGTACTGCCCTTTAATATGGTCCTTCACTAGCATTTCAGTAAGGCTCAAGTCATGACAAGAACCAGAAAACTAGAAAGTATGTCTGAAGTTTTCCAAGATTCACGTCATAAATGTTACATAAATATCTCTTAAATCAATTTTTACTGATGGTGTTGATGGTGTTAAATTGTGTTGATGTTCCCGTTTCATTTCCCTCAAAGGTTTCAAGTCAGCTGCACTTCGGTATAATACAGTATGTAATAATAATAAGAATAACAACATATTTTTTGATATGTTGTTATTATTATTATTATTATTATTATTATTATTATTATTATTATTATTATTATATGATATTTTTTTCCTCAACAAAAATATAAATAGAAAATGAGAAAATACAGATATAAGTAATGAGTCATTTAATGGGTTCTTGCTACTCAGCTGATTTTGAACCCCTGGTAATATGGAGTGTGTGCATGTGTATTTTTGTGTGTACCAGCTGGAGGAGAGTGAGGCACGGCATTTAGAGGCTGAGAGCGTGGGGAAAACACTTGCCATGGAGCTGGAGAATGCTCAGCTGGAGCTGGAGACCATCTGCAAACAGAAGAGCCTGGTGAGACAATTTTTCATTTATTACAGACAAAGAAAGTATATAAAATACCTTTTTATCATCAGTTTTTCTTGTTTGTCAGGTGGATGAACAGTTGACTCAGCTACAGTATGAGAAGGCTGAATTACTGAAGAGGCTTGAGGAAGACCAGGATGATATCAACGAGCTCATGAAGAAGCACAAAGCCCTTATAGCTCAGGTGTGTCTGTGTGTGTGTCTGTGTGTGTGTCTGTGTGTGTGTCTGTGTGTGTGTCTGTGTGTGTACAATTGACTGACAGTTGGTTCATAACTCTTGGACCATTGACAAGGTTTTTTTTTTTTTGGGGGGGGGGGGGGCATTTTGCCCATGTACATCACCATACATAAATAAGAATATACTGTAGGAATAGTATTGCTAAAATATTTCTTAAAATTTTGTTTGGAGAGATACATTGATCTATGTGATCATTCTGCAATCATACACTATAGTTGTCTTCCTTGGTCTTCCAGGCCTTTTGCTGTTGCTGAGTTTGCCAGTTAATTCCTTCTTTTTAAGAATGTTCCAAACTGTTGTTTTTTGCTCTTGCTATGATAGGTTTGTTTATTTTAGCCTAATGATAGCCTCCTTCATTTGTATAGGCACCTCTTTGGACCTCATGTTGTGAGTTCCAGTGCACAGCTAACAATAAAATAAAATAGAAGTAAAAAGTAGTCATCCAAAATATTACTCAAGTAAGAGTACAAAAGTATTTGGTGAAAAGGCCACGCAAGTAACTGTTTGATTGCAGTGGCATTTATTTTAGAAATTATGTAAGCAGCCAGACAAAATGATAAAATAATGTACAAATTCTGGCATTTACAAATAATAAAATAAATGAAATAAATAAAATTAATTAGTAAAAAGAGATATCTTTACAAAATAACAAATTAAGGAACAAGAAACACAAAACTTGTTCACAACATAAAGCTTTTGAAACAAATACTTACTGTAAGTAACATATGTATGTTTGAACAGTGTACACTATTTCCAGTGTAAGATATACCCTATATTTAGTTGCTCTCCAAATGGCTCAGCAGATAGAAAATAACTTCACCATAAACCTCTAGCTTATTTGCTAATTATATATGCTAACATTGCAACATTCAACGAAACAGCTAAACTTCCTGCGACATGTTTCCTCAGGATACAAGTCGAGTTTTTATCTGTTGAAGTGTCTGTCTGTTTCTAGCAGCCAGAGAAGACACCGCAGTATGAAGCTGTTCTTTTGCACTGTATGTAAGCAAAAAATGCTTTGTACTGTATATGGGGCCAGTTCATCCTCTTCTGTTGCAGCATTGGAGACCGATGTCTCTGCTAATTTTGTTTTTCGTTTCGTCTACCGCGGCTGAAGATTTTTTTTTCCCGCTATGCCGCAAGTTTGAGTGTGGTTATGTGGCTACATGGGGTTATTGTTACTGCGGCTGATTGGCCAAATGGAGTTATGTGATTATTCTCGCTGCATTTGGCTGCATTTCTCTTTCAAAAAATAAAGAATATCTAATGCGTAGAATAAATGGTTAGAAAAGTAACGAGTCGAGTGTAGCCGAATGTAATGGAGAAAGAGTAGTGTTTCTTCTTCACAAATCTACTCAAGTAAAAGTATTAAAAGTATTAAAACTACTCACTCACTCACTCATCATCTATACCGCTTAATCCTGTATTCAGGGTCACGTGAGCCTGGAGCCTATCCCAGGAGACTGGCAGGGTACACCCTGGACAGGGTGCCAATCCATCGCAGGATTAAAACTACTCATGGAAGTGATTTTTTTTTTTTAAGTTACTCAAGTAAATGTAATGGAATAAATGTAACTCGTTACCCACCTCTGTTGATTAGTCATGGAGTAATGAGGGAAATCACCATGGCTGGCCATGCAACTGCTTGTCAGCCATTTGGTCCTTTATTTATGATCCACCAAAAATTCTAATTCCTGAACGGTTAATTCCGCACATTTGTCAAACCCCTTGAATTATGGGTGAAAGTTTTGACTTCGCTCTTACGTGAATGTTTCTTTTAAAATTCAGATGGTTCTTTTTAAAGGCCAAAAAGAAAATCTGTAGTTTATTTGGATGTGTTGGCATTAAAACTTGTAAGTCACAAGACAAATCCAACAACTTGCTTTGTGTTTGTATCTATAGTCTTCTAGTGACATCACTCAGATACGGGAGCTACAGGCAGAGCTGGAAGAAGTGAAAAAAGAGAGACAGAGTCTACAGGAGCAGGTTAGACTGGACATGGAAGCCTAAAAGTAATAAATATAAACACATGAAGTTAAGACATCATTACAATTAGTTAATATTTGTGAGAGGATTGACAAATCCTGGTGGAAGTGTAGTAGATTCTGGTATTTAGTGATACTCCACCCCTCCAAAAATGTCTCATTTGTTCCACCTCATTTCTTTTCATTTCGGTTCTTCATCCCTCAGTTGCAGACAAGTGCCGCGCACTTGCAGTTCCTGGAGTCTTCCACGGTGGCCCGGAGTATTGTGAGCAAGCAGGAGGCACGTGTCTGTGATCTGGAGAACAAGCTGGAGTTCCAGAGGGGCCAGGTCAAGAGATTTGAGGTCAGCAAAGAAAAAAGACCCCTTCTACTTTTCATCAGTTAGATAGATTGGGGACCATGAGTGACACAGTATTTAAAAATAACTCTTTAAAAGGTTAAAGAGTTTTGTAGTTTGCTTCACTGCATGAGATCTTTGTAAATCACTCTGAAAATAGCTTAAATTACATGTCCTAGTTATGAGTCTAAGAGTGCAGTGCTTATCAGTTACAGTACATTTTGTTTGCTTCTCTATTCGGAAGACTTGAATAAAGAAAATAAAATCAAATAATTATTACTGCTGATCTGATTGGATGTACAGGTTCTTGTTCTACGTCTGAGGGACAGTGTGTTGAGGATGGGTGAGGAGCTAGAGCAGTCTGCTCAGGCTGAGGCAAGAGAGAAAGAAAACTCACATTACTACCAGCAGAGACTGGCAGACATGAAGCTAGAGATGGAGGATCTAATACTCAGAGAGCAGGAGAGTAGCCGTCGGCGCATTGACTTGGTAAAGACACACGCACGCACGCAAACTGTTAACCTACCCATCTCAAACCCTTAGTTGCATTGTATCTTTAGCTGGCAGATATGCAGGAACATCAAAGCCAATATTGACACATCATTGAAACATCAAAGCCAATATTTACATTTTTGCTATAAATAATTTGCTATAATGACATTTGGAGTTGAATGTGATGCTAAATTAATAATTATTGATATTTACATCTAAGTATTAACTTGAAACATAACACCCTAAAAACCCATTTTTCAGGTGATATTGAAATACTGTATGTGACGGACAAAATGTTGGGGAAAAAAATTACGTGAGACTGACAGTTATTTCTTAATTAAAAAAACAAAAACAAATAATAGCACAAAGGTTTACTCTTGTTTTAAGCCCTGGCCTTTACATTCGAAAATAGCATTTGTTGTCAAAAAGGATAAACCCACATGAAGACCAGAGTGCTGTTCATGGAAGAAGTCAAGTCAAGTCAAGTCAATTTTATTTATATAGCGCTTTTAACAATTGACATTGTCGCAAAGCAGCTTTACACAATAAAAAGAAGTAAGTTTGTATGCAATGTGTATGAATCAAAATGATAAGATTGTCCCTGATGAGCAAGCCGAGGGCGACGGTGGCAAGGAAAAACTCCGAGATGGTAATAGGAAGAAACCTTGAGAGGAACTAGACTCAACAGGGAACCCATCCTCATCTGGGTGATAACGGATAGCAGGAATTGATCAGCATAATAATGTGTACTGGAAGTTCAGTGTAACAGGAGATGTGTTAAAATTAAAATGAGTTCAGTTTGTTCCTGAAGGCTCAGGTAGACTGTAGGAGATTCCAATCCTGAGCTATCGAACAACTGAAGTCACAGGTCCCCAGAGCATCAATCGATGATAGGCCAGTGTTAATGGAAACCATCCCCAGCCACCACACGAATCCAGGCAGACCACACGGGGCATCCATGCGACGAGATCTCCAACCAGAAGCAGGACTCCAGGACGGGTTAGACGGGTCCAGAGGGCAGAGGGGTCTGGATCACTGGCAACTCAGGAGCGAACATGTATAGCTCGACAGAGAGAGGGAAAGGAGAGAGGGAGAGAGAGAGAGGAGAGAGCAGAAAAGGAGAGAACAGAAAATAAGGAGAGATGGCAGTTAGGTATGGTCACAGTCAACATGTATAAGGTGAATGTATTCAGTGCAAAGTGCAAGCAGAGACTCCGGCAGGACTAACTATAACAGCATAACTAAAAGGGAGAGCCAGAAGGAAACACAAACATGAGGGCTCCCTGTGATGAAAAAGCAACCAATCACCTCACCGTCAACAAACCTGAGTGAACAATGAGAGTGGGGAGGACAGCATCTAAACATTCCAGTTCACCAGAATACTCTACGTCCATGAGTCCCCCAGATCTGCTCCTTTACCTAAGGTTAATCTATTTACAAAAATGCTTGGCTAAATAAATAGGTTTTTAGCCTAGACTTAAACACTGAGACTGTGTCTGAGTCCCGAACATTAATAGGAAGACTATTCCATAACTTTGGGGCTTTGTAAGAAAAAGCTCTGCCCCCTGCTGTAGTTTTAATAATATGTGGTTCTGACAGGCAGCCTGCATTCTTTGATCGAAGTAGGCGTGGCGGATCGTAAGACACTAACAGTTCACTCAAATACTGTGGCGCGAGACCATTTAGTGCTTTAAATGTCAGAAGTAGTATCTTAAAATCGATGCGAAATTTCACAGGGAGCCAATGCAGTGTAGATAAGATAGGGGTGATGTGCTCGTATCTTCTGGTTCTAGTGAGGATTCTCGCTGCTGCATTCTGTACTAACTGAAGCTTGTTTATACACCTAGTTGAACAACCAGACAGTAAGGCGTTACAATAGTCCAACCTAGAGGTGATAAAAGCATGAACTAGTTTTTCTGCATCATTTAGTGACAATATGTTTCTTATCTTGGCAATATTTCTAAGGTGAAAGAAAGCTATCCTGGTGATATTATCTACATGAGCTTCAAACGAAAGGCTGGAATCTATAATCACACCGAGGTCTTTTACTGTTGCACTTGATGGAACAGAAAGGCCATCTAAAGTTACAGTGTGATCAGAAAGCTTACTTCTAGCTACTTGTGGTCCTATGACCAGAACTTCTGTCTTATCAGGATTAAGCAGAAGAAAATTAATTAACATCCAATCTCGTATGTCCTGCACACACTGCTCGATTTTAGCAAACTGGTTTTTCTCATCTGGTTTTGCTGAGACATATAATTGTGTGTCATCAGCATAACAATGAAAACTAATACCATGTTTACGAATTATGTTGCCCAGAGGAAGCATGTAAAGGGAAAAAAGCAGTGGGCCTAAAACTGAACCCTGTGGAACACCAAACTCCACTTGAGAACATGAGGAATGGTCACCATCTAAATCTACAAACTGATAACGATCAGTCAAATAGGATCTGAGCCACAAGAGGGCAGTTCCCTTAATTCCTACTCCCTTTTCTAATATGTGAAGGAGAATACTATGATCAATGGTGTCAAAAGCTGCACTGAGGTCCAGTAACACAAGTATAGTGACGCAACCCTGATCAGAGGCCCATAGGAGGTCGTTTACTACTTTAACAAGTGCTGTCTCTGTGCTGTGATGAGGTCTAAATCCTGACTGATACAGTTAATTTATGCTATTTCTGTGTAGCTGTGAACATAGCTGCTGTGATACTACCTTTTCCAAAATCTTGGAGATAAAGGGAAGGTTTGATATCGGCCTGTAATTAGAAAGCTGACTGGGGTCAAGGTCAGGTTTCTTGATTATCGGTTTAATAACGTTAATAACGGCTAATTTAAAGGATTTGGGGACATACCCACTACAGAGTGAACAGTTAATTACTTTCAACAAGGGTTCTATTATTGCTGGTACTATCTGTTTGAGAAAATGTGTCGGTATAGGATCTAATATACAGGTTGACGATTTCGAAGAAGAGATGAGTGAAATTAGTTCCCTCGCTTCAAGGGGAGTAAAGTATTCTAAGTTCTGATGTGATGTGGTTAGTTCATCTGAATTATTTAAATTGTCTGGTTTCAAAGCCTGAATTTTTTGCCTAATATTTATGATTTTGTTATTGAAAAAGTTCATGAAATCCTCACTACTGCATGATGTTGTTGTGGAGATTTCTGCAGTGGTCTTGAACAATAAGCCATTTTAAAGTTGAGAAAAGGAAATCTCTCATCAACAACAGTATCCACAGGGCAGAGGTAAAGGTACAGTAGGAAGAAGACCAGAAGTTCAGATTGGTATTTGAAATACAGTACAAACATTTTTGAACCATGATTAACCTTAACCAAAGTAATGAAAGTGACAAATTGTAAATAAAGAAGGACCTGCTCTTGATCTAAAACATATAAGCTAATCAGTCTAACCGAGTGGAGGGAATTCCATGGCTTGGGCTTGTATGACTGCTTCTGGAATTAACTTAGTAATTTTTATAATAAATTGAAAATTAAAAACTAAAACTAAATTGATCATTTAAGGGTGAAAAGTGGAAGGGTTTTTGTTGTTGTCAAATGTAACAACACATACTGTACATCAATCAAAATAAACAGTAAAGGCCATTTAAAAACAAACTTAAAAAATACAAAATACAATATAGGAAATATTGATGACAAAATGCCATTTAGATAAATATTATGCCTTCCATGAATGACCTTCACCTTATAAAATGTCAGTTGATTCAACATGTCAAAATTTGCATTTTTAAAAAAAATATTCCACATTGCCATTTAATAATTGTCAGTCATTACCTTCAATTATTATCTTATAGCTTCATAAGGATCATGAAATACAAGGTGATGCATCATGTCACTTCTGTTACAAACCATCTAATAAATTGGAAGATTCTATAAGAGAGTCAATTTTAGTGGAGGCGTTTAAAACCCCACTAAAACGTGACGCCACTGCAGCACTTACAGCACCACCCACAGCACTGTTCTGAGAATCATAGACTTACTGATGTTTATACAAAGGGAGTTACATATGAAAAAGGCAATCATTTTTAAAACATCTTTCACTGTAGTCCTGAGGTGAGGCCTGCTCTTTAGAAGTAGTAATTATATATGAAACAGTGTATCTACAGGACAATAACTTTCAGTTTTTGGCTGTATTATTCCAAATACTGTGTTATGCATAACTATATGACTTTGTTGGAACATCTCCAGGTCACTCTGGAAATATTAACAAAAACACCTCTTACTTCTAACAGAAAATGTTCACTCCCCTCAGTGTGGTTCATGTAACATACAGCAATATAATTATTATGACAGAGTTCTGTGTTAAAAGTCATACAGTAATTTAACAGCCATTTTATCAAAACAATGCTGGAAAGACAAACACCTTTAAAGTGAACATATTTTAACTTATTCTGCAGTCCAGGATGTTCAGTTATTCCATCACTTATGTGTTCAAATACTGACCTTCACTTTGAACTATGAGAGACAGGTGGTTTTAAGACAAATTTTGGCATCTTCTTCTGCCCTTTGTTAGAATTCCCCTCTCTATAGTGCCTGGTGGATGGAATATTATTATGGCTAGGGTGATGTGAAATCACGAATGGGAAAAATGCACGTTTTCATAAATGATCATGAGGTTGGAGGCATTTTAACGATAGAGCAGATGGCTGCATTTAATAGAATTTGACCTCTATGTAAAGGCTAGGAGACGATTTGACAATTAGGAAAAATTTAGCTGCATGTTTGCTGATGTCTACTGCATTCACAATCAGTGGGACTGAACTGCAATGTTTTTTTGTAGTGCAAGTGTACATAATCATGTATTTGCAACCACACATTTTGGTGTTGTCCAGGTTATTATAGTAGGAAAGGGAGGGGCCCTCTGGTGGAGGTGTAGTTGTCATGGAGATGAGAGGGTTGGAAAGAGACTTCTTGTATCAATAACCTTGAGGAGACAATATGAATTAATCATAGACATATAATAACATCTGGTCAGGAGCCTGGAGTTCAGAGCCAGAGAATAAACCAAGAATAAAAAAAAAAAAATAAATAAAAAAAACAAGCAACCAAACATACAAAATTCCTTTCTAATTGTGTAAATAATTTGTAAATTGTAAATAAAGCTTAATTCTAAGAACCAGTAAAAGCTATTTTAGGTTAAACTGAGGTAAGTTGAGGTAAATTGGCCTTATCTTTACACAGAATAGAAAAGTAAGTATGAGATAAAGGAAATTAATTCATCTTCACAGGAAATGCAAGTGGAAGAGCTTAGTGCAGTGCGTCAGACTCTTCAGGCCGATTTGGAGACATCAATCCGACGTATCGCTGATCTACAGGCTGCCCTGGAGGAGGTGGACTCAAGTGATGAAAGTGACACAGAAAGGTCTGACCTTCCTAGATTAGTGCAGTAACTGTGATGAAAAAAGAATTAATATCAACTACTGTTTAACTGATTACTTCCTTTGTTCAGCTAAACAAGCTTGAAGTTTATCTTATGAACTTTGTCATGCATTCCCACTCTTCACTCTTACAAGGCCTGCCACTTCTGAAACTCCCTCTCTCTCTTTTCACAGTGTACTGACTGCTGTGGAGTCTGCCTCAAGAAAGAGAGAAATGTATGCACTGCCCTTGTCCCTCCTGTCCACTCCCCTGTCCTGTTTTGTGTGTGGGTCTGATGGAATGAATTTAGGTTTTGGGAAAGCAGGTCTTGTTGTGCAGCATGGATTAATTTGATCTAAACGCCTGCTAGTGCTTGGCTGAGTCTGTGCTTTATCTTTGAGCAGCATACAGCAGCATTTGCTCTACAAATAACTTATTTTTTCTTTACAGTGCTCTTTGGAGCAAAACAGTATAAATATGTTCACCCCAGTTTCTCAAAAGCTTACAATTACAGTATTAACGTATATATATATATATATTCTGAACAAAAATATAAACATAACACTTTTGTTTTTACTCCCTTTTTTTATGAGGTGAACTCAAAGATCTGAAACATTTTCTACATACACAAAATAACCATATCTCTCACATATTGTTCACAAATCTGTCAAAATCTGTGATAGTGAGCACTTCTCCTTTACCGGGATAATCCATCCCACCTCACAGGTGTGCCATATCAAGATGCTGATAAGACAGCATGATTATTGCACAGGTGTGCCTTAGCCTGGCCACAATAAAAGGCCACTTTGAAATGTTCAGTTGTATCACACAGCCCAATGCCAAAGATGTCACAAGTTTTGAGGGACCATGCAATTGGCATGCTGACAGCAGGAATGTCCACCAGAGCTGTTGCTCGTGAATTGAATGTTAATTTCTCTACCATAAGCCGTCTCCAAAGGCGTTTCAGAGAACTTGGCAGTACATCCAACCAGTCTCACAACCGCAGACCACGTGTAACCACACTCAATGAGAAGATGTGTTGCAATGCATGAGGCAAATGGTGGTCACACCAGATACTGACTGGTTTTCTGAGTCCCCAGACCCCCCAATAAAACAAAACTGCATGTTTCAGAGTGGCCTTTTATTGTGGCCAGTCTAAGGCACACCTGTGAGGTGGGATGGATTATCTTGGCATATATATATATATTTACATTTAACATCATGTTTTATGTGAGCACAACACTATTAAAGCTGCTCTCAAAGAGACTTTCAATAATAACAGTGCTCCAGGGACAAGGAGTCTCTTTTACCGAGTCTGTTTCTCATTAATAGAAATGTATAGCTGAGAATCACTGAGAATATCAAAGGCAGTCTCTCAGTCTTGCCATCATGTGCATGCAGGCACACATATAGCCAATGAATGCTCGATATTGCGTTTGTGAATAACCAACTCCTGTGTTTGACAATGAAAAAAGGTGAAGGTTTTACAATAAATTGTGCTGAATAACAATGTCCTTTGGTAGGGACAATGCATCCACTGTGGGCTCAAGCATCAGTACAGAGGACACTGGTAAGGGTATTCGCCATTGGCAGGGGATGTCACGTGGAGGTCACAAAGGTTTTGGAGGTCGGGTCAGTTCATACGCTGGAAGCATCACTGGCCCCGAGTCAGTCACAGACACAATGAGTAACTACAGCTTCAGGTACTTACCACAAAATACTTTTGATCTTAATTCTTAAACACCATCAGGGAAATTGGTGCTTTATTCTTCTTCAGATCTAAATATTTTTTAATGTATTGTTCCCAGGTCACGTTCCCAGGAATTAGAGGATGATCTTGTTGAAAGCTCTAGAATTCTACCTAGAGCATCATCCTCAACTGCGTTATCTGAGCTATTGGAGGGAATACGGAAAAAGCGGACAGGCTGGGACAAAAATTCAGAGGTGGATGAAGGCAGTACAGTATCACTACCCATTTCCCAGCTCACAGCAGCCTCCAGTCTGCGTCGCCGAGCCCTCAACCTTGCCCCGGTCACAAATGAGGAACTAGAGGAAGCAGTGCGTCCAGGTATCCTGAAAGGTTCTAGCTCTGTGCTGCCCCAGTCCTCCAGTTTGCTCTCCACATCTGAATCCATGTCATCCATCTCCTCAGCCATGCCTGCTATGAGCAGGGCAAACCGCTTTAGCTCCTGTGACTCACTCACATCAGCGCTGTCCTCCATGAAAACCTCCAACTTGTCTATCCCAGAAGAATGGGACGTAGAGGCTGGTGCAAAAACCCTACCTCCGCCAGGCACCCATCAACCAGTTCGCCATCGGCTTTTCAAAGGTCCAAGTGCTGAAGGTGGTGGTGAGGCCCTACTTGGGTCAGAGCCACTTGTCTTTCAGAATCGGCATCTTCTAGGAAATCCTGAAACTGATAAACCTAGAGTTGGATGTGATTTCGGGGATACCAACTCTGATATTGTCCCAGCTATCCGTAGATCACAATCTATAAGCAGTTTAGCAAGTACCAGCTCCAGAGGGGGTCAGCGGCGCCCTTTAAGTGTGCATTTTGGAGAGCTGCCACCTTCAAGGGCATTGTGCAAGGACTCAGATTGTGAGACTTCTGATTCTGAATGCTCTCAGGACCAGACTGGACCACTAGAAAAGAGGCTGGAGGCCGAAGGAAGTGAAGGCGATGTACAATCAGTGATGAAAAAGTATCTGAGGAAAGCTGAGGTTGATTGAACATAATTGGTTGAGGACTTTGTCATGGTGGACAGTTTATTACAAATGCAAGGAGGCCATCTGGGGGGGGGGGGGGGGGGATGGAAGTAGTTTAAGCCCTACCTTTGTCAATTTTCATAACTAGAATGTCAGTTGCTCAAATGGTCTTTTACAAAAGCACATGTGCATGCTACAATATACACATGAATAAAGGATTTGAATGAAACATTGTGCTTTTATTTAAATTAATTTGTAATTGTTTTACCAAGTCAAGTATGAATCTAACTGGCTGATACTGGTAAAGATGTTTTCTCCATCCTTAAGCCTCGCAGTCCCTTGCACTTACCCACTTCTAAAAAGCACACAGTGAGTTGCATTAACAAGACTCCACCAGTAATTGATACATCTGGGCTAGTCTAAAACATTTTGCATACAATTTTATTGTAGCATGTGGTTCATGCATTAATTTGAGCAAGTGTAAAGCAAAAGCCAGAAATGGTCAATATTCCAAGTCTGATGACAATGTATTTATTTGCACCATACAGTAATCTGAAGCAGGTTTAATTTTTTATCGAATACGTCAACCAACAGTCCATCAAATTTAATACTGTTCCTTCATGTCCAACATTTCTGCAATTTTATTACTAAAAACCAGAATACAGTTGCAATACAAGACAAAGCATTTTGAAATCTATACCTGAAAGGGCCTTTTTACAACTGCAGTATAATTAAACGGTGCAACAGAATACTTTACTTTGAATTAAAGTCACATGACTGGCATCATTTAATCCTTTTCACTCTTCACTCTTGCTTGGTCAAACCTTTGCAGCCAATGGCTTTCTACCCCTTCCTTTTCCCTGGGGAGGAAGAAAAAAAAATTACTGTGAGCAGCCTAAATTTTAGAAGCCTAAAAGAAAAGAAAAAAAATGTCTACCTTCTTAGGAGGATTGTTTTCACCTTCTTCTTCTCTATATTTTAGACAAATTTAATGATCAGTGGGAAATAGACATGTTAAATATCTATTGAGAGGAAGAACTAACAAAAAAAAAAAAGCACTTACTCCTCGTCTTCTTTTTCTGGCTTCTTTCTCTTGAAAAAGAATACAGTTGTCAGAATACTAAAGCATCTAGATTACATGGAAATAAGGTAATCTAAAGTTTGGTCTTACTTTGCCAACAGTGTTTTTTGTGACTTTCTTTACAGGGGACTCCTCAATATCTTCCTCCTCTTCCTCCACCTCCTCTTCCATCTCATCTTCCATTTCTTCATCTGAAAAGTCTTCCACTTTATAAAAAAAAATAAAAAATTGTTGCTTCTGTTCAGCTAAAAAAAAAAATGTAATAAAAACTAAACTGTATACGCAATACACTCACAAGCTACGTGTTCTGCACCAACAAATACTGGGCCTGAGCCATGCTTCAGCCGAAATGTCACAGGAGGATGCAAGTCTAAGCCAGACAAGTTGACCTGAGCAACATTGAGGAACATCAACTCAAAGGCTTCAAAACAAAGGGTGGGGGAGAGATGGGAACAAGAAAGATTTCACTTACTGTTGGCATTGATTTGGCATGTAGAGTTGCAATTGGCACACCTTTGGCATCATCACCCTCTCCAGAAATCAATTCAACAATGTTAAATTCATCTTTGGCAGTGTGGCCCAAGCACATCTGAAAGATCAAAAATAATAAATAAGATACTTCTCATTTGACTGATACACGAGACTCTAGACCATGTTATAGATCAAGCTTACGGTTCTTAATGCAAGCTGGTGCTGATGATTTGTGTCATCAGTCTTGAAAGATTCTTGCTTGTTTGATTCATTTAGTTCACAGCCTAAATTAGAAGTAAGAAAATCAA
Source organism: Clarias fuscus (assembly GCA_030347435.1). NCBI lineage: Eukaryota > Metazoa > Chordata > Actinopteri > Siluriformes > Clariidae > Clarias > Clarias fuscus. The sequence continues at coordinate 9,978,502 of CM059223.1, read as the reverse complement.
ATTAAAATAACCTGCCAAATATAGAGGGATAAGTAGAAGCACAATTTATAGTGATCCATTTAACTTAAACCACCTACCCCATAATGTAGACAAAGGCTTTTCTGATTTACTCATCTTCTGATAGAGCTGAAACTAACTGACCTGGAAATGTCAAGAGTAACGTCAAGACCCTTTAAAACATGGAATTTTGATTGAGCCTTTAAAATGGAGTTTGCTTGCTTACAAGAAAAAAACTTGACCTTTCAAACACTCAGAAGACAAATGAAGAAAAGAGAACCAGGCATACCGGATGTTTTTAAGTGGGTTGTTAATGTATAGCAGGTGACGCCATTTAAGGTATAATTGTCTCAGTGACACCAGCAGCTATTTTAAAAGGGCATGCCCAAAACCTGTGGCGTATTCCACAAGCTTGTTTTTTTTTTTTTAACAAACATAACTAATTTCCATTCATTTTGCAATCCCTAATGGAAGGTCATCTTAAAGCTCTTATTCACATTTTTTTAAATTCTACAATAAAGTGTATTGGATAAAATACTATGCATTTTTATTAAGAACACCTTTACATATATGCAGGTATCCAGTTAGTCATGTGGCAGCAGCACAAAGCATAACATCTTGCAGATTAAGATCTTAAATTAACGTTTAATCGACATAAGAGTAGAGAAGAACTGTGATCTTTGTGACTTTAACCATGGCATTTGCTTTATGCAAGGTGGGACAGTTTGAGTATTTCAAATGCTGCTGATCAGAGAATTTCACACAAGTTTGAACACAGTTTAATCAGAAAGGTAACAAGGTTGTGATAAAAAGCAATGATAAGGATATTTTAATGATAATGAGTAATGGTTTACTCTTAAAAAGTTAGTGACGTGCTGTGACCTTGTTGTTCCTCGGTTTAAATGACTATTTCCTTCACAAAGCACAATTAATGCCTGTAACTCAAAATGATGTGTGCCTTCATTTCTCTGTAATATAGAATCTGTAATAGAAATCTTTCAAACCATTTCTCAGTGTAGTGAGTTGAAATTAATTAAACAAACTATGATTGATTAAAATGCATTCATAATTACATTGTTGCATTATCTGAATTTAAACTTCATAAGAAATAATACAGTTATATTAGAATAACATATTTTATACTTTTTTATTATTATCTTTTCTTTACATACAGTAGTGCATATGTTTGCCACCAGATAGTCATAAATAAGGCAGTTAGTAGAAATGTATGAATATTCTACACTCCCTGTTCAAAACCTTAACATATTCATTTAAATAAGCAAACCTTAAGAGCCTTTGATTACATAATTGCTGCAGTGATTAACATGCTCTAGCTGGCAACAATACTTTTAACCCTGACTGATGCAGTGAGTAACATCCTACTAAACAATCATGCTGGAAGAAAAAATGTAAAAAAACAAAAGTTAATTATTTACAAATATTATGTAATATATACTTTTATATTATTATATATTGTTTTATAAGTACTTTTTTTTGTCTAACATCCTCCACAATTTCAGGGGTAGCTCTATGGTTCGGAAGAGTCCAGGTTCAAAAACTGCTTGTTGCTACTGTTGGCCTCTTAACTTCTCAGATGTTTCATGAGATAAAAAAATAATAATAATAAAATTTAATTTAAAAAGGTAAATATTCTAGATTCATGAATCAAAAAGGGTTTTACAGTACAGAAATTGAGAATTGTTTTCATTTACTTGCTCGGGACTCCTTTAGCATAAATTACTGCATCAATGTGGCATGGCATGGAATATATCCACCTGTGGAGCAGCTGAGGGATTTTTGAATACCAGGTTGCTTTGATAACAGCCATCAGTTTGTCTGTGATGTTGGGTTGGGTGTTTTCCATCTTGACAATACCCATACAGAATCAGGCCACTGGCCAATAAATCACAGTAATATAATGGTCAGCAAACCAGTTAGTGGTATTTTGTGCACTGTGGGCAAGTGATGCATCATGCTGGAAAGAGAAATTACTGTAGCTACATAACTACACAACAAAGTTTTTTTTTTAGCAAATGGAAGCATGAAGTGGTCTAAAATCTCCGAGTAGATGGCTGTGTTGAGTTTGGACTTGATAAAACACAGGGAACCAACACCAGTAGATGACATGGGGACCCAAATAATTACAGACTGTGCAAACCTCACACTGGACTTCAAGCAACTTAGATTCAGTGCCTCTTCACTCTTTCTCCAGACTATGGGACCTTGATTTCCAAAAGAAATGCAAAATTTACTTTCATCTGAAAAGAGGACTTTGGACCACTGAACTGTCCAGTTCATTTTCTCCTTATCTCAGGTAAGACATTTCTGGGGTTGTCTCTGGTTCAGGAGTGGCTTAGTGGCATATTAATAATGCACCAGTTGTAGCCCATGTCTGGAAGATGTCTATGCAAGGTGGCTCGTCATGCACAGACTCCAACCTCACTCAAGCCCTTGTGAAACTCCCCTGTACAGAGAAAAAAGAAGGGGCCTAAAACACTATCCTGTGGAACCCCAAACCTTACCATAGTATGCACAGAAAAATCACCATTTACAGACAGACAAAGATCAGTCAAACAAACCTGAGCCATGAAAGAGCTATTCCCTTACCTCTACCATTTTTTTAATAATGGAAAATAGTATTATTAAGATAAGGATATACAAAAAGATAAACAAAACAGTTTCATTGTACAGTAATATTTTAAAGAAGATGAAATGTTCTAAATTTAATTCCACATAACTCTATGCTGTGTATCTATGTTTGATTTTATCTTATATTGCTTTAATGGAGCCTTTTCCCATTGAAACCTATTTGTATAAAGTTTCCTGCACTAATTATTTCTTGCTTTAACAATGGAAAATACAGATGTACTAGGAACATACTAGACAAATAGTCCCTTACTTTTTAAATTAGGTCTATCGCTCGACTAGCACAATTTAATTGCCATACAAACACTTACACAGGTTGTGTAGAACTTATATCCCTTTTCCTGATATATACTTTGGAGTAATAATTACATAATATTGTATCTAAAAATTTGTCTTGTGTGGTAGGAATATATTATATAATACTCACTCACTCATTGTCTATACCACTTACCTTAGGGCCTATCCCAGGAGACTGTGGATGGAGTCAGGTGTTTCTTGTTGTCCAAGTGTGTCCAGTTAGATTGCTTGTTTAACAGCTAATAGTTATAAATGTTCGTGCTGAATTTAAAGCTTGTAAAGCATGAATTTTCTGTTGAAAAGGATGAGCCAACCTGAGAGCCAGAGAGCTTTCTATGGAAGAAAACTAAGCCAATTCGAGGCTAAGCAAAGAGAAAATTGATTTGAGCCATTGTAAAAGCATTGGACATAGTCAATACAACAATTTGAAATCTCCTGAAAAAAGGACATCACTGGTCTACTGACTATACATTATTGAAGATAACAGAATTTGGTAACTGGAAGAGAAGTGTAACCAAAGCATAAATAAATAAATAAATTAGTGACCTGCTGTGACCTTGTACCTCCAGGGTTGAGGGTTTGATTCCTGCCTGCGATCTGTGTATGTTTGGAATTTGCTTGTTTTCCCTATGTTCTCCCTTGTTTTCTTCGGGTACTTTGGTTTCCTCACACAGTCCAAAGACATGCAGATTAGGCTAACTGACATTCCCAAAGTATGTGTGTGTAGGGTGTGTGTGTAGGGTGTGTGTGTGTCCTTGTACCCTGCAATGAACTGGCACCCTGTCCAGGGTATATCCTGTCTTTTGTCCCATGTCTCCTAGGTTAGGTTCCAGGCACTCCATGACCCTGTAAAAGATTAAGTGGTATAGAGTATATGAGAGTACAACCAAGCATACGTGGTAATGAGTTTTTAACATCGATCTGAAGGAATTTTGGCCCACTCTTCTTTTCAGAATTATTTGAATTCAACATCATTTTAACCTGTTTGAGGTCATGAGACAGCATCTCAAGTGGATTTGAGTCTAGGCCACTCTAAAACCTTAATTCAGTATTTTTTTGGGGGGGCCATTCATTGTACAAATTATACCCTATTAACATACGGTAGGTTTGGACAGCATAATAAATGAAATCATAATTTTAAAATAAAATTTTCTATGTATTTAGGTTATCTTTGTCTAATATTATTTTTATGATCTGATTCATATACGTGTAAGTGTGGAAAATATTATCAAGAGGCAAATACATTTTCACAGCACTGTATATTGGAATTTACAATGAAATACAGAGATGAGCCACAGATGTTTTAGAACTAAGATTGACCTTTACAAAAAATAATTGCAAGGCCAAAGTATGAAGAGAAGAAGGATCTGCTCATGACCCAAAACATACACAAACACAATGGAGTAGTTTCATGGCTTGGGTTGGATAACTGCTTTTGTAATGTACTCACTAATCTTTATTGAAGAATGAAATGGAAAAATCCACAGAAATAATCACTCTGTCAACTTACAGAGAAAGGCATCCAATATAACTGGTAGGATTTTAATCGTGCAAAATGACAATGGCCCAATGCCAACACAACAAAGGACATTGTGGGAATGCCAAGTCAAATATCAGACCGTAACTCAAGTGAGCATGGGTTTGACCTACTGTAGAGGTAACTGTGGGTTTGCCCATTTGATAGTTGGATTTTTAATTTAGTCAAAGCCCACCACGCCTGAGGGCATTCCCCTATCAAACAACAGCAAAGAAGAAGACTGTTAATGCTATTAACATTAAGTGTGGCATAATCACATAAGACATATGAGGTAATATTCAAGGTTGGATTCTTTGTTCAGAAAATCTTCAATGCTTGAATACTACATATAAACAACTTTCAAATTATTTATCATGGACTAGTGGTGCAACATACTGGCCAAAGCTTATGCTCAAAAGAATATAGGAAAAGGAGATCTTTTATTGTCTGAATCATTTCAACCACTTGTGGAATGTTTCTGGGACACTTCTATTGTGATTTAAAATCAGATGCTCTACTGACATAAGCAACAAGTAAAATTACATCATTTAACTATAATAGAGTTAATAGTTTGACACCAATGACATGTTGAAACATGCATGTGTATATTTTTATGCTCACAGTAATATATAAATAATATACTCTTATGGGCACAGATTGCTCACTCACTAGAAGAGAGAACACACACTGAGAGTGTGACCCCAGCTTACCTGGATACCACAGTCCAGTTACTTTCTGTCTTTCTGACATCAAAGTCTAATGGATTAAAAGGTTGATCAGAGGGGGGAGGATGAGGAGGTTTGGTACAAAGAGTTTTCAGCTAGCCACAGATTGGCTACATTCTTAGTCTGTGAAAATACTTTTATCTGGGCAGAGAAATGTTCTAAATTAAGAAGCATTTCCTGGTATGTGGTAAAGATGTGTGCTGTCTTCTTCCTTTTCCTCATGAAGAAAACCCAGTCTGACATTAGTGTAATGTATGTAAGGGTTGATGTGAGTCCAGAGTGTGTAGACTCAGACTCACAGTAGACTATATAATGTTCTTTATCTTTTTTGCCATTATTTATAAAACTGGGCAAACATAATTTGCCATCATCTATGACATCTGAAAAAAACTGGCCATAATTCTATGATAGAATAGCCAGCCAGCCTAAGACGAAGAACCCACTATTTTATCTTGGGTAATGGGCAGGTTGCAGGTTTTCTAGTAGTCTTATAAATTTAGGGATGCACCTGTCCAGATATCATACTTTAACCCATCCAACTGCAAGACAACTCTGAGTTGAGTACTGTAGATGTCGCTGACAATTGTGACTGTAAGTTAGAAAGTAATCTATAAATAAGAAATGGCATATGCATTGACCTCAGCCCAAACCACTAGTTTTTTGTATTCAAGTTCCTGGTATGGGTAAGTGCTTACAATATCATCTGGAAGATTCTTAAAGTAGAGTTTGATGACAATTTGACTGCAGAGGTGTGGTCTCAACAAGGGACCGAGATGATGTGGTTTAACCTTTTTAGAACTACCTTTTGGAACCACCATTGCCAGAGCCACATGAAATAGCTTTCTCTATAGTTTTAGAAAATGTGTGTGTGTTTAGTAATATTAGGTGAGAGCAACAGATGGTTGACTATGTGTACCCTGAGGTTGTGTGCAATGACAGATGGTGTGATGTGATAGTTGTTTAGGGAAATCTCAAGATCTTGATTTCAGGATGTATCTTCATCATCTCAAATATTTCCAACAGTTGAGTTTTCAGCTCATAAACTCATAAACTATCCATGATGAGATATCTGTCAGACATACTGACCACATCAAGATCAAGGAGGGGGCCCATCATTGAGCCTTGTCACCAGTGGAGATGTGAAGTATACTGTATGTGTCAGGAATTTCACAATTGTGAGGATGAAAAGGAAAGTCTTGAAATTGACTCTGTCGAAAGGTGCACAAGGGACAGTTTCAGTGGAGTCTGTGGAATCACAAATGAAAACTTGTTTTTGAAAAAATAAATAATGTGCCCAGTGGCATGTTTCCTAAATCTGATTGTTCCCTGAGATGGATTGACACCTCAACTCCCTGCAACTCTACTCAGGATAAATGGTATAGATAATGGATGGATAATACTGCAAAGTTGTTGTCGGCAGTTACATAATTTAGATGTTTACATTAAGAATAAATTAACTTTTTGCAGTGCAATTTTGGCCCATTCCACTTGAAAAATCTTATTTTATTCTCCCAGGTGGACAGTCAGAGATAGTGGCACTTTATAGTGGTTGCTTCTTTGTCTCCCAACAATTCAGAGAGTATGGGCTGCTACTGTACAGAAATTCAGGGGACTGAGGGAATCATTGTAGGGTGCCAGATTAGCTGCAAAGACATATATCAACTTTTGAATACCAGTATAGCAACCACGGGGAGCTCTATGCTTCCCCTGCCATCCCCAGCCCACCATCATTCATCACCTGCCACATGTAGGCACACCCTGCTGTGGAGCCAAGCAGCACCCACATCAGAGATCTTGAGTCAGAGCCACATAGGCCAAGTGTGGAGGAAAAAGAGGGAGGGGGGGGGGGGGGGGGGCTTGTACGGATCTGGAGAAAAAATTGGAAATTGAGTAATTTGGGTATATGGCCCGATCGTGGGACTGCAGACTAGCTCTGGTGCTTTACACAACCATGGAGAGGGTCTCTCTTCACTGGCATTGCCAGGACAATCTAGAAAAAACAGGTCTTTGAAGCTGGCATGGATTTGTAGAGTGTTTCTAGTCCTGGACTTGAATGGTACTGCCTCATTGGGATATACCACTATACACAGTGGAGGTAATGTAGATACAGTATGTATTTATGGTTTCTTTGTGCCTTTGTGATTTAATACTGAAATGATTTATGTTGTGGGTATGTTGAATGCTATATGTACAGCAGTTTGTGTCATTATCAGGGCAAATCACATCAAAAAGTGGGGGGGAAAATTTCTGTGAATTTCAGAGAGATACAATCAAATTTCAAAATATCACAAAAAGAAACCACAATGAAATTAATCAAAAACATTCTTGATAAGGCTTGAACATTAGCCCCCATTTGACATTAGCCCTTACCTTATTATTATAAGAAATGAATACTGACTTTCTTCCAATCAAAGACCTGCAGAGTCAACTAATTGCCATTTCCAAATTGCCCGTAGTGTGAGAGTGAGTAAGGGTGTGAGTGCGTCTATACTTGTGTCCTGCGATGGATTGGTACCCTGTCCAAGGTGTACCCTGCCGCAAGTCCCCTAGAATGGGCTCCAAACCTTCCATGACCCTGAAAAGAATAAGTGTTTTACAGTGAGTGGATGAGTAAGTGAGTGAATTTGCCACATGTCGCTATATTCAAACACCCTTCGAGACATAATGCTGGCCATCACACACAGGAGAACTGTACAGCTCACACAATGGAAATTGAGTTAAATTTATACGTAAGTGTCTTTGACACTCACATGGATCACAAGCAAACTGTACAGTATTGTCTGAGCACCTGATTTTCCCAGTCTGATCTCTAAATTGTCCACAGTCTATTTACGGCTAATTCAGGCACCTGACTACATTTTCTCATGACTTGGCCTGTTTTTGGCTTGGACTTTTTGACCTGGTCTCCTTTTTTCAAAATGTTCTGCCCAGCAATGCTATCAGGTGTTTGACCATCAGGTAACATCATAATTGTTCTTTTAGCCATCGTTTAGAGCTCTTTTGGTGACATCTGGGGAAAATAAATACCTTGGCCATGATTTACTCAGGCGTGGGTACGGGATACTATTTTGTGGCCACGACTTAATAACACATGAGAACGACATAGTATAACACGTGGCCATGAGATACTATGTTGTGGCTACAATTTATTAACATGTGGGAACAAAATAGTATCCAACAGGATCCAGTGGCCACATCTTATATATTCTTCTCATGTGTTATTAAGTTGTGGCCGTAACATAGTATCTTGTGGCCACGGATTTTATTAAAATATTTTTTTTCCATTAATGCCACCAGAAGGGCTCCGCAGTAATATCAATAAGATATTGTGAAATGCTGTTTTTGGACCTAACATTGGCAAAACAATAAAGGGTAACTTTTATTGACGCACGGAGGGAAAAAAAAGACGAGACACTGGGAGAGAGGGAGAGTCAGTCAGAGAGAGAGAGACGCTAGAGGCGGAGCGGATCTGTAATATAACGATCATTCCGAAACACAGCTACCTCGATTAATTTCATTACGCAGCTGTGTGTGATACTGTTCTTCTGCGTTGGTTCGTCCGTGCACGCGTCTCGTCATGTCGAACACACGCTCTGGCGAAAGTCGTGCGCTACGAGCCGCGGTCTGGGTGGGCTTCCTGTGCGGAATCATCCGGACTCAAGGTACGGATTTAATATACGCTTATACCGCCAGTTGCTGAGCTCTGTGCTCGAGTTCTTTCTGCAGACGCACCTACACGATATTGCCGCAGTCACTTCTGAAACTTTCGCTTGGATGATTATTCCGTGTCGAATTATTCTGCGACACGACGCCGTAGCGAGAGCGTGGGAATGACATAGACGTCGCACGCGGCGCGGGGCTCTGCAGAAAGATCTGAGTGCGGTTCTGCTGTCGGAGTCATCAACTGAGTCCATCTTCTGTAGTTTCAGGGACAACACGAGGTCATTGCAATCAAATGCGGTGTTTTGGTTCGCTGTGTAATAATAAGTCGCATCAACAAAAGGAAAGCACCAGCGCTGTGGATATCTGTCACCTGCTTCTGTGGGCAATGCTATAGGGGTTTTTTGTTGTTGTTGTTGCTGCGCTGATTTTGGTGGTTTGTATTTATCTGATCTTGAACGGAACATTGTCGATATGGATGTGGTCGAGGGATTTTCGTGAATGTGGCACATGAGCGGAACATAAATCTTTCTCTATTATGAAGGAGGGGGAAATGTTCAAGACACAGTGAACTGAATGAACTGCGCATTCAGTCACTGGTATAGAGAAAATAATATTCCACGTGAACCTTTACATCGATTCATGTAAAAGTACTTAAATCTCCCGAATTAAGATAGCACATGTACTGTAGCTAAAGTGTACATTTCAACAGAAGCAGAATCAGGAAAAGATTGATTTACACAGCCATACATTGTTAGTGTGTGTGTGTGTGTGTGTGTGTGTGTGTGTGTGTGCAAAATGCATAAAAAAATCAGGGACAGTATATACAGCATTATGCTCACTTGCTTGACCCTTATCCCTACGATGAAGACAGACTAGTACATTAAATAAAGCTACAGGCTGTATTAAAGCCATGGTCTGACTGTACCTGCAGATTGCATGATTACACAAGGGCCAGAGTCATTGGCTCCATCCCACAAATGTGATTCATCACTTCATCCATGTTTGGTGGCATTTCCACACTTGCTTTATTGAATCCAGTGAAATGAAGCGAAATTCATGTAACCGTGGTTGATTCATTTGTGGAACAATTTTAAGAGTGGTAAGATCACCACATCAGTGTATGCTGAACTGAGTATTTCTACTGAGCTGTCACTGTGTTTTTATCAGCAGGTCACAGCTGTAGTGACAGCCTGTCTGTTCCGAACTCTGCAAAACTTACTCGCCTAGAATTTGCCTTTCTCCTCTCATCACATCATTGCTCTACAGCTTCCTGAGCCTTGTTTCACATTCACATGTGCAATATCATTAGAGGAAATAACCTTCAAGAAATATAAGGAATAAAAAATAAAATAAGAATTTAATTTGTGTTAGGATGGATGTTTCAGGAATTTACTATATATAATGAAATAAAGTTTTTTTTTTTCTGCACATTGGTCAGAACTCGCTTTTTCAATGATACATTTATGTTTCATACATTGGAGGACCTGAAACCAGTCTGAGAAAAACTCCTGTCTCTTTGTCTGTCTGTCTGTATCACTTACACTAGTAGACTATAAATGTAAATCATGGACTTTCTGTTTATTTGTGAATAATAGTGACCAATGTAGATTTATGATATTTTCATAGTCCAAACATTAAATAATTGCATTACTTTATACCCGAGTTGAAAACAAACAGCTGCTGGTTTCGAGGGACTAAAGGCAGCTGGTCATTAAAGAGCTTTTATTTTCAGTAGACAGAACCAGGGTGCCATGCCCTTAATGTACAATGGAACCTTGGATTACGAGCATAATTCGTTCCGGAAGTGGGCTCGTATTCCAAAACACTCTTAAACCAAATCATCATTTCCCATAAGAAATAATGAAAACTCAAATTATTCGTTCCACAGCCCCCAAAAATAAATACATAAAAATAATTAATACAATCTATAAAATGAAAATAAAACAAATTAATCTGCACTTTACCTTTAAAAAAAGTACAAATAAATGCTGACAGATAAGTGTTTCCATTGGTGCGCGCACGCTCCATGTGTGTGTGTGTGTGTGTGTGTGGAATTAGCCCCTTCCCTCGCCTCGTTTTACACAGTAACATTCCTCCTCCCTCTCCCCACCTCGCTTTTTCACAACAGTTTCACAACAAACACACGCACGCACACACACACACAACGGAAACACCGTTTTAACAGGAAAAAAAGAAATCTCTCTGAGACTGACATGAGCGTATATTAACAGACACACTTTTTAAGTTTTACAACAAGCACATAAACACAGCGGAAACACCGGTTTAACGGAAAAAAAGCGAGACTGGCACGAGCGCATACTAAAGGAATCACTTAAGTTTCACAACAAACGGACACACACATAAACACGGAAACACCGTTTTAACAGGAAAAAAAATGAAATCTCTCTGACCAGGCGTGAGCGCATACTAAGGGAATCACTGCTGTAAAGTAAAAAAAACAAACAAACAAATGAACCAGCACCTTACCTTTGAAAAGAATTGCGACAGAGCAGAGTTTCTGTGTCTTTGTGAAGCCGGGAGGGGTGAAAAGGGGAGATAGAGTCTGTGCGTGTGTGTGTGTGTGTGTGTTTCAGTGTCAAATTGCGCACACACGAGCAGAGTTTCTGTGTTTGCGAAGCCATGGGGGGAGGGTGGGAGGGGGAAGGGGGAAGGGGGGGTAGGTGAGAGAGTGACGCTCGGTGTCAAAATAAGAGTCGCATGTGTGAAGCATGATACTCGGCGCTCGTAAACTAATACTTGCTCGGTTTCCGAATAAAAAATTATTTAAAATCTTTGCTCGGTTTGCGGAACACTCGTAAACCACGTTACTCGCAATCCGAGGTTCCACTGTATTTGTTTCATGAGGTGGCATAGTTAGAGTCTTCTATTTTAAAATATGCAAGCACATTTACCAAACTCAAACCCTAGAGATACTCGGCCCCTAGCTTCTTTTGGATAACAGAGCATCTTGTTGCATGATCAATCCAAGATCCCACACAGATTCTCAATCAATGCGTCACATCATCTTGATTCCCTGGAATTCTTTACATATTTAGTGTACATGGGTAAGACTTTATCACCTGTTATACGTGTTTTGGCTGCAACAGGGATGAAAGAAAAAGAGACAGAAAGGTAAAATACTTCTTTACTAACCTTTTGATTTTAATTTAATTATTATACAGAGTAATTAATTCATTGGATTTAACAGAACCTGAACTAGAATCAATTCTGCATAAAGAATATAAAAAAATTACAAATGAATTTGAAGGCATTGTGTCTGAAATTATTTCTTTTCATATAAATTTCACAGGTTTGAATTTGCTTGCTAGGTGCTAATAGTATCAAAGCAGTCAGAATAGACAAGATGAACATTGCCCCAATGTGCCTTACGTTTGTATTTTCAACTAATCGAACATAAATTTCCAGTTTTTAAAACATGTATAGCATAGCAGTGCGCTCACCATCAACTTTAATAGGAATTAAGCCTTGTCAGATAGTAATGTGCTTAATAAATAAGTCTGCAGTTTAATGTTTCAGTGCCTGCGCAGTCACGCTTAACTTTATTGTACAATGCCTTACCTCAGAGAACTACTTATGGATACATTCCAGCATTGTTTATGACATAAGAAACAATGAACTCAGAATATAATTTGGTTACAGATTACATAGTTTAGAGTAATACCTACTAAATAAATCCATACGTGTATACTTGTTCCTGTGAGCTAATCTTTATTCTTTATCATCATAGTTTTTCTTTTTTGGTTTAACATCTGTAATAAAACTACAGTGGATACTAAAAGGTAGAAAGTTCATCATATTGTCATCACTTCTTGGTAGCAAAGTGACTCTGGTGTTATGTTCACATGGCGTCTCTTATCTGCTTAGATAAGCACACACGGAGAATCAGGGAAAGCAAGTCACAGCATCTTAGCAGATTTTGAACCTATATAGTTTACGACAAGTGCATGAACTAAGTTTAGTTTTATGTGAACACAATTCTTTTTAATCACCTCCGTCCATAGAACAACAAATCTTGAAGTGGATGGGGTACAACAGCAAAAGGCAACATCACGGCCACTCTCGTCCATGAATATAAAGAATCTGAAGCTATTATAGACACAGACTCACCCAAACTGGACTAGAGTTTGATTGAGCCTTTATCCAGGATAACCACACTTTCCTGTTCTTGGCTAAAAGAAGCAGTTCATATTGTCGTCTTCTGCTGTTTTATCCCATCTATCTCAAGGTTAAATGTTTTGTTTATCATGCTAGGATGGTTTGCTGCTTCCCATTAATGTAAAGGGTGAATAATTAACAATTTCCTGTTAGTGGACAGTGAGTGGATGATGTTTTGGTTGTTTTGGATGTTTTGGATGTTCCTGTGTTAGCATTTTTCTTTTACCAGGAATGTGAAATGCTCCCATTCACCTACGAAAAGTAGGAGCAAAAATCTTAGCATGGTAGTATGACTGTGTATTTCCTTGTGGAACAGAAAGTGTCTGTGGGAGTGGGCTTTTCTTTCTCTCTTTCATTCTTTTTTTTTTAACCTCACCTGATTTAAAATGAAGAAGAAAACCTCGTGTAATATTTTAATGAATAACCTACTTTAATATGCAGTGTTGAATGTACTGCCTGATGTTTTGTACTGATCTTCATATCAAATTAAACTGTATGTCGGGTTCCTGTGATGGATTGGCACTGTATACACCTTACGCCCTGAGTCCACTGGGATAGGCTGCTTTCCTCCTGCGACCTTGACCAGGACAAGCAATATAGAGAATGGGTGTATGAGTGAGACAGTGATTGAGTTAGTATGTGAGTATTTTGTGTTTTTTTTTATGAATCTGTGTTTCATTTGTTTTCATATTGAATTAAGAACCAAATATTAAAAAGAAAAAAGGCTTGTTATTTTTCATTTACAGACTGATCTCATGCTCTGGTTAGAAGTAAGAAACTAGAACGATAGGTTTAATTTTAACATTTTTTTTTTGGTAGCGGCAAAAGCAGAAAGTGAGTGTCTTCGATAACAATGTAATGATTACAACGATGCAAAAACACATAAAACAAAGCACTGGAAGAGAAAAATCTGAAGTCATAAAGTAGGCCTGTTTCGGGTGATTTGCAAACGCCAGGCAAAACAAGGTCATATGCAATGAATTGGAATTTTATTGCTACTTTGCTATGAGTGTAATCAGTAATCACATGAGCTTGATTGAGTGTACTGGGAATTCTCAATGGTCATGTTTGTTGGCCTGTAGTTAATTTCAGTGTACTGTAGAGCTGGCCGAGCTCAAGGACACAATAAAAAGGAATTAGTTCAATCATTTTGAATTTTAGAAATCCGCCCCTTTATGATTTGCTCACACCGCAATCTCTCGGCAGAGAGATTGCCGAGATTGCTTGGCAATCTCGACTGCAGTGGGAATGCTGGGCAAGGCAACGAGGTATATGGACTTCAAGAACTAGTCAACAGTTGCTATGACTGTGGTGTTGAGTGAAGGGGGAAGATCCAGGACAAAGTTAAAAGATAGAATGGAGCAGGGACTTTGGGGAGTGGGTCGAGGCCAGTTTTCCATTTGGAATTTCCATTCCACTGCAAGCGTGGGAACATGCAGTGTAGATTTTAATAAATGGATTTATTTCGGTAAGCATTTTCTGCATCCAGTACTGTACGATGAGTGGCAGCGTCGCTTGTTGCTAGAGAGGTATGAGACCCAGGTAATTAACCACATTTAGAATTGCACCATAAACAATTCCTTTCCCTCAGGACAGTGTTTGGTAATTTGTGTAAATGGTGTGTTGTCAATATTTATGTCTGTGTCCAAGACTTATGGCCTCCATAAAATAGGGTCTCAGGTAAGCTGCTGTCATTGCTGCTTTGTCAGAGTGTGGAGGTGTCGGATACATTTGAGATGAGCGAGACTTAGTGTTTTGGACCCTGGTCTGTATGAGATGGTGTTGTCAAATCGAGTAAAAATGAATGCCCATGGCCTTGGCAAAAGATAATTTGTTTGGCAGACTTAATATGTTCATGGAGTTTATTTGTAAAATGGTGGGTGTCCGCCCACCAATGCTGTTGTGCTTCCAATAATAATAATAATAATAATAATAATATAATTTCTGGTTACTTAAGGTGACCTTAAAGTCCAAAACAAGGATAAATTAAAATATAAAACAAGATGACATTGATGATAAAGAAACCATTGAATAGTAAGTGATATTAAAACAATATTAAATAAAATAAGAGACAGTGTCATAATTTAAATATTTAAAAACAAATGGTCATTTAAATGGAGACTTGGGTGCAGCCATAAATCATGTAGGATAAGCATTTCTGAATAAATGGGTCTCAAGTTAAGATTTGAATTTGATTGGAGAATCTCTGTTATGGATGGATAGAGATGGAGAGAGAATTCCAGAGACAGGGGCAGTACGGCTAAAGATTCTAGGGTCCATGGTGGTTAGGCGAGCATAGGTTGTAACAATGAGCCTTGATGAAGAAGAGTGAAGAGTGCGAGAGGGGGTGTAGAACTGAACGAGCTCTGATAAAAAAGGAGGGGCGAGATTATGAAGTGCTTTAAATATAATGAAAAGAATTTTAAACTCTATGCAGTGTTTGATGGGGAGCAAGTGGAGTTGTTGAACGGTGGGGGTAATGTGATGCATTAAAGGTATTTTAGTTTTCGAGGTAGACCAGTTGGAAGTGAATTACAATAATCTATACAAAAGGTGACCAGTGCATTTATGAGAGTGGCAGCAGTGTGTTGTGAGGAATGGGTGGAGCTGGAGGTAACATGACCTGCAGATATTGTTTTTATGGGATACAAAGGACAAAGTGTTATCAAGAATGACCCCAGGTTTTTGACCTGAGAAGAGGGAGAAACTGAGGAAACATTCGATGCAAATTGAGAAACTGTTCAACTTGTATAAAGTGGGTTTTGAGTCTATGAGAAGGACCTCTTATTGCTGTTAAGTTTGAGAAAATTGCAGGAAAACCAAGTGTTTATTTAATTTAAGCCATTGGTGAGGCAGGAGGGTGGAAGAGCAGAGTGGCAATATAAAGTTGTGGATCATCTGCATAACAATGGAAATGTACAGTAAACTGAATTTCCTAAAGATGTTACCAAGAGGTAGAAAAGAGAAATAGATAAGATCAGAGCCTTGAGGAACACCACAGCTGATTGGGACAGGCTAAGAAATTTTTTTTTTAGTTGTACAAACTGGGAACGGTTAGAAAGGTATGAGGTGAACCAAGCAAGACGATTATCAATAATGCCAATAGTAGCTAAAGACAGAGTGAGAGAGTAGTGAATAATATGAGGTATGAGAGAGCAGAGTGAGGGTGTAAAGGCTTTATTTAACCAGCTGGGTTGGCAGTGAATTGAGCTGACATGTGAAAGATTTAGACTTGGTAATGAATTTCGAAATTTCAGATTCAGTGGTGAGTTTAAAAGAGGAGAAAAGAGTGAGCGGATGGTCAGCACAATACTGGAAAAACAATACTTTTGTGTTCCAGCAGCTTATTGTAATGAGCAGATTTATCTGGAGTCAGAGCGTTTTTATAGAGAAGAACATGCTCACTATACATATCTCTGTGTACAGTATGTCCAGTTCTTCTGTACAGGTGTTCCAGGTGTTGGCCTGTAGATTTGAGCTGATGTAGCTCAGGAGTAAAACTAGTGTTCACACTGAACAAAAGAGACAGTTTGTGTTTTTAGAGTTGCAAGAGTATCCATGAGGATCTGTTCTAGTGCTAAATTAAGACATGTTGTAACATGCCTCTGTAAGCACATTTTTTATGTTTATGACAACCCATTCAGAAAAAGACTCAACAAGAATGGATTTTATTAAAGGATGGCTATAAAAAAGCCCAGTCAGTCATCATTACAAGTTCTGGAACAAGGTTCTTTTGACTGATGGAATCAAGGAGGACATGGTTGATCATCATGCACATCCATGTTTGGTGAAAATCAGACAAGGTATATCACCACAGTCACTTCATACTAGCCTTAAAGCCTGAAAGGGATGATGAACTTCTCTTTATCTATAATATAATTAAGTCTGTAAAGTGAAGATATTTGTGAAAAAAAAATATTTTGGGGACGTAATATGAGTAATAGGACATGTCTATGTTTTTGGGAATTTTTGTCTGTTTGCTCATGCAAGCGTCACGTACAAACTACTGAACACATTTTAAAGGGGTATTACCAGGTGTATTTGGTCGAGTTTGAGGTAACATTCAGTATAGGCTTTGTTTTACAGTATAGGCTTTGCAATCGGCCCATGGGAAGGAGAAGATATGCTAATTAAAAATTTTAATGGAAAAACCTGGTTTTTATTGATATGGGGCTAAAGGTGCAAAGTATTGCATGCTACCTCAGTGTTACCCCCAGGACTGAAATATACCTAGGCAATATGATGAACTGAATTTTATTTCATTTTAACCATACAGGCATGACTTAATGACTTGACTTAAAAAAAGTCTTGATATAAATAAAATTATATAAATATATATAAATAATATTTTGAAATAAAATTTACATTTACAGGCTTTTATCCCGAGTGACTTACAAAAGTGTTTTGAAGTTTCCGTCATTGGATAGATACTTACACTGAGTTACTTATTTATTAACCCAAATTTTTCAGGAAACAGGTTAGGTTTCCTAACCTAACCTAACAATAGGTTTTTAGTCCTATAATAATAATAATAATAATAATAATAATAATAATAATAATAATATGCGCATTTTGTTGAGTTCTAAATTTTTGTGACATCTTTCCCATATTCCAGTAGAATTTGTGGTAAAATTGACATGTTTTAAAAATAATGATAACGTTGGTACTACGTGACATATCAGAAAACCCAAATGCACAGTTTGAGAAGCCTCCTCGTTAACACACACGATACAAACATAAAAAAAAAAAATATATCAGTCATTGTTCAATGCTGTTGCCATCACTGATCTGTGCTGCTTGAGTTTTAAGGGTTTAATCTTCCTTGTCTTTTTAAAGAAGAGCCGTTTACCGTGCGAAACTGTGTTCCTCCGCGGATTATGTGCATCGTCAGTACGACCTTCTTATTCTCTTTACTGCACACCCTCTTGTACCTGTTTATTGTGCTAGTGTGAGTGGGAACTGACCGCTACTAATTAATTGATCGCGGGTGGCATCGTTCTCCTGGACAGATTTTTAAAAAGGGTTGGCAAATGTACTTGAATAGCTGTCAAAAAGGCTTTCTGCGTATTTCATGACGTGGTGGCATAGTGGTTAGCACAGTGGCCTCGCAGCTCCAGTTGAGGGTTTGATTCTTGCCTCGGGTCTTTGTGCATCCAGTTTGCACGCTCTCCTTGTGCTTAGTTGATTTCCTCTGGGTACTCTGGTTTCCTTCCACAGTCCAAAGACATGCCTGTGATGTCCCAGCAGCCTGTCCAGGGTTGCCCCACCTAGTACCCCAAAACCCTGGGATAGGTTCTAGGTCATCAGCAACTCTGTAGCAGAAAGGTGGTATAGAGGATCAGTGAAAGTGACATTTTACAATTACTTAGAATTATTAATTTTTTTACACCCTTAATTATATTTAATTAATAATTCTCCCATGCAAAAGAGTGGAAACTTTGATGATTTGTTCCACAGTTCAAAATATTCATATAAAAAAATTTACACAAAATATAAACTAAAAATCAAACAAATTAGCCTGTGCTTTACCTTTGAAAAGAATCATGACTAGTGTTAGACGATAGAAGAAGCAGGAGCAGGGGGGCTGCTGTGTAGAACGACTTTCACAGACACAAACACGCACAAACGGAAACACTCCTCTCTGACAGAGTCTCTGGTTACTAGTGGTTAACCACACTGCTACAGCCTTTAATTTCTTTTTTTCTTCACGAGGGCCGTTGCTGCAGTACATTTACTAAATAACAGTCACTACACTTGGAAATGAAATAAAAAAAGATCCTTTACGCGCACGCACACACACGTCGCCACAATGTTATAACAAACAGTAGTGGTAGTGGACAGTAGTGGATGTTGACTATACGGGTGACACGCGCACTGAGACTGAGCATGGGAGACAATTACCCATAATCCCACAGCGTGAGAGAGAGAGAAAAGAACCATTGGTTCAGTTGTGATCACATAATGCTCGGCAGATAGAGCGTATAAGCACTACAGTACTCGTATATCAAGACCTCACTCGTTTAATGAGTTAAAATTTATTTAATAGATACTTGCAATCCAAGGTTCCACTGTATATTTAAACCTAACATGCACTTTTTCTTTTGATGTTTAGCTTAGCAAGATTATAAGTAATTGCTTACAAAACTGTGTTGTACTACACATAGATTATATACTGTACACTACCAGTTAAAGATTTTGCTATGAAAAATAAATAAAGACCATTATTTAAAGCCGAAGTGGTAAACATTATGCCGCCACTCAGCCTGCAGAATATCATTACAGTTTTAGATAACTTTTAAAGACATAAAATAATGTTTGCAAGCACAAAAAGTGAAATGCAATTTTATGTTCAAGACTCTTCCACCCCCTTCCATTCATCACTCGAATCTTAGTTTGAGCCACTTGTAATGTCTGTACTGTAACACATTCATCTAATGGCTTGCCAACGGCATGAATGCAATTGCACACTTTATTTTTAGAATGCATTTGTAAACAAGTTCTAATCTCCTTTGTATTCTTATTCTTTCTACTTCTGTCTGCACAGAAAGATTTTGCACAGAAAGATTTGTCGTTTAACTCACACCACAGGAAGTGGCAATACACAGTCTCTTACATTTTTAAATGATGACCAAGATGAGTTAAAAAGGTGCTTGTATAAAAGATTCTTGACATTTTCAAAAATCACAAAAAGATTGATGTATCTGGCTTTTTACAGTCTTACAATATAATATAATACAATAATTTTCACTTCATAGGACACACAGTACACACAGGGCCATCCTCTTCTGTACTGTATTATGTAAGATGGTTTGAAGAAATATATTTGTTTGTCTGTTCTTCCTCCCTTGACAAAAATGTCAAAATTATATTCAGATTTAATTAAAGTGGTTGAACTTAAAGTTCCGTTTAGCAAAAATAGTGAAAAAAGACATAATGGACCTCCTTCTTTGTTGGACTACCATTATGCTATTTAGTGCTTGTTTCTTTTTATTAGGGCCCAATCACTATGACATCAGCAGATCGCCATCGCTCTGATATTGTAATTATAATACTGTAGTGCTGACGTCATGAATGTGCGAGGGACCTCTTGGATTATTTTTGTCAAACATCCTGTCATGCACACTCGCTCCGCGACCGGCACGAGGACCCGGAAGTAAGACAGTCGCGCTTTCAGAAAGCATAAAAGGAAACAAGATGGCGCTTCACATCGCTCAGTCATTGAGTTCATTCATGCCTTCGCTATCGCTTCACCAACTATTTCGTGAGTACTCACCTATTCAGACCGCTTCCTTGATTGAGTGTGTGTTGCCAGAACGCGGGTTTATTTGTGTAGATCGTTGCTTTTTGTGTAAGAGAGTTCTAAGAGTAAACGCGTGGTTATCCTGCCTGCTCGCGCTGCTTCCGCATTTGGGTTTACCGTCCACGCAACACGGGCTAACTGCTAAGGCTACTGTGTTCATCCCTCGGTTGCGCCGCGAGGTGGCGGAGCTGCGGCAGGAGAACGTGACCCTCCGCGAGGCGGCTGTTCAGTCGGCTGTTGCCACGCCCCCCACAGCGGTAGCAGCGCCGCCCCCTCCCCCCCCCCTCTGACATTTTCATTGCTTTACCAGATAAGTGGGATGGCACAGATGGGAAGTGCTGTGTGTTTTTAACAGCATTAGATCTTGTGTTTGAGTTCAATTCTACCAGGTACTCCACAGACCGATTGCGTGTTGCACTTCTCGTCTCATTGCTATCCGGGCAGGCAGCTGAGTGGGCCATGGCGGTTCTCAGGTCAGATTCAGACACAGCTTATTCATACGGAGAATTCACCCGCCAACTCAAACTGACCTTCGAACATCCTGCTGCTGAGGTGGAGACAGACAGCAAATTGTACCATCTGCGGCAGGGTGGGTCGTCCGTGAGCCGCTACATCGTGGATTTCCGTACCCTCGCCGTGCAGACCACCTGGGGGGACGCCGCCCTCCGGACGGCTTACTACGAAGGACTGCAATTTGGCCACAGACGAGTCAAAAGTTCCGCGTTCATCGACTCCGGGGCTGCTGGAAACTTTTTTGACTCCTCCTATGCCAAGAGATTGGGGGTGGAGACTGAGGCATTATCCCAGCCAGTTCGAGTGGCATCCGTCGACGGTCGGCCCCTTTCCTCCAGCCCTATCACCACCCAGACTCGGCCCATCACCCTCACCATTGACCAACACCAAGAAGAAATCCGCTTTCACCTCACCTCCATTTCCTCGCCACTCATCATCTTAGGATACCCCTGGTTATTGCAACATGACCCTCTCATCTCCTGGTTTCAAAACCGGATCCTGCAATGGGGTCTGACCTGCCTCGAACTCTGCCTACAAATGCCGGCTGGGACGTGCTCTAGGGAATCCGAGGCCCCCGATGTTGACACCAACGCCATTCCTCCTGCGTATCAAGACCTCCACCCCGCGGCCGTCTATACTCTCTCTCTTCCACCGAGACGCGGGCGATGGAGGAGTATGTGTCCTCCGCTCTCTGTCAGGGTACCATCCGACCCTCTTCCTCGCCCGCCGCCGCAAGATTTTTCTTCGTAAAGAAGAGTTCGGGCGAATTACGTCCTTGTGTTGACTATCGGGGGCTGAATAACATCACCATAAAAAACCGACACCCGCTGCCTCTTACCAACTCAGCCCTGGACGCCCTCTCTGGTGCCACCATTTTTACAAAGTTGGACCTCCAGAGCGCCTACAACTTGGTGCGTATCAGAGAGGGCGATGAGTGGAAGACAGCCTTCATCACCCCTAATGGACATTACGAAAGCCTTGTTATCCCCTTTGGACTCTGTAACGCCCCCGCAGCTTTCCAGCAGTTCATGAACGATGTTCTCCGGGACATGTTGGGAAAATGGGTATTTGTCTACCTAGAATATACTCATCTACTCACGCACCGCCGAAGAACACATCCGACACGTCAGGGCCGTCCTTAAGAGATTGCTCGCCCACTGACTGTACTGTAAGTTGGAGAAGTGCGCTTTTCACAAGCGCTCCACCACGTTCCTGGGCTTTGTCATCTTGTCCCAGGGTGTGGCCATGGACCCACTGAAGCTTGAGGTTGTACGTCATTGGCCCCTACCCAAGACTCTCAAACAGCTTCAACGGTTTCTTGGGTTTGCGAACTTCTATCGTCGCTTAATCCGGGGCTACAGTACAGTCGCAGCACCCCTAACCGCCCTATCTCGCCCCTAACCTCATCCCTTCCAACTCGACTCCACTGCCATCAGCGCATTCTCCAATCTCTGCCATCTATTCACCACCGCTCCAATTCTCCTCCATCCAGATGCCGACCAACAATTCGTTGTGGAGGTGGACGCCTCAGAGGTGGGCGCTGGGGCTGTTCTCTCCCAGCGGGGTCCAGACTAGAAACTACACCCTTGTAGTTTCTTCTCCAAGAAATTTGACCCCACTCAGCAGCGATACGGGGTAGGGGACCGCGAGCTGCTGGCCATAAAGTGGGCTTTGGAAGAATGGCGACACTGGCTCCGGGGCGCCAGAGAACCATTTATCGTCTGGACCGACCACCAAAACCTCATTACCATAAAGAAAAAAAAACAACTCAACCCCAGGCAGGCGCGGTGGGCTCTATTTTTTGAGTCTTTTGATATCTACCTATCGTATCGCCCGGGGTCAAAGAACATCAAAGTCGACGCCCTCTCCCGACAACATGAGGGGGACGTCCCCCGGGCGGACCCCGCATCTGTCCTGCCACCTTCCAGAGTCATCGCCCCGCTCCGTTGGGAACTGGAGACGAGAGTTCGCCAGGCACAGGCTACGGAGACCGAACCGGCAGGGGCCCCGCCTGGACGACTCTTCGTACCCAGGAACATCAAGGCCGACGTCATCAAATGGGGTCACTCCTCGCCGCTGTCGGGGCACCCTCAAATACAGCCAGCGCGCTTTCTGGTGGCCCTCAATGGCCAAGGACGTCGAGGAGTTTGTTAGGGCGTGCCCAGTGTACGGGCCAAGGCCTCCAGTCAACCTAACACTAGGGGAACTCCAACCTCTCCCAGTCCCCCGTCGACCCTGGACGCACATTGCCCTTGACTTCATCACGGGCCTGCCGGCATCCGAAGGGAAAGACGTCATCATGACCATAGTGGATCGGTTCTCCAAAGCTGTGCACCTGGTGGCCCTCACCGGACTCCCGTCAGCTAAAAGGACAGCCGAGCTGATATTAGAGCACGTAGTCCGTCTGCATGGGTTCCCTAAGGACATCGTCTCGGACAGGGGGCCCCAGTTCACTGCACGGTTCTGGAAGGCCTTCTGCCGTCTGATCAATTCTACCTGCAGTCTCTCCTCGGGCTATCACCCCCAAACAAATGGTCAGACGGAACGGGCCAACCAACAACTGGAGCGCTACCTGAGATGCTTTGTTGCCGACTGTCAGCGCTCCTGGGCTCGCTATCTCATTTGGGCGGAGCTCTCCCACAACCTCCACGTCTCCTCCGCCACGAAGCTGAGTCCATTTGAGGTATGCCAGGGTTTCCAACCTCCGATGTTCGAACATCAAGAACCGAAGGTTGAAGTACCCTCAGCCCAACAGTTGGTCCGAAGGTGTCGGCGGTCCTGGACTCAAGCCAAGGAGGCCATTCAGCACGCCAATACCCTCTACACCTCACAACATCGCCGTCGACACCCCCCGGGACGATTGTACCACACAGGTGACAAGGTATGGCTCTCCACCAAAAATCTAAACCTCCATACAGAGTCCAAAAAACTCTCGCCTAAATTCATCGGTCCATATCGCATCACCCTCCGTGTCAACCCTGTCACCTATCGGCTCCAGCTGCCTGCGGCGCTCCGGATTCACCCAGTATTCCACACCTCTCAGCTCAAACCCTTCATCACGTCACCAATGGTTCCAAGAAGTAAGACGGTCGCGCTTTCAGAAAGCATAAAAGGAAACAAGATGGCTTCACATCGCTCAGTCATTGAGTTCATTCATGCCTTCGCTATCGCTTCACCAACTATTTCGTGAGTACTCACCTATTCAGATCGCTTCCTTGATTGAGTGTGTGTTGCCAGAACGCGGGTTTATTTGTGTAGATCCTTGCTCTTTGTGTAAGAGTGTTCTAAGAGTAAACGCGTGGTTATCCTGCCTGCTCGCGCTGCTTCCGCGTTTGGGTTTACTGTCCACGCAACACGGGCTAACTGCTAAGGCTACTGTGTTCATCCCTCGGTTGCTCGTGACACATCCGGGCCGTTCTGGGAGTCTTAACATGCTCAAAAACACATGAAAATCGGCACACATGTTGGAATCTGCTGCCATTACGATGTCCCTGGGCCTTCACAGAAGATTTTGCTGCATAGCTCATACACACTTGCATGCATACAAACTCTGTACACCTCTAGATCTCATTGAGCTGAACAATTTTCACTATGCATGTCATGGGCTCAACTCAACAGAAGGTCAGATATTTTGGGTCATTTGCAAAACGCATATTCATGACATCAGCACTACTAAATACACACACACACACATCCTGTATTACACACACACACACACACACACACACACACACTATTAAATTCACTCACTCATCATCTATCCCGCTTAATCCTGTATTCAGGGTCACGGGGGGCCTGGAGCCTATCCCAGGAGACTTGGGGCACCTCCTGAACCGGGTGCCAATCCATCGAAAGCACGGGGAGAACATGCAAACTCCATGCACACAGACACGGGAATTGAACCTGGCCGGCAATCGAACCCGGACTCTGGCAGTGCAAGGCGACAGTGCTAACCACTACACCACTGTGCCGCCCTATTCATTCACTCACTTACTCTCACTCATCATCTATACCGCTTAATCCTGTATTCAGGGACACGGGGGCCTGGACCCTATCCCAGGAGACTTAGGGCACATGGCAGGGCACACCCTGGACAGGGTGCCAATACATCGCAGGGCACATAATGTATAAGGTTAATGTATATTTAGTGTAGAGTGCAAGCAGGGACTCCGGCAGGACTAACTATAACAGGGAGAGCCAGAAGGAAACACAGACGTGAGGGCTCCCCGAGATGAAAAAGCAACCAATCAACAAAGTTGAGTGATCAATGAAAGTGGGGAAGACAGCATCGTCACATACCAGTTCACCAGAATACTCTACGTCCATGAGTCCCCCAGATCTGCTCCTTTACCTAAGGCTAATCTATTTACAAAAATGCTTGGCTAAATAAATAGGTTTTTAGCCTAGACTTAAACACTGAGACTGTGTTGGAGTCCCGAAAATTAATTGGAAGACTATTCCATAACTTTGGGGCTTTGTAAGAAAAAGCTCTGCCTCCTGCTGTAGTTTTCGTAATATGTGGTACTGACAAGCAGCCTGCATCTTTTGATTGAAGTAGGCATGGCGGATCGATCATAAGACACGAACAGCTCACTCAGATACTGCAGGCGCAAGACCCTTTAATTTTTTATGTGTCAAAAGTAGTATTTTAAAATCAATGCGGAATTTCACAGGGAGCCAATGAAGTGACATGCTCGTATCTTCAAGTTCTAGTGAGGACTCTCACTGCTGCATTCTGAACTAACTGAAGCTTGTTTATACACCTAGTTGAACAACCAGACAGTAATGGCGTTACAATGTGCTTCTGGACTGATTTATTGAAACCAGTGAGGCCGACTTCTCCCACACCCCCACACACACGCACAATATACCGACCTTTTATTCATTCACACACATTCCCTTACTGTTAGGAACCTCCACTAGAGGTCACTGTTTATGTCTGTCGGTCTTGTGTAGTTCATGTTGGTTGACTCAGTTTCCCAGAAGGCACCTCAGTCAGGTGAGTGCTCACCTGGACTGAGGTGCCTCATTAAAGCTTCTATAAATAGCAGTCTGTTCTGGGAAACTGGGTCGAGCATTGTTTGTCTATTTGCCTGTTTGTCAGTAGGTTTGTCTGTTTGGTTTGTTATGTTTGTATTTGTAACTACCGTCATGTGGGCATTCCTTTTGTTTGGTTCTTGTTTCTTTAAGTTTATACTTTGGTTTGTTTTGTAACCTTTGTTTGTCTAGGGCTCTACTGTTTGTTCTCTTTATGTTCCTTGTGTTGCTGGATTCATGGAGCTATCCTGTTTCATGTTTAGCTAGGCTGTCTCCTCCTGTGTCCTGTGTAAGTACTGTTCTGTCTTCTGGTTTAATTCTTTGTTTAGTTTTGTGTAGCCACATGCAGGCCTAGCCGCTAGCAGGGTTAGCCGCTAGTAGGCCTTAATTGCTAGTAGGGTTAGCCCTTAGTAGGGTTAGCCTCCTGTAGGCTAGCCTCTAGGGGAATTGACTGCTAGTGGTTCTGGTCGCTAGTAGGTTAGCCGCTAGTTTGGAGTAGCCTCATGTGTGCTTTGCCTTTGTGTTCAGTTCCCCACCATTAGGTCAGTACTAACCCGGTTAGCCACTAACCCCTTTAGATACTAACCTGGTTAGGTCAGCATCCAGTGTCCCCAGCGTTCCATGTAGCTACTAACCCAACTAACCACTAACCCAGCCTGTTCCATCTCTTGTCCTGTCTCTAGTCTCTTGTCCTGTCTCTAGTCTCTTGTCCTGTCTCTAGTCTCTCCAGTCTCCAGTCCTGTCTCTCCAGTCTCCAGTCCTGTCTAGCCCTGTCTCTCCCGTCTCCTGTCTCTCCAGTCTCTAGTTCCCCTATGTGTCTTAGTTAGCTTCAGCTCCATGTTTCCTCATCCCCAGCTCTCTGTCGGTTCCCTGTGTCAGCTCCTGGTTCCCTGTCAGTTCCTGGCTCCCATGTCAGCTCTTGTCCCTGTGTTGGCGCGCCGTTCCCTGTCAGTTCCTGGCTCCCATGTCGGCTCTTGTCCCTGTGTTGGCGCGCCGTCCCTGTTTTTCCTGAGCCCTAGTTTTAGTTTGAGTTTGTTGTTTTGGTTCCTTTGTTTGTTTGTGTCTGTTTTTGAGTTCTGTTAAATAAAGACTTTCTGTTTGCAAACCCCTCTGCCTTCATGCCTACCTCCATGCCCATGGCAACCATGAGCCACACATCCAGCTGCACTGATCTGCGACAATGTCAGAAACATGATTATTTAAGTAAGATTTTTTTATAGTCTCTTGGTGATATGATTTGCACGGCAGGGACACGAAGACCTCCACACCCATCACTGTACCTGCTAGTATTGTAGTTAGAGGTGGCATGAGTATTACTAATGACCAGGATGTGTTTTCTTCTCATCCAGTATCGCTGCTTTTCATTTAATTTAACCAATGTATACATGACGACACATTTTTATAATTATATACTGATACTGACTGAAACACAACAATTTGGTCAACACTGCAGTCTAAAGAAAACACAGTATTAACGCACATGAGTTTGGAAAGTTTGAGATTAAAATTTGTATCTCCAAAATCCGTCCCTGGTGGCCCACAAACAGGTCATTATTGTATCAACAATTGCTGCTCTGTTAAATGACTGAGCCAAATAGACCTTAAATCCAACCAACTGTTTAATTCAATTGAAACAAAAGTGATCTTGTCATGTGGTCTTTTTCGCAGAACCACAACACTGTGGTTCTTTTCCATTTGATTTCCTTTACTGATGAATTTCTAGTTCTTCTTCTTCTTCTTCTTACTTATTACACTTCAATATAACATCAAGCCACCATCAAACTGTTTAAACACATGACATTTTGTTGCTTTGCAACCTGAAATAAAGAAAGACACAGTTTTTGGTTTATCCGGCTGCGTTTACTGTGCAGAAGTAAAAAATACAACACCAACATGTCAGAAAAAAAAATACACAACATAATCACTGATTTAGAAAAGGATCACCCCCTCCTAAAAATGAATTGTAAACTCAATCAGATGAAGCTGATCACCTTCTTTATACCACCCAGAGTTGAGTGTTTGCTTTAGCTGCACTACCAGGGACTAAAATAATGCTGAGCTAATCGAAATGACCACAGCTGATTCAGTCATTTTTAGGAGGGGTGATCCCTTTCCATATCTGTGATTCAGTTTTTTATTTAAATTTTTTTTCTGACATATTGATGTTAAATCTTCCATATCGATAAAAGTTGCACTGAGGAAATGCAGCTCGATAAAACAAAAACTGTGTCTGTGCTTCCTTCAGGCTGCAAAGCAACAAAATGTGATTATCTTAAAGGGGAGTGATTCTTTTCTATACCTACAGTATATCAAAATATTATTTTATTATTATTAAACAAACTTCTGAAAAGTATGTTCATTTATGCACTCAATTCTTGGCTGAGGCTCCTTTAGCATGAATTACTGCGTCAACGCACCATGGCATGGAGGCAATAAGCCTGTGGCACTGCTGAGGTGTTCGGGAAGACCAGGTTGCTTTGATAGCAGCTCATCTGTATTGTTGGCAGTTTCTCATCTTTCTCTTGATAATATCCCGTATACAGTACTGTATGTAGACAAGGTTAGGTCCTGCTGGTAAAGGAAATTAGCATCTCCACCAAATTTGTCAGCAGATGTAAGGATGAAGAGTTTAAAAATCTCCTCGTAAATAAAGTAACTGCATTGACTTTGGACTGGATAAAACGCAGTAGACCAACACCAGCAGATGAAATGGCACCGCAGATCATCATCAACTGTGAAAACTTCACCCTGGACTTCAAGCAACTTGGATTCCGTGTCCCTCCACTCCCTCTTTTTCCACACAGTTGATTTCCAAATAAAATGCATTTTGTTTCAACTGAAAAGAGGACTCTGAACAGCAGTCCAGTTCTTTTTCTTCTTAGCACATGTAAGACAATTATGATTTTGTCTCTGGTTCAGGAGTGGCTTGATACTAGGAATGCAACAGTGCATTTCTTGAAGTCGTCTGTGTGTGATGACTGTTGCACTGACACCAGCCTGACTCCACTCCTTGTGAAGCGCTTCCAAGTTTTTGAATCAGCTTTGCTTGACATCGTTCTTAAGGCTGTGGTCATCGCTGTTCTTGTACACCTTTCTATGAATATGCTTTGATACAGCACTTTGCCCTTTTGTCAGTGTCCTTCTGTGGTTTACC
Organism: Clarias fuscus; assembly: GCA_030347435.1. NCBI lineage: Eukaryota > Metazoa > Chordata > Actinopteri > Siluriformes > Clariidae > Clarias > Clarias fuscus. The sequence goes on along the minus strand of CM059223.1, from coordinate 9,949,478 downwards.
CTCCTTTTGTGTCAATGTCATGTTCTGGAAAAATGTCAACTCACACCAAGAAGGTCTGAACTAGACCGAGATACATGGTATTTATTCAGGTAGTCCCCTACATATGAACATTCGAGTTATGAATTTCCGCAGGTTCAAACGGACCGCGGTTCTATTTCCGGTTCAATCACGGAAGTAGCTCACATATATTGTACAAAAAATAAAAACTGCAGTCCACCAGATACCAATATTTTTCAATGTATATTTTCTATGTATAAAAGTCCAGTATACTGTATATACAGTATGTGTGCATGAGGGGGTGCGGAAGAAATAAGCCTCACTCGTTTCAATTAATAAATCCGGCAGCACGATGATAGAAAATGGCTGCTCTGTAAAGCTGTCCTGATGATGAATAATCCTAATTTCGGAAAATCTTCAGCAAAACAGAGTTCACAGTCCAATACAGTGGAAAACAGCTCTGAGACAAAATGGTGCCCAGGATTTCCCTCGTGATTTAAAGTCGAACACTTGTGTGAAATTCATTTCCTTCAGAGATCACAGTTTTTGGCCACATGGTGGCAGTTTGAGGAAAGGGAACATATTTAGTAGGATTAACTTTGTATATTTCGTGTCAAAGGCGTATAAGTCTTTCCGTGTCAGACTTAAGAACAACTCGGACTTACAAACGTGCTTCTGTGCTACCTGTACTGTATCAATAATAATTTTCTCACGAGCTGTAATCTCAAATAGAAATATATATTTTTTTAAATATTCCATTGTACAATGAATTGTAATGAATCTAGAAATAAATATAGAATATTTGTGATTAATTTTTTACATTAAATTATGGTAACATGTATACAGTATGGTAGGTAATATATGTGGTAATGGCTTATAATATCAGCAGGTATTTTTTAGAAAATATGCCAAAGTATACCTAATTATATGGCAAATTATATTTAGACTTTTCTGTACATATAATTATGTTTTGTTTAAGTATATCTCTAAGTAGATAGTAAGGAAACTGAAAGGAAACTAGTCTAAAAGAATTATGCTATTAGTACACTTGAATATATTTATTTTATGTTTCCTATGTTTTTTCCTAAGTTGCTGCATCACATTAAAGGAAAGAAAAGCATCTGTCATGATTTGTTTTAGTTTATTGATTTTTTTTTTCTTTCTTGTCTTTTTTTTCTTTTAAGATTTGCCTTAATTTTATTTTTTTTTATGTCAGACGGTTGTATTGGGTGTGAGGTCATGGTAAGAAGCCTTTAATGAATCTAATTACGGAGTATTGTGTCTTCTTTTTTTTTTTTTTTTTTTTGTCCAGTCTTACCCCCAGACGCTACTGTGCATTTAAATGAATGATAGGAAGAGTGTGAAAGATTCTTGGCACGGTTGCCTAGGCCGGACTGTGTTGCACTGTGGGCAGCAGTCATTGAAACACCTCTCACGCATCTCCCTACTTCAAGTTCACACAAGGGGTTGAGCATGAAAAAAGAAGATAAAGGGGAAGGAAAAAAATGTTTCTGTTGTGCATCAATGTGTTTATAAAAGGGTCATATGATTAAGATGTCACAGTAAATTTTTTTTTTGATGTTTAGATACTGTACATGGCATAGAAGATTCAACACAAATTCTTTAACACTAAAATGGGGGATGTGAGCTTTTACAATAAAGTTCATGAGAAGTTCAATTAAAAGTATTTGAAAAACATTAATACAACCATTAATAAAAATCAATACAAAATCTTTTTTCAAAGGATCGTCAGCCTCCTCTTTTACAAACGTCAGTTTCACTATGGTAGTTTATAACAGCGCCTTATTATAGTATAGGTATGTGTGGAGCGTACTTCTTTGCTTAGTTTTTATTAATGCATTTTTAAAAAATACATTTGTAGTTGTTAGCTCTTATATTTTTGCATTAAGAAAATTTAAGCAAGTGATAATTTCAAGAATTCACTTTTCCAGTTAATGAGTTCAGCACCTGTTTCATGTTTGTGCCATCTTCACATAGCATCCCACATTATTCCCCCTCCTGTCACACACACCCTAAACAGTGGTGGAATTACTGACACATTTAATGAGTCAGCTAATCGTCAAAGTGCTAAACTGTGATAATGGCATGCTTTGAGAAAAGAAGAAAAGGAAATGAATTAGCACCAAAGCTGCATGTAAAAGAAAAAATGTTTTCCATGCTGGTTAAGTAATTTATTTTCTTTGTAGCCCTGCTGTCTTATAATTGTTAAGCATGCTCCTATATTTTTATTTGCGATAAATAAGCTGTTTGTTCAAGAGCCAAAAAATAACATATAAAAGTGAGTTTGTTTAAATGATGTACTGTATAAATGTATGTATGCAAACCTAATGTATTTTAGTCCTACAATATCACTAAGAAGGGAAGAAGCAAATGGTTAAAATATCTTGTTTGCACACCCACATGCCATTATTCCCCATAAGTCATTGTTTTCATGAAGTAGAACCTTAACATTTTAATCATGTTTATAATATTACTCCAGTTCTTAATTATTATGCTCTCTCTCACATTTATGGCTGTTATTGTAACAATTTTCCATTGCTCTGTTGAGTTCACTTTAACAGTGGAAATCTAGCACATAGCTGTTGGGTTTACTGAGTTGACTTTTAGAAGGAAAAAAGTCTGAGTCATAATCTGACAGTAAGCAAGTAAAAGTGGAAGTAAGGTAAGGAAATGACAGAGGCTTAGAAAGAAATGTGAGTTTAAGTTCATAGCAGAAAAAAAATTAAGGATTTCATTATATGCTGCTGTTGGATGGATGCTGGGTTTCTGTGCTGTTGATGTGCATTGTCACTGCAGTGAAATATGTCTTTTGATGGAAGTCATTTCAAACACACAGATTAGTTCATTATTAATTCATAGTATATTAGATTTAATAGTAATTTTCCAGACTGTGATTGAGATATTATCAGGAGAGTCAAGAGACACTGTAAATAGGCTTCAAATTATATAGGGTCATGTCTTTTACAGTGTTCTCTTGTGGGATGATACAAACTGTGAATAATGACTCAACCCTAAGTAACTGCAACCTCTCTGAAGGCACAGGAGTTTCAAATAACAAGATACTGACCTTGACCCACCGACTTGCCAAAAATAAGCAGCAATGTAAAACAGAACATTGGATATACAAATTAATATACGAGTCTTCCCGAGCTAAATCCATAGTCCACAATTAATATGGAATACTGAAGTAAGTTTGTAGAAAAAAGATGGCTGCATTGAATTGAATGGCTGCATTATCTAGTGTTTGCCAGCTAGCAGAACTAAAATCAAAAGGTCCTGTAGTTTACATTTACAGCTAAAAAGTGCTAACTTTTTCTATCACCTCAAACTAAAAGTATTAAAATGCTAAGAAACTTCTTTTTTTTATTAAGCAGTCAGTCAATCTCAATAAATAATTAAGAAACGTTATAAATAATTTGATTAATTAACGGTATAAATAAAACATTTAAAAATGAAAGACATTCAAAATCTAAAATGGTATTTTACCCATTTTCTTCAACCACCACATGGTGGTGTTTTTGGTTGCCCATCTGTCTGTTTTTCAAATGTCTGACAGTTTTTTTTTCAATAACTACATCATGTTAATTACACATAAATTTTCAGGTCTCACACATTCATTTCATGTCTGTCTAGGAGTTTTGCCATTGGACCGTACATATTTTTGTCTATTGGTGTATCCATACAATATTCTTGTTAGCATGTTATCACAAGAGTAAGTGCTTTAATGGTTGCAGAATTCAAGTGGATTTATCTCTGCCCCTTGCATGGGGGAAGCAATGTTCGCCTTGCCTAACAGCCAGCATGGTGCTGAAAAGTACTGTACAGATACCAATGTTACAGAGGGTATAGAAACGAATCACCCCTTTTGCACAAAGATTTGCACATCTCCTCACTCTCACTCACTCATCGTCTATACGACTTAATCCTGTATACAGGGTTGCGGGGGCTTGAAGCCTATCCCAGGAGACTTGTGGCACGAGGCGGGGTACACCATGGACAGGGTGCCAATTTATTGCAGGGCACACACATTTACACACTCATTTACACACTACAGGCAATCTGGGAATGGCAATTAGGGGAGAGCCTGCAAACACAGAGGCAGGAATCGAACATGGCCAGGAATCGAACCTGGACCCTGGAGGTCCAAGGCAACAGTGCTACCACTAAGACACCATTTTCACATCTAGAGTTTGCAATATTTGTCTGTTCTTTGTAGAACTGCTCGAGCTGAGTTAAATTTGATGGTGATCGTTTGTTGACTGCAGTGGTTCTTTTCTCTACCCACTGTATGTAAAGCTTAAAATGTCCTCCAAAAGCTCACTCCACCTAATAAGATCAAGGCATAGCTTGTGACCTTTAAAAAGGGCAACTTGCCAGGAGGAATGGGGAGGAATTCACTTTAGAGCCTCTCGTTTCCACAATCTGGCTCTCCCTGGTTGGTCCTGCTGTATTTGCTCTGGTGGACACAGGCAGCATGATAACTATGGCCCAGCCCTCCCCTAGAGCATCAAAGCACAAAGGAGCCTCCTGGACTCCTGTGTACATAGTGACACATCGGGATCGAGAATGGCCCGTGGTGATTGGGCTAATTATTGCTCTACTATCAGGGTATCCCAGAATTGTATCTGTCGGGACCTGCCACTGGTAACTAAAGCATCCTTTCTCAAGGCCACTTGAGCCATAGTACATCTGCATGTCCAATGAAAGGGAAGACGAAGCAGACAGAGAAGCAGAATGTAATCTCTCTGTGCTGCTCCAATAGGCCACAAGAACAAGGCTGATGAGGCCAAGTGGCCATTCCAACTGGTCTGAGGCCTCACAGCCAAGAATTGCAGTTCTCACAATCTACGATCAGTTCCTTTGGCCAGGCCTGGATGATGAGGTGAAAAAATTTTGTCAGTGATGCCCTCATTCCCAAACAACCCATTAAAAAAAATCCACATCCACTTCATTTACTTGCGTTTGTTGGTGTCCCATTTAAGAGAATCTAAATGGACCTTGTTGTCCCACTACCAAAATCTGCTAGAGCCCATTAAGGAATTTTAAAGGAAATTTCCTGGTTAGGTTTTCTCTTTAGGTTAAAATAACAACCTACTTACAGTACATATCAAAAATGCCTTTACCTTCCCACTGGATGTCAGATCTGTACATCTGTAGGTGGGAAACATCTCAAATATTGATTGCCGCTAAGGCACACAGATGGTAATGTTAGTATTTGGCACTAACAGTAAGAATTCATAGACCCAACCTGCCTTGTCACAACAGTCCAGGGTGCGGAAGTGGTGTAATGGTGTGTGCAATGTTTTCTTGGCATATTTGGGTCCGGTAATGACAATCATTGCTTGAATACTATAGCTTATTTGAGTATTGTTGGTGAATGTGTACATCCATGACTGTTTATCAGATGTATCCATAAATTCTAAGATATTTTTCCAGTTAATAAAGTAGTATTTAGCAATGTGACCACGGACCTCCATGGTCAAGGGTTTGATTCCTGCCTCAGGCATGTGTGCATAGAGTTTGCCTGTTCTATCTGAGCTTGGTGGCTTTCCTCCTGGTTCTCTGATTTCCTCCCACAGTTTAAAGACGTGCAGATTAGGTGTGTGTGTGTGTGTGTGTGTGTGTGTGTGTGTGTGTGTGTGTGTGTGTGTGTTAGGGCTGAAACGATTCCTCGAATAAATCGAGTAATTCGATTAAAAAAATGATCGAGGCAAAATCTTCTGCCTCGAAGCTTCGTTTAATAAATTTTAAAAGCTTGCGTTATGTTTTTGCGCAATTATTTGTTGACAGCACGCTTTTGACACAGCGCGCTTCCGGGTGCGAGCCGCCAGTAAACACCAACGAAGAAGAAGTGCTTATGTCACCCACAAAGCGGAAGGAGACGCAAACAGTTAGCTGTGTATTGCTTTGAGGGAGCGTTTTGTTGAGGGCTGCAAAATGGAAGGGAGCACTAAAATTATCAGCGAGGCCAAGAGAAGAAGAAACTAGAAAGAGAAAACTACAGATTGTCAGTAAAGGTTTATGTTATGCCTGAGCTGTAGATTTTGAAACTTTTAGTTCTGAAAGTTTAGTTGCACAACTTAGTGTTTTTGTATAATTATTTATTTGAATGTGTGCCTTAGTTTTTTTTTGTTTCTTAAAGTCATTTGAAATACATTTGAAAGTCATTTGCATCCGAGAAAAGGCTTTAAAATAAGAATGTATGGTGATGTAATGCACTTAATTAATCTCAGGCAACTTTAATACCCCTATCTCACCTATGCGGTATCGCGCGGTGGCCGGAAGTACGGTTCTTCATGATTCACCGCAAGTTTTGGCGCTGCGATTACGTTTCCATCTTTCTGCGCGAAAAATTATGTTTAAAAACATGTTTAAACATGTTAAAAAAAAATTTGGCGGACCTTGCAGAACTTTGCGGAACGTCGGCGGGCAGTCGCGGCGGCTCACGGTGCCTAACACTGCATCTCACTGCGAGTCAAACCGCATAGGTCAGATCGGGGTATAAGGTATTCCTTGTATTGTGAATAATGACAATGTTTATTTTTGATAAAATGCTGTATGCATTTAAAAAATAAAAGTCGATTTTTCTAAAAAGAAAACCAATTAATATTTGTTTCTCTTATATATTTTACATGGCTGTTTAATTAAGCAAAAGTGCATTTTACCCGATTACTCGATTACTCGATTACTTTTTAGTAGAATACTCGATTACTAAAATATTCGATAGCTACAGTCCTAGTGTGTGTATGTATATGTGTGTGTGTGTGTGTGTGTATGTATGTATGTACAGTATGTATCTGTGTGTATCTGTGTGTGTGCTTTTACCCTGTGATGGACTGGCACCTTCTCCAGGTTGTATACTGCCTTGTGCCCAGAGTCCCCTGGAATATGCTCCAGACCACCCCTGACCCTGTACAGAATAAGTGGAATAGAGAGTGAGGGAATGATTTGTTACTTTGCCGATTTTTTAAAGTGATATACAAATAAGATTAAGTTGAATTTAGTTTCTCATTCTACAATGGCATACAGCTAAAACACCTGTGGAACTAAACTGTGAGACCAGAAACATCCAAAATAAGCCAAAAGCCAAAGAGAGCACCCTTCAGGGGTTTTCCTTGACAACTGCTATAAATTAGTGAAGTGAAATTATTATTTTAACTCTGACATTCCATCGTATTGTACAGATGCCGTTGTTGTCTTATGTTGTCTTTTTGTACATTTCTTAGGCTAGTTTGTGTTAATTTGTTGTCTTAAGTAGTTAGCTAATTAGGTGTCTTGGCTAGTTTTGTTAATTTATGATGTTAATTTATGGTGTATGTAGCATCTTGGTCCTTGTCTTGACTTGACTTGTTTTGAATTTTTACAGTAATAAAAATGTCAAGGGCAGCATACCCTCTGAGCTACTGAGATTTTTTTTTTCCTGGGACACTTTTGTTGGATTGATATGCAGGAAATCAATGATCTGTATATCTGTGCATTTCTCCCACTCTGTCATTTCTCCAATGTGGTGTAGCTAACTCTAGGATAGCCATAGCAACCCCCAGGACCCAGAAGAAATGTTTGTGCTTTATTTAGATTTTAATAGGTGAATACTATAATTTAACATTTGAAGAAAAATTTTTTTTAACACAAACTGAGTTTTTGTTAACACGTAAAACATAAAGTCATCACAGGTGATTTGATTCTGCCAATAAATGCACAACATATTGAACTTTTGACCTTACAGTAGTGTCCTGTTAGTTAGAATGCATTTTTGTTTTGTAACATTTTGCAACATTAAAATATTGTAATGAATCTTCATAAACATAATGTTTTGTTCTGAAGATGTCTAAAGATAAGTGAATGTTTTTTTTTTTTCCACTCTGTTGCCTATTACTGTATAAAGAGGCGCAAATTTAGATTCCTTATACAGTAGTTACTTTTTTGTGATACCAATTCGTATAACTGGGAGCATGGAATTGTGATTTCTGATTCTAAGGCTGTGTGTGTGTGTGTGTGTGTGTGTGTGTGTGTGTGTGTGTGTGTGTGTGTGTGTGTGTGTGTGTAGATGAAGCTGTTCAGACTACACCACTTCCCTCTCATGAAGTGTTCCAGGGTGCAAGTCCTAGAGAAAGCCAAGATCAAGATCTGCTCCCAGTTCTTGAGCGCATTGATTCTGGACAAGAGGCTGAAACACTGCATCCTGAGCAGCAGTACCTCCTCAGAAAGATGCTGCTCAGTCACAACAAAGCTTTGCATCCAACTTGGTCATCAGTAGAAGCTCCTCAAGCCTCTATAACATATAATACTTACAATCCTACTACACTGATGCAGGATGCCAGTAAAACAAAGCCATCACTTACTTCATTAGTTATCACATCAGTGAAGATGGAAGCAGAGCCAGATACACTCCATCCTGGTAGGTGCAATCCTTCAGAGCACGTTATAGTGAGAATATGTTCAAGTGTTGAAACATCCATTTCAGCATATGTCCAAAAACTGTTATGTTCTGTGTACCACTTATCTGTATGCACATACCACTGTATGCACATGGGCAGATACAATTTTAAGTGCTTCTTTTTAAATTTACAACAGACATTCTTTAAAAAATACAAGAATACAGTGCCCTCCATAATTATTGGCACCCCTGGTTAAGATGTGTTAAAAGCCTTAAAATAAATTCAGTCTTTATTGCAGAAGCATATTGTCACACTGAAAATTGTAGAAAAATATAATGTGAATATAAAGTGAATTTTAAGGGAAAATAAAAAATATTTATAATTTTTTTTTCATAAAATAACCTGTTCCACAATTATTGCCCCCCCTAACAATTCCTAGAAAATAAATGTCATTGAAGTATTTCTGTCATTTCTACAGTAACAAAGTTGATCAGAGCATCTAGGAACATTTAATTAGTAATGTATCACTTCCTGCGTCCCTGGGGTGTAAATATGACGTGACACAGAGGCCATTTCTCTTATCCACTCTTCAACATGGGAAAGACAAAGGAACACACCATTCAAGTAAGGCAGATGTGTGTCAACATTCACAAGTCAGGCAATGGGTTCAAGAAAATAGCCACCTGCCTTCACCTGCCCATATCTACTGTGAGAGGAATCATTAAGAAGTTTAAAGAAACTGGAACAGTAGTAAACAAGTCTGGACGAGGACGCAAGTTTATTTTGCCTCTATGCACAGTGAGGAGGATGGTAAGAGAAATCAGACGCTATCTACATGCCAACAAACTCAAGGCATTAAACATCAGGGGTGCTAATAATTGTGGCACCCATGATTTGATGTAAAATAATTATTTCTAAATGTGGGATTTTTTTTTCCACTGAATAAATGCACTTGAATTAAAGCTCGGAATTTCCTCTTTTTTCCACTGTGGTCCTATGTTATTTAGAAAAAAACTGATTTTTTAGAAGCTAAAGAACACATTTTAACCAGGGGTTCCAATAATTATGGAGGGCACTGTACTGTATGTACAAAATTAAATACATTCATTTAAAGACTGAATCAGTCATTTTACATAAAGTATATTGTAAAGTATATTTTATTTTCCTCTTAGGTCAAAGATTAGAAAATCTAGAAATATCCCTGCAATGTGAATTTATTTTTGTTTATTCATGTTAAATCTGAAATAAAATCAAAATCAGCAGGCACAATCAGTGTAAAATAGATGAAGTGAAGATGGATGCAAGTGGAGACACATATTAAACTTGAAATACAAGCAAAACAACACACCTATGAAAGCAAAACTCATGGACTAGGGTCACATAGAAAATACATAAAGCAGACTAGAGAGCATAACATATGGTAACAACAGACAAAGCCCTTGCTACACAATAAGTGATGGAAAAGAACAGTGTGATGTGCTGGGGCTAATGAGAAATATTATTCAGTGCTTCTTCAGCATTGGTATAACAGATCCTGGCCACGAGCAAAACTACTGTCAGGAGAGGGCCCTGGATAGGCATTCAAAAGATCACTTCATTGATCAAGACCAACATGGAGGGGGGAGGAGTGCCCCCCTCATCGTAGCTGGCAGGAGATGTGGCGTACCCCTCACAGTGGTGAGGCAAAGCAGTTTTTTCTGCATAGCTGATGCAAGGCATGAATTACAAGAAAGACTATGAGGCTAGAGAAGAGCGATACCCGTCAGTGGAAAAGGGAGGTGGAGTGACGTCTTCAACAAAGATGGCGCCAGCAGAGCAAGGAGACAGAATGATACACAAAAAAGGAAAATCTTTACAGTGGACCTGAGTAACCTAGAAATGTAATGTAGTAAAAAGAGACAAAGAGAGTTATTCCTACTGTATGGTGAAGCTGTGAATCCTCAGTAGGGCAGGGTAGTCAAAGCACCCTGGCAGAGGCCAGACTGTGCCTTTCTGGAGAGGTGCTGTTTATTTTTAGATAATGTTCCATATTTTTGCCTTTGTACAGCGACATAATTAAGTTCAACCTTTATTTGTCACATATCCCAGTTTTGGTAGGCTGGGGTCGGAGCACAGGGTCAGCCATTATATGACTTAAGGGCCTTGCTCAAGAGCCCAACAGTGGCAACCTGGCAGACCAGGGGCTTGAACTGCCAGTCTTCTGATCAGTAACTCAGAGCCTTAACACAGGTTTGATAAAATACAGTGGACCAACACCAGTAGATGTCGCAGATTGCACCAGACACAGCATCCCAACATCCCAACTGTGGCAACATTACACTGAACTTGAAGCAAGTTGAATTTTATGTCTATTCACTGTTCCTCTAGCCTCTGGACCTTGATTTTCAAATAAAGCGCCAAATTTACTTTCATCTGGAAAGTGGACTTTGGGCCACTGACTAATGGTTTACTTTCCGCTTAGCCCAGGTAAGATGCTTCTGATGTTGTCTCCGGTTCAGGAGTAGCTTGATACTAGGAATGCAGCAGTTTTAGCCCGTTTCCTGAAGATCTCTGTGTGGTGACTCGATGCACTGACTCCAACCTCATTCCACTTCTTATGAAGCTCTTCCAAAGTCTTGAATCTGCTTTGCTTCACAGTCTTTTTAAGGTTGTTGCCATTGCTGTTTTTTTTTTTTTTTTCCTAGCACACAACTGTTTCCCTTACATTCAACTTTCCATTTATGCTTTGATACGGCTCCTTCTGCAGCATACCATCCTTGTGGAGGATGTTAATGACAACTGTCAAGTCAGAAGTCTTCCTGATGCATGTGCTGTAAAATATTTCACTTGACCCTAAATGAATCTGGAATAACAAAAAAAGTTTTCCAGGATATTCACATTTTTACTTGTGAATTGTAACTGAGTAATAGTTATGAATAAGTGACTTGATGCATGTAATGTGTACAGATATAGAGGGCTATACCAGATTATATGCAACAGTGCTTAAACAACACTAGCTTAAAATTTCATGTTTCTAGCAGGACTATTTCAAAAGTAGTGACTTGTGGAATTCTTTTAACAATAGTCTTTACAGGGCCACACCCCTTTATTAAAGACTATATATCAGAAACTAAAAAAGATACAATCCTGAAATTTTGCAAACTCTTTGTGAATAGTGATATTTTTATATGGAGCAAATTTGAAATGAGTAGTTAGGAGGGATACAGTGATTTTTAAATGGATTTATCCTAATCAAAACGGTCAGTGCTTGTCATACAGAAATGAAGTAACCAGTTCTGTTCACTGAATTTCACAGTTACCTGTTCAGTGTCCGGCTCACCGTGGTCTTTTGTTTGCATGCTTTTCTTTTATCATAATCTATTCTATTTATATTTTTATTTAAATTCTGTATTATTAAGATTTTCACATTTCTCATTTTTACTGTTTATATGTTAATGTAAAACATCCTCTGTCCTTTTTCAGTTGCCTCAAGCTGTATGATCAATTTCTCTGACCCTGAGGGCTACATTGATTCTTCAGAGGATCTACCACTTCCAGATGGCACTCTTCTGCAGTGCACTTACACAGTGACTGTGTATACAGGTTATGGGGTGGAACTGCAGGCATGCTTTAAGAAATATCCTGATTTACTTTTTTCAGCAGCAGGTTTCATTTACTGCATTTCATTTATTTTGTGTTTTATTAGAAATTCATTTTATTAGATATACAATGTAGCCAAATTTGATATCCACTTATAAACCAATTTACAGTATCAGTTAGAAAAATCAGCAAGATTGTTTTCTATTGCAGAATAGAACTTTTAAATGTGCACACTACTTGCCTATAAAAGACTGATGTATTGAAACTGGTTAGAATGTGACCTTGAGTGGCCAATCCTGGCGGTCAGGACTTCAAATAACTTCTCAAAGTTCTCAGGAGCCACTGAACCACACAAACAGACGTTAACGATATCTACCATATCACCTGTCAAATTGCTGTAATTTTAATGTCATCAAATGCTTTCTTTGAACTAATTTCTCACAATACCTAATCTTCAATTATACTTTAATCTCTTAGTTTTGTATGCAAGGGATCACCCTTCTAACACACACATTTAAACAGCATTGTAGTTAATATGTTGCGCGCATGCATTACAATGAATGAATATAACACAGCACTAGCAACCAGATCATATTCACTCAGAGAGAAAAGTAGAACATTTTATTTGAAAGTTAATAATGACCTTTTGTTTCACTGTATATGCAGGTATTTAATAACTTTAGTTATTAGATAGTTATTATAATTTAATAGAATTAATTGGAGCGATTGACATAGTACAAAACTCTACAGAATATCTTTTTGTCATCACAGGTCAAAAGTGTCAACCTTTCAGAAGGTGAGCAGCTGTCCATCAGAGCAGTAGATAAGGATGGCACTTTGCTGGTACTTGCTAATCAGACACTGCTTGTGGAGGGTCAGGTGATTCGCAGCCCAACCAACTCAATGTCGGTATTTTATCGCTCTTCACCTGAGGGCACCACAGGGACATTCCAGCTTCATTACCAGAGTGAGTAAAAATTCTCAACTCCCATTACCCTTGCTTAACTGCATTAGTTAATTTAGTGTTAATTTGCTGTTCTGTGCATGATACAATTACCTAAGCAATTCATTTATATTCTCTTGTGTGCCAATTATTTATAATATTTTTTTTTCATCATGAATTTTTATCTTCATCTTTTTTTTTAAAACTTTTTTTCATTTATTTTTACTACCTTGTGTTGTAACTAATATGTGTTGTAATTATACTAGAAGATGATGCACTTATAAAAATAAAGTAAATAAATTACCTTTTAAACCCCCTTTTTCTTTTGACATGGTTTTTTGATATAGTAAAATATTAAGTACTATATATCCAAATCTTTAACTAAATTTTTGGCAATATGAAATACTTTAGATTTTTTTTTGACTATATAATTATTTTATACAGTTTTATACAGCAGATATTTACAGACGGTTCGAAAAAAACACAAAAACCTTTTTTTCTTTACTGCCAAACATTATATCAGAGTCAACATTTTTGTTTTAGATCAATAAATGTTAACATATTTTTTGTATTTGTTAAATGTCAGAATCGAGCGAGGGAGAATTTTTATGTATTTCTTTTGATCACTTTTATCAAAGTCATAAGTAAAGTAAAGTAAAGCCTTTATTTTGTCACATATACATTACAGCACAGTGAAATTCCTTCTTCGCATATCCCAGCGTAACTGGGGTCAGAGCGCAGGGTCAGCCATGGTACAGCGCCCCTGGAGCAGTTAGGATTAAGGGCCTTGCTCAAGGGCCCAACAATTGCAACCTGGCTGAGCTGGGAATCGAACCGCCGATCGTCCGATCAGTAACTCAGTGCCTTAGCCCTCTGAGCCACCACTGCCCCTAAGTATACATACACAAGTTCATTGTGTCTTTAAACAAAAAGAAAACTCCAGATGATTCCATTCTGAGCTTAAGAAGCTTCTGATAGGTTAATTGATTCAATTTGAGTTCATTGGTGGCACACATGCATATAAAGGCACACCTAAACACAGAGCCTCTTTCTTTGACATCATGGGAAAATCAAGAGAAATCAACCAAGACATCAGGAAAAGAATTGTGGACCTCCACAGGTGTGGCTCATCCTTAGGTGCAATTTCCAGATGCCTGAATGTCCCATGTTCATCTGTTCAGGCAATAATACGCAAATTTAAAAAACATGGAAAGGAGATGTATTCCCAGAGAGGAACACAATCAAAACGGTTTGCAATCAAGCCCAGGACAACAACAAAAGACCTTGTGAAGATGCTGGCTGAAACTGGTAAGACAATGTCATTATCCACAGTAAAACGAGTCCTGTACCACCATGAGCTGAAAGGTTACTCTGGGAGGAGAAAGCCATTACTTCAAAACCACCATAAAAAAATCCAGGGACAAAAATCTTAATTTCTGAATCCATGTCCTGTGGTCCAACGAAACAAAAATGTAACTCTTCGGCCATAAAGATAAACGGTATACAGTATTTGGAGGAAAAACTGTGAAAAACTGTGAAGTATGGGGGTGGTAGTACAATGCTGTGGGTCTGGTGCACTTCACAAAATAGATGGCATCATGAGAAAAGAAAATGATGTGGATATATTGAAACAACATCGGAAGACATTAGCCAGGAAGTTAAAGCTTGTGCGCAAATGACCATCACAAAGCCCTGATCTCTATCCCATAGGAAAGTTTTGGACGGCACTGAAAAGGCGAATGCGAGCAAGAAGGCCTATAAACCCGACCCAGTTGCACCAGTTCTGTCAAGAGGAGTGGGCCAAAATTTCAGCAAACTTGTGAAAGGATACCCGAAATGTTTGCCCCAAGTGAAACAGTTTTCTACCAAATACTAAGGAAGCATATGTAAATTTTTAACTGATGAAAGTAATAAAAAAGATCCATAAAATTCTCCCTTGATTGATTGACATTTAACAAATGCAAAAAATATGTTAATATTTATTGATCTAAAACAGAAAAAGTTTGCTCTGATTTAATGTTTGACAGTAAAGAAAAAAAAATTTCTGAAGTGTATATAAATATCTGGTTTCAACTGGGTTTTTAAATTTTTTTTAACAAGATTGTAAAGTTTAGATACCTTTTCGTAAAACATTGAATTTTTAAATGTTTCTTGAGTAGTGTTCCATCTGAGCTGCTCTCTGCCACGCCGACCTCACTTTGGGGAGGTATCAGTTTTGGATTTGCGCCCAGGAGGCACAGCACATTTCTCCTGCCACATGGGTTACCATCTGCATGGTGCAACGATGTTGACCTGCCTCAATGCCTCTCTCCCTGTCTGGAACCAGCATGAACCCAGCTGTATAGGTGAGTGTAAAGCTTTATTAGTTCCCACAGCTCCTGACGTTGCGCTGCTGTTAAATCCTCTCCATGCTGCACCTGATCTTGACCACCGTAATGTGAGATAGCGTAGCGGCAGCGACTCTATCCACTGTTTAAGCAGATTGATGTGATATAGCTCAGTGTTTTTTCGCTTACCAGGCTGCTGCAGACGTTAGTTCACGGGTCCAACCCGTTCGACAACTGTGTAAGGCCCTTGCCACTTAGCGATGAATTTGCAGCTGGTGTTGGTTAGAAGAAGAATTCCTGGGGGGAATTCACGCAGCTGTGTTGGTCGATCATATATGCGACGCTGTTCCGCCTGTGCTTTTTCCATATGCTCCCGCACGATGGGCAGCACCCGGGCGATCTTTTCCTGTAAATCCTTTACGTACTCTATTACCGATCTAAAGGGGGACGGTTGTTCCTCCCACGCTTCCTTCGCTACGTCTAAGAGCCCGCAGGGGCTTCTCCCGAACAGCAGCTCAAACGAAGTGAACCCGGTGGAAGCTTGTGGTGTTTCTCTTATGGCGAAAGGGACGTAGGGTAACATCCGTTGTAAGGTTTGGTTGAATCGTCCCACTAACCTGTCTATTTGTGGACGATAAAAGGATGTGCACAGCTATTTGATCAGCTGCAGCCGGGATATATCGGCCATCAGGCAAGACATGAACGGTGTGCCTTGATTGGTTAACAATTCTCTCGGCAGACCCACTCGGCTGAATAGTAGTACTAATTCCTTGGCTATGTTTTTCAACGTAGCTTTGCGGAGTGGAAGTGGCGTAATCCACTAAAACCAGAATATACTCATGGTCCTTCGTTGACTTCAGGAGCGGGCCGATGAGATCCATTCTGATCCATTCGAATTGCACGCCGATAATAGGGAGAGGAATTAAGGGGAAATAAGTTTGATGTGTCACATGACCCTCTTCCTATTGAAAAAACAAAAGTTGGATCCAAGATGGCCGACTTCGAAATGGCCACCATGGTCGCCACCCATCTTGAAAAGTTTGCCCCCTCACATATACTAATGTGCCACAAACAGGATGTTAATATCACCAACCATTCCCATTTTATTAAGGTGTATCCATATAAATGGCCCACCCTGTAGAAGATGTTTTATAATGTGCACTGGGCTTCAGCCCGTCGCCACTGTGAGAGAGTCTAAAAGTCATATATGCATAAAAATAAGTATGCAATTATAAATTAATTGCAATATGAGACCATTCAGTGATTTACAGGTCAGTAGTAGTATTTTATAATCCTTGCAAATCATTGCTGGGAAGCAGTGGCGTGTGAATAAGATATGGGTGACGTGGTCATATCTTCTTGTTCATGCACCTAGACAACTTCCAGAGAGAAAGGCATTCTAAGAATCCAACCTAGAGGTAACAAAAATGATGTAACAATGTTATTTTTCCTATTTCTTTTTTTTTTTTTTGTATTTTGGGAGAAATGGGATTGCTGCATTTCATTTCCTGCACAGTAGGTATTAGTACTGAGATGTACAAACATAGCAACACATCATTCAACTGTACTGAGACAGGCAGAAATAATTAGACTAATTATTGCCTGTTGAGTTTTATATTGATATCTGTTTTGCACTATAATAGTTTAAAGACTATATTGTCTATATCCTAAATACTAACTGGAAGGCTATTCCATAACAATGGGACTTTGTAAGAGAAGGCACCTTCCATTGTAGTTTTCATTATAAGATGTACCAACAAATGATTGACGTAGGCATAGTGAATCAAAAAATACCAGTAGTTCACTCAGATACTGTTTCGCAAGACCAGTCCTTTATAGGTCAATGGTAGTATTTTTTGGTCGCCAGATCTCTCTTGTGTGGATAAGGGGTGATGTTCAAGGTTTGTTCATACAAGGAAAGGACTCTGTCGTCTGCATTCTGAACTAACTGTAGCTTGTTTATGCATGTATTGGAATGTCCAGATAGTAAGGTATTACAGCTTTGTTTCAGTTGTTTCTGTGATGTACTGAAATATAATTACAAGCACTTCATACGTTTCAAAAGCTTTTATCGACAATTACATGGCATTTATGCAAAGAGTCAGTATTTGCAGTGTTGGCCCTTCTTTTTCTGGACCTCTGCAATTCGACTGGGCTGCTCTCAATCAACTTCTGGGCCAAATCCTGACTGATAGCATCCCATTCTTTCATAATCACTTCTTTGAGTTTGTCAGAATTAGTGGGTTTTTGTTTGTCCACTCGCCTCTTGAGGATTGACCACAAATTCTCAATGGGATTAAGATCTGGGGAGTTTCCAGGCGATGGAGCCAAAATTTCAACGTTTTGATCCCCGAGCCACTTAGTTATCACTTTTGCCTTATGGCACGGTGCTCCATCGTGCTGGAAAATGCATTGTTCTTCACCAAACTGTTGTTGGATTGTTAGAAGAAGTTGCTGTTGGAGGGTGTTTTGGTACCATTCTTTATTCATGGCTGTGTTTTTGGGCAAAATTGTGAGTGAGCCCACTCCCTTGGATGAGAAGCAACCCCACACATGAATGGTCTCAGGATGCTTTACTGTTGGCATAACACAGGACTGATGTTGATTGATTTAGGTGCAATCTTAGTAGCCACAATATCCTTGCCTGTGAAGCAATTTTTATGCACGCGTTTCTTTGCAGGTCACCATGGTTAACAATGAAAGAACAATGATTTCAAGCATCACCCTCCTGTTAACATGTCAAGTCTGCCATTCTAACCCAATCAGCCTGACATAATGATCTCCAGCCTTGTGCTCGTTAACATTCTCACCTGAGTTAACAAGACGATTACTGAAATGATCTCAGCAGGTCCTTTAATGACAGCAATGAAATGCAGTGGAAAGTTTTTTGGGGGATTAAGTTAATTTTCATGGCAAAGAAGGACTATGCAATTCATCTGATCACTCTTCATAACATTCCGGAGTATGTGCAAATTGCTATTATAAAAACTTAAGCAGCAACTTTTCCAATTTTCAATATTTATGTATTTCTCAAAACTTTTGGCCACGACTGTAGTATCAGTAATTTTGTCTTCTCAGAAGAAGAATGTTTATAAGCATCTAATTTTTTTAAATAATCTTTATAAAGCTAATGTCTCTCATCTGGTTAAAAACTACCAATTAACCGTAATTAGTATGAATACCAGTTACCAGATTTATGAATGATATCACTCAGATGAAGCATATAGAGGGAAAGAGATGTGGCCCTAAAATGGAACCTTGCACAACACCAAACTTCAAGAAACAAACAAAATGACAAAGATTTGTGCCAGAGGTAGGTTGTTCCTTTAACTCCAACACCATTTTCTAATCTTTTAAGGAGAATATTTAACTAAGGTGAAGCAACACAAGCAAGGAAATACAACATGGATCAGAGGCCAGCAGTAGGTTATTTAACACTTTAACTAGCACTGTCTGTGTGCTATGATGAGGTCTCAATCCTGACTGATACATTTCAAGAATGTTATTCCTATGCTATTTTTTTCTAGAATCTAGGACTTATTCAGTTTAACCAATAAAAGTGTGTAGTTACATGTCTCATTGTAATCTTCAATCACCAATTATTTAAAACATGAATGTACATGGCATTCAATAAGAAATACAGGCTTGAAAAAAAAATACTAAAATCCAGACCATTGCCATTATTTTGTTGTTGGTCACCACAGGATTATGTGATGCTTCAGAAATAGAAAGATTTAATGAAAGAAAAGAGGGGCTGACCATTATGGCTGCAACCACTGAGAGACAGGAAGGGCCGCAAGCATTGAGAGCCAGAGATACTAAGAATTTTGAGAGAAAGGACTGCAACCCATCATTTAGAGAATGTCTGTGAGCTGTGATAGATGCGAAGGGCTGATAGGAAGGTGCTAAGGGCATTTAGAAATGGGAAATTTTGAGATCTTTGTGAAACAAAGGGGGTACAGTTATTAAGGGACAGAACAGCTGTGGGCATGGTGATTCAGAAGCTGAGAAGGAGGACTAAGATGCTTTGATGAAGGCTGAGATTAACTACAGTATAATCAGTATAAACGTTTGATTGGAAAAAGGGTGCCTCTGAAATTAGATCAGAAATTAGATTAGAAAATAGTGTCAAAATAGTGAGGTAGAATGTAAGTAGAGAAAGATTAGATATCTGGAAAAATGTAGGCAAGAGAGAAATGAAAAAGAGAAAATGCAGAGGCAGTATACTGTAATGGCAATATCACATTTTAATTATATATTCATTTGTAATTGTGCCACTGCCCTGCAATTAGTAAACGATGAACTTAAGCAGGTTAGAGAGATCACGATTCAGAATATTCAGGCTTTGGACATTTTACTAGCCGAGAGAGGTGGAGTGTGTAAGGTTTTAAACACCTCTTGTTGTTTCTATATACTTGATAATCATCAAAATATCAGCAACATCATAGACCACATGAAGAAGGCTTTGCAAACACCTCCCCAAGTAGAGTCTTGTAGAGTCTTGTGGATCTCGTGGTTAACACGGCTGTGGTGAGGCTGGGGTTATTGGCTGGTTTATAGTGTTCTACCAATTGGGATTATAGTTAGGTCTCTGTATAACACCCTGTATGTATACAGGAACTAGTTCTGAACACAGTAAAATATCAAATGTTACGACAGACTGACAAGAACATAAAACAACAGAAACCGGACTCAACTGATGACTAGGATGACTCATAAAAACAGCTGTAGTGTCCTCTGTGTGCATTAGAGTGCTAGTGATGATGTTGTTTTAAAAAAACAGGTTGGTCTGATGAAAATGACCTAATGCATGGCTTTATTAGTATAGTTTGGAATCATGAAATTAAAATATTTAAGTTGTCACAGAATGACAAAAGGGGGAAATTGTAATGGAAATATCACATTTTAATTATGTATTAATTTGTAATTGTGCCACGTAGACTATAGACGCTTTAAACTTGCTGAAGCTTAGAAACACAAGGCCGAGAATAGTACAGAAACAACCTGATTGTAATTGTCCCTGAATAAATGATAAGGTATGGACATCTGGTCTGGGTCAGATAAAGAGTTGAGTTTGAATGTAGGAACTTCATGTACGGGGCGTTGATTATGTTAGCAGAGATGTTTGTGTATAAAATGGGACAGCGGAGAGAAAGAGATCACCTTTCTCCATGCTGCAACTGTTTGCTGTGTGAGACTAGTCCTTCTGCAGAAGTATAAAATAAAACCTTTGTGACTTTGCTCTTACCCAGTGTATGAATTGCTTGTCTTTATAATATTTACAGAATTTCCACCGCAATACTTTATAAGCAGTGGCAGTTTGGATCATTTTATTGAGCTAGAAATAGCTGGTGGCTCATGGATAGAAATGTTGTGAGATATAATGTTTTTAAATTTTTTGTTTAAGTCTTAGTTGACATTTTAATTAAAATCACTATGTTGGGGAGATGAAATCAAATATCTCCCTGTCCAGCTCTCTGTGGAGGGACGGTAAAAAATGCCACTGTGGGCAGAGTGTTGTCCCCATCACCTCACCTGAGTCCCAACAGCACTCTTGACCGCAGCTGCTCCTGGTCCCTAGAGGCTACCAGTGCCCAGCGACTACATCTTCATCTGGAGAGGATGGTCCTGGGACCAACAGACCGGTGAGTGTGTGGCTGCGTGTTCCTGTTTCCACATACTTGCCACAGATCATATTTACATTTTCTCTAGAATGTATTCGCTCTCTAGTTACCTCACCCTCCTGTTATTGTTATTTTTAAAGTGCAAAAGCTTTGCCAATCAATGGGGGTTGTACCGTTGGTGTGAAATGTCTGATGTCCGTTTTCCGAGGACTTCAACTTGTGATTTTCACAAAATTCCTATTTTTGGTCTGATTGGAAAACTACACTAGTCATGTTGTAGAGATTGACCACAAAGAATGTCACTGCAAAACTCGTTCCATAGACGATAATGGGGTTTCTACAGTGGACACACATTGATCCATGCTCAGTTTTTCACATCCCTCACAAAACCTATATTAAAACAGAGAGCCAGGTTTCCCGCCGTGTTTAAATGTTAAAATGAGAAGAGTAGTCAAACTGGGAGCTATCAAGGGTTAATTGGGACTTGATTTAAAGAACAAAATGGATTTTAACATTCATTTACTGTAAATATTAGTTTTTTAGATGATGTACAGTACTTTTCAATAATTTCGAGACCATTAACAATTGATTTAATTTAACAAACAAACAATACAGCAACATAATAAAACACCTGGGGAGAATAATTCCTGTACACTTGAGTATTTCGTTTGCTTCAGACTTGTTTTGTGGAGTGGTCTGGATGCTGGCTCTGTAGTTCTGTTTGACTCTGATCGAGGAGTTCCTATACCATTTGAGGGTGTCATCAGCGAGGGACCAGCAGTAAGAATCCAGTTTATAACAGACAAGCCATACAACCAGAACAACGGTTTCAATATCCGTTATGAGGGTGAGTAGGCTTCTTAAAAAGCAAATAAAAACTGCCAATGACACCATGCTGACTTTTGTCATTCTTTCTGAGCAGCATTTGAAAAGGGCCACTGCTATGAGCCATACATCCAGAATGGAAATTTCAGCAGCACAGACCCAACGTACGGTGTGGGAGCCATAGTACAATTCTCCTGTGAGGCTGGCCATTCTCTGGAGCAAGGCCCTCCTGTCATTGAGTGCATCAATATACGAGACCCCTACTGGAATGACACAGAGCCTTTGTGTAAAGGTATGAAGCACAAAGCATAAGCACAAAGACCACATCTTGATTAAAATATCAAAATCTAATCTATTTACTAATCTATTTTTCCCATGCAACCAACTGCTTATTTCTTGAATTAACAGCCTATAAAATAAAAATAAAAAAAACTTTATATATGGACTCATTATTTTTTTTATTCTTACAGATTATTTGGCTTCCTTTCAGCCTTATTAACTACAGTGGTAGCTCAACATACAAATTTAATCCTTTCTGGAGGCAAGTTTTTAGGGCAAAAATTTTGTATTGCGAAACCAGGAAACTCTCATAAAAGCAGATAATCCGTTCCAGCCACCCAAAAAATTTACCTATATTACCAATTTCCAACACTATAATCATATTTGTGCATATAAAAACAATCAAAACATTTAGAAAAGACTAATGAATAAATGAGGTAATATATAAAATAAATAGACAATAAACCTCACTCAACCTCAATTTATTATTCTCCATGGCACTGGCTGCTTTAAAAACGAAACTGGAAGTGGCTCCGTTTTATTCTTGCTTTCGGTCTTGATAACATGGTGCCATGCTCTCACTAAATCTTGCACAAAATGCAAAAAGAAAAACACAAAAATATGTACACTTGCTTAGCTTACGTGTTTATGTATGGTTTGTGTATAATATTTTCTGCCTATTTAGACAGTTCAACATGGGGGTGGGGTGTGTAGTTTGCCAATGTAACCAGAATATTTCAGGCTGAAATCTATGTTCTTCATATGAACCATCAATGTATCAACTCTTCTAATTTACCAGACAGCTTGTTCAAACACCTGGACAGCTTCTTATAAATGTGCATACATGATGACCTTTTTACCACTATGTTATGTGTTTGAATCTATGCCGTTGTGTAGTCTTTTACTGTACAAAACCAATATCAGTGACTATCTCTTTTATTTTTTGCAGTGAAAACATTGCAAAAAATCTATCCTTTCATCTCTTTAAGAGCTGAGAGATGGCTCTTTAAGTCATCTCTTTAACAGCTTGTGATTATGCAATGTTTAACTCCGGCTTGAGAAATTTCCAGAAGTGACATACAATTTAGCCTTTACCATGAAGTTCACATGCACTGCTAGCAGACTTCACACTTGGCTTGGTACTGAAACCATATAAGCACTTCATAGCACTCCGTGGGCTATTCTGCATAGACCTAGCCACAAGGAATTTCACTTCATGGAAAGTGTAAAAAAAAAATTTAAAGGTCTAAGTTGTGATGTGCATGTTTTAGCTAACAGGATGTATTATGAGCAAGTTGTTATCTTTGACACTTTTAATGCTTAACTAGTGAATCCACTAGAGAAAGCACTGTGTGTACTAGTGTGCAACTTCATGGTGCCCAAACACTGGATACAGATACACAGTGATGGCCGGATTGGTAATCTAGCATACTGGACATTTTCCTGTCCATTATATCGGCCCGCAAGTGCTGATATGCTTTTATTATTACGCTTATTATTATTATTTATTCCTTTTTTGCCAAGGAACGGCCCATCATGCAGGGACAGAAGACTATTGGTTAGTCTTCTTTACTGACAATGTAACCCCAGTCACGTAGGCAGAGTGATGAAGTATCTTGCTCCACCAATACTGTATGTAAAATCTTTTCATTCCACCCATTATCCTTTTCCCATCATTTCTCGTGCCAACTGCACAGACTTAAGCAAGAAAGAAAAAGCTTAAAAGTTTGGCCTTGGATGCCGCCAAATGTGCAGAGATTTCAGTCATGTTTGCTTTAGGAGCTGCTGTAGCTTCTACCTCACTGGCAGTGCCAAAGTTTATGCAGCATCATCAGGCAAATGTAGAAGAGCAGGCTGCAGGCCATGGAGAAGTGCTGGGGTGTACATACTGTAATCAATAAGGGCCAGGGTGATAGACAGACATACTAGTTACAGTAGTTTCCTCAAACAGCCATAACTTTGGCTAACTATATAAAACAAATATTTTTGCCAGGATTGCATTTATAGAGGTCACATCATAAGTGATCAGCATCATTTGATAAATATGCGTGGTAAGTTTAATAGGCCTGTAAAAACCTCTACTGTGGTCAAATTTATATATGTTTATTCATATATGTTTAGTCTATCCCATGTACAGTATTTGAGGGAATCTCGCTTTCAAGACGATTGTTGAAGACGATCTGGCTGCAGACACTTCTGTGGAGCCACTTCGGCACCCAGACCCCACTACCTTTAGCTCATGAGCTTAATATTTAATGTAAACTGCAGGTCAGATCTCAAAACATGTACAGCATTGACCTAATTGCCCCATATCAATACAAATACAGTAAATACCTAAAAACTCCTTTCTTATCATTGATAATAAACAAAGGATAATTTTAGCCATACAAATATTAAGACATCCATTATCATTATGTGGATATTTGAAAACTGTATGAACTGAATATTTAATAAGCTGTCAAACTAAATTGTCGTAAATCAAAAAATGTCGTAAATCAAGAGGCAGCATACATTTTATGCAGGTTTTAGTAATCTGAGCAAGCTGCAATCTTGAAATACAACCCTACTGTATTTATATGAAAATATCTAACTACAGTTGCTTCTGAACTGCTTGATGGTTAGCATAACTTACCTTTCACATGTACATTGATTGAATTTCCTGAGAAGCGAGCACATAGACTAATTTTGGTAATTTGTTGTTAATTTGGCAATTGGTGTGTTATATATGCAGCTTTATGTGGAGGAGACTTGTCTGGCCCCAGTGGCTTAATTTTGTCCCCAAACTGGCCTGATTGGTATGGTGAAGGTGAGGACTGCAGCTGGAGGATCCATGTTGGTGAGGAAAAGCGTATCCTGCTGGATGTACAGCTGTGGGTTCATATTCTCATCACTTTTAAACATCCACTTTAAAACACATGCACGTTTCAGAAAATGTTTCTGTATAGTTCCTTGTTCTTGTCTCTAATAGGCTTTAAAAGGTAAAGTACTTTTAAAGGTTTTAAAGGGAAGTACTTTGTTGTTGTGATCTGCTTAGTCCATATATGGAACGAAGAGTGAAGCCTGGTTAAATCTAGTTACAGGGGGTTGGACATGAAACTGAAACGCCTGGTTTTAGACCACAATAATTCATTAGTATGGTGTAGGGCCTCTTTTTGCGCCCAATACAGCATCAATTCGTCTTGGGAATGACAGATACAAGTCCTGCACAGTGGCCAGTTGGATTTTGAGCCATCAACTTTACTTTCATGTTCATCAAACCACTCTTCACCAGTCTTGCTGTGTGTATTGGTGCATTATCATCCTGATACATAGCACCGCCTTTAGCTTACAATGTTTGAACCACTGG
The DNA here is from genome assembly GCA_030347435.1 of Clarias fuscus. Taxonomy (NCBI): domain Eukaryota; kingdom Metazoa; phylum Chordata; class Actinopteri; order Siluriformes; family Clariidae; genus Clarias; species Clarias fuscus. The sequence continues at coordinate 9,924,159 of CM059223.1, read as the reverse complement.
GTGCACATGGTCCTCCAGAATGGTTCGGTAGTCCTTGGCAGTGACACGCCCATCTAGCACAAGTATTGGGCCTAGGGAATGCCATGATATTGCAGCACAAACCATCACTGATCCACCTCCATGATTTACTCTGGGCATGCAACAGTCTGGGTGGTACTTTGGGGCTTCTCCACACCGTAACTCTCCCGGATGTATGAGACAGTGAAGATGGATGTTTCACATTGTCCACGGCCCAAGATTTTCGCTGCTGGCATCATTGAAACCGACGTTTGGCACTGGCACGAGTGACCAAAGGTTTGGCTATAGCAGCCCTGCCACGTACTTTGACCCAGTGGAGCTCCCGACGATCAGTTTTGGTGGAAACAGGAAAGTTGAGGTGCACTTTTAATTCTGCAGTGAGTTGGGCTGCTGTGGTTTTATGTTTTTTGGATACAATCCAGGTTAGCACCTGGGTGTCCCTTTCAGACAGCTCCCTCTTGCATCCACAGTTACTCCTGTTGGATGTGGTTCGTCTTTCTTGGTGGTATGCTGACATTACCCTGGATACAGTGGCTCATGATACATCACAAAGACTTGTTGTCACAGATGCTCCAGCAAGACGCACACCAACAATTTATCCTCTTTTGAACTCTCATATGTCACCCATAATGTTGTGTGCATTGCAGTATTTTAAGCAGTACTTTGCTATTACTCTGCTAATTAAACCTTCACACTCTGCTCTTACTGGTGGAATGTGCAATCAATGAAGATTGGCCACAAGGCAGGTCAAATTTAGCCATGAAACCTCTAATACTAAATTTGTCCAGTGTTTCAGTTTCATTGTCCAACCCCTGTACATCAGTTTCCTTAGAAATTCATTATATTTGAAAATTGTTGGTATTAGTACATTTCCGAAATGCAGTATCCACATTTAAAATTTATGTTTAACATTCTCTCTTTTTAGTTTGAATCTTAGTGACAGTGATATGCTGACTATTCTGGATGGCGATGAGGTGACCACACGCATCTTGGGTCAATATGTGGGAGGAAACAGTCCGTTCAAGCTTACCTCCTCTATGCCTGATCTTACCATCACCTTCCATTCTGACCCAGCTGGCCTGTTGTTTGGCAAGGGAGAAGGTTTCATCATCAACTATGTGGGTAAGAGGTCGCACGCCTGGGCCTGGAGCACCCCTCTACTGGAATTTCTGTATCTTTTAATCTCACAAAGATGATTAGGCTTTTATTTATAGACATTTCCTTAGGCTATAAAAGTGAGGAAAACATTAATATGAAGGGCAAGCAGACTGTGGGAACATGATTAGGATCCACCTTTTTACAACTTCCACCTTTTAATTTGTGAGGTTTATGAAAGTATATGAGCTAATATTCACAAAATTCACACAGTACATAGGAATATGCTTCTTTCGCTATTTTTATTTCTTGATCAACTAACAAAAAAAAATCTTTATTCTAAACAATATTTCAACAGTTTGTTAATAGAAAAGATCAATAAGTCATCAACTTCCCAGTCGTGAAAAGCACATAAAGGTTAATAAATGATAAATGTTACAGATGTTAATTTTTAATATGCATGTAACTATGCCTGTAGCATGATGCTCAGGCAACACAATAGACTCAATGTCAATGTGTATGTAAGCTTTTATCTATTGGCGCTTATGACCCTGTAGCATGGCAGGCAAATATACAATAATATGCCACCACTCCCAGAAACACTTTCTTTCTTTTGGGTCTTTGGTTATGAACAAGCTGAAATTGCTGCTGTCCTATTAATATGAACATGTGCATGCCCATGGCCTAAGTACAATCCCAGATACCATTCCTCCACTCATCCAGTTCCAAACCTTGAGGTGACACAAACTCATATAAATGATTTGAACATTTGTGCATCTGCTTAACTGCTTGTCCATACTGTAAGTTCTGTTTTAATAGCTGATGAGTTAAGGCTTAAAATCATATGAATATTTATGCTGGAATAGTTCCATACTGTATTAAATATAAAAACAGAGATGGATTTCTCACATGCCTAAGCAAATTGTCTAGGTGGACATTCTGATTATGCAAATTACTTGCATGTACGTTCTGTACTTCTGTGTACTGTAAGTTTTTTTCTGTACAGTACGTTTTGTATTTTAAATATAGATATTTAAATACCAGGTAATTACCAGGTATTTTAAATACCTGGTAATATAGATATTTTTCTGGGTAGAAACATCAGAGATGGGAATTTTGACCACTGATTTTAAGAGGAAGACATTTTGTATATTGAATGTGAAAAGTTACACCCGTAAAAGCCTGCTGAAATCGACTTTACTTGGAGTTGTGTTGTCTTTGGTTCATTGCAATTGCAATAAGAATGCTTGAGTCTCTGAAGGATACAGTATGTGTGACATACTGTGACATTGACAGATTTAGCTGTTTAAGCTATCCATGGATTCACTTCCTGAAAAAACAAAGTCACAAAGTTTCACAATTCATGGAGGCCCAGTTGTACCACTGATGAAAATGTAAAAGTAAACTTGGACAGAAAGGCATTAGGGATGTGAGTTTTCTCTCATTGTGACTTCAGATAAGAGAAAAAAGGTCTCCTCTTTTCAACCAAATTGTTAGTTTAAAAGACAGCTTAACAGAGAGAGGGAAAGAGAGCATCTCTTTTATCTTTTATCAAGCTTGCTCACTCTATAGGATCCAAATAGAGTGAACAAACACTATTGAATTCCTTTTGATGCTTCCTGAGTCCACCTTCATACAGTTCTTGGTCACAAGCTGCTGCTGGATATTGAGAACAAATAGATTATGGTATTACTCAGTGTCTGTCGGCCTGTACTGTCTGAAAACCAGTGATGGTTATTTGCCAGTGACATCATGTTTCCTATAGCAATATAGGGAGGCAAATTTTTGTACGTTCTCCTTACCACTTTACACTTGACACCAGTCCTGCACCCTAGGCGGGGGCTGGTCATGGTGTTTTGTGTTTGTTTGCACTTTGTGTTGAGATGCATCATGCTACTGCTCAAAGGGGTTCTTGTTTAGTTCCTGCATCCAGCTAGATTGGAGGCTCCTTTGCTTGCTGCTGTATGGTGCACAGCCATTGTCAATGCTTTGAGCCATTTGGTCTTCTTAGCTATGAGGTACTACTGTATATGGTGTTTCCCCTTACCCTTAACAGTATTGTGCTCTAAAACATCAGTCCTTTTTTTAGAGCACAATACTTATTCTCTTATCTGAAGTCACAATGAGAGAAAACTCACATCCCTAATGCCTTTCTGTCCAAGTTTACTTTTACATTTTCATCAGTGGTACAACTGGGCCTCCATGAATTGTAAAACTTTGTGACTTTGTTTTTTCAGGAAGTGAATCCATGGATAGCTTAAACAGCTAAATCTGTCACACATACTGTATCCTTCAACGACTCAAGCATTCTTATTGCAATTGCAATGAACCAAAGACAACACAACTCCAAGTAAAGTCGATTTCAGCAGGCTTTTACGGGTGTAACTTTTCACATTCAATATATAAAATGTCTTCCTCTTAAAATCAGTGGTCAAAATTCTCATCTCTGATGTTTCTACCCAGAAAAATACCTATATTACCAGGTATTTTAAATACCTGGTAATTACCTGGTATTTAAATACCTATATTTAAAATACAAAACGTACTGTACAGAAAAAAACTTACACAGAAGTACAGAACGTACATGCAAGTACTTTGCATAATTTGCAAATTATTAGCATAGTCAGAAGTGGAGCAGATAGGGAATGCTGTTGATTGCATGTTTAGGTATACAGACCATTATAGGAAAAAACTACTATGATAACTACTTCATTATACTTTTCTCTTTCTTTGCTTCATTTGCAGGTTTGCTGGGGAAAACTTCAGTCTTGTCCCAACTGCTTTAACATTTTATTTCAGTTATCATTTATTTTATGAATTATAATACAAGTATTAATTATAAATATATCAACAATTAATTTTTAATAGATTTGTCATAATATATGTAGTATACACTCACAACAAATACACTACAGTCCTTGCAATTGAAGTGCTATGATATAATTACATACTGGGGTAAAATTTTCAAAGAAAGGAAAAGTTAAAAGTTAACTATGGTAAAATTGTTTTATATATATATGTTTTATATATGTTTTATATATACATGGTTTTACCATTATATATATACAGTTGAACCTTGGATTACGAGCATAATTTGTTCCGGAAGTGGGGTCATATTCCAAAACACTTGTAAACCAAATTGAATTTTCCCATAAGAAATAATGAAAACTCAAATTATTCATTCCACAGCCCAAAAAAATAAATACATAATAATTAATACAATCTATAAAGTAAAAATAAAACAAATTAACCTGCACTTTACCTTTAAAAATAAAAATAAATCCCGACAGATAAGTGTTTCCGTTTGCACACACAGGCGCCGGGTATATGTGTGTGTGTGTGTGTGTGTGTGTGTGTGTGTGTGTGTGTGGAATTAGCCCCTTCCCTCACTTGTATGTCGGGACATAGAGTAGGAGACCCGCTGAAACAGAGAGGAAGATGTTGATATACCAATAAGAGACGAGCACTAAGATCCAGCAGGGGAGAGGATTACCCACAATTCTGCAGCGCAAGAGAGAGAAAAATCATTGGCTCAGTTGTGATCATGTGACGCTCGGTGTCAAAACAAGAGCGCATGCATGATGCATGATACTCGGCACTCGTAAACCAAGACTCGTTTTTCAAGTCAAAATTCATTAAAAATCTTTGCTTGTTCCACTGTATATATAATGGTAAAACTATGCCTAAGTACAATTTGGCACCTCATCAATTTAAATAAAATAAAATAAAATATTTAGCTCATCTGAAAAAAAAAAAAACATCACATGAGTGTCTGAAGTGTTTAAACATTTTAAACTATTGACAAGTTTGATGGTTCTGTGTCAAATAATAATAAAAAAAAAAAATTCTTAATGTAACTAAATGATCTTTTATCTCTTTTATTAGAGGTGTCTCGTAACGATTCTTGCCCGGACCTGCCTGAGATTCAGAATGGCTGGAAGACGACCTCACACACTGCACTGGTGCGAGGAACCCGCATCACTTATCAGTGTGACCCAGGCTATGACCTTGTGGGCAGAGATACCCTTATCTGTCAGCTGGACCTGAGCTGGAGTACACAGCCACCATTTTGTGAGAAAAGTAAGTCGAGGATCAGTGGTTATAGGGCTATATTTTCACATCATCAGTGTTTACTATTTTTTCATAATGAGGTCATCTTAAGCGGCACGTTGGCTTAGTGGTTACTGTAGCTGTGCTGCCTTGCACCGTTCGGGTTCGATTCCCTCCTTTGGGTCTGTGATTGATGGGTTTCCTCCAGATACTCCGGGTTTCCTCCCACAGTCCAAAAATGGCTAACTGCCGTTTACAAATTGTCTGTAGTGTGTGAATGAGTGTGTGTATATGTGTATACCCTGCGATGGACTGGCACCCTGTCAAGTCTTCTGGGATAAGCTCCAGGGCTCTGTGACCCTGTGTACAGGATAAACCGGTATAGATGGTTGAGTGAGTGAGTTAATCTTAGCTTAGATTTAAATCTTGCTGTATTCACATTCAAGACAGTTGGCTGCTTGATAATTTCTTGGACAGCTATGTGTCTTTATTAGTTTATAAACAAGAAATGTAACAAAATGTCTGCCCAAGGTGGATGAAAATCCAGGGGATTGTCTAGTGTATAGTACTGTATATACTATAGTCTACTATTTTATTTTAACATGAGTGTAGTAAATTACTGTAATGTAAAATGAGCTTTTGTAAAATGAGATATGAAATTAGAATGATAAAAATTTGTTTGAGTAATATTGTAAATATGATTTTTAAAATATTCAGTTCTCAATATTGCTTATTGATATTACCATGCAGTTTGGATGACCCTCATGCAAGAATGTTGTACCTGTCCTGTCTGTTCTCTTTCTGCTAGTTATGTACTGTACAGACCCAGGTCATGTTGAACATTCTGTACGGACGCTCTCAGATCCCAAACTGCTTGTGGGAACTACAATCCAGTACAGCTGCAATCTAGGCTACATACTGCAAGGTGGTGCCATTTTAACTTGCTATGGCCGTGAACCTGGAACTCCAGTATGGACCTCTCACTTGCCACATTGTATCTGTGAGTGTTATCATTCATTTATGAAAATTATGTTAGAATTTACTGTACATCTCTTCTTCGACCATTCTGTCTTCCTCATGGTCTTTCATTTTATCCCAGTGGAAGAGTCGGTGTCCTGTGAGAATCCTGGACTGCCAGACAATGGCTATCAAATTTTGTCTAAGCGCCTGTATCTGCCTGGAGAGTCCCTGAACTTCATGTGCTATCAAGGTTATGAGCTCATTGGCGAGATCACAATCAAGTGCATACTGGGGAATCCTTCCTTTTGGAGTGGACCATTACCCATGTGTAGAGGTAAAGCTTGCCATACATAATATAATAATTATGTGTAACTGTACGTAAACACACTACCGCTCTCTCAAGTTTGGGATCACTTGCAAAGTTCTTTGTTTTTGTTTAGTGAATTATTTTCTACATTCTACAAGAATACTGGGGATTTCAAATCTGTGACATAACACATATGACATTAGGCAATTATGTAACAACTACAGTCAGTTGTTATTTTAAGACACAGAGGTCAACCTTTCTGGAATAGTTCATGCTAGAACAGTATTGTCAAGTGCATTTGCAAAACCCATCAAGCACCATGATGAAACTGGCTCTCATGAAGACCATCCCAGGAAAGCAAGACCAAAACATACCTCTACAGAGCATAAGTAGCAGACACGGCTCAACATCTCAACTGTTCAAAGGAGATTATTGCATATTTTGGACACCTTCAGTATTGCTTTACACTCACTCACTCACTCACTCACTCACTCATCTATACCGCTTTATCCTGTATTCAGGGTCGCGGGGGGCCTGGATCCTATCCCAGACATGAGGTGGGGTACACCCTGGACAGGGTGCCAGGGCACACACACATACACTTGCTCTCACACTCATTCACACAATATATATATATTGTGACTATAAATCACAATACTATAAAGACTATAAATGTTTTGTTGATATCTTTTTTTCTTTTCTTTTTGCAAATGTAGCTATCCATGAATGTTCGGGCACTCACACTTTAGAAGGTTTGTCTTCTTATTGTGTTTTTCTGAATTGTAGTTAATTACTAATGCCTCAGTGCAAGTATTCATTTTAGTAAACTTTACATCAACCAAGAGAACAAAATGTGTTTTAAATGACAGCTGCTAAGATCCCTAGAACTTCATGAACAAGTACATTATATCGTTCATCACTTAACACTTTCATGTTTCTATATTTGGTCTAAAGAGATGTTTTTTTCTATTGTTTGACTTTTGCTTATGTGTTCTGCTCCTCCAGTGGCAGAGGCTACAACAGAGTCATCGCTGGATGGGGGAAGCATGGCTCTGGGCATATTCATATTAGTGCTGTTACTATCTATCTTTCTTGGAGGCACCTATATCTATATTAGAAGGTTGGCATACTTATTTAAAAGGTTGAATAGATTATAGTATACAGTACATTGTAAATCTGACTGGTTGATACTCCTCAAATCCTCTATTTCCTATTCGTCTGTAACTTCCTACACCCTATTATCCCTTCCAGACCCTGACTCTACTCTAAAGTATGTACACACAGACCTTCCTCTCTTTTTACACAGAGACTTTTTTTATCTTATAAAACCGAGGAAGATTTCTTGCCCTGTCCCGTCGCTGTCAGATATGTTGTGCAGCAATCCGAGGATTAAGAACAACAAAGAGAAAGTGGAAGAAATCATAACTCAGCATGGGTCACATATCCTAATGCGCTCTCTCTAGACCTCCGGCCGCGAGAGGTTACAGCATCACCCGGGATTCGAACTAGCGATCTCCGGATGATAGGGCGAGCACTTTACCACTGCGCCACTCGGAGGCCCATTGGGTGACATTTTTGCTAAGAAAGGAAAAGTTGGCAGCTTCTGCCCCCGAAATCTTTGCAAACTCCACATCTTTTCTTCACTTCTTAACCCACAACTCCTCTCTGTCCTCTCTGAGTGCCATTGTTTATGATGGGAAGATTAAAAGACATTACCATCACCATCAATGGCTCTATAATAGCTGATCATGTACCAACTACATTCAAGGCAGCTCATGTTATTAGCATCCTGACATAATCGAAGTTGTACCGTTTAAGACAATTACTGATTTATATCACTTCTTTTTTTTCTTTTTAACCTACAGTACACAATCCTGACAGGTTTGACTTTAAAGCGAAGCATTCCACAGAAACTGCTCTTGTGGCCGTTATTCAGCTAAACTGTCTTTGGTTCTCATCCTCCTCAACCTTTCAGCAGGATTTGACACAGTTAACCACAAGACTTTCTTGTCCGTTCTTATGAATCTTGGAATTTATGGCAATGTGCTTCCTAGCTGCAGGGTAAGTTTTATCATGTTGCATGTTGCATGGGTGCTCCATGCAGACTTTCCAATGGTGTTTCACAAGGATCAGTACTTCTCTTCTGATCTCTCTTTAGTTAATCTCTTGGTCAGGTTCATATCCTCACATGGGATTTCATACTGCTGCTACAGTATGTGGGATGTTGTTCTCCCTTTTTTCCTCCCTCAGGTACTCATGATCCTGCTTAGATCTCAGCCTGTCTGGCAAACATAGTATTATGGATTGCAGATCTTCGACTAAAACGTAATTCCAGAAAAAAATCCAGGTGATTCATTGCCATGTCAAGATCTTCTTGGTGGTCTCCCTGGACACCTCTCAGATCCCACCGTCTTCTGCAAATCTGACATACTAATACTGAATTCTGTTTTACAACAAACAACGTCCATTTCTATCCACACAGGCCATTAAGGTGCTTTTCCATGTTCAGTCTCTTGTCAAGACCGGAGTATCACTGATGGCAAGTCTGTGTGTGCACATCATTTAACCTCTGCTAATGTTCTCACAAACTCATCACCATGGAACCAAATGCTTTTACTTTCCATGCATGTTCCAATGCTTAAACTTATTCTGTGGCATTCCACTGTCGTTGTCCAGGTGTCATTCGAACCTACGCCTGCCGCTCATGTACCCACACCCGTACAGACAGATCACTGTGGAGACTGAGTTTGATAATCCTTTGTATGAGACTGGAGGGGTGAGTATAACACAGAACATTCTTTAAAGATCACGCCTAAAGTCTAGTATAGCAAATATGTGACAGTGAATATGTGTTAGCATAATCTTGTTTGCATGATTAGCTGTTGGTTGCATTTGTCATATTTTGCAGGACACAAGAGAATATGAAGTGTCAATATGAACGGAATTGTTGTTGTGGATACATTTTCAAATGCACTGGAAGTGATGTATATAGCTCCTGACAGGTCCACCCCTACCGCCCCAACCTCTGAAATCTCCAAATCTGCAGGATGCAATGCAGCCAAATCAGGTTAGCAAGAGAGAGAGAGAGAGAGGAAGTAAGAGAGGGAGGAAGTTACAGAAAAGGGTTGCAGTGAAAAAGAGCTAGAAGGAAGGTGAATTGAAAAAGAAACTGTGGTTTTACTATCCAAATTGAACTTTATGCATTCACAACAGGAGTTGTCTTGTTTAAAGTGTGTGTGTGTGGGTGTGTGTGTGTGTGTGTGTGTGTGTGTGTGTGGGTGGGTGTGTGTGGGTGTGTGTTTGAGTGACACGTCTGTCTGTCTGTTGCCCTGACTTCTTGTCTGTCATTTTAAAGCTTTGTACACAAACAAGTTTGTAGAAGTTTGTAGTGAAGGTTTGAAAGTAATATTTTTCTCATGCAAGTGATGTCATAGTACAACAGAAAATGTATTTATCTCACACTGTGAGTATCTCACACTGTGTATTGACTCATCCCTCATTTCTTCATATTTTGCCTCCAAGGAGCCAGACATTCTTGAATCTTTTTAAAAATGTAGTCTTGAGGAATAGTTCTCCAGGCTTCCTGAAGATCCCCTTTGGCTCTTATTCTCAGTCTGGTCCTGTACCTAACTCAGTACCTAACCAGTTTAAGAGGATTTCTTTGAATTATTTCTTTTTTTTTTTAAATTGTGTTAAGCCGCACAGTGTCCTATTAATTATTTAAGTACAAACAAATGTATACGTTAAGGTGGTGAGAAACGATGGCTGATGATCAGGCCGGTGATACTGAACGCTCCGTGGTTGGAACAGGCGAGGGAAAATAAGGTTGCTGCTGAAGTTATTACATAAACAACCACTTTATTATTATAAGATTTTAGCCACTTTGCACCTCTAAAACATTTGTGTCCATTTCTTTAATTGAATTGAATTTTAATATGAAGAAATGAGGAGTGGTTCAAGACTTGTATACAGAACTGTAAATATATACAGTATATGATTAATGTACATGTAAACAGAATATTGTTGAAACCATAGAAATAAAATAATTGGTAGCTTGTATAACTTTGGTAATAAACTTGTGTTATTTATTAAAGCTTTGTCAAAATAGTGCATTTTCAGAAAGTCTCTTCTATTTCCTGTTATTAAAAAAAAAAAAAAAACCTGCCTGTCGGAACACGAAATGACAACCTCGTTCTTACAACCCGCCTACTTCCTGAAGTTGTTTGTACAGTATGTTATGTGAGCTGGTACATTTCACGTTGCCTTCCGTGCTACTTACAACAAAAATGGCTGAAGAATGTATCACTATGATTACTAAGATAAGGAAGTTGCAGTTTTAAATACACAATACCAGATTTCTGTCTCGAGTAAGTTGCTAAAATTTCTTTGCCTTTTCAGGGAATAAGTGTAAATAAACGGGTTCTGTGACTTGTTGTGTCACATTATGAAATATCATAAGGATTTGTATTTCTCATGCCCAAAAACACTTATGCATTTTATCTCCTATGTTTGTTTTAAAGAAGGTTTAAAAAATAATAATAACAAGCCTGCTTATCATATGACGAATCTGTTTCAGGAAGCTGACATGTTAGAAGTACAAAAATGTGCTGATTTACAGATTTAGAGGTCTATATGTGCTCATTTACAGATTTTAAAGCAGGCATTTTAAACTCCTTAAAAGAATGCTGGAAGACTTAGATTATCTGTAACTGACTGTAATAGGGGAAGTTGCATGAGTTCCTAATTTTCACACGTTTTGTTTGCTCATGTGTAAAACTGCACACACTGACAGGTTTCTGCTGTCTGATGGCTTTTCTGAATACAGTGGCCACCAAAGTGAGTGATGCGGCTGTCTGTTCGACGCAGATTCACACTGCTGTTGTGTCTGTTTGGAGTGTATGCCACTGTGAAAGCTTTATACCATATGCTTATGTGCCAGCATGGATATGCTCCTAGCCTAAGAGTACCAGTACTAGTTAAGGGCAGCAATCAGACCCTATACCACTACAGCCAGGACTCACCAATGGTGTTTGTTGGAGGAGTACCTCGCTCAGGGACGACGCTAATGCGTGCCATGCTCGATGCCCATCCGGATATCCGTTGTGGAGAGGAGACTCGGGTGATCCCCCGGATTTTGGCTCTGCGCCACGGCTGGAGGAGGTCAACAGAAGAAGGCTGGGCCCTGGAAGAAGAGGAGATCACTCAGGAGATACTGGACTCAGCTACAGCAGGCTTCCTGCTCGAAATCATAGCTCGTCACGGTGAGCCTGCACCGCTGCTCTGCAATAAGGATCCATTTACACTGAAGAGCTCAATCTACCTCTCTAAATTATTTCCCAAGTAAGAGGTTTGAATAAAAGCTATAATGTATCTTTAACAACTTTTTAAAATAGAGGTGACCTGCCAATATTCAAATACCTTTTAGTATTTATTTAATTGTAACCTTACATTAAATTTTCCTGATTTAAGCATTTCCGCTTGTTATTTTCATTTGATAATAATCCTTTCCATTTGTCGCTATCCACCATAATTACGCTAACGAGTTTTTTTATACTATGATTTCAGCTCAAAGTTTGTTCTCATGGTACGTGATGGCCGGGCCTCAGTGCATTCTATGATCTCGAGACAAGTTACAATAGCTGGCTTTGACCTTTCCAGCTACAGGGACTGCCTTAGCAAGTGGAGCCAAGCAATAGAGGTTATGTCATTTCAGTGTACACTGGTAGGTTCTTCACGCTGTCTGACCATTCGCTATGAAAATTTGGTCCTGCAGCCACGAACCACAATGATGAGAGTCCTGGAGTTCTTGAATGTACCGTGGAATGAAGGGGTACTTCACCATGAGAAAGCTATTGGACAGCCTGGAGGAGTTTCTTTATCTCGGTCAGTCGCTATTTTTCAAAAAGAATGCAGAATACATAACTAAATAATAAGCCCATTTTTGATTTTGACGTATGTATTGGTATTAGATGCAGTACACAACTACAACTCTCATTTGTTGCCGTTTAATTTCTGTGATTTTCAGAATCGAGCGCTCCACTGACCAGGTCATCAAACCAGTCAACTTGGAGGCGCTCAGTCGCTGGGTTGGCCACATTCCAGCTGATGTTCTAAAGGATATGGACAATATAGCTCCAATGCTTTACAAGCTGGGCTATGACCCTGCTGCCAATCCCCCAGACTATGGCCAACCAGATCCTGAAGTGATTCTTAATACAGAAAAGGTATTGACAAGTTTTTTTTTTTTTTTTTTTCACAGCTAATACTATAGCTTTTTTAATGTACTTGTATAACACTTTAGTTCAAGTTCTAAAAGGCACAAAACTCTTCCTTGATTTCACAGGTGCTCAAGGGTGATTTTAAGACTCCTGCAAGTTTGAAAAGACCATCACAAGAAAGTATGACATAAAACTGTATATATCTGGTTCTTCTGTATATTTTATAGGATGTGCACAAGGATCACACCTGCTGAAGCTTTCTGTGAAAAAACCCACATGGACTCCTCACATGGAGATTTTGCAAAACTCCACACATACAATAATGTGAACATAAGAGTTCAGGGTCAAACCAGGGCTTGAAGTTTATAGTTTAAACTATGACATTGCATTATGACAAATGAAGGGAAAAAATATGTTTGAATTAATAAATATAACAAAATTCCTGTTTCCTGATGTTTTTATTTTTTGTATACGAGTTATATAAACCATAATACATTCTAGGCCTTTCACACACACATGTACTGTACATTCTTCTCTTGCAAATACAGCTCTGGAAAAAATACGAGACCACAGCAAAATAATAAAAGTTTCTTAGTTTTTTTTCTTACATGTTCATGAATTGGGCGGCATGGTGGTGTAGTGGTTAGCACTGTCACCTTGCACCAGTCCAGGTTCGATTCCCGGCCAGGCTCGATTCCCATCTCTGTGTGCATGGAGTTTGCATGTTCTCCCTGTGCCTCTCACAGGCCAAAGAAATACAGATTAGGCTAATTGGCATTCCCAGATTGCCAGTAGTGTATGTGTGTGTGCCCTGCGATGGATTGGCACCCTGTTCAGGATGTACCCCGTCTCGTGTCCCAAGTCTCCTGAGAGAGGCGCCAGGCCCCCCCATGACCCTGAATACAGAATAACGTGAGTGAGTGAGTTCATGTACTGGTGAAATGAAAAGTTTTGTTTCATTTTTTGTGAACTACTGACAATATTTATTCTAAATTTTAAATATAAATATTGTTTAGTGTTGCGTGCTTGATGTTAAATAGGATGAGAACCGCAACATTCAGGAGAGACAATTGCAGCAGGGTGAGAAACAGATCAAGGAAGACCAGTGAACAGTTCCAAAAAGCTGCTTACTCACATTGGGAAATTTATGTAATTCAGAAAAAAAAGAGAGTGTCACCCAAAATCAGAAAGAAAGAAACAAAAAATTCATGACAAAATCCTGAACCGACTAGCAGAAAAGAAATACAAAATAAACCCGAAATCTTCAGCGTATGCGACTGGCTCCCTTGAAATAATGAACAAAAGTACATGGATGGCATGACACTCAACCTAAAGTAACAATTGACTATTTAGTAGTATAAATAAAGCACCAACATTGGGGTTGCACTTGCCTTGTAGTAGGCCAAACCAAACTCCAACACATTTACTGTAAACAAAGTTCAATAGAAGTCTATAGAGAGATTTGAATCACACAACAAAGCAATAAACAATATAATCAAATACAACAAACAACCAGAAACTACAAAGTCAAACATGTAGGACTGAGCATACAGAAGCACAGCAATGTGCTGGCAATGACGCGCACACACACACACACCAAATTCAAGGCCTCAAATACATCAGCATCTCAGTGGATTGGCAGAGCGTCCTGATGTCATAACGATGATTGACAGCTCAGTCAGCCAATCAATTCAATTCTAGAAGCGGCGCAAGAAAATACAACAAAAAACAAGGGGGAAAGAAAGAAAAAGAATAAATAAACAGAATTCACACATGGATCGTAAAATTTGGAGTGTATATTTAAAGGAAATGACGACATCACAACACGTCAAAATAACCCAAGGTCATGCAGTATTTACAGAGCTTTAATAACTCAAGTAAAACAAAAAGCAAATAATTTGTAAACAAACTGTGTTAATTCTTTGACTAAATAACATTAAGAAATCAATATTTGGTGGAATAACCACCAATTGTGATTTGCAATTACAGCTTTCATGCATTTTGGCATTCTCTCTTAAGCTGTGCTCTTTAACAGCAGTGTAGGTTAGGTTTAGCAAGCCATGCAAATGATATTTCCTGGCTTGACACTAACTTACTGGTTTCAGTGAAACTATACAATTAAATTATAATATAAATTATATAATAAGTATAGGTAACTTGTACAGTAGAGTTACAGTATGATTATATAAACTAGTGTTGAACAATGAAAATTGAAATTATAATATGGATCTGTAATATATGCATAGTTAGAAATATAAACATACAGTGATATGAAAAATTATTTGCCCCATCCGGACTCATCTAGAAGCTCATTAAAATACAGAACAACATTTAAAGAACTGCAGGCCTCACTTGCCTCAGTTAAGGTCCGTGTTCATGATTCAACAATAAGAAAGAGGTTGGGCAAAAATGGGAGAGTTTAAAGATGAAAGCCACTGCTCACCAAAAAGAACACAAAGGCTCATCTCACATTTCGCATATCTCTCAGCCTTCTGGGCAGATATTCTGTGGAATTGTAAGACAAAAACTGGCGTTTCATAAAAAGAACATCTTACTAACCGTCAAATAATGGTGGTGGTAGTGTGATGGTCTGGGGCTGCTTTTCAGCTTTAGGACCAGGATGATTAGTCATAATTGGTGGAACCATGAATTCTGTGCCCTATACTAGAGAATCCATAAGGACAATGTCTGTTCGTAACCTCAAGCTCAAGCACACTTGGGTTATATCCAGAAAGTCCATCTCTGACTAGATAAAAAAAAAAGCTAAATTAAGGTGTTCAATTTGTCTAGTCAAAGTTCGCACTTTGCTCGAATGCCCGAAAACCCTCCAATGAAAACAATTCTGCCGACATTGGGCCGACATTTCCTCCACAGCAACACAGCTGATAAGTGAATTGTCTATTTTTGTTTATTCACCTGAGTTGACCTGACTTTCACGTCATTTTGCAGTCATATTAAAAATCAATCATTGATGGCAACAAGAGATACTCTATATGCAGATCAGGTTTTAGTTTCTTGCTAGGGCATGTTATTTGGTAGCTGCAATGAATGTTGAGGATGAGTCAGATGCTACGTTACAAGCTACAGTACAGGTATGCTGTATATATACATATGTATATGTATAATTTCAGTTATAAGCACAAATAAATACAATTCATATATAAATTATTCCCAAAAAGATTTTTAACCCCCATTAAAAATTAGTCCAGTGTTTTCTTATTTCTGCCATACAGTCTTAAAAGTTACTAATCAATAGTCAGTGTCAATCCATTGCTTTTCATATTGCATTGGTTCACAGCTCTAACCAAAAGGGCTCCTATGAGAAATATGAATATGGCCATAAATAGTCTGGACTGGTGCCCACAGAGGATGCTGCCGAAATGTCTATTTCGTGCATGTGCATATGAGAGTATATTCACACACTACAGTATATTCACAAGTGGCTATCTTTGCTGAGCAGGTTTATAGAAAATGTTTATGTCTAATGGCATTTGTCGAACATAAAATTGTATTTCATTCTCACTTTTTTCAGGCACAGAAAGTGACGGCCCTGGAAGTGACTGGGAAGCGAGCAAGACAGGCAGACCAAGATAGGCACTGCTGAGCTAGGCTAGCAAGAAAGACAGATTGGAGAGAAATGCACTGCAAGCTAGAACATCAACTTAACTTGACTGTTACTTGCTGATCTTGACTGGCCTGATTGTTGTTCCTGCAGTTCACTCTCTGTTTTTTTTTTTTTTTTTTTTGGTTTTGGGATTGGGATTGTGGCCTGAGGGATAGGTTTGATTTATCAAAGTTGTCAACACTGACATGAGGGGGAGGTAGGGTCTTGTCTAACTGCAGCGTATTGATCCACCCAGCTCTGAGTATTTGGATACATCAAAAATATTTGGACACTTATAAATGTGCGACTTTCAATGCATTAGAAAGCCAAGTCAAATGGAATTTATTGTAAAATAAACATATGCACACTTTTCAAGCAAATACATAAAAAAAAACAATGTAAAAGTTTTTAAAATAGATATTCTTTTCAACATTAGACATTTTTTTGCACAAAATTATTATTATCCTGATTAATTAACATGATTAGTTACATCATGTCAAACATGGTGGTGTATAAAATTGAAGGTAATTGATTATATACATCTATAATTGTATTGAAATACAAATGAAAAATCTTCATTCACAGTTGGATATACTGTATACTGTAGGGGGGAAAAAGTTAAAAAATGAAGGACTTGTGTGTGAACAGACAACATACAGTACATGCAGTTATGGATGAAGTAAAACAATGAAAGTAAACATACCCTTGATTAAATAATATTTCAATGGAAGTAGAAGTCTTCTATTTTACTGCTGCAAGCTAACATTATATGTCCCATTCAAGAAAATTATCACTAGCACAAAAATGGTCTTGCATCTACATTTTTTAAAGGAGAATTCTTGAATTCATGAAATTAGGAAGTATATATGAATGAGGCAGGCAGAAAAACAAGCGACTCTTTCACTACTCCACTACTTATTTTCTAGGTGCTATACCTTTTTTCCCCAAAAAGATTATTTCTCATGTACATTTCAGTTTAATTTTTTTCTGCCTGCATCAGAATTAATCTTGGAAAATTTGAGTCTCGTTAATTGCATTTGCAAAATTTTATTTATTTTTAACAATATTTTTGTAATATTTCATATTCTAGAAAAATCCATATTTTCTAGATTGTGACTTTGCTGAGATGCTGAGCTTCTCCAACATCACCTCCACCGCATACACCTACACTCCACTTCTTTTCATGTAAAGTAAAATATTTCAAGTCTTTTTTATTTCATTTCAGTGATTATGAAGTATCGTTCATGAAAATAAAAAAATCCATAATAAAAAATATTAGAACATTTCCTAAGATAATCAAACAAGGATTTACAATAGAGAAAATCTGATTTATGCATTCAATACTTGGTCAGGGCTCTTTTAGCACGTGTTACTGCATCAATGTGGCATGGCATGGATGTGATCAGCCTGTGGCACTGCTGAGCTATTATTGAGGACAAGGTTGCTTTTATAATAACCTTCAGTTAGTTTGTATTGTTGGGTGGGTTGTTTCTCATCTTCCTCTTGGAAAAGCACCATAGTATTCTTTTTGTCCTTAACCTAGTAAGTCCTAGCTCGTAGTAAGACAAGTCTGCTGTTGTAACTCAGGAGTGATACTAGGAATCAAACAGTTGAAGCTCTTCCCCAAAGGCCTTGAATGGACTTTGCTTGACAACTATCTTAAGGCTCTGGTCATCCCTGTTGCTTATGCACCTTTTCCTTCCACACTTTTCCCTTTCAGTTAACTTTCCATGTATATGCTTCAATACAGCACTCTGCAAACAGTCAGCCCTTTCAGAGATGGCCTTCTGTGGCTTGTTCCCTTTTTGTTATAGATCATCTTCAGGACAACTGTCAAGTCAGCAGTCATCAACGTGATTGTGGTTGCGTGTACTGAACTAAACTGAGAGCAATAATATAAGCCATAATGATCAAAATAAAAATTAAAAAAATTATATATATATATATATATATTATCATATACAAAACAAACAAAAATCGTAAGTTATGACCATAATTATGGATCTATGAGACCGAACGATGACCGTCACCACGGTCTCAATCTGAATGACGCCATTCTACCGCCTATCCTCGAGACCTAATACAACAACGTCAGGTGACTGACCTTAGGGGTCGGGTGTTATATAAACTTCCGGTTGGATCGACTACTTCCTCTTGTCTGGAACGCCTCAGCTCGTCCCGAGTGACAAGAGATGGTGACGGTCATCGTTCGGTCTCATAGATCCATAGTTATGGTCATAACTTACGATCTATTTCGACCTCACTCAGACGGTCACCACGGTCTCAATCTGGATGACTAGTACCAACAGAGTCACGAGAGACCCATAGCACCTCTTTCCTCTGGTAACTTAATCGCAGATAAAACTGCAGACCCCAAAGAATTAGGATTGGCAACATTAATCCTATAAAATCTTCCATGTCAGGAACTTCAGACTGGTCTGATCCAGCGGTTCAAATGGTATTTTAACCAGTGAGCGTAGGACAGTAGTAAGGTCCCAAGCTGGGGACCTTATACTCTTCCCTGGGCATAAGCGATGTGCACCCTTAAGGAACTGAGACACTAAGGGGTGTTTACCAATACTCACGCCCTGTCCTGACACGTGAAAGTGTGAGATGGCTGAGATGTAGACCTTTAGAGTATTAACCGATTTCCCAGAATCCAACAATGTCTGGAGGAAGCGGAGAACAAAGCTAGTGTCACAATTGGTAGCGTCTAGCTGCTGATCTCGGCACCATGCGGAGAATATTTGCGATTTGCTTGAATAGTTACTCCAAGTAGAGGGTGGCTTTGAGCTATTTATTGTTCTCCTTACTGCCTCATCTAAGACCAGGTTAGGGAGGGGCTGAGCAGAGGCCACACCCACAATTGCAGAATTTCTGGCTTTGGGTGCCAGATTTGTCCCGCTACTTGAGACAGAAGATCGGCTCTTTTTCGGTAGCTGCCAAGGGTGACCTTGAACCAAGCGTAGAAATGCTGGGAACCAGAGTTTCTTTGGCCATCTTGGGGCCACCAGCAGGACTTTGTGATGACCTAGCGCTATGCTCCTGAGCACCAAGGGAATCAGAGGAAGAGGGGGGAAAGCATACAACAGCTCTTCTGGCCACTCTAGCCAAGGGACCTCCCAGGCTGCTCAGAGAATACCAGTGGTTGCAATGAGTTGTCTCTGCTGTTGCGAACAGATCGATCTTCGCCATACCGAACTGTTCCCATATGAGTCTCACCACTTCGGGATGGAGACGCCATTCCCCTGGAAGTGGCCCGGTTCAAGAAAGCAGGTCCGCCGCCTTGTTTACGGCCCCTGGTATGAATGTTGCTCTGAGAGATAGGAAGTTTGGTGATGCCCAGAGAAGTAGTTTTCTCGTTTCCTGGAGGCATCGTGCTAATCTGGTGCCCACCTGGTGATTGATGTGATATACCGCGAACATGTTGTCCGTCCTTATTAAAATATGTTTGTTCCGTAATAACGGGAAAAAGGCCCTCAGAGAGAGGTAGATTGCTCTGAGTTCCAGCACATTTATGTGTTCTGAGGTCGGGGAAGGGAACCAGGTGCCCCTGACGGATCTGCCCTCCCAAACTGCTCCCCATCCTGTTAGGGAGGCATCCGTTGTTATCACCGACCGTCTTGCTGGGATGTTCCCTAAAGGGGTCCCCTGTGATAGTAGCCTCTTGTTCCTCCAAGAGCATAGTATCCGAAGACACTTCTGCGTAACTTTTAATCTCACCTGTCTGTCTAATTTGGGGTGTAGATTGAAACTGTTTACCCACCGTTGTAGTGGGCGGGCTCTGAGAAGGCAGAGGGGAACCACGGCTGCTGCAGCTGCAATCATACCCAGCAGTCGCTGGAACTGAATTAGTTTCACCTTCCTGTTCAGATGAAATGACTGGGCCAGGCTGGACAATTTCCTCACCCTCTGAGGGGATAGCAAGGCCCTCTTTAGGTGAGAGTCTAGAGAAATCCCCACAAACAATGTCTGTTGTCGAGGACTTAGGTTGCTTTTGTTCCAGTTTATTTTGAAACTGAGAGACTGGGTATGTTGAATTACTGTACCAGTGTCCCTCCTGACTTGACTGCGGGTAGGTGCACAGATTAACCAGTCGTCCAGATATGCTAGGATTTTTATTCCTACGTGCTGGAGGGGTGAAGGGCTGCTGAAACCACCCTGGTGAAGACTCTTGGTGATAATGAGAGGCCAAATGGTAGGACCTTGAACTGGTAAACCCGGTCCTGAAAGGCGAAGCGAAGGAATGGGTGATGATCTGGACAGATGGGAACATGAAAGTACACTCCTTTAGGTCTATGGAAGTGAACCATTCCCCTGGGTCTATGGATTCTATGACTTGTTTTGTCGTCAGCATTCTGAACGGCAGCGTCTTTATAAATCGATTCAGTTGCCGCAAGTCCAGGATGGGTCGAAATCCACCGTCCCTCAAGGAAATATTTTGAATAAAACCCAGTGAGCTGTTCGCTGGGGCTTATCTGGACAATCGCGCCTTTCTGTAATAAGGTTGCGATTTTGTTGGATAAAATTTGTGCCTGGATTGTGTTCTTGACTACTGTCATGAGGACTCCTGAAAAAGTAGGGGGACGCCTGCCGAAACTGTATCCTGTATCCGTTCTTGACGATACCTAGGACCCAGGGATCTGATGTGCATTTTTCCCAGCTGTCCAGGCAGAGCTGGGAGCATGCCCCGGCGGCCCCAAGACCGTTATGTGGGGCCTCCCCGGGGTTTGGGGCCCCTGGAGGGGCGCCTCCTTGGGAAACCTCCACGAGCTGGTGGCTGATCAGTCTGGGGAGTATGGTAGGATTATCTGATGCCCTTTTCATGGGGTTGGTAACCCTTAGTTTGTCTCTTATCGTGCCCCCAAGGATCCAAGCGGTGAGATTGTGGGGGTCGAAAGAGCTGAGCACCTCTATGGTCATATCTGGCAGATGCCATATGACCAAAAGTTTGTTGGACAGACTCCCTTCTATGTCTTGCTAGGTCAGCGCTGTCCAGCACGAACTGAGAATCAGAATGAAAGACCCTACCAGGGATTACCGGCATATTGGTTAATTCCTTTCTAATGGTTTCAGGCAAGGATGTCTGAGCCAACCAAATCTGCCTTCTGGCCAAGATCACAGAGGACATGGAAGCACCAATATCCCTGGTGAGCTGTGAATGTGTGATAAGCGCCGCATAAACCAGATTCACAATATCTTCTGAGTTGATCACTTTTCTCAAAGCTGCCAAAATTATTGCCAGAGCATTTCCCGAATGGGCTGCCCGAGTCGCTGCATTGTATGCCTGGCACATTAGGCGATCTGTCTTTTGGCATTCTCTACCAGGTCACCTAGGGTTATCTGTGACCTGGTCAGGTCCTAAGGAGGTTAATGCTGCGATCGCTCTCTCCACTGGAGGCATGTTACTCATACCAGTCTCAGGGGCATAATTTATTTTGGCGAATCGCCTGCATCCTGCATTAAACTGGGGCGCTGCTTTTGGATTATTCCATGTTTTTCTCAGCATCTGAGAATAATCCTGAGCCACAGGTATAGACACAGGGGGCTGAGCACGGGAAATACTTGCCCACACACCTTGTTGTGGGGCTGAGACATTAACCTCTTCTTTAGTGTCAAGGCCCAATATTTTTGCTGCACTCAAAATGCGGGACAGGATGTCAGTGTGGGCTTCCTTCTTCAGAAGCACCAGATCTGGATTCATCCTCATCATTCTCTCCAGCTTGCCCCTCACTACCATAAAGTGAGTAATTTGCATACAGTGAGATAATATCTACTGAATCATCCGTCCCCTCCCAGTGTGATTGTTCATCACCTAACGAGGTTGCGGGTGGTTGTGCAGTAGTTGTATGTGTTTCAAATTTATCTGCTAAATCACATAAGGCTGCTAGAATTTGTAATTGAGTATCACTCTCGGGTTTCTGAGCTATTGTGGTTCTCCCACGTTTGTCCTGCAGGATGTCAGCATGTGAGGACATAGAGTTATTGGGGGTGCAATCTCTCTTGCGCTTGCAAGGGTGTTCCCCCGCGAAAGGACGTCTTAGCCGTAGCATCCTTCTTGCTACTATTTGAATATCTGGCTCTCTACTCGCTCCTGAAACGTTAACCCTACTGCTGCTGCACAGGGATGTTCAATATCATCAAGCAAATGCTGTATACCTAAGCAGGGTGGACATTCTCTATGTCCATCCCGTGACTGCATCTCAACCTGACAAAAACGACACTTTGAGTGGCTCATAGTAACGAATCCGGCTGCGCTGTAACTAGATACAGTGTCACAGACAGCTTTAAATGGCTGCACTAGCACTGAGCAAAGAATCCAACACACACGACTGCTAAATACAGAACTGTGACGAATCACTGTTCATTAATGAATGCTC
Organism: Clarias fuscus; assembly: GCA_030347435.1. Taxonomy (NCBI): domain Eukaryota; kingdom Metazoa; phylum Chordata; class Actinopteri; order Siluriformes; family Clariidae; genus Clarias; species Clarias fuscus. The sequence continues at coordinate 9,901,527 of CM059223.1, read as the reverse complement.
AATATCTGCCAAGAGTACTTCTACACTTAGTACTCATTAATTGAGTGACGTCTGCGAACAGAACTTCTCGAAACAAAGATCAAACCAACTAAACAAGTATGCAAATATCCGTCACTCTACATGCGTACACGTAGACTACGTGACCACTGTGAACAGTAGACTCAAAGACAACACACCTGAAAAAAGAAAGAGAAAAAAGATTACACTTACCGGCGCGCGATCCCACGTCGCGTCCGAAATAGCGGGAAGAAATTCAATACAATCCTCAGGGGCTTAAAGCGCCTGCACGAAAAGACGTGGTGGATTGATGTGTACTCACTCCCGAGCGATTTTTATTTTATTTTAGTAGCAAAACAACCGATCCGGTCTCAGATGAGGCAAGAAAGGCAAAGAGGAAGTAGTCGATCCAACCGGATGTTTATATAACACCCGACCCCTAAGGTCAGTCACCTGACGTTGTTGTATTAGGTCTCAAGGATAGGCGGTAGAATAGCGTCATTCAGATTGAGACCGTGGTGACGGTCTGAGTGAGGTCGAAATAGATCTACTTATCCACATGTGCTATGCTAGTTTGCTGTCTTTGTTTCGCCTCTGTTTTGTATTTTGGTAAGTTTTCTCTCACTCTGCCTTCACAGTTTTTCATTACCTCTGCGTAGCATATTTTTTTTATTGTTTTAACTTGCTGTATCTCTGCTGCCCATTTCCTGACTTCAGAGTCTACTTGTACTGTCTGTTACACAGTGCTGACCTCTGCAGTTGCAGGATTTAACTTGCACAATTTAACCACATTTATCAAATGTATGCCCACACTTTGTATAGTACAGCCCCTGCTTACCTTAACAACTTACACTGCTCAGACAAAAAAAAAAAAACAGAAAAAGTTACACAAAATTTTGTTGGACCACCTTTTGCTTTGATGACATCTGTGGCATTATTTTTAAGCCACATTATTAAAAGCTTATACAATGTCACAATATTTATTTTGCAATCATTTATATCTAAAAGCTGGACTTTTTCAGCACATTCCAAAGATTCTTAATGGAGTTAAGGTCTGAATGGCAGCCAATCCATGTGTGAAAAATCCATGTCACCTTTTATTTATTCATTTATTTATTTATTTTTTAACAATTAAGCCTGGCATTGTTGTTTTGGAATATGTCTGTACCATCAAGGAAGAAAAAACATATCAATAGACAAACCTGTTACAATACAAATTTGGTATTTTCAGGTAGTCAGCATTTTTTGGGCACATAATTTTGCTGAACCTTCACCTGAACCAAGCCACAGATCATAACACTGTGCTCACACGGCCCCATCTGCCTTCTTACCCTGGACCTTACCCTTCTTAACTCGACTCTGTTGACCACATGACCTTTTCCCAAGATTTTCTGTCCATTCTTTATGCTCCCATAGCATAACTTGTTGCCAGCTGAACCATATTAATCATTGCAGTAATTATCCATTAAAGGGCTTTTAACTATTTGCTTTGTTAAATCCAGGTAATCACTTCTTTTTTGGCTGGGCAGTGTATATCCATGTGCTCATAAATCGTTGCCATTTAAAGCAGCTTAGAGGTTTTAAATATAGAATATAAATATGCACTGGAATACTCATACTTCCAATTATAAATTATCCAACAGGGCAGTTTTCTTCTCATTTATTTTAATTCAATCTCTATAATCCTATCACCTCTCCCCCTAAAGCATTTTGTATTATATTGTGTAAATGTTTTTCAATAGGAATGCCAATAATCACCCCATTTGACACTTGTTCAACTCAATGCTTTCTTCTCACTTGCTGTTTTATTCCTGTTTTTTTCAGGTTGTATATCTTTTCGCATTTCACCAAGAAACTGCCATCTTGTAGGACCGTTTTCAACTAATTCTTCTCTCTTCTACCATTTTCATGATAATTGCTCATCTTTCTTTATGTAATCATTATCTTAAATTCCTTCTCCTTACAACCTAAAAACTTTAATTTTATCGTGACCTCAGAAAAAGAATTATCAACACACACCAGACCACAAAGCTATTTCTAAATACACTTTGAGGCACATGATATACAAATGTAGGAAAAAGTATTAGGCATGCACTTATCCTGTATTGCTTAAAAGATATCGTATCAGCAGGAACTTCAGTATAACAGCATAATGCAGAAGTAAAAAGGTAACATAAGCTTGAAGGCACCTTGGGCCATAAACTCCCCAGCCACACCTACAAAGTCTTATAAAACATGTTTTTAAAGGTGGCACCAAATATAAGAAGTTGGCAATTAGCCAGCTAACTTTAACTCTTTAACATGCTTCGCATACAGTATGTGTGGCCAAAACAAAAAAAAAATGTCATACACTCTAATATTTCATCAGACCGCCTTTTGCTATCACAACATTTATTTCTCCCCAGAGTTGCATTCATTTCTCTCCAAGAGCTTGTATTGATAATGCCTAGAGTCTTCTCTGGCACACTCAAAAGATTCTCTAAGAGGTTAAGGTCTGAAATCTGTGGTGGCCAGCCCTTGTGTGAAAACGATGTCTAATGCTCCCTGAACCATTCTTTCCCAATGTAATCCAGATAAATCCTGGCTTCATCATCTTGGAATATGCCTGTGCCATTAGGGAAGAAAATAACCACTGCTGGAAATACCTGGTTACTCATTATTTTCAGTTAGCCAGCTTACCTCATTTTTGGGCACATGACATTGTTCAACCTAGACCTGACCAACAGAGGCAGCCCCAGGTCATAACACTGTCTCCACAGATTTGTACAGTAGGGACAATGCAAGTGTACATCATCCGCTCTCTTCTTATCGTGATGTGCTCATCTCTCTGGAACAGGGTAAATCTGGACTCATATACTATGATCACTGACTCATAGTAATCAATGCAATAATTATCCAATAGAAATCTCTTAACTATTGTAAATCTAGGTCTGCTGATGACCTCACTCACTCACTCACTCACTCATTGTCTATACAGCTTTATCCTGTATTCAGGTTCGCGCTCAGGGTTAATTAAAATTAATTAAAATTAATTCTCAATAAATTAGAAAAGTGAATCTCTTAATAATATTATTAATAATAACAATAACAATATGGCAGTTAAAATGTTGACATGGTCATGGTAGGGAGCCTAGTATATTAGGCTTTCAAGTGTTGCTCCTGCAAAGTTTTGAGTCCTGTTTGACAGATCATGTCTCATGAGTCTGTAGTTCTATGAGTGGTGTGCCTGTATCATAGAAGTTATACAAGGTGGTATCAAAAAGTTTCATGGCTAGTTTTGCAACAAGCCAACAGATGGCAGCACAGAGCCGCACGCGCAGTCACATGACGCTCCGACTTTGATAAATCAGTGTGACAAAAAACATCGTCCCGTGTACATCGGGCTCTGTGCAACTGCCGCAACTTTATCATGGATCCAAGTTAGAACAAAGAGTGAATGTGAAATCTGCCACAGAAACGTTCGACATGATTCTGCAAGTTAATGGGGATGCTGCAGTGCGTCATTTGAGGTGTTTTATTTAAATAAAACCGAATTAAAGTGTTCGTTGTTTCATGTATTAGTCCGCACTTGCACGCTATTTGTCCGTTAGACAAATTACAGAAATTACGACACACATGCAGATTGGTGACGTCACCATAAAAGATTCATTCTTGTCCATGTACAGTAACTACATTCCCCAGAAGTCTTGTCTCCAGTCTCGTGGCCGATAATGTGTCTATCACTTTTAAGGGGGTGTGAATATGAGCAGTGAAAGTTGGAACTTTGTATCCCGCTGCGTTTCTCTGAACTCATTCGCGAGTGTGCAGAAGAAGCATTTGTATCTCGCTCGTTGGCTGGAAGCCCCTTTATGAACATTAACCGGCTGACCTGGAGATTACAAGGGAATTACCTTCACGTGCAACATTTAAAGAATTAGCTTCAGCATTGAAAGCGTTCGAGCAGCAGGCGCGCTCCATGGCCATGTCAAAGTCTAAAATAGCAATAGGACTTGCAGTTGCCGGACTTTTAGGAGTTGTTTTGGGGACTGTTCTTGTGTTTGTGGGACCAATTATTATCGACGATCAAATAATAAAGGTAAGCTGTTAAAAAATGTAAATAGTAATAAGTTTTTTTTTTTTTTTAATCCTTATCCTTGTCGTAATCCTTATGACAACTTTTTTTTTTTTTTTTTTTTTTTTTAGAATTTAGTTATCACAATCAGGTTAAAGTAACTCAGTGTAAATAAACACGAACTGCTTGTGAATGCCACCGGATGACAATAAACGGAGGAATAGATTATTTTCATCTTTATTCCGATAATGAACATCCACATTGTGCTTGGTAAAAGGCTTTCCTCGAATACAGAACTTGCGTACAACTGTTTATAATTTTGCAAGAGAAAGTTAATCGCTCCGGGCAGTTCTAACATTAAATAAAAGTAAAATTGCAAGAAAACTTTACAGAACAGCAATTGTTTCTTACATTTGTCTGCTTTTTGATTCAACCTTTCTTTTGCTCCGTTATATTTCACAGAATGTAGAAATCAACCCAAAAAATGTTCTCTCCTACACTATGTGGAAAGACATCCCTGTACCATTCTTCATGTCCATATATATTTTTAATGTTCTTAACCCTGAAGAGATACTGGCAGGAGAGAAGCCCATGGTGGAGCAAAGAGGGCCATACGTGTACAGGTGCGTGGCATGGTTTATCACAAATAATGGCCTCAGAAAGGATAAAATCATCTCATAAGACTTGCAGTGTGTGTTTGTGTATATATAGTATACATACAATATATACATATGAACAGTATATTGCATATACAACACATACACAGTAGCTCTGGAAAAAAGAGAGACCACTGCAATTTACTCCAGACAAAAAAAAACCCTCTGGAATGAGGAGAAGGAAAATGGATGGTCACAAACTATCAAGCAAAGCTGAGATGTTTGCGTTTTTGCAAAAAGGGTGGTATGAAGTTAACCAACTGCATGTGAAAAATTGGTGGAGAGCATACCAAAATGATTGAAAGCTGTAATGGCAATTCAGGATTATTCCACCACATACTAATTTCTTAATGTTATTTGGCCAAAGCATTAACACAATTTGTCATTAATTTGTCATTATTTGCATTTTGTTATATTTGAGTTATTAAAGATCTGCAAATACTGCATGATCTTGTTTTTTATGTGTTGCCATTTCCTTTAAATATACACTCTAAATAACAATGATTATATTTTGAAATTGGGAGAAATATTGTCAGCAATTCACAAAAAATGAAACAAAACTGTTTATCTCACCAGTACATGCACCTGTAAAAAAAAAAAAACCTAAACTGATTATTTTGCAGTTGTCTCTTATTTTCTTCCCAGAGCCTGTGTAGGAGGGTTTCTTGTTTGCTTATTTCAAAATTACAAAATTGCTGTAGCTATTAAATATAAAATGTCTAAAAATCTAAAAATGTATGTATTATGTGTATTATTTTATGTCATTCAGTGTTTATATAGTTCTATAATATCCATGGTTTTAGTATCTTGAGTGCCGCGTGCCTGCATATTGTAAGAACATTGAAATTTGAGTTACACTATTCTGGTCTAAACATGACTGAACAAATCCATCAACTTTAGATGTTCAACATGTCTCAACATAACTATGCATCATTAACACTTTCATAATTTCAGACTTGCTTTCCCATGAACCATGGCAAACAAACACCATATTATTACCTTTGGAGGAAGCTTGTAAACAAAGTTGGTCCAGATTACTCCTACTGTATTCACGGAGTAAAGATGGATTTGGATTGAAAATGACACGTGTAGCATACACATAGACATGTTTACCCTTTATATTAAGTATAAAATACAGCTGTTTCTTAAATAGTTCTCAGCAGTTTTTCTATTTTATTATTCTTTCTATTATCTAATAATGTTAATATTTTGAAATGTGATGCCAATTGATGATTCCAGTCTACATTTAGTTGAATACTTTTTCATCCCAGTTAAACAAGTTGTGTTTAACTCACAAGTGCCAGTATCAATATCACAAGAAAAAACATGTGCCATTAACCTTATCTGTGCTTTTAAAATATTTTAATGTATACAATTTTATGGAAATTATTACCATAGACGAGTAAGGAATTCAATGATCATAATTTGCAACATAAAAATGAAATGCAAATATTTGGGGGAAAAAACACTTTTATTCAAATATTTGCAACAATACAAATAAATAATCATGAAATATACAGTCGTGGCCAAAAGTTTTGAGAATTACATAAATATTGGAAATCGGAAAAGTTGCTGCTTAAGTTTTTATAATAGCAATTTGCAAACATACTCCAGAATGTTATGAAGAGTGATCAGATGAATTGCATAGTCCTTCTTTGCCATGAAAATGTACTTAATCCTGAAAAAAAACGTTCCCCTGCATTTCATTGCCGTCATTAAAGGACCGGCTGAGATCATTTCAGTAATCGTCTTGTTAACTCAGGTGAGAATGTTGACGAGCACAAGGCTGGAGATCATTATGTTAGGCTGATTGGGTTAGAATGGCAGACATGTTAAAAGGAGGGTGATGCTTGAAATCATTGTTCTTTCATTGTTAACCATGGTGACCTGCAAAGAAACGCGTGCAGCCATCATTGCGTTGCATAAAAATGGCTTCACAGGCAATGATATTGTGGCTACTAAGATTGCACCTAAATCAATAATTTATAGGATCATCAAGAACTTCAAGGAAAGAGGTTCAATTCTTGTTAAGAAGTGTTCAGTGCGTCCAAGAAAGTCCAGTAAGCGCCAGGATCATCTCCTAAAGAGGATTCAGCTGCGGGATCGTAGTGCCACCAGTGCAGAGCTTGCTCAGGAATGGCAGCAGGCAGGTGTGAGTGCATCTGCACGCACAGTGAGGCGAAGACTTTTGGAAGATGGCCTGGTGTCAAGAAGGGCAGCAAAGAAGCCACTTCTCTCCAAAAAAAAAAACATCAGGGACAGATGGATCTTCTGCAAAAAGTATGGCAAATGGACTGCTGAGGACTGGGGCAAAGTCATATTCTCGGATGAAGCCTCTTTCCGATTGTTTGGGGCATCTGGAAAAAGGCTTGTCCGGAGAAGAAAAGGTGAGCGCTACAATCAGTCCTGTGTCATGCCAACAGTAAAGCATCCTGAGACCATTCATGTGTGGGGTTGCTTCTCATCCAAGGGAGTGGGCTCACTCACAATTTTGCCCAAAAACACAGCCATGAATAAAGAATGGTACCAAAACACCCTCCAACAGCAACTTCTTCCAACAATCCAACAACAGTTTGGTGAAGAACAATGCATTTTCCACCACGATGGAGCTCCGTGCCATAAAACAAAAGTGATAACTAAGTGGCTCGGGAATCAAAACGTTGAAATTTTGTGTCCATGGCCTGGAAACTCCCCAGATCTTAATCCCATTGAGAACTTGTGGTCAATCCTCAAGAGGCGGGTGGACAAACAAAAACCCACTAATTCTGACAAACTCCAAAAGTGATTATGAAAGAATGGGTTGCTATCAGTCAGGATTTGGCCCAGAAGTTGATTGAGAGCATGCCGAGTCGAATTGCAGAGGTCCTGAAAAAGAAGGGTAAACACTGCAAATACTGACTCTTTGCATAAATGTCATGTAATTGTCGATAAAAGCCTTTGAAACATATGAAGTGCTTGTAATTATATTTCAGTACATCACAGAAACAACTGAAACAAAGATCTAAAAGCGGTGTAGCAGCAAACTTTGTGAAAACTAATATTTGTGTCATTCTCAAAACTTTTGGCCACGACTGTAGTTATTTAAGGTGGCACAGTGGTGTAGTGGTTAGCACTGTCGACTTGCACCTCCAAGATCCAGGTTCGATTCCCGGCCAGGTTTGACTTCTGCCTCTGTGTGCATGGAGTTTGCATGTTCTCTCCGTGCTTGGTGGGTTTTCTCCGGGAACTCCGGTTTCCTCCCACAGTTCGAAGACATGGTTAGGGTAACTGGCGTTCCCAAATTGCCCGTAGTGTGTGTGTGTGTGTGTGTGTGTGTGTGTGTGTGTGTGTGTGTGTACCCTGCGATGGATTGGCACCCTGTCCAGGGTATACCTAGCCTCGTGCCCCAAGTCTCCTGGGATAGGCTCCAGGCCCCCCGTGACCCTAAACACAGGTTTAAACAGTATAGAAGATGAGTGAGTGCATGTTATTTATGCTAGGAACACAGAAAGGTTCACAAACATTAGTGTTAAACTAGCCTGCTTTATTACATGCATAATACTATCCTCAAAAAGATACAGTGGAACCTCGGATTGCGAGTAACCCAGTTTGCGAGCATTCCGCAAAACGAGCAAAATCTTTTTAATAAATAATGACTTGAAAAACGAGCAAGTCTTGGTTTACGAATACCTAGTATAATGTAGCACGCATGCGCTTCTTGTTTTGACACCGAGTGTCACGTGATCACAACTGAGCCAATGGTTCTTCTCTCTCTCAATTAGTGGAATTGTGGGTAATCTTTGCCTCTGCTCTGCTCGCACGTCTCTCACTGGTATAAGCAACGTCCATGCACGCATGTACTGTTTACTATAACACTGTGACATGTGTGTGCTGTAATGTATATGTGACAAAAATAAAGGCTTTACTTTACAATACACACACATACACAGCGCATGCTCATATAAACACTATCGGAAACACTTCTCTGTCGGGATTCATTTTTAAATTAGACCTATATTTAACCTTTTTTCAAAGGTTAAGTTAAGGTTGCATGTTCATTTGTTTAAATTTCCTTTACATTTTGTATAAAATATTTTCATATATTTATTTTTTTGGGTTGTGGAACGAATCATTTGAGATTTCATTATTTCTTATGGAGAAACATATCGCTTTGATTTAAGAGTTTTATGATATACGAGCATGCTTCCGGAACAAATTATGCTCTTAATCCAAGGTTCCACTGTAATTAAGTGTACCATTCTGTCTACCAAGAACGGTTTCTGGTGAGCCAAACATAAACACAACACACAGCGAATGGCACGTAAAAACAAATGACGTAAAAAGACAAATGCATTAGTTATATGCAATTAAAACTTCAAAGAAAAGTGATCATGAATAGTGCATATAAAGTTTTTATGACTGCTTGCTCCATGAACTACAAGCAACTTGCAGGGAAAAAAACACTTAAACAGTATATCATTTTACTAGCCAGAGGTGTTCTATGAATGTAATCCTGAAGGAATTCATTCAAATTTAGAATGAAGGGGGTTTCAGTGTCAGTAAAAGTCTTGATTTATCCACCTTTCTGTAAAACAGATCATGTTGCTAGGAAGTCCTTTTTTTCTTTTTTTTCTATGGACCCCAAAGTGTCAGCTTATCCATTTTGTCATTAAAAGAAGTTTTTTTTTTTTTCCCCACCCAACACCACAACAGGTTGTGTTCCAATAATTATGATAATAAAAAGCTGTTCTCCAAAACAAATCTGATACAACTGATTTTAAAGACATATATAACATTAAAAACAGCAATTTATACAAAATGTCTGCTTATGTCTGCTTTTTGATTTCTCTGTCATGTTATTCACAGAATATAGAAATCAATCGCAAAAATTATAGTTGCAACCAGCAATGAGCAGGGGGGGGATCCTTAAAAGAACAAGAGGGCCCTCACACACTATAACAACATAGGGCTAATATCATAGTGCTTGGGGCCCTAATAATCACTCCTTCCATTCCCATACCATTCTTTGTGGCCATTTATTTTTCAACATTCTCAATCTTTAAAAAATTATCTAAATAAAAATTTCATAGATGAGTAAAGAAGTCCGTTGATGTATTGGACAGGTAAATGTAATGTATACATAGTATTCAGAGACCTACTGTATAAATAAATTTATTTAGTGTAGGTTATTTAGGCAAATTTAGACTTATTGCACAGTTTTTCTGCTTTATTGAATTGACTATTAGTTTAACATTTTAGCGGGTCAATTCATTTAGATTGTAAATCTTTCACTGCTCATAGTTTTATAAAGAATCCTGCTTTTATCTGTGAGTATTATGAGTGCAGTATGTAATGTACCATGAGAATTTTAATCTAATTGTCTATTCTGGTCTGAACATGAACAACTCAAATCCCTACTTTTAGATTTTAAACATGTATCAACATAACTATGCATCATTAACACTTATTTCACATTAAGACATCCATAAGACCTTGAACAGTACAGTGACAGTTATATGAACCTTTTAAATAGGTGTGAAAAATACTCCAACCCCGCCCTGCCTGAGGGGTGGTGGAGCAGCACATTAATGTTCTTTCACATGTCCAGACATTGATTTCTCCTTCTTTAAGTGAAAAAAAGTATGTTTAAATTCACAGATACATCATAATTCTAGACTGATTTAACTACGATTTTTAGAATTGTGGCTGTTTCTATTGGTTTTTAACATTTTCAGACACATTTTCTGCAGCTTGTTTTTCATCAGTTGTTTAGAAACGCACTCTTTATGTAGTAACCAAGCTAATCCAAACCATGCATTTTTGAAAGCCTTGGTTGATGTATGGAGAACAAACGGATACAAGAGTATATAATTTCCTGGGGTTAAACACAGCATCTAGTTAAATCTTACATGGAAAGAAAAAAAGACCCCATTCAAACATTTATAAATAAAAACTGCACTACATTTTCTGATTATATTGAGACTATCATTTAAATGAGACCGCTAATTCAGAATTGTACAATTGCAAATTTTACGATGTATTTATACTTAAATTAAATGGTTGGTAGCCTGTTCTGGAAAACAAGCATTTTAGCTGCTAATTGATTTGTTCAACACAAGTTCCTCAAGACTAAATTACAGCAAAAACAAGGACTAATTTAAATATATTTTGTGTATTTGTTTTTTTACATGTAGTTTTAGTGTCTTGCAGCATCTGCTGATCAACTTTTACGTGCCAGTAGCATATTCTGTGACTTGTTGGTGGTTTCCTGTTTTGGAAAAGAGACATGTGACCTATGCTTAAGGAAGCATTTTTACCGCATATAACCCCCAAATCATGTGTATTGTTTTTTTTTTATGCAGTGTCCAGTGTCAAACACGTGCCCCAACATGCACACATGCATAATAATTTCTCTCTCATTTTATACATATATACATATTTCTAACAAAATATTTACTGTCCTACAAAAATGTGTTGTATTCATAAAATGTAGTGAACTAAGATAAAAAGACATGGTCAGAATGGGTAAAGAAAATATGCCATTAAATACTCATTAATTTCTAAAAAGGTTATTTTGCTGATCTGGCATTTATAGCCCTTTATGTAGAAAGCTGGTGGTTTGAATACAAAGCAGTTTCATTACTCAACTTACCAAATGTTTCTACTTTTAGTGAAAATCGTTGGAAAGACAATATCACTTTCCATGACAACAAAACAGTATCTTATTATGAATATCGGCAGTATTTCTTTGAAGAGAGCATGTCTGTAGGCAATGAATCAGATGTGGTCACCATCCCAAACATGCTTGTTCTGGTAAGACACCCTATCAACTATTTAAGAGAAAGAATGTGCTTATATGTTGGGAAAACACACACACATACACACACACTGCTGCTCAAAAGTTTGGGATCACTTGCAAATTTCTTTGTTTTTGTTTAGTGATTTTATTTTCCACATTCTACAACAATATTGTGTATTTCAAAACTATCAAATAACATATGGTAATTATTTAACAACAACAACAGTCAGTTGTTATTTTAAGACACGGAGGCCGTTTCTTGAAACTGCTCCTCATGAAGACATTCCCAGAAAGGCAAGACGACTTACCTAAATTTACCCCTGCTGCAGAGGAGAAGTTCATGTAGAGTTACCAGCCTCAAAAATCTTTTGAAGGCTTTACAGATCATGAGTAGCAGATACATCTCGATATTAACTGTTCAAAGGAGATTATTGCATTTTTGAACACCTTCAGCATTGCTTTACAATGTAAAAAGAAATTAAAATCAGGAAAGACCATGGATTTAGAAAGTGATCCCTGGAACTTTTGAGCGGTAGTATAAACAGACGAACCTTGGATTGGGAGCAACTTGATCTGCAAGCGTTTTGAAAGATGAGAAAAATCTTTTAATAAATTTAAAATCATTAAATCAGTGAGGTCTTGATATATAAGTACTGTAGTACGCATGAGCTTTGTGATCACAACATCCGTGTGCATGTGTACTGATTACTATAACATTGTGACCACATACTGTATGTGCATGCGTAAGGCATTTTTTTATTTTGTGTCCAAGTGTAGTGACTATTCATTAATAACTGTACTGCCACAACGACCCCCGTGAAGTAGAAAATAAGTTTACAAGGCTGTAGCAGTGCAAGAGATAAATCTGTTTAGTGTGAGTGATTCTGGTAGTGTGTATGTTTGTGAGAGTTATTTTCAATGTTAGTCAGATTAATTTGTTTTATTTTTTCTTTAGATTTTATTATTTTTATATAAATATGTGGGGTTGTGTAATGAATCATCTGAGTTTCCATTATTTCTTATGGGGGAAAGTCACTTTGATATGAGTGTTTTGATATACAAGCACACTTTCTTAATGAATTACTTTATGCTCACAATTCAAGGTTTAACTGATATATACACACAAACACAGTGGCATGGGAAAGTTTGGCCACTCCTGGTCAAAATTTTTGTTAATGTGAAGCAATGATGAAATTATCTTTGGGCTTTAACCCAACAATCAGCAGCCATGGGTTCCTCTAGCACTCAAAAAATGAAAATCATTGACGCCCACAAGTACTGCAGTACGGAGAAGATTAAGAAGATAGCAAAGTGTTTTCAAGTACCAATTTGCTCAGTTTGGAACGCAATTAATAAATGGCAGGTAACAGGAACAGTGGAGGTCAAGATAAAGTCTGGAAGATCAAGAAAAATATCAGAGAGCACTGCTCACAGGATTGCTAAAAAAAAAAAAAAGCAAGTCAGAAACTCTGTTTGACTGAAAAAGACCTGCACAAATATAGCCTTCTGGTAAGAGTCATCAGAAGAAAACCTCCACAACTCAAAATTCAGCATCTGAATTTTGCAAAAGAACAATCACACAAGCCTGATGCATTTTAGGAAAAAGTTCTGTATGGACCCTAACAGGCTTGTATGCATGCCATGTTCCTAATGAGACAAAGGATGTCATCCTGCGGTATCTCCTCCCAGATCTGAACCAGGTCATCCCTGAGCTCCTGAACAGTTTGCAACCTGACGGTGTAAATTGGACCGAAACATAATGTCCCAGAGGTGTTTTAGTAAAATCAGGTCAGACAGACAGGCATAGGACAAGTCAATAGTATCAATTTCTTCATTCTCCAGGAAACACCTCTAGCCACACAGGGACCGCACAGGGCTCCACTGGCAGAATGCCAGTTGTGCTCCATGGTGTGGGGCAGTGAGCACAGGGCCCACTAAAGGATGTCGGGCCCTCAATTCACCTTCATAAAGTCTGTTGCTGATTGTTTGGTCCAAGACATTCCCATCAGTGACCTGCTGGAGGTTATTTTGTAGGGCTCTTGCAGTGCTCATCCTGTTCTTCCTTGCACAAAGGAGGACATACGGTCCTGCTGATGGGTTAAAGACCTTCTACAGCCCTGTCCAGCTCTCCTAAAGTAACTTAATGTCTCCTGGAATCTCCTCCATGCTATTGAGACTGAGCTGGGAGACACATCATGCCTTCTGGTAATGCCACGTATTGAAGTGCCATCCTGGAGTTGGCCTGCCTGTGTAACCTATTGCCTTATGCTACTGGTAGTGACACTGACCCTAGCCAAATGCAAAACAAGTGAAAGGCAGTTAAAAACTTGATGCAATAGTCTGGTTAAAAAGTATTTCCTTTTTTGAGCAGTGTACAATGTAGCAGCACATTTTAATGAATTTGGATTGTGTGTATATGATATATGTATAGAGAAAACAAATGATGCACATCAGTTAATGACCTATTTATTTGAGCTGATTACCCTTTTAATTTCCTGTTTTTTAGGGAGCATCAGTGATGATGGAGAACTTGCCCCGTCCACTGCTGCAAATAATCAGTTTAGCCTTCAGTTCATTTAATGAGGGCCCTTTTGTGACGAAAACTGTAGGAGAGATTTTGTGGGGCTACGACAGCAAGTTGTTAAACTTTCTTAACAACATGTTCCCTGGCATGATGCCGTTTAAAGGGAAGTTTGGACTATTTGTGGAGGTATGTATGCTGTATTTCTTAAGTAATGTAACCAGAGAAGTAACAGTACTATAAGGAGTAAGCAATTAGCTGGCAAGACACTTAATCTGTGGTGAACGGTAGCACTGAGGGTAGTGTTATCTCAAGCTTACAGCATCCTGAAGCTTGGGGTTTATTTGGAGTTCTCCCTGTGTCCATGTGTGGTTCCTCAAGTTTTCTCCTCTAGTTTCCCTCCACCTCACAAGAACACATGATACAGTATTAGGAGGAATTGTGAGTGTGTGTATGCCTGAATGTACTGTATAACCAAGCAATGCTGGCATCCAATACAGGGTGTGTTGTCACAACAGTGTTCTCAGTGTTCTTGGGCATCTCAGCTCTTGTGGTCTTTAGAGCCAGCAATGATTAATTAATGAAACTTTTTTTTTTTTTGTCCAATTTAGTTTAACAACTCCAACACTGGGTTGTTTACTATCTTCACGGGTCAGGATGACATCAGGGTAGTTCACAAAGTAGATTCCTGGAATGGTTTGAAGAAAGTGAGTTGATAAAGTCCACTCTGTTAACGTCAACAAATATGGTTGCATAATTACAATATTTCTGAGTTTTATTGTTTATGCCCAAATAATTCCTTAATCCCTTTTATTTTCCTTCAAATGGATCAGGTTGACTATTGGAAATCAGAGCAGTGTAACATGATCAATGGTACAGCAGGGCAGATGTGGCCACCGTTCATGACTACAGAATCAACTCTGCCATTTTTCAGTCCAGATGCCTGCAGGTACTGTATTTACAGTAAACACTTCATTTGCTTCATGATTATCATCCCCGCATGTATTATATCTTCTTTATAGCCTTGTGATCCATGTGTTAAGGATGGGTGTTTTGTGTATCTGCATATGTATTATTAAAGCTGGACTAAAGTTTCTCTCATGCATCATCACCTTTAACATTTTTTTAGCTCATGGCAGTCTGACAAAGGTTTTTTCCCATGAATGTTATGTTTTAAAGGTCAATGGAGCTGGTGTATGAGAGACCAGGAACTATGCGAGGAATCCCTGTGTATCATTTTGTGGCTCCAAAAACACTGTTTGCCAATGGCTCAGATTATCCTCCAAATGAAGGTTTCTGTCCATGCAGACAGTCAGGTCTTCTTGATGTTCGCAGTTGCAGGCACAGTAAGTGACCTTGTCCTGACAGATAATTTATATATAGAGATATGTGTTTCTAAAATTTAGAAGCCGAATTTAAATGCACTGAATAGTATCATTAAAAATGTTTCCCATGTGCCAAGTATTTAGTTACAGTTAAAATACATTTAAAAATGTATATGCAACAAAGTAAATTTGCTTTGTTCCTCCTAGACTCCCCTATGTTCATTTCCCATCCACATTTCTACAATGCTGATCCTGCCCTTTTGCAGACTGTCAATGGACTTAGCCCCAACGAGCATGACCATGGACTTTTCATTGACATACATCCAGTAAGAAAAAGTGTTCACATACTGTATATATATATGACATATATAAGAAAATCTTAACATGACCCTAAGCTTGCCATAGTAAATTTTATTTTAAAATATACTATGGCAAGGTTAGGGTCATACTAAGATTTTCTTAAAGTTTAATTAATTGATGCTTTTGAACTCTTCAGTTGCATTGTAGCTTTTAACAAAGCTTTAGAGGGGCTCATTTTTAGGAACACCTATTGAGGCTACTGTATCCAATGATGGATACAGTAGCCGATGAAAACAATATCTATACTTTTTTGATAGTTTTATTTATTTATTAGTTTGCTTCATATTTTGGGGGGTTGCTCGTAGAAATCAGTGAAGACTTGTTATCTTATATTACCAAAGAAGAGTCAGCAACTTTGGCTTTAGTCAATAGACAATATGGTACACTAGTTTTATGTCAAGGTTATTTTTAATCTCCTTAAACTATCTGATAAGGTAATTGGACATTGGTATGAGTATCATGTTATGACTGCCTTTATCATAATTATATTATGGTTTTTGGTATTGTAAAAGTAATCTTAGCTTGATTTTATTGAGTAATATTGCAGACTTTGATCTTTTGGTTATGGATCCAATTTGTTGAAATAACTAAGAACATTTCTCATCCCATGTCTGTTAATGTGGTAGATAACTAACTAATTGTTTAACTTATTTTCATTATATTGTAGTAAGATGGTAGACAATGTGTTTATAAAAATATTGTTGTATTTGCACATATATTTGCATACATTTTTCAACAACAAACTTGATTACTGGTTTGCAGTAGGAAGCACAATCCTGTATGTTTGTCTCAGTTGGCCTTTTGCCACACAGATAAAAGAAAATGATAAGATAAAGTCTACTTTATGAGTTATGATTAGCAAAGTATGATAAGGCTTCCTGAAGCCCAATAGCTCCACGTCACTTGCACGATATTGATTCTTTTGGACAGCTTTTCTATATTGTCAAACCACTCCAAGTTTTCTCCAGCACATCAATAGGGAAAGGGCTTAAATACTTTCAATATGGTTAAGCACAGGTTAGGACTCTTTTGTGGCCAATTCATGTAAAAAAAAAAAAGATTTCTCATGCTCCCGGATCCACAGCTTGACAATCTGCACCTGATGAATTTGTCTGTAATATGTCTGCATGATCAGGGGGAAAAAATCACTAGTTTAAACAATAGAACTGTATATACTGTATGTATAGAGTACGTATGTAACTAGTGACATGTATCTAAGAAAAATACAGTAATGTAATTTGCACATGTTTTTTGTTGTACCAGGTGTGCCCTGATAGATTTATTGCTTAAACAGAAATCTTTAATCTTATCCTTTTAACCTAGAATTTACACTTTGAGCATTTGTGATGGATTTGCGACATGGTTGTTATACCTACCTCTGTGTGGTTTCATGCCCCACTGTGAATGTTACGCTCACGTAGTAGCTTGACATGACGGTTGGTCTGGTATGAATATTCATGAATATGGCACTATCTAAATAGGCTCAACTCATTGTCGTTTTGAGACCTTTCTTGAAATGGTTGAATACTGTACTTCTATCTAAATCAGAGGGTTTATACAGATTAGCACAGGTCTTTTTTGTTTTGGATGTACCAACCAGAGCTCACTATATTAAAAAATATATATATATTTATAATTTGTCATACATGCTCTAGATTTTAGAAACTCCAATATTGTATTTAAATCTAAATGGAAATATAGAATTATTTAAAGACCAAAGATAGCATATGGTATATAATTACTATTATAGCGTAGAATTGTTACTGTGTTGTGATTTTTATGTAGGAAATTTCCAAGTAAAACTAGCTGACATTAATTTATGCAGATTTTCCACTAAATTTATTAGAATATCTTGGTTCTGTAATTTTTTTGAAAAAGGAAATGTTATAAAAGCACCACCTGGTTGGTTGGTTGTTGCTTTCAGACATTTAAAAAATAGACTAGGCATATCCTTAAGGACATGGCACAGACAGATGCTCCAGAAATTAACTGTGGCATACCTGGTGAAAACGCATGTATTGATTAGAGTGACTGTGATCATCTCTGGTGACTACTGTACTTTGCTGCTGCTCCTGATGGAAATAGAGGGACAGGTGAAATTGAATGTTCGCAGTCCGCAGAATGAAGACCCTGCCAGTGCCAGAAATTCATTGTGGTCTTCATCCAATGTCATATTACCAGAAGTGTACAGTAGTGCCATTCATTTAAGTACTGGAGCTCACATTTGATGCGTGTTTGATAAGTTGTGGCTCATTTTCATAAACACTGCTTCTACATACATTAGTTATCTATGACTGACCACATGATCAAAGGTTAGACTGACTATATGAATAGTTTTATCATGCTAAGAATATAACATGGCAGCAAGCCAATCATCTTAGTAAATCTCCATTCTGAGAGATTGCTGTGCAAGCATAGGTCATGCTCAACTCATAGGCTGATCTCATGTGAAAATGCAGTACATGCTTTCATTTCCTTCAGAAACCTTTACCTTATTAGCAGGTTCAAAAATCAGATATTATTTTGCTGCCCCTTTTGATGGTTTTATTAGTTAGCATTAGGTTGAAACATCGCTATAATTCACTGTGCTACTGGCTACTTTTAAGGCGGAACATTTTCTTGCACAGTATGTCACTCTGCACCGTTCACTTTGTTTTATTACTGATCCTTTTGCATGCTGATTGGATCTTCAAGCTCTTACAAAAATGTGTACAAATTTTGTGAATATTGTTTCTCCTCACCTGAAGAAAAAGGTGGTGGACCATTCGTTTGTCGTGCTCTACACTTATAGCTTTCACCAAAATCACATCATTACACCTATTTGTCTTTTTCCCAGGTTGTTACAAGCCATAGAGAAAATAATGCCCAACAGCATCTCAGCCACACATTGCCACTATAACCACACACTCGCATGCAAAAGAGCAGCATTAAATGTGCAGTATGACTTGCTATACCTACTGTACCAGTCAAAACATGCATGAAATAACCATCCATAGAAAAACATGGGTACAATCGGTACTTAATCAATAACTCACAAAGCCAAATAGACGAAAAACATTGTCAAAGGATCCTAGTCACACGTACATTGATAATGAATGACCTTCATTTGATAAGTAACTTTTGAAAATTGTTATCGTTGGGTGGCCTGGTTTTTAAGCATGTTGTTTCAGGCCTACTAAGGCCCACCCACACTGTCGCATATGGCCTGAAGCCACTGAAGATCCATGGTTTAATACATTAATAATGGTGTGTGTGTGTGTGCGTGTGTGTGGTTTTGTATTATTTTATTATTTATTTATTTATTTAGCTAGCTAGCTAGCTCAGTGTTCCAAGTAACTAATGTGCCAATGATTTACAGGAGACTGGAATACCTATGAATGTGTCAATCAAGCTGCAACTTAACCTGTTAATGAAGAAGGTATCAGGAATAAAGTAAGCATTCAGTCATTTTGTATGTATTTGGTTTGTCTTACATTGTATGGATTGATCCTAAATTTATTTTTTAGCTTAACCACTTTTTTGGTGTTTTTTCTTATTTTTTTCTAGACAAACTGGTGAAATAGCTGAGGTAGTGATGCCTATGATTTGGTTTGGTGAGGTATGTGCTATAGCTCTAAAAATAAATACAATTCATTTAGATTACATTTTAAATGCCACTACATTAGGTTAAGTATATACTGTCATTGTGTTCATTCCCAGAAGATGAAATACAAGCCGAATTCCGGAAAAGTTTTCCGGACAATTTCTTTTCAATTTCACAATGGAACATAGAGATCATAAATGTGTGAACTGAGAAATTTTACACTTTTCTCCACTAATTTTTTTTTTTTCTAAAAAGTTGTTGCGGGGGCAACAAAGGGATGAAAAAGGAAGAAAATGTGAAAAGATTCAGCTGGGAGAACATCTAGCATAAGGTCTATAACATGATTAGCTTTAAAAGGGATGTCTTAGAGAGGCTCTCAGAAGTAAAGATGGGCAGAGGCTCTCCAATCTGTGAAAGATTGTTTCGCAAATCTCATCATCTACAGTGCGTAACATCATCAAACTGGAGAAATCTATGTACTGTATGTAAGGGACAAGGCTGAAGACCTTTGTTGGATGCCCATGGTCCTCGGGCCCTCAGACGACACTGCATCACTCATTGGCATAATTGTGTCATTAACTTTATTAAATGGGCCCAGGAATACTTCCAGAAACCACTGTCGGTAAACACAGTACACAGTGCCATTTGCAGTTTCTAACTAAAGCTCCATCATGCAAAAAGGAAGCCATATGTGAACATAATCCAGAAGCGACTATGTGGTTTCAAAATGGAAAAGTGTTACACTATATGGTTAGACGAGTCCAAATTTGACATTCTTGTTGGAAATCACGGACACCGTGTCCTCCGGGTTAAAGAAGAGGGAGACCTTCCAGCGGGTTATCAGTGGTCAATTCAAGAAACGGCACCTCTGATGGTATGGGGTACATAAGTGCATACAGTATGGGCAGCTTGCATGTTTTGGAAGGCACTATGAACGCTAAAAGGTATATAAAGGTTTTAGGCGATGTCTATTTCAGGGAAGACCTTGTGTATTTCAGCAGGACAATGCAAAACCACATATTGCAGCTATTACAACAACATGACTGAGTCCGGGTGCTGAATTAGCCAGTCTGCTCGGACAGTCCAGATCTTTCATCTATAGATAATATCACTGGATATTAATTTTTTCATCATTAAATGAAAAACATGTAAAAGACGACCACGCACTTTTCAGCGGCTGGAAACCTATATCAGGCAAGAATGGGACCAAATTCCAACACCCAAACTCCAGAAACTCATAACCTCAATGGCCAGACGTCTTCAAACTGTTTTGAAAAGAAGAGAAGATGCTCCACCATGTAAACATGCTCCCTTCCCAACTTTTTTGAGACATGTAGCAGACATTACATTTGAAATGAGCTTATTTTGTGCATACAATTATAACATTTCTCAGTTTAAACATTTGTTTTCTATGGTCTACTGTAAATAAAATAATTTACAGTAGACCATTTCGGAAAATGTGACTTTTCCGAAATGCGGGTTGTAAATTCATCTTAGTGAAATGTGTTTTCTATGGGGCCCCTCTGGTGAAAAAAAACATCCCGTGGCCACGACTTACTAAGGTGTGGGAATGACCATGTGTTGTGGCGACAACTTATTACGTGGCAACAAAATAGTATATACAGGATGTGGCCACCGGATACTGTTGGACACTATGTCATTCCCACATGTTAAGTTGTGGCCACAGCTGTATCTCGTGGCCATGTGTTATGCTATGTTGTTCCCACGTGTTAAGTCGTGGCCACAAAATAGTATCCCTTTCCCACACCTTAGTAAGTGCTTGCTACTTACTAGATGTCACCAGAAGGGCTCCATAGTTTCCTAACATTTTGCTTATTTTATTTACAATTTTTCAATATTTTAATGAGATTTCTTTTGAAAGAATCTTTAAATGAAATCCTAATCTGTTATCTCTTCCAGAGTGGTTACATTGATGGCCCTATACTTAACACTTTTCGTACGAATCTTGTAATTTTGCCCATGGTGCTGGAGTATATGCAGTACATCTTCATCGCACTGGGACTGGGCTGTATCGTAGGAGCAGCGGCACTGCAGCTTAGTAAAAAGGTATAATAGACCGTAACACCACTGCAATGCTTAACTTTATGTATTACTCAATGTCTGAGGTGTTCTACTGTACAAACGTTCAAAATGTCGGTCACCAGTCAGGCATCTTATGAGATTTACAGGACTGTCGACCTCCATGGTTTACTCTCCTCATCATTTGGCTTCATGGCACCAGAAAGAACTTACAGTAAAACTACTTTCACCCCTGTCAGTCGCTAACTGTTAAGCAATATCACACTCGAGGTCATGCTGTAATGCTGTAGTGCTCCAGACCCCATCACAGCCGTGCTACAGTATATCCAACCATACAGCACTCCCTCTCGTGTGATATTGCTAAATTATGACGAGCACTGTTTTCAGCGAATACAAGGATACATAGAATATGACTATGAATTTTTTTTTTCATTTGATTTTATGCAAAATCTTTTATCAATTAGTTTTTACACAAAGGAATACAGTGAACATGGAAGAAAATGCAGATGGCATGGGTGATGCAGATTTCTAGATGAATGTGGGTCTTTTGACGCAAATAAAATGCAAAAAAAAATTGTAATGTATATACACTCTCTCCGGCCACTTCATTCAACTGCTTAAAGCCCAGAGAATTTATAGGGTTTTTTTTTTGTTGCTTTGGATTTATGTATATGTATATATACACTCATGTTCAAAGTTGGTATCCCTTTTTCAGTTCTGTGTGTATTGTTATTAATAACTTGATCTAATCATTTTGTGTAAGACTTTACCAGTCTCTCACATCATAGTGGATGAATTTTGCCCCATTCTTCTTTACAACATTGCTTCAGTCTAATGAGGCTTTTGTGAATTTACTTATGCACAGCTCTTTTAAGGTTTAAAATGCCACAGCATTTTAAATTGGTTGATGGCTGGATTTTGATTAGGCCATTCCAAAACATGGATTCCTTAATTTTTAAGCCATTTTGATGTAGACTTACTGGTGTGCTTCCAATCAAGGTTCTGTTGCATGGCCCAATTTCGATCAAGCTTTAACTGTCGGATTGAAGGCCTCACATTTGCCTCTTGAATAATCTGGTATACTGAGGAGTTCATGGTCAACGCAATGACTGCAACGTACCCAGGTCCTGTGGCTGCAAAACAAGCTCAAATCATTAGCCCTCCATCGCCCTACACAGTGGGTATAAGGTGTTTCTGCTGACATGCTTCAGGCCAAACAACTCCACTTTGGCCTCATCAGGTCATAGGATGTTGTTCCAGAAGTCTTGTGCTTTGTTCAGGAGCAGTTTTGCATACCTCAGTCATGCTTCCATTTTCTATTTCATACAGAAGAGGTTTTCTCCTGGTAGCTTTCCAAACAAGCTGTTCTTGTTCAGTATAATTATAATTGTGCTGTCGTGGACATTTATACTTTAACATGTATTATGCACAGTGAATCCTCTCTTCTCTGAGCATTGCACAGTCTGACCTTGTTGTGAATGCTGGGATGTCTGCTCCTGGGAAAGCTGCCAACTGTCTATGCATCATTTACCTCACTATAAAATATTGAACTCCATGTGCAGAAACAATTGCTTGTCTATTGTTTAAACACACACATTTGTCAGGGGTGGGGCTGAACGGGAGTGAACCCAATTGCAGACAGCCTGCCTTAAAGCTTTAGTTCAAAGGCACAAATAAGTCTCAATGCGCAGGCGCAGCAGGAGCACAAATACGGCAGAGAATGAAATGCTTGTGACGGCGAAACACTCCTGTCCGATATCTACTGTCACGGCGTGCGCCTGTGATGGGCGTGCGCCCAAATCTATTATCGCCCTTCGCTCACTTCGTAGGCTCCAGGTGTGCAAGGGGACGGGGCCGCCTATGCGGGCCGGCTGGCAGTGATTAACGTTAATAGGATCTCGGGCTTGCTCCGCATTATAAAAGCAAGGCGCGGAGTTTAGTCCAAGAAAAGCGTAACGCGGTGGAGCTCGGGAGTGGCACGCGAGTGGGGCAATGGAACGTGTCCCACAGACTTTGAAAAAGGACATTGGATTTCCGCCCCTTTGATCTCCGCACTGAGGACAGCGCGGGAAAGAGCTGCACGAGCTCCCACGGCATCCAATGTTCCCGCGTCGAGCCCGCCTTCGCGTCCCCGCTGCCGAAGAGGAAAAGGCCGCGAGGAGGACAGCGTTAAGGCCGCCGATCCCAGCCGGGAAAGCCGCCCAGCCGAAGGACGTCCGAGCGAGACTCCCGCCTGAGGCCGCGCCCACAGAGAGCTGGGAGGGGCCAGGCCGGCCATCGACAGCGGGGAGGAACCAAGAGAGGGAGCGTGCAGGAGCGCTGCCTCGCGTGCTCCGTTCGGCCACTCCGCCCACCGCCGCCAGCCGCGTGCCCGCATGCCAGCTAGGCATTGCCTCGGACCCTGCATGTGCACACATCACCCCTTCCCTTTCTTTCCGTCCTCCCTCCTTTTTCCCTTTCCTTCCCTTATTTATTCCTAATAAATAACCCTTTTCCTCTAAGATCTTGCCTCGTGTCTGTGTTTCATGGTGCCGCCCGTGCAACTTTGGGTCAAACCCGTTACACCACGTACGCGGAAGTGATCACAAGTCTGCACGCACACACAAAGATTGCGGGGAATAGCGCTAAACGAGGTCGGAGGAACAGGCAGGGTCGGAAACAGTTGTCCAGCGGTGAGAAAAAACAAATCCGGAAGCAAGTACCGAAATCAAAGTCCGTAATGCAAACAAGGTCATACACAGAAGCAAATCCAAGCAGTGATGATAATCCAGAGGGCAAGGCACGAGACAAAATCCAGGAAGACAGGCAGGGTCATACACAGAGGTAGAAATAACTGGAAAAATCGCGAGTGACGGATCAAGAGGCACGCAAGCAGGATACTTCGGCACTGAATGGAGTTCTAAGCTTCTTTTTAAAGGCGTGGTAGATTGTTAATAGGTTGCAGGTGCATGTGGTTAATTAGCTGAAATCATGACCTGGATGTGCTTGGCTGATTGAGCTGGCTCGTGACAGTACCCCCCCTCCTATGGACGCCACCTGGCGTTACCGATGGGGCTTCTGGGTGTTGTCGATGAAAATCGGCAATGAGAGAAGGATCCAAGATAAATCTGGATGGTACCCAGCTTCTCTCCTCAGGACCATAACCTTCCCAATCCACTAAGTATTGAAGCCCCTTACCTCGTCATCGTGCTTTCAAAAGTGAATGCCACCACCACAGTGAAGGCCTCACCACCATCGATGGGCCGGGGGGGGGGAGGAGGAGGGCGGGCTGGTGGATTTAGGTGACATGAAACTATGGGTTTTATCTGGGAGACGTGGAACGAGGGATTGATGCGACGCATCGTGGATGGCAAAAGTAACCTGACTGTACATGGATTGATGACCTTGGAGATGGTGAAGGGCCCTACGAACCTGGGAGATATCTTGTGGGAGATTGTGTTAATGGGGACATTACGGGTGGATTGCATGACTCTCTGCCCAATGCGGTATATTGCAGTTGATCGGCGGCGATCTGCTTGATGCTTGAATAGTGTTATTGCATGGCGAAGTCTAGCTCTTGCACGTTGCCAGGTCCTTTTACAACGTCGTACAAAGGCTTCAGCCAAGGGAACCACCACCTCCTCCTCTTGGGGTGGAAATAGAGGGGGTTGGTAGCCGAGACAACACTGAAATGGTGAGAGGCCCATGGATGATGTTGGTAATGAGTTATGTGCATATTCAATCCACGGTAGCATCCGACTCCACGAGTGTGCGTCTTGGGTGGCCATACATCGAATCGCTGTTTCGAGGTCCTGGTTGGCTCTCTCTGTCTGGCCGTTGGTCTGAGGGTGATAACCGGAGGAAAGGCTGGGGGTAGCACCGACGAGCTTACAAAATGCTGTCCAGAATTGGGCGGAGAACTGGGGTCCACCATCAGAGACAATGTCTACAGGAATGCCGTGAAGACGAAATACATGAAGGATAAGTAACTCCGCCGTTTCCTTGGCCAAGGGAAGTTTAGACAGGGGAACAAAGTGAACTGCTTTGGAGAAGCGATCGACGATTGTTAAGATGCATGTGTTGCCATCAGAGTCGGGGAGTCCAGTAACGAAATCTAGTGCGATGTGGGACCATGGTCTGTGGGGAACTGGGAGTGGTCTTAGGAGGCCTGATGGGGGTTTATTGCTGGTCTTATTACGAGCACAGACGTCACAGGCAGATACAAACTGGCGAGTATCTTCTCTGATAGAAGGCCACCAGAAGCGTTGTTGGACCAATGAGAGACCAATGAGAGAGTGCGGGCTCCGCCGGGGTGACAGGCCAATCTTGAACTGTGTCCCCATTCTAGGACTCGTGGGCGCGCCTGTGGTGGCACGAAGAGCCTGCCAGGCAGTGTTCCTGGTGGGCCAGGTTCCCGGTCTAATGCTTGCTTGACCAGAGTTTCGACATCCAGTAAGGTTGCTCCTACAAGACATTGTGGTGGCAAAATGGTCAGTGGAGGGGAATCATCTGTGACTGAATTGGCGAGAGAGGGCATCAGGTTTGATGTTCTTGTTTCCTGGTCGATAAGAGAGAAGTTGAAACGGGAAAAGAAAAATGACCATCTGGCTTGGCGAGAGTTCAGACGTTTGGCTGACGTGAGGTATTCAAGATTTTTATGGTCTGTCCATATGAGAAACGGGACTTCTGTACCTTCGAGCCAGTGTCTCCATTCCTCTAATGCCAATTTTACGGTGAGTAGCTCCCTGTCACTGATACCATAATTCCTCTCAGGGGTAGAAAGGCGGTGAGAGAAGAAGCAACAAGGATGTAATTTACCATCGGTTGGAGACCTCTGAGAGAGTATGGCCCCCACACCGGAGTCTGAGGCATTTAGCTCCACTATGAACTGGAGAGCAGGATCCGGCTGCGTGAGGATGGGAGCTGAGGTGAACCGGTTCTTCAGTTCTGTAAGTAAGTTCTCTGCCTGATCAGACCAATGAAAAGGAACCTTAGTGGAAGTGAGAGCAGTTAGTGGGGCTGCTACTGAGCTGTAGTTCCTAATAAATCGGCGGTAAAAGTTGGCAAACCCAAGAAAACGTTGTAGGTCCTTTCGGGTCGATGGTCTCGGCCAGTCGGTTACCGCTTTGAGTTTAGCTGGATCCATTTGGATCTTAGATGGGCCGATGATAAAACCAAGGAAAGAGACGGCCTGACGATGAAATTCACATTTCTCTGCCTTTACGTACAATTGGTTCTCAAGGAGCCTCTGAAGAACTTGGCGGACTTGCAGCTTGTGCTCTTCCAGTGAACGGGAGAAGATCAAAATATCATCTAAATAAACAAATACAAAGATGTTCAGAAAGTCCCTGAGAATGTCATTCACCAATGATTGGAAGACAGCTGATGCATTGGCTAGTCCAAATGGCACTACGAGGTATTCGTAGTGTCCTGATGGGGTGTTAAAAGCTGTCTTCCACTCATCCCCCTCCCTGATCCTGACCAGGTGGTAGGCATTACGCAGGTCGAGTTTCGTGAAAATGTTAGCCCCCTGCAGAAGATCAAAGGCCGTGGACATCAGGGGAAGAGGGTAACGATTTTTAATGGTGATCTCATTAAGACCTCTGTAATCAATGCATGGTCGTAAAGACTTGTCCTGTTTAGCCACAAAGAGGAATCCTGCCCCAGCGGGCAATGAAGAAGGGCGGATGATGCCAGCAGCAAGGGATTCAGAGATATACTTCTCCATAGCACCCTCTCATGTGAAGATAATGATTATAACCATCCCCTGGGAGGGGTCGTGCCTGGGAGGAGGTTGATGGCACAATCGTAGGGTCTGTGGGGGGGGGGGCAATGAGAGGGCACGTGACTTACTGAAAACCTGCTTGAGGTCTGAATAATCAGGCGGAACAGCTGAGAGATCTGGGAACTCCTCATTGACGGAAGATGTTGTTGGCGGACAATGAGCCAGGCAGGATGCTAGGCACAAGGGGCTCCATTCTTGGATAGTGTTTCTAGCCCAGTCAATTCGTGGGTTATGACGAACCAGCCAAGGGCGACTGAGAACCAAGGATGTGTGTGCGTCGTGTATGACAAGAAAAGAGAGCTCCTCAGAATGGTTACCAGATACTTGAAGGGTTACTGGTACTGTACGGCGAGTAATGGAGGGAAGAGAAGTACCGTCGAGGGCCCGAACAGCTAACGGAGGGTCAAGAGCTTGCGCTGGGAGGTTGAGATCCTTAACCTTGGAGGCGGAGATCAGATTTTGGTCTGAGCCGGAGTCAATTAGTGCAGAGACCACATGAGGTCTACCTTCTGTGACAATGATGGTAGGCAGAAGCGGGCGTGAACTGGGGGATTGATTCAAGGTTGGCCCCTTCAGAGACCCTAGATTAACTGGAGAAGTCTTTGCTTTCAAAGGGCACTGGAGACGATAGTGACCCATCTGGCCACAATAAAAACAAGAACCGGATTGAAGCCTTCGCTGACGTTCCTCCGGGGAGATCTGGGTTTGGTTTACTTGCATGGGTCTTGGGTACGAACTAGGTTCAGGCCCGGATACTGGGTGCAGGCTGGGAGGTGACCATAGTGGTGTCTGGAGGGGAGCTTGGATTGAACATGGTGTCTATGATTTAGCCAAGCATCTACACGACCTGCTAAATCCATGAGACCATTGAAATCACAAGGAAGCTCCTGACTAATTAATTGGTCCTTGACATCTTCAGAGAGACCGTGGAGGAAGGCATCGTAGAGTGCTTGGGTGCCCCAGTTTACAGATGCAGCCAGAGTGCGGAACTCTATGGCATAATCATATGCAGAACGGGAGCCTAGCTGCGTCCCTGCCGGAGTGGGAGCGCATCTCGTCAGTGAAAGTTCTGAGGGTCGCACAGCAAGGGTCATTAGGGTCCCAAACTGCAGTTTCCCATTCACGTGCCCGGCCAGTGAGGAGGGTGATTATATAGGCCACTCTTTAACTCTCCATGGGAAAAGAAGAGGCTTGAAGCTCCATCAACAAAGAACATTGTGACAAAAACGGGCGGCACGTTCCGGGTTCGCCACCATACGGTTGTGGGTTAGGGAGCTGGGGTTCATGACGTACAGATTGAACTGTGGTAGAAGGATGATTAGTTAAGAGTTGCTGTAGTTGTAAGGTGATAGAGGAGAGTGTCTGGGTTACCTGCTGAATACTTTGTTGATGAGAGTCTAACAGGGCTCCTTGCTGTGAGAGTGCCTGTCTCAATAGATCCAAGTCTGCTGGGTTTGCCATGGCCGAAGTATACTGTCAGGGGTGGGGCTGAACGGGAGTGAACCCAATTGCAGACAGACAGCCTTTCTGAAAGCTTTAGTTCAAAGGCACAAATAAGTCTCAATGTGCAGGCGCAGCAGGAGCACAAATACGGCAGAGAATGAAATGCTTGTGACGGCGAAACACTCCTGTCCGATATCCACGTATGCGGAAGTGATCACAAGTCTGCACGCACACACAGAGATTGCGGGGAATCACGCTAAACGAGGTCGGAGGAACAGGCAGGGTCGGTAACAGTTGTCCAGCGGTGAGAAAAAACTAATCCGGAAGCACGTACCGAAATCAAAGTCCGTAATGCAGGCGAGGTCATACACAGAAGCAAATCCAAGTAGTGATAATCCAGAGGACAAGGCACGAGACAAAATCCAGGAAGACAGGCAGGGTCATACACAGAGGTAGAAATAACTGGAAAAATCGCGAGTAACCGATCAAGAGGCACGCAAACAGGATACTTCGGCACTGAATGGAGTTCTAAGCTTCTTTTTAAAGGCGTGGTAGATTGTTAATAGGTTGCAGGTGCATGGGGTTAATTAGCTGAAATCATGACCTGGATGTGCTTGGCTGATTGGGCTGGCTCGTGATAACCTTAAATGCTGTGTTGAAGTCACACCAGAAAACTGCCAAAACTTGTGTTTTTAAAGAGGTCTGCACACCTGCTGATGATCAATTAATCAAGGGGCTGATGATTAGACCTGGCTGCAACTCCCCTTCTTATGTTATTTGTCTAAGGTTGTATTTGCCTAATACAAAGAGCCATTATCTTCATATGATTTTTATTATGTTTTTATACCAAAAAAAAAACTAGTAATAATAGCCTTTGGTGAGGTCAGTATGCGGCATCATTCGCATATTCTGGTAGAGATCAAATTTGTGTTTTAAAAGTAATGATGACTTTGGTTCTACAGTACTACATATCCAAAAACTCAAATGCACAGCTTGATGTCAGAAGACTCTCCTGTCAACCTACACCAGCAAGACCTCTGCCACTCCGGCCACTCTATTTCTGCTGTGACAATCAGATGGTTGGGTCAGAATTTGGTTTAAACAACATGAAAGCATGGATCCATCCTACCTTAAATCAGCAAGTCAGACTGGTGGTTGTCTAATGGTGTGGGGGATATTTTCCTGCCACAATTTGGCCACCTTAGTACCAATTGAGCATTGTTTAAATTGTGCAGCCTACTTGTTGCTGACCCTGTTAATCCATTTCTGACAACAGGATAATGTGCCATATCACAAAGCTAAAATCATCTTAAACTGGTTTCTTGAACATAATTCACTGTACTCAAAAGGCCTCCACATTCACCAGATCTTGATCCGATAGAGCACACATCATGTATATGCAGCTGACAAATTTATAGCAACTGTGTGATGCTATTATATCAATATGGACCAAAATCTTTAAGAAATGTTTTCAGCACCTTGACCACATTCTACCATGAATAATTAAAGCAAAAGGGGGTCCAACCCAGTACAGTGGAACCTCGGATTGCGAGTAACGTGGTTTACGAGTGTTCCGCAAACCGAGCAAAGATTTTAAATAATTTTTTATTCAGAAACCGAGCAAATATTAGTTTACGAGTGCCGGGTATCATGCTTCACACATGCGACTCTTATTTTGACACCGAGCGTCACTCTCTCGCCTCAAATATGAGCTCGTAATCCAAGGTTCCACTGTACTCACAAAATCCCCTACTGAAGTGGCCAGTGAGTGTATTTTACATACTGTAAATGTTAAGCTTTCATTTACACACATCTTCCTTAGATTAACTCTTGACAAGGGTGTTGGTTAAAACATGCAAGTTCTGGCGGGTTTGCTGGAACAAGATTTGACAGTAGTAATGTACTGAGTAGCTTTTTTGTTTGACCTCCGCTGGCATCCAAGGTTTGTATGCTTTTTTTTTTTTTTTTTTTTTGTATGCTAACTGAGTATATATTGACCATACTGTAGCTTAGTTTAACACTTAGTTTAACACTCTTCATGCATGTTTTAGATGTAAACTAAAACTAACCAAGTCGAAATATGAGGCCATGCACATATCCATTAGAGAAACGACATTGCTGAAAGGGTAAAAAGCAACTATGCTACAATGTCACTTCAGTCATGACGTATGCAGACGTTGTTCTGACTGAGACACACAACCATATATCAGCGGTTTTCCAGTGTGGCTACAGTATAATGACACTTTTAAATTACGTTGGTCTGGTGACGTTGTTCTGACTGGATGGAAAAAACATACAGCTATTTAAATAAAAAAAATTGTATGAACTATTCCTAAGATTAATAATTAATCTTTAAAGCTTTTTCAATAATTAGATTGTGGTTTAGTGCTGTTTACTGCTCTTTGTAGATTTTTCATAGAAAAATTATATTATAGTAAATTTCTTGTAGAAAACATTTGGTTCCATTACTTTTGAGAGTACTGAGCCTTGCACCTCCAGGGTCAGGGTTCGGTTACTGCGTCAGACCTGTGTTCATGAAGTTCTCCCTTTGCTTGGTGGGTTTTCTTCTGGGTACTCCATAGTTTAGTCCCACAGTCCAAAGGCATGCACAATAGGCTAATTGGCGTTCCCAAACTGCCCATAATGTGTGTGTGTGTGTTTGTGCACCCTGCGACGGATTGGCACCCCGTCTAGGGTATATACCCAACCTCGTTCTCCAAGTCTTCTGGGATGTGCTTCACACCCCCGCGACCCTGAATACAGGATAAAGCAGTATATAGACAATGAGACTTTTTAGGGCATCTTAGCTTTACATCATTTATTTAGATGTGCCTTAGACTTTTGCAGAGTATTGCATATGATATAAGAAGAAAAAAGATAAAAAGTTGTATGATAGTGCTATGTATTGCGAACACTGCATCACATGTCAGTTTGTAAAAGGTCTTGCGATGCACATGCATAAGACCGCATCTAGGTGATTCTTGCTTCCACTTGGTGGTTTGAAATAGTGAAATAGTAATAATGCTAGCTGCATTGTGACCTCAAAAGCATACGTTTACATTTGCTTGGAATTAATCTACTATGCTGACAATATTATATAAATATGACATGGTACACAGCTAAAAGCTGGTGCTGTTGGACTGTAATTAATTTGCATTTTGTTATTGTTGCTACCCTGCGATGGATTGGCACCCTGTCCAGGGTGTACCCTGCCATGTGCCCCAAGTCTCCTGGGATAGGCTCCAGGCCCCCCGTGACCCTGAATACAGGATTAAGCGTTATAGATGATGAGTGAGAGTGAGTGAGTTATTGTTGCTGATGCTACTACAAAACTGTCAATGCTGTTTCTTGTTAGTTTTCCTTATATTTCTCACAAAATACTCTGACTTGGTTAATTAACGTGTATATCAGTTTTAAGTCAACATTGCAAATAAGATAAGGTATTAAATTGAATCTGAACTGTATAAACTGTTGAACTGCTGATCCTAGCAATGGGGTATAATTGCTTATGGAAAAAAAGTTACTGTAAGGCATTACATTTTCCTGGAATATCCTGGCTATTTTTTATGTAAGCCGAATGAAGATGCTATTTTGTAAAACTATTCTGACTGAATATGCAATACTGCTTCAAGAATTACTGTCCTATAGTGTTGTTAAAATACTTTGTGAATTCTCTCTGGGACTTTGTTGTATAAACAGGTTATTTGCTTAAGAGAAGTAATAAAAGCTGCAAAATTATCTGAGATAAACCAAGACCCGGATACAGACATAGACAGACCTAGATTATTGAGGTCCTATCTGGGGTTATGTGCATTGTCTTATCAGTGCTTTCCATTCAAGGCTACTGTCTCCCAAGTCACTGCTGCATGTGTAAATGTGTTACATAAGTTGCATAAATTTTGCGAGGAGAAATAGATGCCCCACTTGTGATTTCAAATTCAAATTTTATTCGTCACATACACAGTCATACACAGTATGATACGAAGTGTAATGCTTAAATGAAAAAGAAAGTTTCAGTGTGAAAAATAAGAGAAATTTGCACTAAAGAAGAGCAGCGGGCAGTGATTCGTGATTTGTGCGAGGTGTGTACCGAAACAACTCTCAGAAGAATATGAACAGAAGCTTTTGGATGTCTGCAAAACCGATATTCTAAGGAAGGTGAAAGTTTCTTAAAGAGAATCATTACTGGTGGCAAACATAGATTCATCACTATGAGACTGAGAGTAAACAGCAGAGTATGGAACGGAAACTTCCTCAATCGGCAAAAAGTCAAAGTTTAAAAGTCAAAGTGATGCTTACAGTTTTCTGGGATTCTCAAGGGCCAGTACTAGAACATTATCAGGAGAAATTTACAAATAACAGTGCTCGTTATGGTGAGATAGTTAGTTATTGAAGAGCTGAAACCTAAACTTTGGATTAAATGCAGATGACTGCTGTCCAAGGTTGTTGTAATCTTGCATGACGATGTACGTCTGCACACGTCTGGCCACACTGCTGACACACTGCAAAAACATTTTGAGGTGTTAAAGCATCCTCAGTATAGTCCTGATCACCTGTTTGGCCCCCTGAAAGCAGCACTATGAGGACAAAGAAGTGAAGACAGCGGTGCATTTGTGGCTTACAACTCAGCCTAAAACTTTTTAATGAGGGAAAATAAAAGTTGGTGATGGATAAACAAAAGCAATGAGAAGCAATGAAAAAAATTCTAAAAGTTAATCAAAATCAATTCTAAGGCCAGAGTGTGGATAATTGTTGACTCATCCTCATAGTTTTAAGGCCATAAGATCAAGACTCCAGCTCTGTTTTGACATTCATTGATCTTGCCATTTTAATTGAAGTTTTCTTATTCTTTTAGGAGAGCAAAAAATCCACTAATCTTGACCCAACTTGCAACGAAAAGAGTCCCATAACAGATTCAGGTAATTCTTCTCTTCTTTATATTCTCCTTTTCCCCCTGGCTATTAATTCCTAAGAGTACATAAAGAGAAAGCATCCATGCTATATAAAATTGTGTGTATATAAACAATATTGATTAAGTATCAGGACAGTCCAAATCTGAACATGGTCCAGTTGTCTACTACAGTATATTAGGGTTAAAATTAAATAACTAATAGTTTCTCAAAATACCCTCAGCTACCTTTGACCAATGCCAACTCGTCATGGCTAAATAAATGGCTAGCCATCTTTAAAATTGTCTTGTCAGGTGTTTCCATGCAGGCGTTAGTACCTACCAAGAGGGGTCCACTTTGTCCACAAATATCCAATTTGGAAAAATAAATAAAAAGCAATTTCCTGATGCCTTAGAAAATGCAAATGAAAGTGGTTAAGGCTTTCATCAGAAGGTTGTAAATTTTGTGACACAGGTTGTAAAAGTTGTGACACAGGCACAGATTGTCATTAATATCCTATGCAGGCATCCTTGTGCAATTAAATGATGTCCAAATTTATTTAAAAATTACTTACAAATGTATGTCCTTCAAAAACCATCCATCTTTCAGTATTTTCACAAATAACAGCCACTACTGTTTATAAAAAATTGTTGGGAAAAACAAAAATATTCTAGGTGTGGGGACTCTGTGGGACTATGAAACATTTTATTGAAGAAGAAGATAGGAAGTATATAGGAACTGATTCTGTACAAGGGTGGTCAGAAGAAAAGCATGTCAGAAAGCACAAGAAGTCAATCTTTGAGGATGATCACCTACAACAGCAGATGACCACATAAGGTTATGCAAAATCAAGAATCTGAGGACACACACACCTACAGTAAAAACTGAACAGCTGATGATTTCCTCTGGCCTCTGATCACTGGCCAAAATCCTTAGTCTTAAAAATTCTTTAATAATTTACTTTATTTATTTATTTATTTTTTTTTATTTTTGCATATGCATCTAATTGTGAGGCACCACTTTAGGTACTGCAGTTATAGCCAGTAGTTAACTAACTAACTTACTGACTAACTATCCATTAGCATGTTAGGCTTCAGTAAGAATGGCCAATTGTGAATCTTTCATAAATAGCTGTTTAATGATAATTAGTATTTGATTATGTTCTGTCTATAAAAAAAGAAAAGAAAAGCAAACTCACCAAACTGTAAAGCATGTAACAAATTTAGCCTTGCACCCAGTCTTCATGAACTTTCGTCTCATTCTTTTCATTTTTATTTACACAGATACAAAGTAGGACTTTCTAGGCCTGCATACATCCCTGATCTCTGGACAATGGTAAAACTCATTTGGTACAAAACATCACATATTACAGCGAGTCCTCTGCTTTTACAGGACTGAATCACTTCTGTCCTAAATCTACGATGCACAGGGAATTGATGGTGGTGTTTTTATTTGTCTGATCTTATAAAAGAGTCAAAAAACCTGCCAGAGAAACTGAGTTTTTAACATTGTGTACTTCTTTCATTTCTGTGGTAGGCAGTGTTTGTATGTCTGTGTTTAGATGTTTAAGTACTGTGTATTTAGTGGGAAGCACTCTTCTTTATTCTGGGATTACCTGGGTAGGATGCACTTATTTCATTTTGTCAATTTAATTATTCAGGTCTGCAAATTGTTTTATAGATTTTTCTAGCACCTTAAAAGCCATATACAACTTTGCACTTCAATTTAAAGTGGATTTACAAAAGAGCTAAATGTGCATGAGTTGGCCAAAAAGGGGGAAAAGAAAAAAAAATAATGCTAAGATTTAATTTGACTGCCTTTGAATATAGTGTGCAATATGTACTGTATGTGTATGTATAGATATGTGTATGAATATGTGGTGGCCAATTCATGAATAAAAATTATTCCTTATGCTCTCAGAACCACTCTGTCACAGTTTGAGTCCAGGTATATGCCTGTGCCATCAGGGAAGAAAAAAAGGAATAAGTGGGATACAGTGGTCATTTGGTACATCCAGGTAGTCGGGCTACTTTATTTTATTGACACATACCTTTGCTAAGCTCGACCGACAAAAGCAACTTGACCAACTGAAGAAACCTCAGATCATAACACTGCCTGCAGATGCTTATACAGTTGGCACTATGCAGCATGGTGCATCCCTTCTTGCACTTCACTTCTTACCCTGACACTCTCATAGCTGTGAGATGATAGGGTACACCCAGATGCACGAGACCACATGACCCATTTCTCATTGCTCCAAATTGCTTTTTTTTTAATTAGCCTTACTAACAATGCTTTTACAATACTTTAACTATTAAACATTGCTGTAGTGTCCTGAATTTTTTTATCTATGCAAACTATGCAAAGCATTAAAGTGATCTCCTTTCACTATTTTTTCAAACCATATTTCTTCCACAAAGTTGACACTTCAGCGCAATCCTTCCAGTTTTTAATAATGCATCGGACAGTTTATCACACAATTTCAGTCATTTAAAAAAAAAAAAAAAAAAAGAGTTTTCTTTGCTTGATGCAGGCAAATAATGACTGCGTTATATTTTTTTTTTTTTTAATCTTTTATAAGAGAAAGGAGGAAGCATAGAGGGAGGACACAGAAGAAGGAAAAAAAGGGGAAGGGAGGAGAGCAAGAAGGAGAAAACAGGAGTAAGTAAAAAAAAAAAAAAGGACACAAAACAGGCTGCCCTCACCTTATTTAACAGTAAAGTTTTGGAAGGGGGGGTCGTTTATATAAGGGGACTTCAGGGTGGGGGCTTCAGCTAGGTACAGTATGGTCTACCTTTTGTATTGCTTCGGCTGGCCAACTTTTTGTCGTTCTGAGTTGCTCTCAACCCCTGCAGGTGAGGGCTGGCCCATCGGTTGTTCCCATCCTAAACACTAAGGAGAGATCATGTTTATTTGGGCAAAACAGTTGAGAAGTGCAGTGTTTTTTTTATTTATTTTGGTGACGAACCCTGAAACCCCTCCTGTCACACTCCGAGCAAAACCCCAAGGCAATCAGGGTGACAGGCTGGAACATGAACACCAACCCCGAGAAAAATATGTCTGTTCTGTAATAGCAACTTTTTTAGGGGTTAGGTCATGTGAAATTAAACATGTTTAATAAAAATTTGCTTGAATAAAAAATTGGCCATGACAATTTTTATTTGTCTTTAAATATTTTGTGCTCCTTGGGTATTTAGATGAAATCATGTTATGGTTCTCATTTGCCACACTAAAGGGTTAAAATTTACTATAAATAAGGTTGGAAGGGACAACAGTTCCATCATGGGTATTATAATAGAATTTTCATAATTTATATCTTCCCTGCCAGAAAAAATAGAGTAAAGCATTATTTCACTTGGAGAGTATTGTAAATTTGGTTAGAAGAATTCTACTTAAAACAATGTTTTATTTGAAAATAATTTCAATTTTTATTTTCCAAATAAATCACATGAACAATTTGTTAGATCAACATGTTTTCTGCTGGTGGAAATAAAATAACTTGAATAGTACAAAGTCTTTCTTGTTTGTTAGAAAATTTGATTAGGGTCATTTATAAATTGATTTAAACCTCTCCTAGCTCATCATAGTCATTGAATGATGAAATGTTTCTATACTGATGTGAGTGGTCTTTTCCAGGATGACAATGTTCCTATGCACAGGGCATTATTTATGATAATTGTAAATGGTTCTCACAGTCACCTTAACACCTGTGGATGGTTTTGGAGCAATGTGTTAGACAGTGCTTGCAGTCAACAATATTAATTGAGGGAATATTATTTAGAAGCGTGCTCCAGCCTTACGGTGCAGTTACTATGGCAGGCGATATTGGGCTTTCAGTGATTTATTCGAACTGGAAGAACAATTGTACAACATAAATTACATTTTTGATAGTTGAAAACCCCAAGAATTTGGAGAACAAGGTTTAATTTATTTAGGGATTTTCTGATATCAGCACTTTGCCACAATTACACATATAGGGTCATATATACAGGGCATCTTGAACATTTTTAATATCATGAAAAAGTTACTTCAAAATTTAATTCAAAAAGTGAAACCCATTTTTGATTATTTACACACAGTATTATACAGCTGTTTTTGTTTGTTTGTTTTAGTTTCAATGATTACGGATTACTGCAATCCGTAGTAAAACTACAAAAATCCTGGATCTCAAAATATTAGAATATTTCATTTTGAGTTTGAGTAAATTACTATTCAAACAGTGTAAATACCATGTATCTCTGTCTATTTCAGTACACTCACAGGGAAAACTGTTGACGTAACATTTGTCCAAAGGGTGATTGACCCCCTCTAAACGGAGGATAAGCTGCAGGAGGTCAAATTGAAAGTAGTGGTTGTTTGCAATTCAATGAAATTTTATTTTTAAATTGCTTTTACCAGTGGTCATTGTCACAATGTCAAAAAGGAAAAGTGTCTAAGTTAATATGAAGTCCATTGTTATTGGAGGCTCAGGTACAAAACTGTTTGGGAATTTCAGTACTGAACTATTAAGCGACTGCAGTCACTAGTCATCAGAAAACAACTATGTACCTGCATTAGCTGAGTCCAAGACCTTCAGGATCAAGTAACCATCCCCAGTACATCACCATACGCATCCCAAGCACCCAAGACCATACGGGCCATCCTCAGCAGTGTCAGACAGATGAATCAGACAGGTCTGTAATAACCCTAAAGCAACAACAACAAAATCGATTAA
Organism: Clarias fuscus; assembly: GCA_030347435.1. NCBI lineage: Eukaryota > Metazoa > Chordata > Actinopteri > Siluriformes > Clariidae > Clarias > Clarias fuscus. The sequence goes on along the minus strand of CM059223.1, from coordinate 9,863,406 downwards.
GCTCTGACCATTGTGAGTTTTTCTTTCATTGACCAAAGGGTACCAACAATTTTGTCCACGTGTAAATTGGTCAGAACTCTCTCTCTCTTTTTGTCACAGCATCACACAAAATAGACTAGAAATTCATGAACTTTTTGTATTACTTGGATATCTGCCTAAAGTTTAACCTTTACTATAGGTGAATTCAAAATATTGAGTAAAAGTGATGGTAATAATCTACTGTAAAAAGAGCTACTGATAGTAAATTGCTCAGTGTAAACAAACACCTGCACCAATAGATTACTTGTAGACAGTGTATTGTGATCAGTGGAAGTTTATTGAAGTTTATTGTTATGTTAATTTGTCCTAATCCAGAGGAACTTGTAATTAATTAACTAATTGATTGACTCGATTGATTTCTAGATTTTTGTTTGCAGTAAATCATTTGAAATAAAGACACTGGCCTCTGAGAACGTATTTTACATTAAACTACTCATAAAGTCTCACTACAAAGAAAAGTGTAAAACTGTGTCCAACATGGAAGGAATACTGGATATTAAAATGAGAATCCATATGTCATTTGTATGGTTGAAGCACCATTGAAAAGGGCTTATGATGCATGAACATAAGGTAGTGTGGATGCTGAACAAGACAAGCTCAGTAATGTATAAAGATGTATGCCAGTAAACTGAAGAAGGAAGGCAGATGCTATTCAGTTTAAGGTACCATCTTAATTGAACCACTTTTGGCCCAGGAGTCTACAGTAGACCTAGGGCTGTACAAATCTAGGCCTGGAGTACCAGTGACCTGCACGGTTTGGCCATTGTTTTGCTGAAAGTCTGTGTACTTCAGTGTAATTCAAGTATTTTGTGCAGTGATAAGACACGACGGCACTATAGAACGTGGTTGCTGAAGATTCTGACCAAAAGATGGCACTGACGTCCACTGAAAGAGCACCAGCTTATTGGAACCAGATGAGGAAAATTATCTTTGCTCATACTCAAAATTAAATAAATTGACAAATATGATGGCTCAATGACGAATAAAGTGTCAAGTGTTGATTGTCTTTGAGGAATACGCAATCTATTTGATGATGAAAAACAAGCTGATTAGCTTTAATGGTTTGAATTTTAATCAGCACCCATAAGAGACAACATGGAACACTTTTGTAACTATTTTGCAACTAGTTATATCCAGGCTATCGCCATATGTTTGTGAAGCACTCTGTCAAAACTGAATTAACTTGGATGCACATGAGAAACAGCTGGCTAAGTGAATTACAAAACAACAAATGTGAGAAAATTTAATTTGGTAGTTTTTTTTTCTCAGTGTTAAATGTATTAATGACTTTTTCATTTTTGATCCTTGCAGCTTTTGAAAGTTTCCCCATTGCCCCATGCCATTTGACACAGCTTTGCTTAACTTTAACTAATGTTAGTCAAGGAACTTTGACAACTGGCATGAATTAATCAATTAACAATTAATTAATGGTCAAACAAAAAAAGTCCAACTTTAAAAAAAAAAAAAAATTATTCCCTGCTTATAAAACCCTGCCTTCTCTACATCAGATGTCAATACTGTGGGAAGCTGTGGGAAAGATTCTTCTCTGTTACCATAGTGCATTCAATCTGACCAGCGAGGAAATGTTAAAGTGATTGCAGAACTTGTGGAGTTAAGTTATACTTTGCGTTCCAGCTCATGGGGAAGAGAACTGCAGAGAGATTGCACCTTGGGCAACATGATAACAACAATGACTCCAAGATCATAGCAGAAATGGCGACAGATTAATCAGTATTTTACCTATGTGTACAACTGCACTGCCTGTGAGACATATGTGATGTTTGAGAGGGTTCCCAGGTTGCCAGTCATCCTCATGTTCCAGAATGTCCTCCATGATGACATTTGTGACTACATTACCTACAGTATGTACAGGCTCCGGTGGGTGACCTGAACTCTGCCATGATTCTGCCTCAGGAAAACAGCAGTATAAGGCAGAAACACCAGTCTGACCAATTCAGTACAACAACATCCTCACTCAGGCTAGGGAAGAAAAGGAAATCTGCCATAACCTTCTTGACCCCAGCCTGTGGACAACCTCGAACTTAATTGGCCAAAGTGCCAAATAACAATGAGTGAACCACATTTTGGCATCTTTCACTGAAACATGGCTTGATTGGAATATTGCGTAAGACTGTATCCCAGTAGGTAGTAGTAGGAGCAGGAGTGTGAGATCTTCATGCTTGATGGCCAGATAATGATGCACCTGTTTGACAAATAATTCTTAAAAAAATAGCCAGGAGAGAAGAGTCAATTAATTGTAACACTGGGCTCCCACACATATCTGCTTTTACTTGGTTGAATGTCTGTCATATGGCTATCTGTTTGAATTTATTTTTTACTTGACTATGAGATGGGCTTCCCAATGGGTTTTCTCAGCCACACACTTTTTTATTTTTGAATATTTCTAAATACAGTATGTTCCATGTTATTTATATCTTTTTTCATCAGATGTGTTTATAATGAAAAATTACTTCTCATGGAACTTTTATTATTATTATTATTATTATTATTATTATTACATCTTACTTCTCTGTAACCTTGGCACAAACCTGGCCTATGCAAATGTCATGCGCACTTGCACTGCCATATTGCAGTGCCAACATATAGACTATTTGTCCCAATCAGTTTTTGTTCTCTCTTGTCCTTACCTCAGGCATTTGACCATCCACATGATGCTATTGCTGCTCTTTAGCCAGGCTTTATAGTAGTGCATAGTTAATACTCTTGTTTTCCGCTTGATTCATTGCTTACCTGCCACAAGTCAGTTCTCCTCCATCTTCTCTATAATTAATGCTACTTGATTTTTAAGGTAAGGCATACTCTTATAAATGTAAATAAAATAGCATGCTTCTTGAATTCCAGTAGACATTTAGATAGATTTTACTTGAAAACGTGATTGCTTAGCTCAGCTAAATTACAGGAAACTTTTAATTGTGCTACAAAATGTTTTGCTTTTATTCCTTTGTCACCCAAGGAATGATTATTCAAGTAGGAATAAAACAGACTCTCCAATTCATGTATTTGTACAAATCAAGAGATGAATTAATGCTTATAGTGAAATAACCCTTACAAAGTTCCTGTAACGTTGGGAATGAGTGAACATTTTTCCTCACATTTTAAAGCTCTTCTAAACAAAAAATACTAAGTATGTTCTTAGACATTTTGAAATGGCACAATACAAATAGTTTTACCATGGGTGAAAATAAAAGATTTGAACATTTCCATGGCTGGGTAATATAGTACTTATGTTTGAATGTCCAAAAAATTATCTTTGAGTACCCGAAAAACAGTCATACTTTTTAAATCATTTAGGGGTATGTGTAATGTCTTATACATTTATATATAATTGATATAACAATGTATTCCAGAGCTCATTTCCAACTGTAAACTATGCATGAATTAATGGTGTGATTAATTTACCATCACTAATGAGAATGAATTCATACATAGTTTACAGTCAAAAAATGAATTCTAGAACACACTGTTATATTAATTATATTTTATATTTAAAAAAGAGATTAAAACAAAGGGGTAAACGATGTACATTTCCAAGTGGTTTGCAGGTTAATCAATAATACTGCCAGGGCTGATTACTGGCTTCTCCAAGAGTTGCTGTTCATTCAGCATGAAGGACGGTGATCCGATGATTTTGAATACATGAAATATTGTCTCATAGCAAAGCCTCCAAGTGAGTGATCTTTTCTATGGAAATATTTTTATTTGATTTATTCTTGGTTTTATTAATTTTTCTGGTGGCCATGCCAATCTTAAAGTTAATTTACTTTTCACTGTCTGAAAGAGATGAATTATGTATTGATTATTTGCAATGCAGGCAGAGATATCCAGTGACACAAAAAAATATGTATGTGCTGACACTGTGGGAGCCCTATTTTAATTACATGCTGATTGGCTTTTCCTCGTATTGATCCAGTAATGCTGCATGTCCGTGTGCTGGTCTGTGTGTTCGCATGGCAGTTATTTGTGAGATTGTAAAAAAAAAATTCATCCTACATTTGAGGTTTTACATTTTAATTGCTAATACACCCTTCAATACAAGTATCACTTGAGGCCCTCGGATCAATAATGTGCTATTGCCCCATTTCAATCACTACAGAGATATCAAATTACTTTGGCTGCTTTGGATTACAAAAAGGTTTTCTCCCTTTGTCAATGGCTACAGTCTGTTTACAGAGAAATTTGTAAGAATGTGTTTAAATTCAAAGCTTAAATTCAGTTTTATTTCTATAGCGCTTTAACAGTAGACAGTAGACATTATCACAAAGCAGTTTAACAGATTTCTAAAGATCCATAATGAACAAGCCGGCGGTGATGGGTCCCTGAGGTGACATGACATGGAAACCTGACACAGAAAGGATCTCATCCTCTTCTGATTGACATACGTTTGGACACCTTTTAAAAAGATCAAACGTACTGTATCAAAAATTTGGCATGTTCATACCGTAATTGGGAATACTGGAATAAGCAATCTTTAAAAGTACATCATATTACATCAATTATAAGAAGTGCAGGTCTCTAATGTTTATCACCATTAACAGGAATTATAAGGTAAACTGTAGCACATATGCGGTATACATATGACACCATAACATTAAACTGCATCACATTATGCAGCAGGAGTTTATATATAGCTACAGTATTTATTTAATATTAAATACTTAAATATTTTAGGTATTAATACTGTAAATTGTTGTGCAATTAAAACAGTGAACTGGTTTACCAGTAAACATTTGCAACATTTTAGGCAGAAATGTTACAAATGTTACAAATGTTACAAATTCTCTTTGTTTTGACATCTGCAAATTTAGGGAGCTTTTGGTGCATTTTTTTTTTGGGTGTATTCACCTAGTAAATAGTCTATGTGAATACAGAACATAATTCAAGGTTAGAGATGAGTAATCCTATGTTAGAGGTGGTTGAATCAGTGCATGCTACTGAACAATATTGTAGCCCAGTGCTTAAGCCTTTCATCTACAACTCACAAAATAAGTCACAAGTTCCAAGTTTCCAAGCCGAGTTTCATGACTTTCAACCGATTTTCAACTGTATTATATAAAGTTTGTCCTTGATTCTGCATCATGTTTTGGAATTGTTTAGCTGTGCGAATTTCAGCATCCCTATCCAGGCATTTATTGTTGCTGTACCCCTATACACTATTTTATGGAGTTTGTTTTTTTTGTTTCTCTTATTCCCGATCTTGACAGAATGGATCATGACTATTATCACAGCAGCAAAAGAAGCAGACGCTATGAAGACGACGATGGTGGGATTTTGTGTTACACTTTTTAGAGTAATACTTTAAGATGCATTGATGTAGATTGTATTCCAGGGTAATAACATTGACTACACTGACTTTTAAGCATAAGGCAGGAATACACACTCAATGCCATGTCGTTCCACTGCAGGGCACCATAAAAGCACAAGATCACATACTCAGTCATGCCTTGAGCCAATTTTCAGTAGGCAGTCTACCTACTGGCATGTTAGTGGGAGTTGGAAAAAAAAATGGAGAACCTTAAAAATCCCTCAGGGAAAACATGCCAAATTGAACACATTAGGCAGTTCAGGCCTAATTTTCGTGTTCGTGCCTCTTTAGGTATAAAGGGCTCTAGATTAATGTTCTGTTTAAATGATGTAATTTTAATAGTTCATCTATTGTGACATGCTTTCTTTCTTCTGCGTGTGTGTGTGTGTGTGTGTGTAGGAGTGAGGTTTAGCCTGGTTGTATTAGCAATGACTGATGGTGTACAGCTGATTCTCAAAGAATGTAATCTGATCTCTTGTATTCACCTGAAAGAGAAAGTTTGTGCTGTTTATTGGCTGGATGTTTTGGGAACTATTAGTCCTAGACTGTTATTCCAGAGAAGGAGTGTAGAAATGAAATTTAATTGTGTGTATTTACAAAATTTATATGAGGATGGCAGTTCATCCAAAGTGGTTTAATAAGCTTTTTTTTGTAAAACTACCATGTAAATTCAATAAATTCAGTCAATTCCTTTGTAGATATTGGTTTTGTGTTAGGTCCCAAACAAACAAAATCTCTCAAATGGTTAAACAATCGTCTGAGTTGCGAAACATGAAACGTCGGGTTGATGCGGCGCATAGTGAGGGGTAGGGAAAGCCTGGCGGAAACGGGGTTTCTTGGTGAACGTGAACGGTCTGATGAATCTGGGTGACAATTTGTGAGAGGTTGTTTTCAGAGGTGGAAAGAGAACTAAAATTTTGTACTCAAGTAAACGTACTGTTACTTCAGTGAAATTTTACTGAAGTACAAGTTACCATTATAAAAATCTACTCAAGTAAAAGTAAAAAGTAGCTCATAAAAAATGTACTCAGAGTAAACATTACTGAGTAACTTTTTTTTTTTTAACAGCGGGGTGGGATGAAGCATTCTAGCGTAGTTCAAAAAAGATGAGCAGATATAAATCTCAAACTAGTTGGTTTTAACTGAAGAAACACCCTTGCATAATAAAGCTGTTGTTTTTCTTGTGCTTGAAAATCAAAGTGGTCACTTAAATATGGCATTACGTCCCAGTCTAGGGTTGAGCCATACAGCAAAAGAATGGGTCAGGGTTCTATTTTAAACTGTATGGAAATGGTGATATATGGCAGAAAGAACTAGATTCATTTATTAACTGATGAAATAATGAGGTTTGTATTGGTTTACAAACACACACACACACACACACACACACAGGAGGAGGAGGAGGATCAGATTCAATGTGGACCCAGGCCAAAATAATAAACTAAATGGTATTTATATTTCGTAGCTAGATTACCTGCAAAAAACAACAACAACAACAACACAAACAAAAATACAGGTACCTTCCCTGACTCCCTAAACCAAAAACAGTGAATAAATTCCCTCTTCCCAAAATAAATGGCAGCCACGCCACTACTACTGGTGAGTGCACAAACATACAGTGAAATGATCTACAAATATATACAAAGACCAACCAAAGCAATAATCAAAGTCAATGGGAGGCAAAAAGTCACAACCAAATATCAAAACGGCAAAATCACAATCTCTTTCCTCTTTCCTGCGTCTCTCTCTGGTTTATATATGGTCGCGCTGGTTGATGACGTCACTCTCAGGGCGGAAGCGACCATGTGGAAGGTCAGGTAGATGGAGGACAGTCAGAAAACCTGGAGTGGAGCGACCAGGACACCATACACACCCGCGTGCGCAACGAAGCATTTATACAAAGCATAATATTTTTTGCATTTTCATTCATTTGTTTTACTCAGTAGCACATATGATTTAAAATGTAGCGAATTACAATACTTCAAACAAAACATACTTAAGAAAAAGTAAAATTACAGATTTTAAAAACTACTTTAAAAAGTAGAAGTACACAACAAAAACTACTCAATTACAGTAACGCGAGTAAATGTAATTCGTCACTTTCCACCTCTGGTTGTTTTGATGAGTATGTCTCGGGTGGACAACATCACCCTCTGACCTAGTATGTACCTGGGGGCTGCCGAGCGGTGTCGGTCAGCTTGCCATTTGAAGGTGCTAATGGTGCATAGGAGACGGGTTCTGGTCTGGGACCAAACTTTCTTGCAACCACGTACAAAAGACAGGGCCGAAGGTACGGTTACTTCCTCTTCTTGGGATGGGAACAGTGGTGGCTGATAGCCCAAGCAGCATTGAAAGGGAGAGAGGCCTGTGGAGGAGGACGGTAGAGAGTTGTGCACATACTCAATCCAGGGAAGTGTCCTGCTTCACGTAGTTGCATCTCGTGATGCCATGCACCTTAGAGTCTTCTCCAGTTCATGGTTCAGTCATTTCAATATCCAGAAGTGGGGCCGCAACAAGGAGGCAGGATTGTCTAGTCCAGCATTGTTTCTTGGGGTGTGAAGAATAGGTCATCAGGTTTTCCATTTCTGGAGCCAGGGCGATACGAGAGCGTGAAGTTAAAACGGGAAAAAAATATGCTTCACCTGGCCTGACGGGCGTTGAGCCTCTTGGCTGACCTGAGGTACTCTAGGTTCTTATGGTCAGTCCAGACTAAAAACAGAGCAGCAGTTCTTTCCAAATAGTGTCTCCACTCCTCTAGAGCTAGTTTTACTGCCAACAGCTCCCGATTTCCTCTCTGCCAGAGAGAGGTGACGGGAGAAGAAGGAGCAGAGTAAGTTTTTTTTGTAACTTACTGTCCTTGATATTATGCATTCCGCAAATCCAGCTTGGTGAAAACACATGCTCCTTGCAAGATCTCAAAGGCCGTAGACATGAGAGGCAGGGGGTACCGGTTCTTGATTGTAATGGCAATTAGCCCCTGGTAATCGATGCAGGGATGAAGGGACTTATCTTTCTTGGCCATGAAAAAGAAACCAGCTCCCGCCGGGGAGGAGGAAGGTCAGATGATCCCTGCAGCCAGTGACTCAGTGATGTACTTGTTCATAGCCTACCTCTCTGGGGCAGAGAGGGAGTATAAATGTCCCCTTGGGGATCTGGTTGATCTGCATTGGTTTGGCAGGGGGATCGGTAGTTTGGGGTGGGGGGGTTTGGTCTGCCTCTTACGGGGTTATGTGTTCACGGTATCGGAGTCGGAGGCACGCATCGATGCGGCCGGGTAGATCAATGAGTCCATTTAGGTCTGTAGCGTGCTCCCGAGAGATCAACTCATCCTTGACGGCAGTAGCTGTAGACTGGGGTTAAGGGATAAGTGACACAGAGTGCGTGCAGTGGCCAGCAGAGTGAGCGCAGCTGTGTGGAGAGATCAATGCTGCAGGGCATGTGTTGAATCCGACATGTAGGTTGAAAGAGAGAGCAGCCACTGCGAATCGGAGTTGCCAATCGTTGGTGATCTCACTTGAAGTCGGAACATTCAGCTGTAGTCAGAGTTGCAGTAATTCTGAGGATATAGGCAGAGTCGAAGTCAAAAACGGAAGCAAAAGTTCAAAGCTGGGTAATCAGTCTACGTAGCGAACAATTTCAATTCGTGGAGCAAAGGATGTAACAAGGCGGGCAAAAAAGGGTTGACAACCTGAAGGGCAACAAAGTATTATTGACAAAACAAGGCACGAAAACACTGAGCCTGGAGCACGCAATAATTCGGCATGGGATGGTTGTTCATGGGTGAGTTATATAGAGTGAAAGTGATGAATGAAATACGGAGCAGGTGTGCTCATGCTGGTGAATGAGGCGGAAAAACAGAATCCGTGGAATGGAAAATGGAGCGGAGTCGCGGGTGATCATGACTTGGCTCTAGCCGTGGAGGTGACCCAGCGTGCCGTATCATTTTCAATGGAAAGATTTTGGAGAAAGTTTTAGAAGGGGTTTAAAGATGTTACTTATTTTTGGTTAACATGATTTTTCCAAAGTAGTAGAGATTCGGCTTGGGTCCTAAATGAATCCTCATACTTCGAAAACAGTGTATTTCCATAGTGTTTGGGAGACCTGGCTGAACATTCTGTTATTTGTTTCATGGGGGGTGCATGCAAAATTGAGGCACATACAGTGACCTACCTGTAGCTCAAAAATTTACATTTTGAGAAACCCTTCAAAATTTCATTACCGGGGGGAGGATGAGACATTCCCAAGGGCAGAGGGATTTTGACACTTGCTTTAAAGTCTAATGTAATACACTGGACAAACAGAACATCTACAGTATGGTTAAATATCGAACCACCTATCTCTGTCTTTCTGTTTAATTAATGTGTCCTTATAGTCTTTTTCCCTCCTCTTACTTTTTTCTCAGAGTACCAGTCAGTTTACATTGATGTTCCAGTGTCCAGGAGTTACAGAAAGAAGCGGCGCCAACACAGACACACATCACGACATTTTCATGACCATGGTAGTCATGAAAGACATCATTGTGAGTGCCATGAGCAAGTGGAACAGAATGATTTATACAGTAAAGGACATGGTTCAAATGAGCTGCTCTCAGATGTGAACTCTAACAGTAAGTTAAACACTGCATTGTTCTGAGATTTCAGCAAAATTTTAATAAAAGTTTAACATTTTGATGCTTTTTCTTGTCCCTTGTGATAAGATCATAGTAAGTAGTAATGGGCTAGCAAGACATGTCCTTACTGTATGTCTGATTACCCCCTGAAAAAAATTCCAATTTGTACTTCGTTGGGTGATTCAAAATTTTACAAATCATGGCCCACGGAACCAACCACAAAATCTCCTGTGGTTTTTTGTGTGACAGTCCAATCTAACCTCTCACTCACTCACTCATCATCTATACCGCTTAATCCTGTATTCAGGGTCACGGGGGGCCTGGAGCCTATCCCAGGAGACTTAGGGCACATGGCAGGGTACACCCTGGACAGGGTGCCAATCACCCCAAGCAGGGTGCCAATCACCCCAAGCAGGGCACAGACACACACATACACTCACTCATTCACACACTACGGGAACGCCAATTAGCCTAACCTACATGTCTTTGGACTGTGAGAGGAAACCAGAGTACCCGGAGGAAACCCACCAAGCATGTCGAGAACATGCAAACAGAGACGGGAATCAAGCCTGGCCGGGGATCGAACCCAGACCCTGGCGGTGCAAGGCGACAGTGCTAACCGCTACACCACCGTGCCGCCCCAATCTAACCTAACTAATAAAAATGCAATACATGCACACACAGAAATACACATTCTGTCCACTTTATTAAGAATACCTGGACATTCATAGTTATCTAATGTGCCATTCATGTAGCAGCAACACAATACGCAAAATCATGAAAGGGCAGGGATGAAAGATGGGTAACTTCAAGTATCTCAGAAATTGCTGGTCTTTTGGGATTTTTGCACATAACAGCCTTTAGTGTTTATGGAGAATGGTGTAAAAATGTTGAGTTAGTGACAGTTACATGGATAAAAATTCCTTGGTTGGTATGAGAGGTCGAATGGTCAGTCTGGTTCAGGCTTCTGGGAATACTATAGTAACTTAAATGGTCACTTTTTACAGCAGTGATAAACAGAAAAGCACCTCAGTCAGGTGGGTGGTTCCTACAACAGATACCATAATACCATATTGGGCTCCAATCGGTCCATACTGGGCCTACTAGTTCAAGCTAATTCAATTTGAAGTCTGCTTTTTCTTTTTTAATGACCTGGTTCTTTTTCCAATGTTCAGCCATCTAGTTTCAGTGAGTCTTTGAGTCACTGAGCCACTGATATCCTTAAATTCTTGTTCTTGACTGAAAAGAAAGGAACCTGATGTGGTCACCTGGTGTAGCCCATCCACCTCAGGCTGTGATGTGTTGTGCATTCTGTGATGGTTTTCTGCCTTGGTGGTAAAGGGGGGTTATTAGAGTTACTACAGATTTCCTCTCTGCTCAAACCAGTTTGGTAATTCTCTTCTGATCTCTCTCTCTCTCTCTCTCTCTCTCTCTCTCTCTCTCTCTCATCAGCAAGGTATTTCATGCTCCCCACAAGGTTTTTCATTTTCGTATGTATTGGGTGTAGAAGACTGTTGTGTGTGAGATTTCCAGGAGCTCAGCGGTTTCTGAAATACTACAACAGCCCATTCGCCCACACTTACAACATGCGACAGTTAAAGTCAACAAGAATCCTTTCTTATGTCTAATGTGATCTTCTCATCTCATCAGGCATCTTTTCACCCAATTCTGCATCATTTTATGTGTCACACTACTGTTTGTCACACTACTACTTAATTAGATAACGGCATAAATGAGCATAGTGTATAGGTGTTCCTAATAAAATAGATGATGAATGTGTACAATATTGAATAAAAAAATCTGTTTTGCTGGCATAAGGGATAATATTTCAGTTGTATTTACATACTTCAAGATTCCAAAATATTCCACAATTTTTGGCCAGTATACGATATGTAGTTATTTTTGTTTAAGCTTTGGATTATGACTCAAGAGCTGAATGAGAAAAATCAAGAGGGGGGCTCACTGGAGGTGGAGGAGGAGAACACTTGTTAGGTCTTTCATGCATAAGGCACTTTACTTTGCTCTCAACTTCAGCGTTGCTTAGGCTCAAACAAAACCACTGGAACAAAAGCAAACAGCACGATGTGTAGACATCATACCGGACAGAGCCGTGACAAATCAACTGGAAAATAACTGGATAAAATGTGAAAAGTAAAAGTCATTAGGAACAAAAAACTTGATGCAGACATAGTTTTATGGGAGATATTTCTCTATACACCTGGTATTTACATAAAAGTTGGTGAAAATATCTTGAAGATGGATCGGAGAAGCTCAGATATACCACTAGCATCTTGCTCCACTCATGTTTCTTCTTCTTCCTCTGGTCTGGGATCCTGTCTTTCTCTTTCAGGTAAAGCCACTACTTTATAGACCCTTGATAAAAAGATTTTTCAGTGTTCTTTAAACATAGTAACAGTCATTGTCGAAGTAAGATGCTGTCAAACTGATTTGTTGGGCATTACTCTGCCTTTTATCCGGCTGTTTTCAAAAGTTCCTTTCAAGTCATAGACTCGTGCATGTACGATGCCTCACACCAAAACCTAACTAAAGCGTACAACCAGATACAAATTAGTCTTATAATTTGATCCCTACTGTGCTTGTTCACTTTCTATTTTATTCTGAAAATAGCACTCCACTGGCTGAAATGGCTTTGGTTGTGTGACAGACAGGATCAGTGGGATTACATAGTGGTTAACAATCAGAAAAACAACCATGATGGCAGGGAGCCAAGGTGTGGGAAAATAATAAAAACTAACATAATTGTAATGACATTGCAAAATGTAGCATTTCAAGTGCAGAGGTGGAAAGAGTAATAAGATTTTACTGAAGTACAAGTAAAGTTACCATTATAAAAATCTAGTCAAGTAAAAGTAAGAAGTAGCTCATTAAAAATTTACTCAAAGTAAAAGTTGAGTTTTTTTAACAGCTGGGGTGGGATGGGGGGATACTAGTGTAGTTCAAAAAAGACAAGCGGATATAAATCTCAAACTAGTTGTTTTTAATTGAAGGAACACCTTTGCATTATAAAGCTGTTGCGTTTCTTGTGCTTGAAATCAAAATGATCGCTTAAATATGGTGTGACGCTTTGCGCCGAGAGAAAAAAGAGCTCAGAGCCGAGAATAACATTCAGCACAAAACCTTTATCGGCTTCTTTCAGCATCACAGTAGCGAATATTATATATATATGTGTAGCGAAGTACAATACTTCAAACAAAACATACTGAAATAAAAGTAAAATTACAGTTTTAAAAACTATTTTAAAAAGTAGAAGTACATAAAACAAACTACTCAATTACAGTAACACGAGTAAATGAAATTCGTTACTTTCCACCTCTGCTCAAGTGTGACATGAAAGGTGTCGGAGCTTCTGGTATTCATGAGTTTCCTAATGATGAGTAGGTTTCACAGCTCTAGTTATAAGAAAAGCTGTACAATAATTTCACAATGGTTCGGTGTCCAGGATAATACATCTAAAGCAGGCTTGTATAAGACTGTCAAGGGGGAAAGATACAATCAGATCAAAATATGTCTCATTATTTGCTCCCTAAAGTGCTTGCTCACTCAATTCAAGCTGCTAAATGTTAGAATGCTGCTACCATTTAAGCTGGAATAAATCTGATTAAAGTAAGTCTCATCATGTGCTCCCTGAAGTGCTTGATTACTCATTTCAAGCATTTAAATTTAAGAATGCTGCTACCATCTGAGTAAAATTAATTTTAATTTAGTCAAGTTGCTGCAGCTAACAACTTTTATCCAATTCAAGATGGAAAACACACTGACATAAAAATAAGCCATAATTTTCCATTCTGAAAATCACATTCCACTGGCTGGAAAACACACTGGCTCATATGCCTCATATGCCTTTCAGTGAGCCACAGGATCAGCAGGATTACATAGTGGTTAACATCTAGAGAAAAACAACCACGTGCTATTAATCCTCTTGGCCATGCTTGCAGGGAGCCAAGGCGTGAAAAAAAAAACTTGTGCTCACCAGAAGTTCTGAAGACTTTTATATTACTCATATATACTGTATATGCTATATTTTGATACATCATTAGAATAAGTTTAGTTTTTATTCGTAATGGATATACTGTATTTGTAAAAAAAAAAAAAAAAAAAAAAAAAGCCCAGTATCAAAAAGTCATAGCAATTGGGCTTACAATGTAAGGGTTTTATAAGACTGTTACATGTGATAAGGATTGGGGGTCAAATTGGAGTAGTGCAACTGAATAATTATTCAACATATCGAGGTTACAATTCTAAATAGTAAAAGCACAAATTGAGACATAATTAACATAATAATTTCTTTTTATTGACAAAGGATTGACAAAGATTTTACATTACTTGCCATGGAACATAAAGTACAGATGTATCAGAATTCATTACACTATTAAAATGATTCAAAGAAAAGTCAGAACATTTGATTTTTTTTTCTATTGCTAATTGCCATTTTGAGTTATTGACCTGTGCCTCTTTAGGTATAAAGGGCTCTAGATTAATGTTCTGTTTAAATGATGTAATTTTAATAGTTCATCTATTGTGACATGCTTTCTTTCTTCTGTGTGTGTGTGTGTGTGTGTGTGTGTGTGTGTGTGTGTGTGTGTGTGTGTGTGTGTGTGTGTGTGTGTGTGTGTGTGTGTGTGTGTGTGTGTGCGTGCGTGCGTGTGTGTGTGTGTGTGTGTGTGTGTGTGTGTGTGTGTGTGTGTGCACGCCAGTGTCACCAGCTGCAGAGAGATTGCGCTGCATCCTTGGAGAGGAAGATGACTCCACACCAACACTCTTTACAGAGATGGACACACTGCACCATGAAGGGGGAGAACTGGAGTGGAAGGAATCTGCAAGGTGACTGACACGAATTAGATGTTAGTTTTATTACTTTGCATGCAAAACCTTCAGGTGCTTTTAGTTACCGATTGTTCGTGGGTCAATGCACCATTCAGAGTTTCTGACAGAAAGGTTTAATTAATTGTATTTTGTCAGGTGGGTGAAGTTTGAGGAGAAAGTGGAGGAGGGGGGAGAACGATGGAGCAAGCCTCATGTCTCCACGCTGTCACTGCATAGTCTGTTCGAGTTGCGTACATGTTTACAGACCGGTAGCATTCTGTTAGACCTGGAGGGTTACTCTCTGCCTCAAATTGTCGGTAGGTTTAACCTGTGTGTGTGTGTGTGTGTGTGTGTGTGTGTGTGTGTGTGTGTGTGTGTGTGTGTGTGTGTGTGTGTGTGTGTGTGTGTGTGTGTGTGTGTGTGTGTGTGTGTGTGTGTTTCACTTATAGATGTAGAATTAACTGAAACTTGAGTATGACATCTGTACCATCAGTTTTACGTAGTTGACCTACCTCTAGGCCTTCAATATGACCTGGATAAGTAAGTCACTTAATATATTTGTTTCCGTTCATCATTAAAACTAGATATCTGTATGTCCTTTATATTCAGATGAAATAGTGGACAAGTATGTGCAGGATGGCCCAGTAGACTCTGAGCTCAGAGAGAAAATTAGTTTCATCTTGCTGAGGAAGCATCGACACCAGACCAAGAAGCCCATCCATCGCTCAGTGGCTGACATGGGGAAACCCAATCCTTCGAGTAAAGGTGCGACCTCTAATTTGACTATAAATTATGTTATTTCCAATGTGGGAGCCCCATGTGAAATAAAAAAATATATTGCAACCCTTAGAGCCATCACCCCTATACACGCACAAATGTCAAGTAATATGCTATAAGAAACTAAAAACTAAAAGAAATGTACAGCCAGGTCCTTACTTGGACACATACATGTCCCTTTCACCACTACAATTGATTTGAAATAAAGCAATAAATCAGTAAAGTGTAACTTTCAGCTTTAATCCAAGGGGTTTAAATAAATAAATAAACAATTTACAGCCATTTTGGAATTTACAGCCATATGAAATATTAGAATTTTAAATACCTTCATGCAAAAACTTAAGTTGGGGATTACCAAATATTCCTCCACTGAGATGGTGGCCAGGCCTTTACTGCAGCTGTCTTCAATGCTTGTTTGTGGGTCTTTCTGCTGTCAGTTTTATCTTTAGTACATGGAAGACATGGTCAATATGGTTTAGGTGATAGCCATTTAAAAAATCCATTACTTTACCATGGGTTGCTTGTGTGACACGTTTTGGGCCATTATCCATCTTCAGCGGTCACATCATTAATCAGCAGCAGTGATGCAGCTCCATTGGCAGCCATACATGCCATAAATCTGCCTCCACCATGTTTGCCAGATGTGGTAAAATTTGGAACATGACCCATATTCTTATTCATGACCCATTTCTTTCATGAGTGTTAACAGCTGTTTGCATCTAAAGGTAACCCCCTCTGTATTTACTGTTATTAAGGTGTTTCTTGATGGTAGACTTTGACAATGATATGGATACCTTCTCCAGAGTGTTGTTGCCATAAGTAGATATTGTGAAGAGGTCTTTCTTTACCAAAGAAGGAATTCAGTAATCATCCACTTTAATTGCCATTTGTGACTCCCAGACATTTTGATGTTGCTGAGCTCACTAGTGTGTTGCTTTTTTTGTGGATTGTGGATTTGGCAAAATAAATTTCCTTCACACCACAAATTAAAGATGATCTAATTGTAATTTTGATATCCGAACCAATGACCAAATCTGTCCTGACCTGAGCTAGGGGGCTATTATTACTATCTATGCGAGGCCTCAGGAACAAATATGCCACCTCCATCCCTAAGAGCATGATCAAACTGCTTCCTAGACTTCAACACCTGGAATCACCAGATGTTTTTATTTCCTTAATTTGTCATGAAATTATCAGACTACAACTTGCCATTAAATTTCTTATCAGTTGGTTGTGCAATAATTTTTACACCTGTGAAAATGGATGGCTGTAACTCTTAAAAAGTGAATGCAATATTTTTGTTAAACCCTTTAAAGTAATGCCCAAAGGCTACACCTAAATTAAATATTGATTGCTTTGTTACTTTTCCTAATTGCTACGCCATTGTGGTGGTGTACAAAGTAAAAAATACGAAAATCGCATCCTTGTTCAAATACTTATGGATCTGGCTGTACATTTGTACTTAACCACTAAGTTCCCATTACCCATTTTGTTTTTCAGCTAGATATGATACTTACCACACTATGAGAGGAACCTTTCAATGATGATACAATCTTTTAAAAACCTTGATAAAATATCACTCATTTATTTAAATAAAGTGACAAAATAGTTGAACATTAGTTACTTGTGTAACTAAACTTTTAGTGTAAAACAATAAAAATCATGATTGGCTAATCATAGAGCATTAGCCAAATACAAGCTCAGACAAACAGTACGGTATAATGTTTTTAAAACTGTGGCATTAATTATTTAACAACAATAAAGCCGGAAAGAAGAAAAAAAACATACTATATATAAAGTTTTTTTCATTTGGAGCTAGTCTGGAGCATTCAGGTGTGTGTTAACACAATGCCAAGAGGGAAAGACATATTTTTTGAAAAACAATTGTTGCCCATCAATTACGAAAGTGCAAAAAAACATGGAAAAACATTTCCAAACCATTTGGAGTACTTCATTCGGAAGTATAACTGAGGTTTGCAAAGTTGCATCTGAACAAACCACAAGAGCAATATCATATGGACAAGTGAGACCAAAGTGCAGTTGTTTGGCCATAATGCCCAGCACCTTGAACCAGATGACCAGGAACTCCTCTGTAAAATAATTAATTATAATTATTTGTCACATGTACCTTACAGTACAGTGAATTTTTTTTCCCCACATATCCCAGTTTGGAAGCTCGAGTCAGAGCACAGGGTCAGCCAGGAGACAGCACCCCTGGAGCAAATGGGGTTAAGGGCCTTGCTTAAGGGCTCAACAGTGGAAGCCTTGCGGTGCTGAGGCTTGAACCCCTGACCTTCTGATCAGTAACCCAGTAACCCACAGCCTTAAACAAGTATTCTAGAGGCAAATGTGAGGTCATCTGTTTGACAGCTTGGTCGAAAGTGCCATGTGATATGACAATGATCTGAAGCATACCAGTAAATCTACATGAGAATGGCTGAAAAATAAAGAATTAAGATTTTGGAATGGCCTAGTCAGACCTTAACCCAATTTAAATGCAGTGCATATGTGGCTAATACTAAGACCTTCTACAATTAGATGATTTTTATAATGTTTTAACACAAAAAACAGATGATTAGAAGAGGGCGTACTAACATTTGGGTATGACGGTAGGGAAAAATGTAAAAATAGATTTTTCTATATTTCACCATGCAAGATCTTTCTAGATCCTTGAGAGTTTATGATCCTTACAATACTTTAGCCACTTCATGGGTTTTAGAAGGGATATTATGTCAAGAAGACTACAGCAAAACTTTAAGACTTTTTAAAATAGCCTTTATGCAAAATAGTATTTTTCTTTGCAAAAAGTGCAAAGAATTCTTAATTCTTAAGTACTGTATATGTTTCACCTCATAAAAAACTTTACATTTTCCATTCTATATTATATGCTTTTTGTATCATTTCCTATTTCCAGCTGTACTCTACATTCTGCAACCCCTCAATATGTCTCTTGAGCTCTTTTTCTCTTTTCTGTTGTTAATTTCTCCCTTTCTTCCGTCTTACACTGGGTCTGTCAGACCGAAGTCCAAGTCGTAGCCATAGCTCCATGTATAACTTACATCACTCCACTGAGGACTTGCGAGGTCACCGGAGTGGAAGTCTTGGGAAAATATGTGAGTTCAGGATTCTGACCCATTGTAGTCTACTTACTGTCTACAAATCTTCTGTATTTAATCAAGGGCACAATTCTTGTATTTTTGCTTCTGTAAATCACATTAATGGATTTGGAATAAAGCAATCAAGATGTGATGTGACCATATGGTTACCATTTGATCAATACAGCCATGTTTTGTACAAGTACCCCCCATTTCTGCAGGCTCAAAAGTATTTAGACAAACTAGCAATAATAAATGCAGTAGTAGCATTATTTTTACTACTTGGATACAAAAACTGCTATAAGTTATAAGCATCACAACAGCAGTATGTCTTGCAAAAATAATTAGAAAATTATTTTGTCAGTGTGAGATAATAGCCTTTCTTTGTGAACAGAAGTTTGATGAATGCATGATAAATACAACTCAGCTTCGTCTTTGCTCTAATACAGTCCGCCCTAATACTTCCCAGTGACATCATATGACTGCCTGTCTTTGGGTCCTTGAATGGTATCTATAGTCATTACTTTACACCACAACCACAAGCCTTGTTTTTTCTTCAATACACTCTTCTCTTTTTTTTCACTTACTGTACAATGAAATTAAACTTGTCTCAGAGCTGAGAAAGTTTTATTTTTGAACTTGAGTGTTAACAGTGGTTTGCACCTTGAGTTAAATCCTCTGTATTTATACAGTAACTATGAAGGCTTCTACCAATAACAGCTACCAAATCCATCACTTGCCAGAGATTTTATCTCCTACATTTTTTGTAAAATAACTTAGGAAGAGGCTTTACATGCTTGTCAGGGACTTGTCATTTTCTTTTCAGCCTGTGAAAATGGAGGGACTGTAATTTCTAAATAATTAATGAATTTATTTATTTATTTATTTACTTATTGTTAAACTTATCAAATGAAATGTGAGGGTGTAAAGTGGTAAAAAAAAATATTTAAAAAGTTTTCATTGTCCAAATACATGTAGCCCGTGTAAGTCCTAAATGTCAATTGTACATGACTATGTCTGCTTTATCACTTCTGTCATAGGAGTCAGCATCAACATATCAGAGTTGTCTCAATGTGTCTAACATACTAAGATTTACAGAATTTAATATATTATTACAACTTGCATAGCCATTCTTTCTTCTTTTCCATGGCTATTTCATTTGCATAGCAATTCTTCTTCTTCTTCTTCTTCTTCTTCTTCTTCTTCTTCTTCTTCTTCTTCTTCTTCTTCTTCCAATTACCACATTGATTAATATGTGGAGTTGGCAACATTTTTTCCTAAACAACTGAGTTGAAAGATGTGTCCTATAGTCAGGAAAATATGTTTCTGTATTTCAGAGCAGTCAAAGCATTGACCTTCATCAAGTTAAGAAAAACTAAGGAGATTGCTGACATTATTGAAATTGGGTTAAGAACTGTCCAATGCATTATTACAACTTGGAAAGATAGTGCTGAACTATCAATTTTGTGAACAAAATACTGTATGGTCAGAAATAAATAAAGAGTTATTCATTAATAACTAAAGTTGCATGCAAAAAAAATCACACAAAGCAGATAGAATTCACTGTATTGGGACAAAACAGCTTTGTGGCCATAAGAAACCCTTTGTTAGTAGGATTGGACTTTGGAGCAAGGGAAAAAGGCTCATGTGGTCTGTTGAGCCCAGATTGACCCAGTTCCAAAGCAATAGATGTGCTAGTGTAAGAATGGGAGATCATGAAGTGATGCACTCATCATGCATCATGCATGAAATTTGCATTGTATGGGTGGAATGATCACCAGTTTGCTGATCAATGTATATATACAGTACAGTACCGGACAATTCCAACAGACCATTATGTCTCTTCCGCAAGTTGGCGACAAGTAATGTTCACTGGAACGATTGCAGCAAGCTCCAAGCTACCTCAGCCCTTGATTGTCATTACCAGACGTACAGCCTTCTTGAAAACATTTGCACCATTCCCATTGTTTAATTCCCATGGCTTCTGTCATCGCCATTCTGTGCTTGATGTTTTATGTAATTGTCAACCAGTTTCCTTACAAGATTGACCTCCCTCATAAATTATTTTATGTTAATGTATTTACATAGTACCACATTTTTCAAAACATGTAAGGTTTTCCCTAGAATTAACAGAATTTATCTTAATAGATAAATTCTGTTAATTCTAGGGAAAACCTTACATGTTGTTGTCAAATGTTGCCTAAATGACCATTTCTTAATTTGGGAAAGACATTGTGGTTTTGCAAAATAGTTGGTTTACTTTGTCACATTAGATTATTTGTACTAGAGTATTTGGTTTAGCAGTTAAAGTAATGTTTAGTTTTTAATTGTTGTTATTATTATTTGTTATTTGTTATGATTTTTGATGAAAATGTCTTCCAGCAGCTATATTTCTTTATTTTCTAGTGTTTTCAGAGCATTGGGTTAATGTTCAACATTCCATTATCTGTCTGTTTATACACGTGACTGTGTATATTTCTTGTTTTTCAGATCAGGTTCAGAGTCGTAGTATGAATGACATCTCAGTTACTCCCAGTTCTGACCAGGTATGTTATTTCTGGTTTGGAGGAGCATCCATGATTTTAATGTGTCTGCAAAGGTTAAACTGAGTAAATGAGCTTAAATAAGTAGGAATTTAGGAAATTCACCAATGTCTTCGCTGGTATGAGAGATATTTAAGAGATTTAGGTCATAATATTGGGACTTCCATGAAGCCTGAACAGTGTTGTGTACCTGACTGAGGTGACGTGTTAAATTTTATAATAGGTAGGGGGGTATAAAATATTTTCTATAACGCAAAACCTTTCAAATCCTCACTCGGACCCCATCAACAACTAGAAGATTCTATAAAACTCACCTCAAATCCACTGAAAGTATTTTCTTTGTGAATACATGCTATTAATAGTAAATGGTAGCTTGTAATGTTCTGAATGTTGTTTCCTCCAGAGAGAGCGTATTAATGCACATGATAGTACATGTCAAAAAAGGTGCTTCATGAGTTTGAATATTTTTTAATGTTTCATTTTGTGGGATCGAATTCCCCTCTTTCTCACACTGGAGGTAGATTATCCCTCTGTTCCGCTGATGATTACGCCCCAACTCAACCTCCACTCAGTTCCACTGTCGGAGCAAAACAGAACAAACCCACCACAACCCCAGCCACCCTCTATAGTAACCATAGCTACAAGTATGAACCCAAAACACCAGAACTTTTGCACTGCTTCCTGAATTGAGGATGAGTCCGTTGGGCTGTCAAAGTACACCTTCTATTGCTTAAGAATACTGTATACAAGTACAGGTCAACAGTCCCCCAGTAGAGCTTTGCAAGTGGTCTTATCTCTGTTTTAAGGTGTCAACCCATTTGCCACTACATTTAGACCTCACATATTCCATGGAGTGTCTCCAAACTCTTCCCATGCCTCAACTTTCAAATCTGCAACTGTTTTTGCTGTCACCCTTCTGGCTCTCTCAGGTGGCCTGGTTCTTTGACATATTTATTAATTATAAACTCCATGCTTTTTAGTCTCAAAGTCCACTTTGCAAAATTTGACAACCTTGTAACTTACAGAAACTGAAATATCTATTAATCTGAAATATATTTTCAACAAGGGCAAATGTAAGTAGCCAACCTTATAAGTGTTATAACTGTGTTACTGAAGATATTGATTAAATATCTTTTCATGTTTCTAAAGCATCCACTCCAGATTAACCAGATTATCCTAGTCAGAGTCGCAGTAGATCCAGAGCCTATGAAAACTGGTTGTAAGGTTGAATATGCCCTGCATCACATGGTGTTCCAACATGCACAAACATTCACATACATTTACACCTAGTTTCAATTCATGTTAGCCATAACATGCAGACAAAGTCCACATGAATATTAACATGATTTCAAGATTAGTATGCCTGGCTGTAAGACATTCAATCAGTCTTTTTTAAGTCTTGTTTTAGTATGTGGGTAGATGTAAAATCTTTGATGCTTGAGTCTTGGCTTTAATAGTTTCTCCAGAGATAATGATACATTTCATCACTAAACATAGGCAAGAACCACCTACTCTGACAGAAGGTGTTTTAACATTGGACATGGCATGATAAGGATCAGCAACAGAGCTTTTTCTATAGCCTGCTAGAAAAAACACATTTACACTGTTAAAAAATCATTTTAAGCAAAACCGATTGAAACCTTCCACATTCTGAAGCTTGTGGCCAGAAAAACAACACACTGTTACCAGTCACTGGGTGGAGACTGTGCCTGCCATGCTCATAAACCAATGAGGGAGCATGAGGTTTTGACATTTTCATTTTTACTTTTCATATTTTTTGTACAGGGGCAAAGAAATTGATCAGTGAACAAATAAACAATGAAGCAAATAAATGTCTTAAATGTGCACAGCTTTTTAGAAATGGATTCCAGAGCACATATCTTTTATATGGTAGCACTTACTGTACTGTATAAGGTCCATGTAAATAACTTCAGTGATGGCACAACATTGCTTCACTCTTAGGCAAGTGGCCATATCCTTAGTGCTTGATTATCATATGTAGACCGATCAGACACAGAAATTAAATAATTAATGCTACCCTCATCGACCTTCATGATGAGCACTATGAATTAAGCCCTCTATTTTCTAATGATGTGGTAGATATTCTTTCTGTACATGTGAAGTCTAAAATAACTCCTACTTTTTATTTTTTTTAAGCTGTTATTTAGGTTACATGCTTCATGATCTTACTTTTAACTAATAATACTGTGTTGAAATGACCCACCAGCTTAAGAACAAGTTTATTAAGAAAATTCCCAGAGATGCTGAAGCTTCCAATGTGTTAATTGGAGAGGTGGACTTCTTAGACAAACCTTTTGTGGCGTTTGTCCGTCTTGCACAAGCCACAACGCTGGGTGGACTCACTGAAGTTCCTGTACCAACCAGGTAAAAAATACTGTAGCTTTTATTATTACATTTTTTGTTTATTTAAAAATAATAATAAAACAAATAAAAAATGTTTTTAATGTAAAATCTTTGATGGAAAAAAAAATTTTTTTTTTTTTTGGTTTTGCATTTTCTCAATACTTTTACTTCTTCTTTTTTTTTTTTTTTACTAGGTTTCTCTTTGTTTTGCTTGGACCTCGTGGCAAAATCAAGTCCTACACTGAAATTGGTCGAGCCATTGCCACGCTGATGGTTGATGATGTAAGAATGGGTGCATAAATTGCTTCGTAGTTCTAAATGACTTGTAATTAAAAAAATGTATCTAGAAATTGTATATAACGAATTACACAGGGAAATAAAAAACTGAAAAGAAGGACAAAAGCCAATATATGCATTATGTTATTATTTAATTGTTTGTTTCTCCAGCTCTTTAGCAGTGTGGCCTATAAGGCCAGACATCGTGAAGACTTGATTGCAGGACTTGATGAGTTTTTAAATGAGGTGACAGTTCTCCCACCAGGAGAGTGGGATCCAAAGATTCGTATTGAGCCCACCAAAAAAAGTTCCTTCAGCAGAGATGAGGTATGCAGATGTTAATTGTGTGCAATGGACTGGATGTAATCTGATTTAAATATCTGTAAAATGGTTGCAAAAGAGATAGATTAAATAAATTTTCTTTCTATTGTACTATAGAAAGTCAGTGTTTTCACTAAATGAGCTGGGACAAGCCAATGGAATAGCAAGAAGTGGAGGAACAGCTGATGACGATGAAGAGATGCCTGTAGCTCATGAACTAGGAGAAGAACTGACCTTTACTGGAAGGTAATGTTACCAAAGACGCTATGAACTAAAATATCAGATGAGTTTGATATACATAGCTACGTTCATCAGAATTGCTGGAGGTGTGCAGCACCACTTTCTACGGAGATACTTTTTAAAATTAAATAAAAAATCTAAATAATTATTGGTACATTCCAGGTTAGGATTAAGCTATAGTCCTGTATTCTGGATTTTGGATTATTACATTTCATGCTTTAGATCGGCCAAAACACATGTCCAACGTTTTGGGGCGAATGCTTTTGTTTCACCTTGTACTTGTTCCACAAAATTCTGTGTTTGTGTACTTGTCATTGGAGATTGGATCAATGTTGTTTAATAATGGGAAAAAAAGAAAGCTCTAACACTGTGTTGTAATTATCTTGCAATGTGTCCTTTAACAGTTTATTTGTTTCTTAAAAGAGATAGTATGAGCTGCAAGACATTCGCATTGACTTTGTGTATTATGTATATAACAGATTTTGTGGAGGTCTTTGTCTTGACATCAAACGGAAACTACCATGGCTGCTAAGCGACTTCTGTGACGGCTTTCACATCCAGTCTATCTCAGCTGTGCTCTTCATATACCTGGGCTGCATCACTAATGCCATCACATTTGGAGGACTCTTGGGAGATGCCACAGACAACTACCAAGTACCATTATTTATTTGAAAGCAATACCAAGCTCAGTCTTGTTTTTCTCCACACTTGCCCTTACATAACTAACAATTGATCCTCTTATTGTATTGTCCTACTTATTGTTCCCAAATACACAGGGTGGATATGGAGTGTTTTAGCCATACAATTTCTTTTGGGAAAGATATTCTCTGTCTCCTGTTGGTGTGGAAAGATCCTAGGTTTTTTTTTGGTAACATCTACAATAAGCATAGTCTTTGTTTTTTTGTTTGTTTTTTTATTTATAACAGAACATGAAAATGAGTTTAATGGATATAGTACTGGTATTATTATAAAACCTGTTCTTCCTGACTTGTGCAAACATTAGGAGAAAACATACACTACCTCTCAAATGTTTGGGATCACTTTTGGGATCACTTAGAAAGTTTATTGTTTTCCAAGGAAACGCACACAAAATTAGTCTGAATAGGAAATATAGCAAAAGAACAAGACACACTGACATTGTCAGAGTTAGAAATAATTATTTTGATGGAAATGATGAATGAGTTTTTCAAACTTTGCCTGGCAGACATTCTAGCTGTCAATTTTTTGAGAGAATCTGATGAGTTTCCACCCCATGCTTCCCCCATGCTTCCTGGATGGTTCCTCTGTACTATCCGGTCAAGCTGATCACACAACAGTTCAATAGGATTCAGACCCAGAGACTGTGCTGGCCGCTCCATTACAGTCAGAATTCTGGGTAACTTAAATGGTTTATGAAATGGATAAAATTGTTTGTGAAGTGCATGAAAATGTGTTTTTCTTTGGAAAACAAAGAAATTTACAAGTGATCCAAATGTTTGAGCGGTAGCGTAGATCTTAATGGAAGAAGAAATCTGTGGAAGATCCAATGTAATAAGTCCTGAATTATTATTATTATTATTATTATTATTATTATTATTATTATTATTATTATTATTATTATGTTTATTTCTTTTGTTTTGTTTTGTTTTGATTAACATTAAATACACAGCCACAAAATAAGAAAAGCTCAAGACTAAAATGCTGCCCCTTTCTAGCTGCAGCCAGTTTTGATAGAAAAACTACCCACACATGCAGAGAATGTCTTATAGGAAAGGGAGTTAGGGGAGTTGTTGTTGTTGTTGTTATTATTATTATTATTAATATTATTATGTCCTCTAGGGTGTGATGGAGAGCTTTATTGGCACAGCTCTATCAGGAATCGTGTTTTGCGTTTTTGGTGGCCAACCCCTAATTATCCTGAGTTCCACGGGACCAATACTGGTCTTTGAAAAGCTGCTCTATGACTTTTGCAAGTGAGTGCACATGGCTGTTGCACATACCACAACTTATTATTTGTTGTTTTATTAATGAACATATACTGATTAATATGGACTGTATTTTCCATTTGTCTGTGAAGGAGGTTTATGGTTATTGGCACTTGTACAGTATGACTTACTTGCTTTGCACAAACAGGACTAATGACATTGACTACATGGAGCTGCGCTTGTGGATCGGACTGCACTCCTGCTTTCAGTGTCTTATCTTGGTGGCCTCAGATGCTAGTTACATCATCAAATACATGACACGTTTCACTGAGGAAGGCTTCTCCAGCCTCATTTCTTTTATCTTTATCTCTGATGCTATAAAGAAGATGGTGGGAGCCTTTCAGTACTACCCTATTAACATGAACTTTAAGCCTGACTACATCACCACATACAAATGTGAATGTTTAGCTCCAGACCAAGGTGAGCATCACTGAAGTGTAAATCACTTTCTGTTTGTCATGTAGAACCCTTGTAGTGATATATAGTTACATGCAAAAGTCTTAGGCCTCCAGTGTTTTTTTTTAGTACAAACTTTGTTATACATATTTATTTTATGACTGCACAAATTGTACCTGAGACTACTGTATATTTTAAGCAAATAATAGTCACACCAGTTTTTTCTTTAGTTACTTTTTTAGACGCCCTTTTTTAATGTGGAAACATTAAATTCCCACCTCTGATCTGTGTGCATGAGTTTGCTTGTTCTTCCTGTGCTTGGTGGGTTTCCTACTGGTACTCAATTAGGCTATTTGGTGTTCCCAAATTGCCCATAGTTTGTGAATTAGCATGTGAGTGTGTGTATGTGTGTGTGCACTGCGATGGTTTGGCACCCCATTCCGCCTTGTGCCCCAAGTCTCCAGGGATAGGCTCCAGGTAACCCCCTCCCCGCGACCCTGTATACAGCGGTATAGTAGAGTATAAAGCGGTATAGTAGAGAGAGTATAATTATTTCCTTGCTCTACAGCAGTTATTTGTAAGTGCCTAAGACTTTTGCATAGTACTGTACAAGGGTAATGTTGACATTGCATTCTTAACTTATTTATATACTTTTTTGTTTTTGGTAAAAGGTGCTTCAATGGTTTTCAATTCATCTGTTTTACTTGGTACAGACAACTTTACTGAATACTCTTTGGTAAGAGAAAATTGGAAAACCGTTCGTACTGTTCCTTTTTTGCTGCAAACATACAGTATGTTATGAAAAATGTTAACATGCAATTTCTTTACTTGCCATCATTTTCCTGTATTTATTCAGTGTATGTGCTCTTCTTTACAAATAGTACAACTTTACAGTTCTGGACTGGAGAGAGTTGAGCAAATATGAGTGTCTAAAATATGGTGGATCTCTGGTGGGGAAATCCTGCAAGTATGTTCCTGACCTAGCTCTCATGTCCTTCATCCTGTTTTTCGGGACCTATTCCATGACCATTTCCCTCAAGAAGTTTAAGTCCAGCCGTTACTTTCCTACCAAGGTTTGAATGAGCCAACAAGAATATATTGTAAAATAAAATAATAATCTGAAATAAGAGTAAAAAAAAGAGCTTTTTTTACTTATTTAATAAACATATATATGTTTATAGTTTATTAAATTATACATGCCCTTTTTTCCTATTTACCCTCCAACCTGTGTGCACACACCTGCTAACAGAAGTATCACATGAGAGATTTTGTGATCCAAAAAGTATTAAAATAAAAGTAAACTATATTGCACTTTTTAAAATATGTTTTATAGTTGAATTTACAGTATATACAAGTTTTAAAGATGACCTGAGATAATTGAACATCCATTGCTAAATAATAAAACAGCATTTGGGTTATTACTTGATGAACTGTGAAACTCTATTTGGATGTTAATGATATTAGGGGAAATGTAATATGAAAAACATGAAACTTATTTTTAAATATATTTTCCTGCTCATCATATTTATACCATTTTTTATGTTTACTTTTTCTACCCCTTAAATCCCAACCTCATCCCTCAGTGGCGTACCTTGATTGCAGATTTTGCCATTATTATATCCATTATGGTCTTCTGTGCCCTGGATCACCTGATGTCCCTGGAAACTCCCAAACTGCATGTGCCCACTGAGATCAAGGTCTCATCCTTATGTGTCATCGCGATACCCCTAAAGAAGAGATTTTCTTTACTTACACTTCTTTCCAAATGAATTTGAAATCTAATCAAGTTGATAATCAATTACAGCATTTTTAGATATTATGTGTTCCAAATGCTTTTTTCTGCTCCTACTTCAACTCTTTATGTACAATTATATGTCTTTCTTATTCCTTTCTGTAAATGTGTAGCTTCGGAAATTCATCACTGATTTTGCAATCTTCACATCAATCATGGCTTTTGTTGGTCTTGATATTATAATGGGGCTTGAAACAACTAAACTTATTGTGCCTACAGAGTTTAAGGTATGACTCTGATTAAAGTCATGCATTTTAGTCAAGGACTATTATTACTATACAATTTCTAATATATTTAATGCATATTGTTTTCATTGCTGTGTCCGTACATATACAGTATAGCTTGGTTTTTGAATGCAGTTTAAAATAGTCCTTAACTAAATTATCAGTAAATAAAATAAAAATTGTCAGAAAGCATGTAACTTTAATGTCAGGGGGAAAAAATTCTCTCTCTTAACTATGATTTTTTTATCACAACTTACTTGTGATTACTTGTCATTTATAGCCCACTCGGCCAGATCGTGGCTGGCTGGTCATGCCCATTGGAAAGAACCCCTGGTGGATGTATTTGGCTAGTTTTGCGCCCGCTCTTCTTGTTACTATCCTTATTTTTATGGATCAGCAGATCACTGCTGTTATTGTGAACCGCAAGGAGAACAGACTTAAGGTACACTATGGTACAAGTCAAACTCTCATACAAATTAATGATTATGTCTAATACAAATTAGTGCTATAGATTTAAATAGTATGGCTAATAAATGATATACCTTTTATATATACACTATATGGACAAAGTATTTGGCCAAACCTGGAATTACATTGTATCCAAATACATATATTTCAATATTGTTGGTCCCCCCCTTTGCAGCTATAACAGCTTCCAGTCTTCTTGGAAGGCTGTCCACAAGATTTTGGAGGGTTTCTGTGAGAATTCGTGCCCATTCATCCTGTAGAGCATTTATGTAGAGCATTTATTTACTGATGTTGGACGAGAAGACCTGGCTTGCAATCTCTATTCCAATTCATCCCAAAGGTGCTTATGTGTATGAGTACAGGGCTCTGTGCGAACTTATCAAACCATGTCTTTATAGTCCTTGCTTTGTGCACTGAGGCACAGTCATGTTAAAATAGAAAAAGGGCCTTCCCCAAACTGTTGCCACAAAGTTGGAAGCATTGAATTGTCCAAGATGTCCTGGTATGCTGAAGCATGCTGAAGATTGCCTTTCACAGGAGATAAGGGGCCTGATTGAAACACCAAGTTCAATAATTAACTGCTTTTGTCCATATAGTTTATATTTTGCCCTTATCACTGCATTTCATGCAACATTATATACAAAAGCTTAATATATCTTAACTCAGTGTAAATTAGAGAGCGGTACATTTTTATTTGTAACATATTTTACCCATTGTTTCACATATTGGACTTGAGCAGAAAGGAAGTGGCTACCATTTAGACATGTTTTGGGTGGGAATCCTCATGGCTGTCTGCTCGTTCCTCTGCTTACCATGGTATGTAGCAGCTACAGTTATCTCCATTGCTCACATAGATTCTCTTAAGATGGAGAGTGAGTGTAGCGCTCCAGGGGAACAGCCACAGTTCCTTGGAGTACGGTAAGTGAATAATTAATTATCATTACAAGTAATATATTATTATTATTTCATTATTACAATTTAAATATTATTTTTCCATTTTACTTTATTGTTGTTCTGTTAAAATAATTAATTTATTCATTTAGTCCCTCTACATTTTTCCTCATTTATCACAGAGAGCAAAGGTTGACAGGTATCCTTGTTTTTGTTCTCACTGGAGTTTCCATTTTCCTTGCTCCCATACTGCAGGTGAGTCTTGTAAACATGAGTTAGTTTACCTAAGAAAGAACTAGTTTGATGGTCTATACATCTGGTTAGTGAAAAATTGTCAGTGAAAATTATACTATATATACAGTATATGTACACTGCACACTGCACTGACACTGCCAGCCCAAAAAAAAAGTGATGCTTTGGCATCCTTCGATAAGCTTCTGTCACAACATGTCCCAATGAAACAACATTTATTTGCATCCAAAGTCAATTTAATTTCTCTCAAGATTTTTTATCGATGGTGGGAGATGTCTGGTCCAGCACATCCCAAACATTTTCAATGTGGTAAATCTGGACTCGTCATACCCTAAGATCTTTTTCAAATGCTTGACTGTCCATTGGTTGCACAGTGGCTTAGTGGTTAGCACTGTCACCTTGCACCTCTAGGACCTGGGTTCGATTCTCATGTCGGTTCTGTTTGCATGTTCTCCCCATCTTGGTTGGTTTCTTCCCACATTCCAAAGACCTGCAGATAGGCGTTCCCAAAAATTGCCCGTAGTGTGTGATTGTTGACTCGAGGTCGTACAACGGTTGTACAAAATGGTAATAAATACAATGGTCACCATTGGCCTCCACGGTCCCTAGTTGGACTACATAGGATCCTATATGGATGGATGGCCAGTCCATTATTTATGCTTCATAGCAAATTGAGCCTTGTTGCCAGATGAAATATATTAATGATGCAGTAATTATCCAATAGAAGGTGCTTACCTTTTTTGATTTTTGATTCCTAAATATAGTTTGCAGGCAGAGTGTGTATATGTGTGTGTGTGTTTTTAACCAATCTGCCTTTTTCTAGTATATTCCAATGCCAGTTCTTTATGGCGTGTTCCTGTACATGGGTGTAGCATCTCTCAGTGGTATTCAGGTACTCTAACCTTAATCTCCCTTTTTAAGTTTTTAAATAGTATTGCTGGTGGGAATACCAGCACCAACCCCTCTATCCTGACCACACATATACACTGCTGTTCATTTCTCCAGAATATTTAGTAGTCTTTAGATTACGATTCCTCCGTGTTAATGTAAAGGAGCTTTGTCATGTTGTTTAGTTTTGGGAGAGGATCAAGCTAATCCTGATGCCTGCCAAGCATCAGCCAGACTTTGTTTTCCTCCGCCATGTCCCTCTGCGCCGGGTGCATCTTTTCACCTTAGTCCAGATTACTTGTCTGGCTGTGCTCTGGATCCTCAAGTCTACTGTGGCAGCAATTATTTTCCCTGTCATGGTAAGATCTATGCTTTTTGTGTCCTCCAGATTTCTTTCATTATTTTGTATTATTAATAATAATAAGGAGACTACATTTGAAACATTAAGACAGTTGTAAAGATAATTGTAGAAAAGAGAGAGACAGTGAGATACATTTTGACTCCAAGGCTACCATAATGCTGTGGTAAATGATGATAGTAACAAAATGTTGTTCCAAATCACACATGTAAGCACAAATATTAAGAGCCATTAAACATATTAACTGAACATTTAACATAACTGAACATATAACATTACGTACATTATGGATAACCACTATGTAGATACTTGTTCAGCTGGTGGGCCAGTTCAATATTTAAATATCTTATTAAAATAAAGGAACTTAAGATGAACTTGAAGATGATTGTGATTGATTTCCAGATCCTGGGACTGATGGTAGTGAGAAAGATGCTTGACCTTGTCTTCTCACAACATGACCTGGCTTGGCTGGATGACATCCTTCCGGAGAAGGACAAGAAGAAAAAGGAGGATGAGAAAAAGAAGAAAGAGAGAAAGAAAGCAAAAAGCAGAGAACGTGACAGTGATGAAGAGGTTTGTGGACAAATAGCTCCTGCTTAACACACACACATTGACATGCTAACACACTCTGTGTCAATAGTTTGTGATTAATGCTTGGCATTCATCACTTCTTTTTTCAGTGTTGCTAAAGAAGCACTGTGAATCTTTTACTGCAGTCTGTACGTCATTTATCTACTGTAATCTTCACTTCCCCTATAGCAGCCCCAGCATGGCATTTGATTTAGTGTGGCCTCCATGTGTACTCTGCTGAATGTTCCATGTTTAAATTAGCATGTAAAATTAGTTGAATGGCAGTAGATTGTCGTATCTGCATCTCTCCCAGTTGAAATGTCCCAGTGATAACCTTCCCTCAGTGAAGATCCCAAAGGAGCTGTCAGAGTGTCCATCATCCTCCCCTGACCCTCCTAACACACACCCTGCTTCATCTAACTGTAAGTGAAGCTCATAGTAACTTCCTCTGGTGTTATAAATGACTATTGTATGTCTAATATGATATAGAAATGCTTTGATCATTAGTACTGAAATGGAAATTTTCTGAATAAAAAAAAAAATCCATTCATTTTAAAGCTTAATTTGGCATGATATGAGGAAGCTGTCCTAAATGCACAGCCTGGCCAAAAAGCCTTACCATTTAATACCATTAAATAAAAGCCTTACCATTAAATTAATTTTAGACCCTTTCACTGGATAATTTACTATAATAATTAAAATGCTTCAGCTGCAACAATTCTTTTAAGCCCAACTGATGCAGTGACTAGGTTCTCATTTCATTACAACCATGTCAGAACATACTGTATAATATGTGGTCATGAAAAATATATTACTGTGTTTCTGACATGTCAAACTACTGGCCTGACATTAGAGATCAATGGCATTTGGTTAAAAATGCTCCAGCAAATTATCAAAACCTAAAAAACAAAGTCTCTTATTCCCGAGCACAGTGTGTAAGGAACACATGAAGTGTGTCACTCATCACACATAATGCTCACCTTACAAACCGTGGGAGGCAGTGTCAAGGTCTGGGGTTGCACTGCACCTGCTATGTGGCAATAAAATTAAGTCAGCTGACTACCTGAATGTACTGAATGACCAGGTTGTTATGTGCTTGAGAAGACTCAAGAATAGAAAATAGACTCATTATCATTACAAGATATGTGCCATGAATGAATGCAACTCTGGTCGAAAATAAATGTTATTACATTGCTTAAGGTTGTTTATACACTATATGGGCAAAAGTATTTGTCCAAACCTCCAACTACAGTGTATACAAATACATATATTTTTCTGGCTTGGCAATAGATGTCAACATTTAAATTCATAATGAATGAAAATGAGCCTTAGCTTTATCATTACACAAACAAAGAAACAAAACATTATTATTATAACAAAATTATTTTAAAAACTGGAAGTTTGAATTATTACAAAACACTACAAACTAAAATATGAATTTATGAGCACCACCCAGGGGATACTCTGACAGAATAACCCTTTAAAGGTATTGTGCCCGGTGCTTTACCAGGTGACATAGAGCAGCCATTTCACCACCCCATGTCAGTTCCTTCAATGCTGAGACTATAACAGGGGAAAGCAGAATTCTGTACGTAGCTGAGACATCATAGTTCTTGTTGGACATTCCAAGATGAATCTGGTGAGGTTGTCACAACTCAAGTCAAGTCAAGTCAATTTTATTTATATAGCGCTTTTAACAATTGACATTGTCGCAAAGCAGCTTTACACAATAAAAGAAGTAAGTTTGTATGCAATGTGTATGAATCAAAATGATAAGATTGTCCCTGATGAGCAAGCCGAAAACTGCTCCCATCACCCATTCTTTGTTATTTGTTTCAAAGTAAAGAATAAAGAATATTATTTTCTGCACTTTACTTTAACGTCTTAGCTTTTTTCATGGCTAGAATCACGATTTTCGAAGAACAAAGAAAGTAACTAGGTGTGGTCGGTCCTGAGGCTAATGGCGTACTCGTAGTCTGTCCAGGGTTAAGTTCTAGCGGTAATTTCGGGAAATATGGCTGAACAAAGTGATCCAGCCAGCTGAGTTCTTTTTGGTTCACCGCATGGACAGAACATTGGAAACAGGGAAGCCAAAGGTACAGTATGTGGTATATGTCTGATGGTAAACAGTAGCTGGTGGGACAGCATGAGCATTGTAACTCTGACAATGCGGCAGCACATCCAATCTGGAGCTCCTAAACATCAAATGTTGTCCTTTCTGCCTTCCTCTGAAATTCACATAGATCATAGTAAGCCCTGAGTGTTGTCCACTTCAGCCAGACATGGACACTGCCTTCTGAGAGCTGCATGAGACTCTCACTCAGTATAGACACAACACTGTTTGTTTGTTTGTTTGTTGTTTTTTATCTAGATGGCAGCACAAGCAGTTGCAGTGACCACCAGAACAGATCAAATATACCAAATTTGAAATTGTGGGATAAAGGAACTATGAAATAAAATGTGTTCCTGACAGATTAAAGTCGATTCCCATTTCAGTCATCTGCACAACATAGTGTATGGTATTGTAAATACCAGCTAAGCAACATGGAAGAAGAGAGTATGCTGCAAAAGAAGGCAGAAACGAGGTAAGTGAGGGGGCATTCGGGCCAGGCTGAGTAACATAAGACTACTGTGCCCAGCATTTTCTTTTCCATGAATGCCCCTTCTTTCATTAACAAGATGGATGACAACAAATTGCAGATTATCAATAAATATATGGTGTACGCAAAAAATATACCTGAAGCCTGTAAGAGATGTTTGGCCCATCATCATTTCTCCATTTTTTGGACTCCATAATATAAACCTGTCATCAGCAGAACTAAGCCTCATAAAAAGACATGAGATAGACCACATTAGCATTGCTTTGAGACTGCTCGGGATATGGATCTCTTTGAACATTCAGATGTTGTGCACCAAACCTGTACAGTAATTGCTTATAGAGACCTCTGCAAGACAATGTGATTTACAAATAATAATAATAAAAAAGCAAATCAGAATATTCCCAAATCATAAACCCTTATTCAGTGACAGTGTGTAAGTATACTGTAGCTGAGGTACTTACATCAGGTGACAATGAGGCCTACAACAGAGCTAGCACAGACATTGTAAGGCTAGGTAAGGCATAGATAAGGCTTGTAATGGGATTTTACTGCTGTACAGTGTGCTTCTGAAGTTGTACTATGGCAGAAAAAAAGAGATGCAGAAGAAGAAAATCACTCATGAGAGATCTGTCACATCCTGGGTTCTTCCTTTTCAATACATTCCCCTCTGGCCATACTAAAAATAAGATAAGAGTTTTGAGACTGAATGCATAAACAGATGAGACTTGAAAGTGACCTGGTGCTGGGGATGAATACAGGACACATGGCAGGAACAGAAACAGATCACCACTAGGAGTATAGGCAGATCGACAGAAATTAAATCCAAATACAGGGTCAGATTCACAGGCAGGCAGACAGATTTGTTGATTTATCAACAAGGAACAGGCTGAGAACCGGTCAAACAGGCAGAGTCAGAATTACAGGCAAATACAGAGAACACAATGAGAACTTCAGAGCTCAAACACTTTGAACAGATAATTTGGTAGGGAGTGAACTGGGATTGTGGCATTTATAGAGTAGAGAGGCAGGCTAATGAAAGACTGATTGGAATGGCTACAGATAGGACATACCAATGGTGGTGGTAAACTAACTTAGGGTGTGATAAACTCAACTAAGTGTGAGTAAACAATAAAATCAGGAGTGGATATTTCAAATGGTGTACTGTAACGTAGAGGTGAGAAAAGTGGGTAAACTATTGGTTTATGTCTTAAGGCAAGTGGCATAAACAGGATGTCTTCTGTAAGAGGGGCAATTACAGCATAGCTGTGATTGAGATGGGCAATGATGAAGCGAGCAGAGCATGTTTCAGGTGTTTCAGGAAGAACATTCACTTCACAAAATAGGTATCATCAAGAGGAAGGAAGATTATATGGATATAGCAAAGCATCATCTCAAGACATCAGCCAGAAAGTTAAAGCTTGATTGCAAATGGGTCCTTCAAATTAACAGTGACTCCCAAGTGTACTTTCCAGGTTGTGGCAATATGGTTTAAGGACAGTAAAGTTGAGGTACTGGAGTGGCCCTGACATCAATCCAATAAAACGTTTTTGGGCAGAACTGAAAAAAACGTTGGAGTAGGAAAGCATATAAACTGGAATCAGTTACACCCTGTCAGGAGGATTGGGCTAAAATTCGAGCAAATTAGAAGCTTGTGGAAGACTATGTGAAATGTTTGAGCCAAGTCTATACTATGTGTATGTAAATTTCTGAACAACTAAGAGTGTGATGAAAGAAAGCAAAGCTGATATAATCTTTCTGTCTAATGTTATTCTAAAAATTTTAATTTTTAAAATAAATTAGTGATCCTAACAGACTGAAAACTGGGAATGTTTACTAGGATAAATTGTCAGAAATTACAAAAAACTTTTGGCTAAAAAATGTTTTTGGCAAAAAAATCTGGTTTCAATTGTATATTGGGGTGGTGAAATTAATGTGTTTATGCTTGCAATTAATGTAAATTGTTTAACGTGCACAAGAAATGTAACAAAAAATGTTATGTATAACACGTAAAAAAAAAAACATAAAAACTACATAAAAATGAAAGCCTAACAGTACAATATATTGTACACAAACTATGAATTTATTTTTAACAAACTTTACCTTTATGGCTGGCAGTGCACTTCAGTTGTGTGTTATGTTTGAAAAACAATTCCACTGCATGAGCAGCATGAGTGTGACAGCGTATACAGTGATCAGAAACTGAATTGATTCACTTCATTGTTTGGTTTATGGCAAGCTTAGTAATATTGTCTTCTGTTACTGTATACACACAACATGCCACACATTCTTTGAACTGTGTGCCGACTTTTTTGCTCCCTGTAGTGCAAACTTCACTTATAAAGTGAACTACAATTTGTGATCAATGAATGTACCTGAGAATGCTGGGAAACCGCAACACAGCCATAGTGAACATCCTTAGCACAAAAAGTAAAGACAAAAGTAACAAAAATGTAACAAAAAGTAAAATGAAGTTGTGTGGATTAAATTCAAATATTAAATGTGTGGTTTTTTTTAACAAATCCCTGAAAAACTGAAAAATGTTCATTATACTGATTGACATACAAGTCAAAGAAAATACATTTTATTTCATTCATCCTTACATCATATGTCTAAACCATCACCTGCCAAATGCATTAACGGTGAATAATTAAAACCCTCACACTTGGATTAGTGATTTTAAAAATCCCCTTCCATTCATTCATTCATTTTTGAATGTTAGTGGTATTTTTCAGAGAAAGTGTGGTCTTTTCAATGTGTTTTAACTCCTGTTCACTGTTCCTCAGCATCACTCTGCATATGAAGATATCCTGCCCTCCATCTCCAGCTTGGCCTGCACTCCATTTAGCCACTCTCCCATCTTTAGGTCGAGCCCAGGGGACGAAGATTTACCAGCAGCAGTGTGAGATTAGCAGTGAGACCATACTGCAGTGAAATAAGAATCCTTTTTGTTGTTTTGGTGAAATGTTTATTAAAGTTGGAATCATGCCTTAGTTTGGCAAATACATGAAGAATTATTTTAATCTTTAGCTAACATGTAAAATTTTATGGACAGCTTTGTTTGTTAGCAGGTCTTAAATCACAGTTTGTACTGCACAAAATGCACAACCTGAGCTCAGAAATCCATGATGGTAGAACAGCTACTACATTAAAAAAAAAAAAAAAAAGAATTACTCATGTGTTAAATTCAACCGTAGGCCTTGGTGATACTTTATGTGTAATAAAAGCAGATAATTGAAATATCCCCAAACAATACAGATCTTCATTCGACCCTGGATTTAATAATAATAATAATTATTATTATAATTATAACAATAATAAATACTGTAGTACTATAGTGCTATATGTTTAAGACTATTAGTTGTTTGTAGTAGATCCTTTATTTGAATTAACGTACTGTGTAAATGCAGCCAGTTGTTAAGTCCTGCAATGCTATCAATAAAGATATTTTTTATAAAAAATATATTCTTAATATTAAAATCTTCCTTTGGATCAAGTAAAAGGCATGGACTGCTGCACAAAACTAACATAATGAAAAATACACTCTGAGTATGTTCATGTTGAAATATTTTTGTACAAGTACACAAACACATTTACATTGTTCTTATACTGTAGCTGTTCATCTGAACAAACCAGATTTCATCTACAGTACCATTTATTTGGTAGGAATTTAGCTTGGAGAGGAGAGAGAGCACAAGCTGACATGATTGTTTATTATTGACCTATTGGGTGAACAAAGTCCTGCCTGTACCATGATCAAGTTTTTGGATAGCTGAATAATTCCATGTCTGCTTTCCTCCTTGGATAAAATTTTCTGCGGTATCCAATGTAACTCTAGTTACATTAGTATGGTCCCATAGTATGGTCGGTAGATCCGCTACTAGGTTCAGCAGTGGAAAAATGTGTATCGTCTATTCAGGTTCTATATACCCCTACAATGTGTGCCATGGGTGTGCTGCCATATGGGCCTCAAGAGGTTTCGGGATAGCGGATGACTTTTGCTTGAAAACTTGGACTTGAAACTAATGGACAGAAGTAGATTAAAGCTAAAGAGAAAAAATAAAGCACCCCTTCATAACACTGATACTGCTCAGTCTCCTGTAAGATTTGACCTTCGCAGTTTCGCACGGTAAGTACGGGTCATCATGATTCACCGCGATTTTCGGCGCTGTGATTAGGTTTCCATCTTTCCATGCGTCGGTCCTTGCATAGTTAAACCGCATAGGTGAGATAGGGGTATAACAACAGGAATAACAGAGGGGGGCAGATTATTAGGGGCTTGTAGGACGACTTTCTCACTCACACACACACACACACGCGCACACTACTGCTGTCTGGCTCACGGATTACATAAATTGCCTGAATAACATATTAACGGAAAAATAACTAAGTAACTGAGTACTTAAATGGCGGACCAACGCATTAGATTACTCCTTACATCAAAAAACTAATCCGAGTCCTCTAACATGTTACACCCTACACTGCTGTTCAACAATATAACAAGAAGGTTTTTATTTTTTCAGACTAAAAACATGTTTTGTCACAGTTCTCAAGAATGACTGAAATTTGCTTATAACTTACAAGCAATGTATATTCAAATTTGTGGGGACAAAATGCCGCTGTTTGACTGCAATCACATAATTGCTTAAACCTGCAACATACAGTACACTCATCAGAAAGATAAATATGTAAAAAAAAAAAAAAAAAGTAATGGCACTGTTTGGTTGCAGATTGTGAACCTAAACAGCTCCAACTTTCAATATTAAAATTTACAGGTGTTTTAGAAAAAAAAACTTTTTACATCTGGACGCTACCTCATATATGTTTACAGTAAAGAACTAGTAAGAAGAATAAACTGGCCAAAATAGATGTCAAAACTAACTAGCCTAAGCAATTCAGCCAGGTAGCATATTAAGTCTTAACATATTACTGGATATAAAAATAAAAAAAAACAATTTAAGACTACTAAAATTTAGCACTACTTCATTCTATAATTAAATGCAGTAAGATGAAAAAAATTATCTTTACAACAAATCCCACCTTCTGTGTTATGATTAGTTACAAGAATTTGGTCTCATCTATGACCTTAGACCATCACAGGTAAAAGCAATCCCAGAGCACAAAGTTGTGACTTATACACAGCATGTATAACATACTGTACACTGTAAGTCCCATCAAGTAATGGTGTAGCTACGCTTTTTAAAGCTGATGTAATTTTGAGATGAACTGCTTTAGGCTACAAATTATGTCACATTGAGAATGAGAAACAAAATTGATTATGGGCAACAATAGTATCTTAGACAGTGCTAGCAATAAAAAGCAGCTGATCAAATGACAGCTGCAATAGACTGTGTAAATTAGTTTTTTCCTGTCTGTGTTTTCTTACCCAGTCTGCATGGGTTTCAGTTAAAAAATGGAAGAAGAAAAAATGCATAGTATAAACTAACTAATGACAGCAATAATGACAGTTTTGAACCCTTATCATTTTCTCACACCAGTAGTGGGTGTTATACTACTAATGCCAGGAGTTGATAGCCTTATGATTAAATCCTTTTGTTTTTTATACTGATGCATTAGCCATGGCTTCATCTGTTTTATTTATTTTTGGGATCTGGGGAATTTGTAGGCTAGAGCAACAACCTTGAACTCTGCCTGCTTGTGCGTCATATGCAGCAGCCTGTGATGCAGTGGTTTCTTTGCAGTTGCAGTTTACTTTTTCTTTTTAAAGCAATTTGTGCTACATTGAGTTTTCTATGGAATTGGACAAGATGGGCTGGCCTTTGGCACCAACAGGTATAGATGAGCATTGGGTGCCCATGATACAGTGGTGTTAGTGTTGTAGCTGATGTGTAATTGAAATGTTTTAACAGAGTTACGACCTCTTGGGGTTAGCCATAACAGAAAAAGAGCTTACACCAGAGAGATAGTTTTCTTTCAGAGGTAGACCAGGCCAAGGCAATAAACAAAACAGACTCGTATTTAACCTGAGTAACATGAAATTAAATATTAGAAAACAGTACAAACAAGTACAAGTTTGCTTACCTACCTTCCTAAATCAAAAACAGAGTTAAAAGATAAGTGAAAAAGAAATGGCGTCTCACCACCTACTTCCCGTGTGTCAAGTTATCTACAAATTACAGTATTTACAAAAAGTTGATGTTTACATGCAACCAAATCAGAATCCACACCATAGTCAAACGAGCAAAAGATTAAATAAACCAGATAGTCAATGCATACAAAGATTTACAAAGACAACAAAACAGTACTACAAAGATTACAACATTCACTCTTTCTTTCTCTCTGGCACAACACTCAAACAGGCGATGGAACGTACGACAGTCAATCGAAATCTCAAAAATTTAGCACACGACAGATCAAATTTACCGAGGCTCAAAATGGCAAAAGCTGAGTGTTTGGGGCGGTCCTTATATCAGGATAGCATGCAAGGTAGAACCAATCCTGAACTCCAGCTGATTAACAGGCCACACCCACCTAGAATAGACACAAGTCCAACAGCAGAGAGATATCTAACAACAGAATCTCAGAAATCACAACACCCCCACCCACAAAATAAAACATACAATGTTTTGCTGGTTAACACGTGACAGGGAATCAGCAATTACATTTTCAACACCCCTTTTGTGATAAATTTTCAAATTGTAACTTTGACAAATCAGAGACCATCGCATTAAACGATGATTAGCATTTGACATCTGTTGGAGAAAGGTAAGAGGATTATGATCTGTAAAAACAGTGGCAGGCTGCATAGTCGAACCGATATACACTTCAAAATGCTGCAAGGCAAGGATTAAGGCAAGGGCTTCTTTTTCAATAGTACTCATTTGATGTTTAAGGAACTTCTTTGAAAAGAAACTGATTGGATGCCAAGAAACCGCCGAAGTTCTCTCTTGTTCTTGGGAACTGGAAAATCGAGTATAGCTTGTACCTTTGAATTTAGGGGACAAACTTGATCACTGCCGACTTCCTTACCAAAATAAGTGATCGTAGCACAACCAAATTCACACCTTGCTAGATTTAGTGTAAGATTTGCGTCAGAAAGGCTTCTGAAGACTTCATCTATGGATTTAAGATGATCATCCCAAGTGTCAGCATAGCAGACGTTATCTAGATAAGCTTCACAGTTAGAAACCTTAGATAACACGATAGACATTAACCGCTGAAAGGTAGCTCCTGCATTTCGAAGGCCAAAAGGCATCACACGGTACTGTAAGAACGCATCAGGAGTAGCAAAAGCAGAAACTTCAGATGCACAGTCAGTGAGTGGCACTTGCCAAAACCTTTTAGTAGATCAAGTTTCGTTACAAACATTTCCCACTCAGTCTACGCAGTCTTCCATGCACGGCATTGGAAAGGAGTCAGCTTTGGTCAATGCACTTTCCTATAATCTAATACAGAACCGGGAAGTACCATCTGGCTTGAGAACTAAAAGACATGGGGAACACCATGGACTAGAACTAGGGAATGCTAGATTATGTTCAAGCAAATATAGGATTTCTTTTCTCATCAGCTCTTTCTTAAATGGATTTACCCGATAAGCCCTTCGTTTGATGGGTGCATGAGAACCAACTTCAATGTCATGTTTTAACACATGAGTAGTGGTGGGAATGTCACTAAACAAATTAGGATATTTCCTAATCACATCCTTAATGTCAGCTTGAGCTGATGGAGGTAAGTGAGACACCTTCACCGAAAGGTTTAATAAAATCTCTGAATTTGACAACCAAGCTGAAGTAAAGGTGGCATTATTCATCTTCAATCAATTTCTGGTGAATACTCAGAAAGTGGAACAATTACCGGGGCAATCCTAAAGAGGGGAGTCGTACCTTTAGAGTCGGAACGTGCCACATATGCTTTCAGCATGTTAACATGACAAACACGTCTTTCTCCTGCGATCAGGAGTGTTAACATACACTGAAAAAAAAAGAACTTGTAAGATTTACTTGGTAAAATCCTCGTAACAATTTGCACGCGTACATTTTATTGCTCCAATATTAAGTACAACTTACCCATCATGGTCAAGTAAAATCTACTTAATAATTAAAGTAATGCTCATGAAGAAATCAAGTAAAAGTTACATAATTATATTTAATTCACAAGTTGGTTTTATGTAAAATAATCAAGTAAAGTTAATTTATTGTTATATTAGCAGGAACCTTGTTTTTATGAATTAAGTAAATCTTACTATAATTTTGTTTTGTGAGATTTTCCCTTACTTGGTTTTATCTATTTATATTACTCCCTATAATAAACATTGCTAATTTATGTTTTGTAAAGAAACTGTAATTATTTCA
This sequence comes from Clarias fuscus, assembly GCA_030347435.1. Lineage (NCBI taxonomy): Eukaryota > Metazoa > Chordata > Actinopteri > Siluriformes > Clariidae > Clarias > Clarias fuscus. Next base: position 9,820,283 of record CM059223.1, on the reverse strand, counting down.
TCAATATCTTTCACAAATCACACAACAAAAATATTATTAAACAGTTTATTCACCAACATTGTTAATGTCAAAAACATTCTGTAGTCTTGATACAGGTTGTCTTTTTAATAAAAGTGCATTCAGTTAAATTTTGCATCCATAGGAACAATAAGCAGTGCACATGACTTATGGCAGAGATAAAAAAAAAAAAAAAAAAAGAATTATTTTGATAAATAAAAATGCAATTGCTTCAATCACCTGTGCTGACTTGCACATACTTACACTTACTCACACAGAAAAGAACATAATAAAAGAACATAATAAAAAACGACCATTTCATTTACTTCAGATTGTTAAACTTGGGTTAAATTGCTTTAGCAATAATCTTGCATCAGTAAAACATTTGTAGAACATTGCATGAGATGGCTACACTTCATAGTCTGATTACTTTGCACATTTACAGTGTCAGGAAATCGTATGATGAGTGCCGAGTTTGTATTTAGTTCACCCAAACATGAATTATTTCAATAATTACTCAGTTTTATGATGCTACAAACCTTTATGTTCATATGTATTCATTTAGTATATGCTTGTGTCCAATGCAGAGTGAGATCTACCTGTAAATGAACATATACCCAATGGTATATGTTCATTTACAGGTAGATCTCACTCTGCATTGGACACAAGCATATACCAAATGAATACATATGAACATAAAGGTTTGTTGTAGTATAACAAATTGTGTAAAACACTTAACCACTATTTTATATTTTGCAATGAAGTACAAAAAAATAACAGCATCATTATAGCAAGCAAATAAGTATATACTTGCCTCAATGTGATAAGTAGAACAGTATCTTCTATAGAGTCCTAAATCAACTTTCTGCACTGTATGCAAATTTTGAAATATACAGTAGTCCTGTTGATGTAAAATCTTGTTAACAGAAGTTTCTATTTAATAAACAAATTACAGATTACACATTTAAATGCAGCATAATAAATCATGGGTTGTGTATTTATTAAAAACAGCGCATGCATATTATATGGAAAATCTCTTCCATTCCAGTGATTAAAAACGGTAACAATGGCAATTTTAGAATCTGCAGAAGCTCAGTGGTCCGAGCACAACCTCTCATGGGCGAACCTTTCTCTGAACACGCCGTTTTCACGAGGGTAAGAGACACACATCTCAGTTTATTAATCCGCGCGCTCGGTTGGTTATTAATATTATTTTTACCACATGACCCCTGGGGCATTCCGTAGGTTCAGGTTTTTATATCACGTGAATCTCTACACTATTAAAAACTGAAATATTGCTAATTGTACGTCCTGAGATTAAGATGAACATTAATTGGAAGTCAGAAAAACGAGAATCACATCCAAAACAGAAACACCTCGAACACCACAAACTCCAGCTCCAGCCACACCGCGCAGCACCTGACTGATCCACAACGCGGGTCCAAACACGCATGCGCGGTGTAATTAGAAATTTAAACTAAACTTTCAATGTAAAACTTCCTTAATATTACTAGGTTTATGTGGAGTGACTATAAAACATTTAAATATTACAAGTAAATACATAATATTTAACTCTATCCACTCAGTTAATTTATTACATGAATTAAATGTGTAGATATGTTAACTTTTATTTAGGAAATTCTAGTTCTCCTTGAAACTTATTTTTACCATGTAAAAATTATGATGGTTAATTTAATATATTCTACCGCACCAAAAAGTCATTTTTTTTTTCAGTGTAGTCAGTGTCACTCAACTTTTCTTTTATTTCATAAGAGCCAGTGAATCTAGCTTGAAGTGTTGTCCCAGGCATGGGAAGTAAAACAAGAACTTTATCACCAATTTGGAATGAGCGTGGGACAGCCTTTTGATCATATCGAGTTTTCATCTTTTTTTGTGCAGAATCAAGCGAGTGTTTTGCCAGTTTCCACAACTGTTGCAGTCGGTCACGAAACGAGCTAATATAATCCAAAACATTTAGTAGTAGAAGGGTGGTTAGTTGAGAGAATTTGCTCTTGCAAGATCTTTAAGGGACCATGTACTGTGTGCCTGAAAATTACCTCTGACGGACTAAAACCGAGAGAAACTTGAGTCGTAGTACGAATAGCAAATAATGGGATTTCCTCATCCCATTCTTTTTGTTGTTCAACACAAAACGTACGGAGCATAGATTTGAGGGTTTGATGAAATCGTTCGAGGGCACCCTGGGACTGAGAGTGTTAGGGACTAGATACTTGATGTCTGATGTTTAATTTTGATGTTTTTATTACTTTGGCAAATACTTTAGACATGAAATTTGTTCCTTGATCAGACTGTATATATTTAGGCACCCCAAAAGTAGTGCAGAATTTGACAATCGCTTTGACAATTGCATGAGCTTTATGTGAGCGTAGAGGTACCACTTCAGGATATCTGGTTGACGCACACATTAGAGTTAATAAATAGGAATTTCCAGATTTAGTTTTAAGCAAGGGTCGAACGCAATCAACCAAAATTTGTTCGAATGGTTCACCAATTACTGGTATCGGCTTCAATAGGGCCAGGGGAATAACCTGATTGGGCTTGCCAGATAATTGACATGCATGACAAGACTTACAGAATTCGGAAACGTCAGATTTCATCGAAGCCCAAAAGAAATGTTTCAACAACCCATCATAAGTTTTTCTGATACCTACGTGACCAGGAAGATCATGGTCGTGTGCAATGCTCAAAACTTGCTCTCGAAAAGGTTTTGGAATAACAACCTGAAACACAGTTCCCCAGTCATCGGTGACATGACGTGGAGACCACTTGCGCATCAGAACACCATCGTCATAGTAGTAGGCAACTGGGTGCTCTGGCAAAATGCTTGGCTCAACCGCAGCTGAAACACAGTTTGATCGGCACCTTGGGCCTCAATTAACATGGATTTCCCAAATAGCAAATCAACACTGGGAAGTCCACACATTTTTACTTCAGCTAATTCACCTTTGTCATCATGCTCAACAGAATTTTCAGCACACAAGAAGGTCTTTGACAAATCTACAGTCTTTCAATTTTTGAGCTTGAGCTCGAGTCACCACACAATCACTAAATACATTCATTTGGAAATCTGCAAAAAATCATCTTGTACCTCAGGAATATCTGTAACCTCAGGTAAACAAAAAACCTTTTTACCTGCCAGATCATTTCCCAGTATGAGCACAACACCCTTAACAGGTAACTCAGACCAATCTGCCAGCTTAACTTTGCCTGAAATAATTCCAGAACGCAAATAGACATTGTGTAACGGAACTTTAACCACAGAAAGATCAATGCCTTGCAATAATACGCTAGAGCCACAGCTTGACTGTTCCAAAAATGGCAGCACATTCTCCAAGATTATGGACTGAGAGGCTCCATTATCACGAAGGATGCAAATTTTTTCTTGTCTCAGTGTCTGTCATTAAATGAAACACCATCGAAAATAAAGGGCTCAAAGGCAGATTCAACAGTTGTGCTCAAATTCTCAGGCATGGGAGAGAGAATGGGCCGCTCAATCAAACCCACACTTTTAGAAACATTTGTTTTCTTTCCAGTTTTACATTTCAAAGTGGGACACATGGCAATGAGGTGTCCTACTTCATGACAGTAAAAACACTCACGATTTTCCTCTTTCACTGCACTTGAATCGTTCTTAGATGCTGCTGTGGTACCCTTAGAACTGCGAACACAATCAAAAAGATTACGCTTGGCAGGCGATGGAAAAACTATTTTATGAGTCAGCATAAACTCATCAGCAAAAACGGCAGCTTCAGAAAGAGAAGAAACTCTGTTCATTCAGATAGATCACAATTTTCTCTGGAAGACAATTCTTAAATTCTTCCAATAGTATTACTTAACTGTGCGAATGTAACAACTTTATTTGCAGCACACCATTTGTCAAACAAATTGGCTTTGTCTCTCACAAATTCAACAAAAGTTTGACTAGCGGTTTTCAGTAGGTGTCGGAACTTCTGTCAGTATGCCTCTGGAACCAGCTCATAAGCGCGCAACACTGCATTTTTAATTTCTTCATAATTCAAGCTCTGTTCAAGTGTTAAAGCAGAACAGACTTCCTGTGCTTTCCCGATTAGTTTGCATTGTAACAAAAGCGGCCAAATATTTCGTGGCCATTTCAAAGTAGCCGCAATGTGTTCGAAAACAGGAAAATAGGTGTCAACTTCAGTTTCACGAAACATCAGAACTAATGCAATTTGTCTGCTAATATCACATTCAGGTTCACTTACTTGTAAAGCGCGTTGTGGTGCCGGAGTAGGGCTTGGAGTGGACGCATTAACAGGCGGTGATACAGGTACGCCCATGCTGGGTGCTGCAGGAGCTGAGGGTTGATCAAGTTGTTTAGCCACCAGCTCCAGCAGCCTGATCGCTCGCTGGGTTTCAAGTTCAACAATGCACACCTGCAACAGCTGGCTCTGATACTGCTGTTTGTTCTAGCTCTAGCTCTTTCAGTCTGATCGCCAGCAAAGGGCGGCTCGGAGAAGGAATGTTAGCAGGATCTATGCAAGTCAGTTCCCCAGGTTTGGGCAACTCTGCCCCCTCGCCTACGGAAGCCAACATTCGAATTGCAACACCTGCCTCACCTTCCTCCGGCAAAGTTCCTCATTCTACTAAATGCCTGTAAACCACTTCCTTAATTTCTTGTTTCCTGGCACCACGAGTAACCTGAATGCGAGATAAATCTGCAATCGCCAATAAATCCTTTTCGGCACATATTTAACTGATGTACTGATGGTTGAATCGCAAACATCTAATTCAAATTTTGAAGCCATTTCTAATTCCCTCCACCTCAAAGTGAAAACCACTAGGCAAATGGATGTACACAAAGCCAATTTCACGAAGTTAACGCAACGATAAGAATCCAAATTGGTCTTTTTTTTCTTTAGACGAGCCCCCAATTTCTGTTACAACCTCTAGGGGTTAGCCATAACAGAAAAAGAGAACGGAATGAGCTTACACCAGAGAGATAGTTCTATAGTTTTATTTTTGTTCTACACAGGGTTTTCTTTCAGAGGTAGACCAGGCCAAAGCAATAAACAAAACAGACTCGTATTTAACCTGAGTAACATGAAATTAAATATTAGAAAACAAAGTACAAGTTTGCTTACCTACCTTCCTAAATCAAAAACAGAGTTAAAAGATAAGTTAAAAAGAAATGGCGTCTCACCCCCTACTTCCTGTGTGTCAAGTTATCTACAAATTACAGTATTTACAAAAAGTTTATGTTTACATGCAACCAAATCAGAATCCACACCATAGTCAAACGAGCAAAAGATTAAATAAACCAGATAGTCAATCCATACAAAGATTTACAAAGACAACAAAACACTACTACAAAGATTACAACATTCATTCTTTCTTTCTCTCTCTCTCTCTGGCACAACACTCAAAACAAACAGACGACGGAACATACGACAGTCAATTGAAATCTCAAAAATTTAGCACACAACAGATCAAATTTACCGAGGCTCAAAATGGCAAAAGCTGAGTGTTTGGGGCGGTCCTTATATCAGGATAGGATGCAGGGTAGAACCAATCCTGAACTCCAGCTGATTAACAGGCCACACCCACCTAGAATAGACACAAGTACAACAGCAGAGAGATATCTAACAACAGAATCTCAGACATCATAACAACAGCTTCTCTATTTGTAGAATATGAAATAATAGTAATATATTGTTTGCATTTTTTAAACAATTGCAAAATAGGTTTGTGATTACAGATATTTGATTCATGAATATGTCATTCTGAAAGTATTAATATAAAATAAAAATGATCTTCCTTACTGGATGGACAATTAAGGAAGCCAAATAATACACTGTTATAAGATATTCAAAATAAATAAATTGCAGGATAAATGTAAAAATCTTTCCAAAAAATGTGAGTGGGGTCCAAAATAATATAAATATTTTTTGGACTGTCCAAATTAATGTCCTTCTTATATATTTTAGTAGAAATACCTTTGAAGGATAAAAATGAACTATTCAAATTATTACTTTAATTATTTACCTTGTTTTGAATTAGATATTTTAAAACTCCATGCAGTGCTGGTCATTATTATGGCACCCCTGGTTAAGATGTGTTCTTAGGCTTCTAATAAACTTATTTTTTATTTAAACAATATAGAACCACAATGCAAAACTCAGAGAGAGAAATCCAAATTTAATTGAAGTACAATTATTCAGTGAAAAAAAATCCCACATTAAGAATTTTTTCTTTTTTTACATGAAATCATGTGTGTGACACAATTATTACCACCCCTGATGTTAATACGTTTTCCATCTCCAAGACAGCACTTAATCTCCTTCTATAACATTTCACAAAATCTTTCTATATCATTTAAAGTCCTGGGTCTTTTTTATGCACTCTCCGCTTCAGCTCACCCAACAGGTTTTTCAGTTGGGTTGAGGTCTGGGGACTGAAGCATTTCTGTGTAGATCTTGCCACACGTTTAGGGCCATTATACTGCGGAAAGATGCAATGACAACCCATCTTCAGCTTTCTGACAGAGGCCATCAGGTTTTGATTTAAAATGCCCTGGTATTTCAAAGAGATAATGATGCCATTCACCCTAACAAGGTTCCCAGGGCCTTTGGAAGAGAAACAAGCCCTCAGCATCACAGATCCTCCAACCATACTTCACAGTGGGCATGGGGTGCTTTTCTGCATACTCATCTTTTGTTTTATGCCTGACCCAGACAGTGTTTGTTGCCAAATAGCTCTATCTTTGTCTCATCTGACCACATCACACAGTCCCAGTTTAAGTCTCAGTAAACTCCAGGCGGTGATAAAGGCTTTTTCCTTGCATGCCTCCCAAACAACTTGTTGGCATGTAGATAGCGCCTGATGGTTGTTATGGAGACTTTGTGACTTTTTGATGCAGTTCTCTAAGAGTAAGGTTTGGAGATTTTTCTTTACTTCTCTTACCACTGGTGGCAAGATGAACTTGGGTTCTTGTCCAGCCTTGCTTGTCTCTGTTCCAGTTTTTTAAAAACTTCTTATGATTCTTCTGACTGAGGGTTCTCCCCCTCATGAAGATTAGTCTAATTGGCATTCCCAAATTGCCTGTATTTGTGTGTGTGTGTGTGTGTGTGTGTGAGTGAGTGCCCCACCATGTTTTTGCACCCCTTTGAGCCCAAGCTCCAAGCCCCCCCACAACCCTGTATACAGGATAAAGTGGTATAGATGGTGAGTGAGTGAGTGTGTGAAATTCTATGGAAATTTTGAATTGTTTTTTTATAGACCTAATGGCTGCATACATATAAAGCTGTGGCTTAACACCAACACAAATGTTGGCTTGACGAAAAATGTTGCCTCGACGAAAATTTTAGTCGAGCCAAGATCCAACATTTGTGTTGGTGTTCTTCTTGAATGTGAACCCAGTACCCCTGTCACAGGAAATATATCACTACACACTTTCGAATTGAGACTTCCGTTGGTTTTTCCTGGTCGGATGCTGGAAATTACGAGATACGATCTCTCGTTGAACGCAGCATTAACTACCCACGAGTGATTACATCTTAACTACGTCACTTGGCGCGCCTCCCGCGCTCTTATTGGACAAGAATTCCATTTCCGGTTGATGGAATAGCAGTCCTTGATGGTGGAGTAGCGATGGGGGAAATATTTGGGTTCACGAGCAAATTTAGTTCGTATTCGATGACACAGCTAAACGAATTACTGGAGGACGATGACAAGCTCAGTGAAATTGTCAAAGAACTGGACGAGGTAAGCGCTCGCTGGGGACAAAAACAAGCGCCTGAGTTTCTTCATTGCAAATCTCCTCTCCTTTGTCACGCAATTATCTCGCTACAAACAGCTTAGCGTCATGTCTTATCGTCTATATTCGCTAATGTTTAACAGCACGTAGAGTGTTGACTAGAGTCGTGAAAGTAATGAAGCACAGATTGGAGCTTTTTTTGTGTGTTAAACTCGGTTCTGTTATGTAATGCGATTGCAAGACAAGACTACTTTTGTATTGTCCTGTAGAGCCAGTCGTCTCAAAGTGGGATCACTGACTGTATTGCTAAACAAACAATGACTTAACTGTGAAATAGTGTCTTATTAACAGAGGTTATTATTTTGTCGTCGTACGTGTCAGCTGGTTACGTTAAAAGCAAGAGTGAGAACTAAGTTAATGTCGAAAAAACTATATTATGTAACTCTGCACGGGCATCCCGGGTGCTAGGGACGGGTGAGCGGGGGCGCGGTGCTGGGGTCTCCTCTCACTCACACACACACACACACACACACACACACGCGCAGTATATACATGGTTGAGGAATCACCAGACATCTCTCGATTTAATATTATAATTGCGATTCTATAAATATCATGGTTTTATAAATCCCGATTTAATATTACATTTTAGCCGATTTTGTTACCACTTCAAACCTTTAAAAATCTAACCTATTCCTAATAACTCTGTGTCGAACCTGTGCCAAGTTTTTCTGTGGCGACTGCTTGAGCAGCCGAAATTCCAACAGCCCTATTCTTTGTCACAGAATAACATTTTCTCAACAACAGCCTATTCCTCATAACATTTCAAATGTTTTCTCAACAACAGCAGCCTACTCCCTATAACATCATAACGTTTTCTCAACAGTCTATTCCTCATAACATTAAAACGTTTTCCAACAACAGCCTATAACATCAATGTTTTCTCAACAAGAGCCTATAATATTATAACGTTTTTACAACCACAGCCTACTCCCCATAACATCATAATGTTTTCTCAACAACAACAGGAATCACCAGGCATCTCTCAATTTAATATTATAATTGCGATTCGATAAATATCACGGTTTTATAAATTCCGATTTAATATCACATTTTACCCGATTTTGTTACAATTTCAAACCTTTAAAAAAGTATAAAGATTAATGAAATCTAGCCTATTCCTAATAACTCCAGTGTCAAACTTGTGCCAAGTTGTGTGGACGGAACATCGTAACGTTGTCTTACCAACAGCCTATTCCTCATAACATTAAAACGTTTTCCAACAACAGCCTACTCCCTATAACATTTATAACATTTTCTCACCAACAGCCTACTATTCCTCATAACATTAAAACGTTTTCCAACAACAGCCTACTCCCTATAACATTTATAACATTTTCTCACCAACAGCCTACTATTCCTCATAACATTAAAACGTTTTCCAACAACAGCCTACTCCCTATAACATTTATAACATTTTCTCACCAACAGCCTACTATTCCTCATAAGATTAAAACGTTTTCCAACAACAGCCTACTCCCTATAACATTTATATCATTTTCTCACCAACAGCCTACTATTCCTCATAACATTAAAACGTTTTCCAACAACAGCCTACTCCCTATAACATTTATATCATTTTCTCACCAACAGCCTACTATTCCTCATAACATTAAAACGTTTTTCAACAGCAACCTATAACATCATAACGTTTTCTCAACAACAGCCTATTCCCTATAACATCACAACATTTCTCAATTAAAAGCTAAGTGCAACATTTAAACAATACAAACCTAACTTTAAATACAAGAGTATTTAATGCTTGTAATTAAACAAACTTGGCAAATAAATTGCTAATTCACTCAGAGTTTGAAGAAAAAGGCAAATCAGAGGCTTTTAACACACATGGCTTTTGAAAATGTAATGCGATAAAAATGCGTTTCTGTTGCACCACTTGTCAGATCCTGCGCTCGGTACAGAATTATTTTATCTGAGGCTGATCAGCCAATCACCGTTCATGGCCAATTAAACTACAAACCAGCAGATTGTGGTCTCTCACTGATCGACTGGTTCATTTCTATTATTGATGTAAAAATTTTGTAGTCAGTGTAATATGTGAATCTCAACATAAGAATAGAACATAACTGAATCGACCCCCTCTCCCCTTCTCTAATACATACATTTTTACAAAAGGTGTACACACAGTCTCGCTTTTGCCAGCTTTTAAGTTATTTTCCAGCGTCTTAAAATTTACACTTAAATTTAAACTCATCTACAGTTACGTTTAGAAGTGCCTTGTATTAGTTTAGAATATGATATTTTAAAAATGTTTTCCAGTATTACACAATGTCTGCATATAGTACAATCCTATTTAAGGTTTAACGTACCAAAATTATATCAATCACTGCGTACTCCGATGATAGTGGTACACTGGGCTATGGCTGGGCGATATGGCTGAAAACTGTATCACAATATCAGTGTTTCTTAACGGTCGATAATTATTGATATTTCTTATGACCCATTTAAAATAAGAACCAGGAGAAAAATGTTACATTTAAACTTTTTTATTTTAAACTTAACCTACCTTTGATCATAATCCCCTCATTTATTAAGACAGAAATGTCAACAACCATGGAAAACTCAAATAATTAAAATGTAAACATAAGTCTAAAATCACAGTTAACAATTATCTCTTAACATTTATGGTGCAAAATGAAAGAAAATGTAAGAAATGGTTAATAAAGTGTAATAAAATGGTGCAAAGTGTTAAATATAAACAGAGAAACTTGAGAATTTAGTGCAAGTTTAGTATAAGCTTTTTATAACCTGTCTTGTCGACAGTGCTAAGCGGAAGCATGTCTTTGGCTATATGATATGCAACTGACTTTAGATTCTTTGGATTCTTTGTCATAAGGCACTGATGCAGAGTACCTCTCCATGGTGGTCTGCTGCTTGTGCGGTGTTGCAGCTACAGATGTTATTGGTTGAATACAGCTGCGCTCCAAAGGGTGAGCGCGGCCCCTATCTCACCTATGCGGTTTGATTCGCGGTGAGATGCGGTGTTGGGCACCGTGAGCCGCTGCGATTGTCCGTCGACGTTCCGCGAAGTTCTGCAAGGTCCGCAAGCATCTACAAGGACCGGCAAAAAAAATTTAACATGTTTAAACATATAAAAAATTTAGAATATCCAAAAAACTGCCATACTGGCGAGCTGACTTTTCCTCTTTTATTTACAATTTCCTCACTCGCTGCGGCACTCATTTTCTGCTTATGAAGAGGAATCTAACAGACCACCAGGAGCCACAATATGGCACAACCAAACGTGATACTGTTACATGATTGGCTGTTAGCGTATCACTCCCTACGTTGCTAGGTTACCAAGAGAGTGAGTGGCTTTGTTAATGCAACCAAACTAGCTTCGCAACCTCTGTTTTCTTCCGACAAAGAATAAAACATATCAAAAGTTTTATCGAACACATTATTTTATTGATATTGATCACGTGTCTATCGCTTGGCATTAAATAAAACAAAAAAGTGCATGAGTGAAGTGATCCCTCAGCTTTCATCTTAAACATTTACCTTTAACATCTTAAACACTTACAGCCTAATGTCTTGTGCTCCCTGATCTTCCTTTTCCTTCAGATGCAGGAGATGCAGCAGACTAAAGAGATGACCCTCGCCAGTAACCGCAGTCTCGCAGAGCAGAACCTCAGCCTTCAGCCCAGTTTGGAACAACAAAAAATGCAGCTAACCAAGCGTTACTGCTGTTTACAGGAGCTCTATGAGGCCCACCAGCTCCGCAAATGCACTCTTGGTTAGTTAATCTCACTTGACTTGACTTAATCTCTCATGAATAACTGTCTGCAGCACTTTTGTCCCTTTCTCTTTTTTTCCCAACAATGGTAAAATGTAAAATATTTAATTTAATTAGTCCTGATAAACCAAACTACTCAAACAGCCTATAGCATTATAACGTTTTATCACCAACAACGACAGCCTACGACCTATAACATCATAATGTTTTCTCAACAACAACCTAGCCTTCAGGGTATTTTGCTGACCAAATCCATATCAAAGCCATATCAATCTAATTCATTCAGCTCCAGTAAAGTTGTCTGTTGGATGACAGTCCACCACAATGCACCATTTGCTTGCACACTTTCTCTCTTGCTCTCATTTTTTCACACCTAGGGACAGTTCATTAATTCACTTACTGGCATGCTTTTTGGGAGGTGGAAGGAAACTGGACGACAACTCTACAGACAGTACCTCAAACCCAAACAGTGCTTTGTTGAGTTTAACCCATTTAAACCATGGTCCACTAGTTGATCCCTGCTTTAGATGTTTTGTAATGAGTCACTTGGTTTTATTTCAGTGTCATAAAAAAGTAATTTCATTAAGTTTCAATTCTATACAGGCCACTCGGTTTGTCCTCTGTTAAATCAGCTGTCTTGTATAAAGTATTACAGTGCTGTTGAATTCTAGAATCTGGTTGGACAGCAGGTGCTAACAACACACCTGACAGAAGTTAATGTACATTTAATCAAATGTCTTTCATATCACAGCTTAGTAGTATGACTCGTTAAACCATATTAAATTCTAGAAAGAGATTAACACAAACCGGTGAGGGAGCAAGTATTTTATAGCCCAAATAACAAAAGTAACCAGAAGTAACTTGCTTAGTGGATAATCAACAATGTTAAATTTTAAAATGGATAAACCACTAGAAAACAACATATTTTTAAATAAATGATGAACTGTAACTATTGGCAAAGTGAAATCAACCCTTTTGGTCATGTATTTACAGGAATCAACTTTGAAGAGGTTACAGTATCCTTGCTTAAGACCTTTAGGTGATCTCTGAAAGGTTATAGGTTATAGTTCCTGAAAAAAAAATAGTATAAATATTGTTGTGTGCAGTGTTGTGTTTCTTCGCTTATTACATAAAATTTTCTGAACATCTGTCTACACCAAATTAACACAATTCTGTATCTGTTTCTGCTGTGGCCATCCATGCGTGGAAGTGCGGCACTCGTTACTAGATTTATGTAGCTCCCAAACTGTAAGTTGTTTGTTATTGGGACAAACTGTGTGTTTATTATTTTGGGGTGGTTTCAGGGTAGTCTGAGTGTCAAAATGGAAATAATGGATTCACTAAACAAATAAAGATGAGAACAAGTGGTGAAGGGGTATGAGAATCAAAAAGATGTTTTGATGGAGTATAATGTTTCTCACAGTAACCCTGTTCTTGATCACACTGCTGTGCACTTATATGAATGTGCATGCGTGTGGCTTGGGAAGTCGTGCTGCACACTGCAAAATAGGGCTCGTCCGAAAGCCCATGTGTAATTCGAACCCTGATTCTTTCTGCCAAGATGCCTAGTTGGAAAGAGTTTCACAACAATGACCCAAAACAAACTGCCAACATAAGGATTTTGTCAGGTGAAATGTTTTAGACTGGCCAAGTCAATCACGAGACCTTACCCAAATATTGCAAACAAATATGTGATGTGATTTTATGCACATGAATCATTTTGGATAATGCTTGATGTTTGTAATTGTTTTGTTTGCTCAGATCACCACTCAGGGAAAAGCTCGCTGGACACACTGTTGGCCCTACTTCAAGCTGAAGGTGCCAAAATTGAGGAGGAAACTGAGGTAAAAATCTGTTTTAACATCAATATACATAATCAATATATAAGCGTTATGAATATTTTAATACAGTAAAAACTTGTATCAAAGCTTTCATAGGCTTAGAGCATAAGCCTTTGTTCACATTAGCAACTGAAAAAAACACTGGTGACCATTTATTTTCTCTGTACGTTCATGACACGTGCCATTTGAAATTGAACCATTCTTAATTTGATGGCAGTTAGGTATGTGATCTGACATTTAAATTTTCATAACAATATTTCTACCTTCTATTAATACACCGGCACATAACATTTTGACCTCCCACCTAATGCATCTGACACCTTTCTATCAGAACCAGCATTAACATTTTCAGCAGCTAGGGCTATAATAGCTCTTCTATTTGATCTGACTTTACAGGCCAGCCTTTGCTCCCCGTGTGCATCAATGAGCGTAGCTATGAGCTGTAGCTATTATTGCTGAAATGGTTAATGCTGGTTCTGATAGAAAGCATTACTGTATTTGTTGCAAAAGTAGGGATCTACTCTATATTAGGCAGATGGACGTAATGTTATGGCTGATTAGTGTGTATATAGCCATATATTACAGATTCTCATTGTAACTGAAGGGAAAGAAAAAGTTTTTCTGCCTCAGATCAACCAAAACGGGTCACACAAGTTACATGTCACTTGCTAGTGTGAATGCAAATGTTTCTGGTCCCATTAATGTTGGGTTAATCCAAAGCATAGCATCTTCCTTTTATTCCTGTCAATTTTACTGTTTTTAAGTTGATTATTGTTCTAAATTACCTAATGGGCATTTTAGAACATGGCTGACTCCTTCCTTGATGGTGATTTGTCTCTGGACACCTTCATCGAAACCTATCAGAGCAAGAGAAAGTTGGCTCATTTGCGGCGTGTGAAGATTGACAAGCTGCAGGAGATGGTACTTAAATGTTTCCGGATGCCACAAGCATCCACAGAGCATGGTTATTCTCAGACGTCCACCTCCACTGCACCCTTCCATGACCAAGTTAACGGCTCCCCACTTGCTATGAGGGCAACACCTTCAACTTCAGTCCATCACACAGGGCAGCAGATCACTTTACCCTACCCAGCAACTCCTTACCCTCCTGTCCAAATGCCCAGCATGGTGCCATCCTACACAGGTCCACTAACACAGCCGTACACACCAGCATTTCCTCAGAGGCCTGGTCTTCCCCCGAGGACTGGCTTCATCATGCAGTGAAATAATACTCAAGCATTTTTTAATGTAAATTAATTTACCTGGGCATTTACCCTGTTGGTAAAAATGAAGTTTTATGTAAGCACTTTGGTCTTGTACAGGTTTATCCTCAAGTGTTGATGGATTATTCTAAACTGTTCTTACTTTATTATTAGTAATATTATTTTAAATATTGACCTTTATCCACAAAATGGACCAACAGTGTCCAACAAAATCTAAAGAAAGTAGACCAACAAATGATGGAACTAGCTGTGCAAAAAATTAAACATTCTCATGTCCCCAAGTTTTACACACGAGTGAGATAAAGTGGTCAGTTTAAAATGATCTGAAGTACCAAATACTAAACTGATCATTATATACAGTACCAATCAAAGGTTTGCACATATCTGTCAAAGGTTTGGATACAAATTTGGATTCATTTTCTACATTCTAAAACAGTACTGGATTTTTTTCAGAACTATAAAATAACACGTATGCATTAGGTAATTATGAAACAACAGTCAATTGTTATTTTAAGACACAAAGGTCAGCTGTTCTGGAATAGTTCTTGCAAGAACAGTATTGTCAAGTGCATTTGCAAAACCCATCAAGCACCATGATTAAACTGGCTCTCATGAAGACCATCCCAGGAAAGCAAGACTAAAACTTACCTCTGCTGCAGAGGAGAAGTTCATTCACAGTTATCAGCCTCAAAAAACACCAATTAACAACACTTCAGATTAGAGCCGTTATGAAGGCTTTGTAGAGCATAAGTAGCAGCCACATCTCAACATCAACTGTTCAAAGGAGATTATGTTTTCTTGAATCCTAGAATAACCTGGTCATTCTGTACATTCAGGTCGTCAGCTGTCTTAATTTTATTGCCACATATCATTGATGGGCCTAGACCTGACCAACTGAAGCAATCCCAGATTATCTAGAGTCTCTAGAGTCTTCATTGATTCATGTGCTTTCCTTTTTACCCTGACACACAATTATTTGGAATAGGATCAGTCGGCACTCATCAGACCATGACCTTTTCCCATTGCTCCAAAGTCCAGTCTTTATATTCTTTATGCACTAACACGTGGTTTTCTTATGGCCACATAACTGTTTAGTTGAAATCCCAGAGCATAAAAATGCTCTTACTTTCACTGTTTTGTAGCTGTAATTTCTACTGTTATTTTTTTTTATCATGCATCTTTACTAAGCATTTAAGTAATCTCTGTTCATGATTTGTTTTCCTGACCACATTTCTTCCATGAAGTTGAAGATTCGGTACAGTCCTTAAAGGTTTTAATAATGTGTTGGGCAGTTCTTAACCCAATTCCAGTAATTTAAAATTACTAAGTTTATTGTTTCCGGTACTTGATGTAGACTAATAATTTTACCTTTTTGAAGTGGTGACTTTTTTTTTTTTTTGGCAGAGCAGTGTTTGTGTATACGTCTATACTTTCCTTATGTAATTTTCCATTGCCATATGTATGTGTATACACACATCTATAGGCATACAGTATCTGTCAAAATTGAGTAGACCTCTCACATTTCAGCAACCACTTTCTTATACGTTCTCAAGGGACAATACTGTAGAAATGAAAATTTTATATATTTCAGTAGTCGATGTGCAACTTGTATAGCAGTACAGATTTACTGTCCTAACAATAACTCAACATGCAGACTTTGTCTAAATAACTAGCGATGAAAATGAGTACACCCTAAGTAAACATGTCAAAACTGTCTCCAAAGTGTCAATATTTTGTGTGAGCGCCATTGTTCTCTAGCACGGCCTTAATCCTCCTGGGCCTGGAATTTACCATCTTATTGCTGGGATCCTCTTCCACTCCTCTATAATGATATCACAGAGCTGCTGGATGTTAGACACATGGTGCTTCGCTGCCTCCCACTTGAGGATGCCCCACAGGTGCTCAATAAGGGTTCGGGTCTCGGGTATAGAGTCTATCATTTAGGGTGAACTCACTTTTGTTGCCAAATATTTTGACAATAATGCTGAGTTATTTTCAGAGAACAGTAAATCTATACTGTTATACAAGCTGCACATCGACTACTCTAAAATATATCCAAGTTTAATTTCTATAGTATTGTTCTTTGTCTTTCTTACTTTAACGCCGCACCATCTTCTACGGCTATATTCATGGCGAGAGACAGCTTTTGTTATTCAATATTATTCAATATTAAAATATTTTGTTATTCAATATTAAAACCAGATAAAATGTTAAAGTATTGTCCTTTGAGAAGATATACTAAAATGTTTGCTGAAATATATATGCGCACGCATACACAAGCATTTTGAGGTAAATGTAAATTATATAAGAAAGGCTTATGCTGTGCAAGTAAGGAAATATGATGCATTCAAAGAAAGAAAGACATAAGGTTCTAACCCATTTCTGCTAGATCTTGGATTTAACTGACCAGTAACCAAAGACACTTTACCTGCCTCTCTAAAGTATAAGATATTTTATTTTTAAGTCATTGCCATTCTAATCTGTCTTAAAACTGTTTTTAAAATTACAATTAGAGGTAGCAGAAAATTCAGCATTAAGCTCTGAACCGATCTGATTCAAATCATGAGTTACATGACTTGTAATGTTGTAAATGGCATTTGTACTATGCAGCTCTTTTTAAACTTCCCCACTGTTTTTCCATCCAACAGTGGAACTCTAGGTGCCTGTACAAAGTCATGGCAAAGTTGTACAGCCTTACATATGTTCTACATCTGGGGAGGTCTCAAAATCTCTATTGAAAAAATACTGTGTGATTCTTATCAGTTTCGTCTATGATGAAATTATTGATAAGGACTAAAGTCTTGCTGCATTCAAATGAACAGCCATAATTCAAGTGTGCCTTGGAGAAAAGTTAAGTTAAAAAAAAATTCCTCTCATTTATATTCAAAAAACGAGTTTGTTCTTGGTGTCTGTCGGCTACAGATGGTGTCGTTATAGAGTAATGCACAGTACAATTCTGTGGTACACTACATGGATCACTTACGTATAGTATATTTTAATGTTTTCTTTAGTGGTGAACTTTTGAAAGTATGTGACTTTTATAAAAATGCTAATTAAAAGAAAATCAGTACTCAAGTATCTCAAGTCTTTGAGTTAAAATTTGTCAGATCCTGCACAACTATTGCTCTCTAGTAGAAAAATAAATAAAGGCAAGTTCCAGTTAATGACCTTTTGAGCAAATATTTAACATATGATGTGATCCTTTTGTAGTCAGACATCACAAATCTCAATACCATTTGCAAGAGAAATCTTACTTAACTGGCAATGTTCACCATGCACACAGCCTTCTGTACTTTATAAAGGTCGCCAACTTTGGTGACGGTTGGTGTATGAGACTTGATGTCATACTTGAACCAATCAATGAAATACTTTTGCTAAATTTTATAAAGCAACAACAAAATTTTAAACACTTCATGTTCCTTAGAAAGTAAAAGAAAATTTAAATGATTGTCTTTGCTGCTATATCAGAAGTGTGTGAACAAATGTTTTCTCCAACTACAATAAATACTACCCTAAATTACTGTTAACTGTCATTGGATTTCAACATCACAAATGACAACAGACTACTCTTGTACAAATCTCCTGATTTGGCAAATTGTCTAATTTGGTTTGCTGTTCATCTTTTAAGCCTAATGTCCTGTATATAATTTAATGTTTTGTGTACTGATTTGTAAATAGTATCAATTTATAAGTAAAATGATAACCTGTAATTATATAATTTTCACATGTACAGTATATTGATTGCACTGCTGTTAGGGAAATATATAAATATGACTGATGTACGCTTTACAATGATTTGACAAAATCCATCATCTTAATTAAAGTAATGTGAATATAAGTGGTGAATGTAAAGTCCAAAATGAAAATATGCTGGTAAACAGCAGTCAACATTTACATACAACACAAAAACACAACACACTGCTCTCCATGATTTTATCTAGCTCTTACCTGCAGTAAGTTACCCATCTGCTCTTATGCTTTGTGTAGCAGATGTGTGTACTCCCTGCCTCTCTCTCTCTCTCATGTTGGTGAAGATGAAAAAGAACTGGCACTTTTTTGGACCAATGTGCCATGCCATTCATTACCTCTGGAGTTTAACAGAAAAAAATGGTTTTCCCTAATTAACTTTATAAAAACAGTTCAGGAAAAATGACATTATATTATGGAGTTGACACAAATGCAGGTAAACTCACATTTAATAAAGACATAGTACTGAAGCCAAACACAAGCGTCTTAGCTCAGAGCCAGTTAACAGGCAAAGATAATCCGAGCAGCAATAACCACACTGTCATGATACAAAGAAATTCCCTGATTGTATTTAACATTTGTTAACTAGCCAAAAAACATGCCTAATGGTTACAAAAGTTAACCATATATACTATACATACCACCACATGTACAGTATCTTGTACACAGTACACATGTATCTTCTGTGTTTTTTTATGGCTGAAAAAGCAAGAAGCACATGAAGTGGCTTTAGTTTCTAGTTGAGAAAGATCAGAAAGAGTACAACATCAGTGCTAAGTACAATTAAATATAATAAGTTTCGTAAAAAATAATGGGTATAAGTATACAAGTACTATGTTTTAAAATACTTGGGTACAGGTAACATAGTAAAGGGTTACATTTATTTTGACATCTGGCAGAATGACCATTAATGTCATCCTGTCCCACAAAAATTCTGTGATCATTAGCTGCTGCTCAGTTCTGTTCTAACATGCATATAAAATGATAGGACTGAGTACATTGCTCAGAGCCCTCAAATGTTCAGTTACCTTGTCATTTGCTGATGAGTATTGAAATAAACATTAAAATAAAGTTGCAGTTTCAGTTGTGTAGCCTAATATCTTCTTCATTAAAGCTATTCTCAGTAGTAGACTTTTGTTGGCAAAACATACTACCTGTTATTTTTCTACTGTGCCCCATCAGTAAACTCTTAACTGACATAAAAGCAAACATTACTTAGAATGATCAAAGGTACTGTGTGACTTCGGGCTCCCCATAAACCATGTCCATTCGTGTTTTTCGCAGAGGGCAAAGAACAAGTCTTGTGTATACCTTATAAATACAACAGAAAGAGGAATATGACACAGCAGTAAAAGCAATTCACGCAAGTTGCAAAGTAATTAATTAATTACGTAGAAATAAAATGAGTGGCCGTGTAGGAGATCTTAGTCCTAACCAGGCTGCTGCCCTGGAACAGGTGAACATGGTTAATCCATTTTAAACTGCAAATGGAAAGATTCCACTTTGTAAAATTTGTTGTTATTTTGACTAGTTTGGTGAGAGAATTGAAGATGTATATGGCCTTCTTCCTGATCAAAGTGACCATTACCTGCTTCGCTGGCTCAGAGGTAAGCAGCCAATTTTACACAACATTTATTACAAGTTTTTTTTTATTGTGAAGTTTTATTATTCATTACAGGCCTGTTCACAAAAAGAAGCCTTACTTTGCACAAATGATAAGACCTTAAATGTTTTTATAATTAAAATTATAATTACAATTATGAATACACAGTAGTATAGTGGTGTATTGGTTAGCACCGTGGCTTCCCACCTCCAGGGTTTAGGGTTTGAGTCCTGCTTTTGGATCTGTGTGGGTGTGAGGGTTGTATGCCTAGTGGGTTAAATCTGAGTACTCTGGTTTCTTACCACAGGACAAAGACATGCAGAGTAGCATAACTGGCTCATAGTATGTGAGTAAGTCCAACCTGTAAAGTGTGTACCTAGTGTGTGTCTCCCTAGTACCACGATTCCCCTGGGATAGACTCCAGGCATCCTGTGACCCTGCATAGGATAAGCGGCATAAAGAATGAGCGAGAGTGGGTGAATTAATAGTGAATACATAGAAAGTTAAGTCTAGATACTCTAGACAGGCATGATCCATCTTGCCTTTATTACTTCACATGCAAAATTTCACAATATAATTTAGGTATTTCATTTTGAGGAGATTAAGGTATTGGCTGGCTCTACTAACATCTTAAAAGATAATAATCTTCGAGTCTTTATTTGAATAATGTTGGAAATGTGCTTCTAGCATGCAACAAATGTGCCTACACACTTCAAGAAATTATCAATCCTCAAGGTTGAATAACATGTTTTCAAATATTTGCAGTGAAAGTGATTTCAGAATCAGACGTTTTTCATTCACCCAGAAAAAAAAAAGAGTACATGGATTAGGTCAGGTGTCAAAAAAGTGTCTAACCCGTGCGCTGGTTTAGGTAGTCACATCTAAAGCCATTATTTTTTTTGTTTGTCCTAATGACTTACAGTTTTAGGACATGCGTTAGAAGAAAAGTTCAAGGTGAAATTCTTGATGCTTTTGGTGCAAATATTTGTAGTTCTCTCACGTGATACTTCTTTTTCCATTGAAAAAATATTAGCCTGTTACTATTGGACCATAATAATGATATGTACTATGAATCAATTATGATGACCACTTGCTTAGAGTGAACCAGAATATTAAAGCAATAAATTTAGCTTATCATTAAAAGCATATAGTATTTATACAGTACTGTAAATAGCTTTGGCACTATAATTTCCTCCCTAGCCACCATAAAACAGAGTAAATAATATTTTTATTTACATGTTTGTGATCTAGTTAGGGATTCTGTTGTTGGTTGATATGTTTTTTTAATTATTATTATTTCTATGAGAAGCTACTGTGTACTGTGCTGCTGCTAACAATGTCCTTTTAATGCCATTACTAGTTAATAATTGATAATGCAATTGCATTAAACAATGCTATATATATATATATATATATATATATATATCCTGCAGACAGCTTATCTCTTATATTTAATATAATAACTTTGTGTATTCATAAATAAATCTGTAATAAAAATATTATCTTTTTTTTATCAATAATCTGTCATTTGAGTCAGTACATAAGTGAGTACATGTCCTGCATGAGGCACAGCCATTTATAATATATATTTGAATATTAAATGTACTTTGCATGTTTATATGTAATGTTTCAACAACTTCAGTCTGTTAACTTACGAGTTATTGTTACTTTTAGTCAAAATATGATTATGTTGTATCATTTTCATTATATGTGATTCATTGGTTCAAAAAATATTCTTTAATATGTAACTGTATGTTCTGCAGAGGGCACACGACTTTCATTGAAGACTATGCGTGTGTATAAATAAGTGTATAAGAGAAATATTATGTTTACATATTTTCCATTACATATAATTTCTATAATATTTCCCTAATTTCTAAAACTATTCTGTTGTACCAACATGTTGGAAAGTGTCCATACTTCAATGGAGGATATTACTACTTTATCAGTTATTCAATGATTCCATAATAGTGGAACATAAATCTGGTATGCTTTTATTGTGCTGTTTTTTTTTTTTTTACTTTTTTTTTTTTTTTTTAACTAGCCCATCTGCCATCTTCACATTTTTTACCATTCTGGTGTATGATGTGAATAATTAAACAAAGGGCTTGACCTGCACACCTACTTTTATCTGCATAATGTCATGCATCATCTAGCATTTCCTTTTGTTTTTGTCTCTTATAGCCAGGAGCTTTAATATCTTGAAGGCTGAAGCAATGCTTAGAAAGGTGATTCTCTATTATTCCTAATTAACAAAATTGAAATAAATTCAATGCTTTAAAACCAATCAAATTTCTCGTTTGAGGGAAAAACTGTGGCTATTTCTCAATTGTATAAGAATGGAATTGAACAAAAGGTTATAGTAAAATAATCAATATGTTAGTGTCCAGTGCATAGTGGAGTTGATGTTGCTACACATAAAACAACAACATTAACAAATTTTGTCAATTTATAATTAATTAGATGAATAGTTTGACAGCAAGTGATAAATATTTTTTCTATATAAGGAAATCTTATATAATCTTATTTTAGAAGCTTTGGACTTCCACATTTTAAACAAACCTCAATAGGTAGCAACCCATTTTTAAAACAAAAGCCGATGTGTCAGGATGAGCCATTTATATCGCTTCTTTTGTCATGTGGTCAGTATAGGGTAGCGGTCCTGAATTTAAATTTAAGAAGATCTGGTCAATAAAACATTCTTCAAGCCGAGGTCCGAATTTCATGTTTGTGTTAAGATTCAGGTCTCTATATGGCCAGTTATTGTACACTATATACACAAAAGTATTTGGCCAAACCTGCTAATTATTGAACTTGGGGGGTTTCAATCAGACCTCTTATCCCCAGTGAAGGGGAATCTTAATGCTTCAGCATACCAAGACATCTTGGACAAAGCTATGCTTCCAACTTTGTGTCAACAGTTTGGGGAAGACCCTTTTTAATTCCAACATGACTGTGCTCCAGTGCACAAAGCAAGAACTATAAAGACATGGTTTGATGAGTTCGGTGTGGAAGAACTTGAATGGCCGGCACATAGACCTGAACTAAACCCCATCAAGCACCTTGAATGGAGATTGTTCCTGGAATGGAGATTGCAAGCCATGCCTTCTCATAATATGCTCTACAGAATTAATGGGCAAGGATTCCTACAGAAACACTACAAAATCTTGTGGACTTCCTTCTAAGAAAAGTGGAAGCTGTTCTAGCAGCAAAAGGATGACCAACTCCACATAGAAGTATATGTATTTGACTAAAATATCATTGCAGGTTTGCCCAAATACTTTTGTAGATATACAGTAGTGTATAAAAAAAAAGAGAAGTTTAAAATTTATATAGCATTTCAATAATATTTATTGCCAGTTTTCAGTAACTATGTTAAACATGTGGACAGTTTTAACTTTGATGGCCTTGTATACTTTATTTCCTTGTATTTGTAAGGAATATAAACAACAATATTTAATCAATATTTAATGAATCTTCATTTGCATGTTGCTAGGCTGAAAAATTAATGTGAAAGGACTCTTGTTGCTCTTCCATACTGGGATCTCAGTTTGGGTATTTATCTCATCTAAGGTTGCTGCGGATATGTTTGCTCAAACAACAAGTTTTTTTTTGTTCATTTGTTTGTTTTTTCATAGCCATGCTTCACATTACTACTTTTTATTTTCGCCACGTTTTTGGAACGTATGAGACAAACTAGTTTTAAACTTCCTGCGGGAAGAATAAACAATATTGATCTGTCCATCCCTTTTTGAAGGTTCAGTTTTCATAATCTACTGTACGTTCCTTTTCTTGGAGTAAGCCATGCTGTGTTCCACTTTCGTTTCTGTTTCTTCCGCGCACTGTCTATACACGGTAAACTTTCACGTTGATTGGCCTGTATAT
Source organism: Clarias fuscus (assembly GCA_030347435.1). Taxonomy (NCBI): domain Eukaryota; kingdom Metazoa; phylum Chordata; class Actinopteri; order Siluriformes; family Clariidae; genus Clarias; species Clarias fuscus. The sequence goes on along the minus strand of CM059223.1, from coordinate 9,796,439 downwards.
GATGTGTATAGCCACACCTTCCTTGAGGGGAAAAGACACTAGATTACTGATATGTTATTCCCTTTTACTAGAAAAGCATGAGGGTTCGGTCAGGACCACAGTCCACCATATAGTGATGCCTGGTATGGAGGAACTATGAGTTTTGCAACATATGAAATAAATGAAATTTTTGATGGATTTGCGGACAATGTTGAAGCCAAAAAAATAATATTTATCTTTTGTTACTGTCACTGTTTTGCTGATCATGTTTCTCATGATCTTTTAATGAAAAGAACAAAAGTTGTTGTTTTTTTCATCAAAACCCCAGATTTTTTATTCTATAACATACTATATAATATACTATACATAATATATAATATACTAGCGTTATCTTTTATTATGTAGTCTTAAATTTAATTACATATTTAAATGACCATAAACACAAATGCAGGCTGATTTATCCATTGTGAAAAAACTGTGGTATATGGAGTTATAGCTTTGCAAAACCACGCAGAATCCACACTGATTTTTGTACCAAAAAACAAAACATGTGCAAAATATTTCGTAGGTTTGCAATGCTTCTTGTTTTTACTTGGAGTGAAAAAAATCTGCAAAACACTTCTCATTTTGCTGTCAAACTGTTCAGGTATAAACAGTCATTCTTTCACCATCTTTTCCACTAGCTTAAAATTAATTAAAAACAATTAACCTTTTACCAAACCTTTTACCATTGTCTTTTCTTTGTGAAGGGTTAAACATGTTGTTCCCTTGAACTGTTAAAGCTAGTTTTTATTTTAAACATGTTGATCGGAAGCAACTTTATCAGTGTGATTAATTTCTAGCATGTGGAATTTCGCAAGCGTTTGAAAGTAGATTCAATCCTAGAAGACTGGAAGCCACCAGAGGTAAGACTGCAATCAACAAAATTTGAACGGATCAGCACAGTTTATTATCAATAATTTTGTCCTGTGTATTTTGTTTTACATTTTACCTGGGATGATATGTTCAGGTAATCGAGCGCTATGTGTCTGGCGGGATGTGCGGCTATGATCGAGAGGGAAGTCCAGTCTGGTATGACATTATTGGGCCCCTTGATCCAAAAGGCCTCCTTATGTCTGCCACAAAGCAAGACTACTTTAGGACCAAAGTTAGAGACTGTGAACTTCTACGGAGAGAATGTTTAAGGCAGTCTGAACGGGTAGGATTTGTCTGCCCTGTTTTTAAACTTGACCCTCTTGTTCTGTTTATGCTTCAGCTTTATTCACTTTTAAATCTATACTAAAAAACTGCATATTATGCATATTTTGTATATACAAAAGAGGTCTGTCTGGAAAGTATCTAGCCATGTATGAGACATTTATTGAAATAGATACAAGAAACCTTGTACATAGGACAATGACACCTCTGTCCTTCTGTAGGCACTTTGAGACCTCACACACTCCTCCCATGTCTCTCCCACTGATCAAAACACTGCAGAATCTTTTGTGGGAATTGCCACCAGCTGCTCCGATGTATTTTCCTGAACCTCACAGACAGTTGGAATACACTCAGTGCATCGCTCCTGAAAGCCATTTGAATCATCCAAATAGCTTCATTGTAGGAATATTCATGCTTAGAGCAAAATCTGTTGCAGATTTCTTGTTCTGTACACTCAGTCATTTTGAATATGATGGCCACGCAGTACACATATTCACTCAACGGTGTCTACAGTGAAGTAAATGTTGTTCATTCCAGTCCACTCTCCTCGGATTACCAGGTTACATTATATTACAGGTTACATTGCACAAACCATTCTTGTTACATTTACAATGCCTAGATACTTTCCAGACAGACCTTGTATAGTGTGTATGTGTGAATGTACTGTATATAGGTATATATATATATATATATATATATATATATATATATATATATATATATATATATATATAGGTAGATAGATAGATAGATCTTTGTGAATAAACATAGATTGTATGTTAATCTTATGAGCATTGCTTTATTAGCTTGGGAAAAGAGTGGAGTCCATCACTCTTATCTATGATTGTGAAGACCTTGGCCTTAAACACATCTGGAAGCCTGCAGTTGAAACTTATGGAGAAGTAAGACATGACAAACAAAAAGTCTGTCCAATTAAATAAATAAACTTCTGCATACTTGATAATGTTTGGATTTATTTGTACAGTGCATTTGAATATTGTGTTTTTTCTTTTCAGAATTTAATTTCATAATTGAATTTCTCATATATTCTAAATTAGTTACACCTAAAATGAAATATTTCCAAAATGTTTTAATTATGTTGATTATGGCTCTCAGGTCATGAACATTGAAAATCCAGTATCTCAAAATATTAGGATATTTTTTTTCTAGTTCGAGTAAATTACTATTCATACAGTTTAAATACAGTGTATTTCTCAGACTATTTCAGTACACACATGGGGAAGACCATCATCGGCACCTTCTACAAGGGGAGTAAGCCACAGAAGGTGCTGTATTAAGGCATGTTCATGGTAAGTTGACTGGAAGGGAAAAGTGTGGTAAGAAAAGTACACAAGCAACAGGAATGACTGCAGGCCCTGAAAAGTTTGTCAACCAAGAACTTGAAATTCAAGAACTTGGGAGAGCTTCATTTCATTTGGAAAACAAAGTCCCAGAATTTGGAAGAAAAGGAGGGACACAGAATCAAAGTTTCTTAAAGAGCAGTATGAATTTCACAGTCCGTGATGATTTAAGATGCTATGTCATCTGCTGGGGTTGGTCCACTGTTTAAGAGCACATTGTGCTTCTATCTGCTAACAAGCTTTACACAAATGCTGATTTCCTTTTCCAATAGGACTTATCTGTCCGCAGTGCCAAAGCTACCACTAACTGATATGCTGATCATAATTTTACTGTACTTGATGGGCCAGTCAACTTACCTGACCTGAACTCCACAGAGAATCTAAGGGGCATTTTTAAAAAGAATAGGAGAAACACCATGCCCACAAATACCCACGGCTGCTATCAAAGCAATCTGTTTTCAGCGCTACCACAGGCTGATTGCCTCAATGCCATGTCACACTGATGCAGTAATTTGTCCTGAAGGAAAGACTAAGTATTGAGTGCATCAATGAACATTAATTTTCAGTTTGTTTGTGTGTTTTTTTAATTGATCTTAAAAAATATTCAAATATTTTGAAATACTGGATTTTTAATAATGATAAATAATAATCAAAAGAAAAAGAAAAAAAATAATTTTGTAACTAATATGTAACAGTTCTGGAAAGTAAGTTTTACTTTCTAAATAAAATTCTGAAAGAAATTGTACTTTTTCATGATATTAATTTTTTTTTAATCCATTGTATTTTAATCCATTGTATATCTATTTTATTTATGCATTGGCAGATTCTGACCATGTTTGAAGAAAACTATCCCGAGGGCCTTAAGAGGGTTCTTATTATTAAAGGTAACGTGTAATTTATGTATATGTTATGATCTTACTTTATAAGATGAGTAGATGAGTAAGTGATTAAATTTATTTTTATTTTATTTTATTTTGGGTTAATATCTGATTGTAAGCAGCACAGTGACTTAGCACTGTTGCCTCACAGCTTTGGAGCTGGGGGTTTGAATATTGTTTCTGGTCTGTGCACATGGATGTTCTCTCCATGCTCAGTGGGTTTCCTCAGGGTAGTCAGGTTTCATCATACAGTCCAAAGACATACATTAAAGAATGGCTGACGTTTCCCAAATTGCCCATAGTGCATAACTGTGTGTTAGTGTGTGTGCTTGGGATAGCACCCCATCCCCTGTCTTGTGCCCTGAGTTCCCAGGGATAGGCTTCTGGCCCTCAGTGTCCCTGCACAGGATAAGTAAAATTAAAATTTAATGTCAAAATGTGCTTTTCCACTTTCGTACCATAGAAATAAAAATGTTTGCAACCCAGTACAATTTTTTTTTTTGTCTCATAGCTAGATTTTCCATTCATGATAATTGTATGAGGCTGAATTTTTAAGTAAAATGATGTGTATTTAGGAGCAGATTTGTGTGACAGCTGCTTTGCAAGTGTAATAACATTAACTGTCTGCTATGCATCACTTGCCCATTTATGGATTAACCATGGTTCAAGTGGAGTCAGCTCCTGCCAAGATACCACACACAGTTTAGCTTTAAAACCTATGGGTGACATCACAGATGGTCTGTCCAGTTCTTATACAGTCTATGATAACAGCTACTGTTGTATGTGGCTTGTGGATTTTTTGTTTCTTATTTCTTGTAGCACCTAAAATCTTCCCTATTGCCTACAACTTGATCAAACCATTCCTGTGTGAAGAGACTCGGCGAAAGATTGTTATCGTTGGCTGTAAGGCTGCTGCATTTGATATTCTTATTTTATGTATACAGAAGAATACTGTTGCAATTATTGATCTACATAGATAGAGATGAAGCCATATTTTTCAGAAACTAATCATTTTATCCTCCCACAGCCAACTGGAAAGAAGTACTTCAGAAATATGTAGCAGCAGATCAACTGCCCATGGTCTATGGAGGCACACTGACAGATCCAAATGGGAACCCTTACTGTAAAACTATGGTCAGTATGTCTACAGAAATATGTCCACTAAAGATGGAAAAGTATAACAAATCCCAATTCACATATTTTATAGTTTAGGATGATATTCAATTAAATATAAATATAAGATGGCAAAAACAAGCAATTTAGTTTGATTAAAATTATTAGAGGTTTGCATCTTTGCCTTTAGTAGTTTATTATCATACTGCTACTGTCTAATAGTGACATTATAACTATTTCAGTTGTCCTCATCACAGTGCAAGTACAGTATCATACCATTAAATTGTTAAACCCTTAGCTCAAACATAGCAAAGGAACTATGGACACTGCAACTTTTTCCAGGTGTTCCACATCTGTCTAATATTATTTTAATGGGATAAGCAGCATGAGTTTTAAAACAGGCTTGCCTACTTTTTTAAAGAACAATGATACTTGTTAAAATAAGAACTTTTTTTTTTTTTTACAGAACTTTATTTCCATATTAAAAGGTGTCCAGTTAAAAGAGCTAGTGTTTTTGTGTGTATGGAGTTTTTATAAATGCTTTGCCCATGTCTTTCTGCGTTTCCTATGGGTTCTCTGGATTCGTCTTTGTTCTCCAGTTTCCTCTCTCCTCCCAAAAAGCTGCCAGTGAATTGACAAAGCCAAATTTCTCCCAGGTGTTAATATATGCGAGTGTGTCAGTGTTTGCATTGTTGCCTGTGATGAACTAGTCTCGTTCATTTTTTCCTACTTGCATTTTTCTTCCAGATCAAATATGGTGGTGTAGTGCCCAGGTCATACTACATAAAAGATTCTGTTGATGTCCAGTATGAGAAGTGCATCACCGTTAGCCGTGGTTCTGACCACCAGCTTGAGTGTGAAGTTCTTGTCCCTAACTGCTTGTTAAGGTGAATAATGAAGTCTATATCATTTCTTGTCTTTTCTGATGCCATTCATTCATTTATGTTTAATTCTAGATGGCAGTTTGCTAGTGATGGTAGTGATATTGGTTTTGGCATCTACATGAAGACTAAAGCAGGTGTGAAACAGAAAATCACAGAAATGCAGGAGGTGTTGCCAACTACACGTTATAATGCACATCTAGTGCCAGAGGATGGATCCTACACATGTGAAGAACCAGGCATCTGTAAGTACAAGCTTTGTCAATATTGGTTGTTTTACAATCACCTGTCCTCTTTGTGTTATTTTTTTAACCCAATATATGTTTAAAACAATGCAACTCATGCATGCAAATAATTTAATTCACATTACACTATTGTAATATTACAAATATGTTCCCCTGACATTTTATGCCCTTTAGAATATATAATTTTCAGAGCCATCAGTGGCTATGTCTAATTCTCTCTCTCCACAGATGTGGTGCGATTTGATAACACTTACAGTATTCTTCAGTCAAAGAAGATAAGATTCACAGTGGATGTTGTTCTACCTGAAATATGCACACAAAGCATGGAAGAACAGGCATGACTTGAGAGTACTTCACCTAGCCCATATGAGACATGATTATATTGTTTATGTTTAAAAATTATATAGTGTGTTATATACATTTGTCACATATACAGTACATAATACACAAAATGCATTGCCAAAGAGAATAGGCTTTGTGTTTACTGTAACCCTGATCCAGATAAAAAGAATTATATCACATTAAACATAGAAAATATTCTGACATGGTTTTTCCTGGTTTAAGTTTTAACCATGGGAAAACTTTGCATTTTTAACAGGTGTGTGTAAACTTTTAAAATCGACTTTGAATTGTATGTCACTTTTTAGACATTTAATGGGGTATAATCCAATTACTGTTAAATTGTAAGTCCATTAGTATTAGGGTAAGTTGTTCACATTGGTTGGTCATGTTTTAAGTACATTTTTAGATTATCCAGTTCACATGTGTGTATGCCTCCTAAACTGCCAGACATTTCTCGAGCAGAACTGTGAGTTAGTGTGATAAGGGGACGGTGAAGAATATTTATACATATTTATACATATTTCAAAAATATTTCCATAATTTTTTTAATTCTACAAAACTGCTTTGTGACAATGACCATTAAAAGAGCTGTATAAATAAAAGTGAATTTAATTGAATAATTAGTAGCGGGCAAGTAGGGGACTGCAACAGTGACTTTTGTACTTTAGTAAGATTTCAGTATTAAATCCTCACTACCTGTGCTTAAAACAACTATGAATATGACCCCTTATGCAGGGGCTTAATCATTCATGGGAAACAGGGGGCATGCCCCCTCAATGTGCAAAAGAGGGAAATTTGGATAAATAAATAAATAAATAAGAAAAAAATATGTAAATAAAAAAATAAATAAACTGACATCTATTAACCAGGATTCAAACTCATGAAAACTTCTTTTGACATGAACTATCGTATGCATTTCTACACTTAGTTTGCAGGAAGCGGCATTCAATGTGTTACTCTGGAAAAATTAGGGAAAAAACACAGTTCTCATGCATGTGTGTCTGTGTGTAAGCCGATGAAAGGAGCTGTCTGACATGGTCCCACCCACAGTGTGTAAGGTGAAGTGAAAATGAGTGGAAAGTGGCACCCATTGACTGCGTCTTTGTTTATCCAGTGTGCAATTATTTTGTTACAAAAGACTAAACATTACATGGTGTCAGATAGACAATTATTTGCATCGACCTGACGATGGAAGGTGAACACACAGGTTTCCCCTTGCCACAGATTGTTTGGGATTCTTCCAAGCTGCTTGACGCATGTAAAACAATTCCAGCAACACATTGAAATAATGTTCTCCAGGCTACTTCGCCTCAAGGAAGAGGAGATAACTAGCTCAAAGACGAGCTAAAGGAAATGGAAAAAAATTTCATAATCCAAAAAAATCACAGAGTGGATAAATGATTTAGTAGTAGTAGAAAAGCGAAGAAATAAAGCTAGAAATAAAGCTTTATAGTAGAAATAAAGCTATCCAGAGACCCCATTATCTGCTCCCCTACCTAGATGACACACCGCGGCTAGCAGGTGCACAGTACGTTAGTGTACTACTGTAGATGCCAAATCAGGTTCACGTCATCTCATCATCTATACCACTCAATCCTGTATACAGCGTTTTGTGTGTGTGTGTGTGTGTGTGTGTGTGTGTGTGTGTGTGTATGGGTGTGTGTATGGGTGAGGGGGGCTTCTTAGAGGCTCTAAGCCAGGAGGCTTAGAGCATGAGGCAGCACACACATACTGTACACACATTATGGGCAATTTGGGAACACAAATCATCCTAATCTGCATGTCTTTGGACTGGGGAAGAAACCCAAAGTACGTGGAGGAAACCCGCCAAGCACGAGGAGAACATGCAAAGTCCAAGAGGTGGGAATTGAACTTGGCCGGACACTGGAGGTGCAAGGCGACATTGCTAACCACTAAACCCCTGCGCCGCCACAAATAAAGGTATTTGGTGATAAAGCACAGTGTTAAGGTGAAGCCAGAAGTAAAAAAATATATTAGTAGAAAGTGGCACTTGTTGACTGTGTCTTAATTTATCTAGTGTGCAGAAAAGACAAAAAATTGCAATGGCAGAAAAAGTGCAGTTATTTGCTTTTATAGTTTGCTTATGTTATTTATGATGTTATAGTTTGTTGATACTCTCAGGTGTCGAAGCCATCATACAGTATGGCCGCATCACAGAGGAACACAATATGAATCTTCGAGTTGTGGTAGAGAGAACAAGATAGAAGCGCATAAAATTTAACAAAAGAAAAAAGCATTATCTGTGTGAGGGTGGTGAGATATTTCGGCCACAAATTAACAAAAGGTGGTGTCAGACTAGACCCTAACAAATTCAAGGTTTAAAAGTAAAGGCTTCGCCACATAACAAAGCAAAGCTTGGGATAATACTGATCAGATGAATTGCATAGTCCTTCATGAAAATTAACTTGATCCCGAAAAAAACTTTCCACTGCATTTCATTACTGTCATTAAAGGACCTGCTGAGATCATTTCAGTAATCGTCTTGTTAACTCAGGTGAGAATGTTGACGAGCACAAGGCTGGAGATCATTATGTCAGGCTGATTGGGTTAGAATGGCAGACTTGACATGTTAACAGGAGGGTGATGCTTGAAATCATTGTTCTTTCATTGTTAACCATGGTGACCTGCAAAGAAACGCATGCAGCCATCATTGCGTTGCATAAAAATGGCTTCACAGGCAAGGATACAATATGGCTACTAAGATTGCACCTAAATCAACAATTTATAGGATCATCAAGAACTTCAAGGAAAGAGGTTCAATTCTTGTTAAGAAGGCTTCAGGGTGTCCAAGAAAGTTCAGCAAGTGCCAGGATCGTCTCCTAAAGAATATTCAGCTGCAGGATCGTAGTGCCACCAGTGCAGAGCTTGCTCAGGAATGGCAGCAGGCAGGTGTGAGCGCATCTGCACGCACAGTGAGGCGAAGACTTTTGGAAGATGGCCTGGTGTCCAAAAGGGCAGCAAAGAAGCCACTTCTCTCCCAAAAAAACATCAGGGACAGATTGATCTTCTGCAAAAAGTATGGCGAATGGACTGCTGAGGACTGGAGCAAAGTCATATTCTCGGATGAAGCCTCTTTCCGAATGTTTGGGGCATCTGGAAAAAGGCTTGTCCGGAGAAGAAAAGGTGAGAGGTCCTGTGTCATGCCAACAGTAAAGCATCCTGAGACCATTCATGTGTGGGGTTGCTTCTCATCCAAGGGAGTGGGCTCACTCACAATTTTGCCCAAAAACACAGCCATGAATAAAGAATGGTACCAAAACACCCTCCAACAGCAACTTCTTCCAACAATCCAATAAAGGTTTGGTGAAGAACAATGCATTTTCCAGCACGATGGAGCACCGTGCCATAAGACAAAAGTGATAACTAAGTGGCTCGGGGACCAAAACGTTGAAATTTTGGGTCCATGGCCTGGAAGCTCCCCAGATCTTAATCCCATTGAGAACTTGTGGTCAATCCTCAAGAGGCGGGTGGACAAACAAAAAGCCCACTAATTCTGACAAACTCCAAGAAGTGATTATGAAAGAATGGGTTGCTCAGATATTCAATAAATATAAATCAATCTCTTCCATACTTCGCTCAGATATTCAGTGAATGTAACACATTTTTTTTAGTAAAGGTAAAACTGTTTTTCTTAAAATAATTTAATTGAGCTTAAAATATTTATGCTGAATACATCATATTTTTGACAGTTAATATAAAATCCAACACAAAAAAAAGACTTGATTTAATTTACAATTAAATATATATTTTGTGTTACATTTAACTAATTTATCCTATGTTTCTTACTCATTATTAAAGTAGTAAAATTTACTTAAATATGTTGGGTGTCACTTTGTTGCCATAATTTTTTAAAGTAAACCCTAGGTCAGATTTTTTACAGTGTGAAAAAGAAGAGCCAACACTGCAAATACTGACTCTTTGCATAAATGTCATGTAATTGTCGATAAAAGCCTTTGAAATGTATGAAGTGCTTGTAATTATATTTCAGTACATCACAGAAACAACTGAAACAAAGATCTAAAAGCAGTTTAGCAGCAAACTTTGTGAAAACTAATATTTGTGTCATTCTCAAAACTTTTGGCCACGACTGTAGAGTCGAAAATAAATAAGAATTGGGGAATGTTAAATCATCCTCGGTATCCTAGGGACACCGAAAATAAATCAATCGATTATACAGCGTATGTAGTGCTTTTATATACAGGGTGTCACAAATATTTTGAAATAATTTTGTAGTGTAATATTATTGGCTATATATATTGTTTTCCCCCCTTTTTTCCACTGATAATGACAATATGCTGTGGAAATTTGGCCTCCGCGTTCACCTGACTTGACACTTTATTTTTTTCTATGAAGATATTTGAAAGAGTGGTCTTTATCTCCTCTCTTCCTGTAAGCCTAGAGGAACTTCGTGAAGCGTTGTGAGATCGGTTATAAAATCTATATCCGTTTGAAAATGTTGTTTGAATATGGTGAATAAATCTTTTTTTTTTTTTTAACGTGAAGCCTATTTAATTCGTTTACCTTAGGGCATGTAGTTACTCAGATATTCATATTTCAAATGATGTCAATTTGTTTGGGACACCCTGTATATACAAGTTATTTGGGATTCCGCAGTTGGATATTATTGCGCGAGTTTGGCTTTGCACATGCGCAGGTAATATTACCAAACTGTTAGACGTAACAGGACCGCTCTCAGTTAGCGAAACAACCATGGCCACAACAACAACAGCAACAAAAAATAAAAAACATGGCTTATTAACTTTGGTTGTGGTCCTTTGGAGCGCTGTTTGCGGTCAAACGGAGACGACGGTCATAGGCTGGAGCCAGATACTGGGTATGAGACTGGAGAGGAGTAACAAACCGGCCACAATCATTGAGGACGGTGTCATTCAGGTGACAGAAGAGAGCAGCGTCCAGCTCAGGTTTTACGGGCTGCAGCTCAGTTCGGACTCCGCGTCCCAGATCCGGTTCGTGGAGCTCGTTGAAGAGGAGGATGACAGAGACTCGGTAAACAGGACTTGTGTCGATTTTACCAAAGATATCAGTGTTGGGAGTTACATGAACGTCAGCAGCCGAGGGACATCAGGTGTGGTGAATGTAACCGTTAAGCCGCTTCGCAAAACTGAGCGCGAGCGGGAGTACATCGCGTGCATCAGGAGTCCGGAAGGCAAGTGGCACCTGCTGTCAGAGAACGACGGTAGGTTACAGGTTGTAGAGGAGAGGACTTCTCTACTCCCTCTGTGGCTTCAAATCATCTTGGTGTCATGCCTGCTTGTCCTGTCCGGTGTGTTCAGTGGACTCAATCTGGGGCTCATGGCGTTAGATCCGATGGAGCTACAAATAGTGCAGAGTTGTGGTACTGATAAAGAAAAAAGGTATGCACGCAAAATCAGTCCCCTTCGTAGCAAGGGGAATTACCTGCTTTGCTCATTATTGCTTGGGAATGTCCTTGTAAATACCACTCTTACTATCTTGCTGGATGATCTTATTGGATCCGGCATTGGCGCAGTAGTGGTATCCACTGTGGGCATTGTGATCTTTGGTGAGATCGTGCCACAAGCGCTTTGTTCACGCCATGGTTTGGCAGTCGGCGCTAACACCATCCTGCTGACAAAGTTCTTTATGCTCCTTACCTTCCCATTGTCGTTTCCCATCAGCAAGCTCCTAGACTGCATTCTGGGGCAAGAAATTGGCAGAGTGTACAACAGGGAGAAGCTGCTGGGAATGTTGAGGGTGACGGAACCGTACATCGACTTGGAAAAGGAAGAGCTTAATATGATTCATGGTGCATTGGAGTTGAGGACCAAAACAGTTGAGGATATCATGACACCACTGAACAACTGCTTCATGATCAAATCTGATGCTGTGCTTGACTTTCACACCATAACCGAGATCATGGAGAGTGGCTACACACGGATCCCAGTCTATGAAGATGAACGCTCCAACATAGTAGACATTTTGTATGTAAAAGATTTGGCTTTTGTTGATCCGGATGACTGCACAACACTTAAAACGGTTACCAAGTTTTACAACCACCCTGTCCATGTTGTCTTCCACAACACCAAACTGGATGCCATGTTAAAGGAATTCAAAAAGGGTCAGTAATTTTTTTATATTTATTAGCTGTATCAAAACTGAATTGAAGAAGTTGTATCTGTTGAAAATGATTTTGAGTGCACAAGCTGAATCGATAAATACAGCAATGCTGTACTGGCATACATTTCAGTGTTTTTGTACAATCACATTAATTATTAATTATTATGTGTAATTATTAATTACGGATAAGCCCCTATTCTTGGTATCACTTACAGCATAACAGTTTAGTTTAGTTTAGTTTAGTTTATTTATATAGCACATTTACTACAGCCACAAGACTGACCAAAGTGCTGTACATCCACATATACATAATAAAAAATAAATAAATAAATAAATAAATAAAATAAAATAAAAAATAAATAAATAAACACAGAAGCTTAAAAGGACAGTAAAGCCTAGTAGGCCAGTGAAAACAAATGGGTTTTTAAAAGGGATTTAAAAGTCAGACTAGGAGCCATTCGGATATTAATTGGCAAGCCATTCCAAAGACGAGGCCCAATTACTGAAAAAGCACGGTCACCTCCACGCTTAAGTCTGGAGTGTGGAATTAAAAGGAGGTTCTGGTCACAGGATCTTAAACTTCTCAGGTGGGAGTGTTGGTGCAGCAATTCAGTTAAGTAGTTGGGCGCTTGCTGGTGTAGCGATTTAAAAACAAATAGTAAAATTTTAAAGTATATTCTGAAATGAACAGGTAACCAGTGAAGGGCCTTCAAAAGCGGAGTCACATGATCCCTTTTTTTCTTTTTCAAGAGAAATTTAGCAGCGGCGTTCTGAACCAGTTGAAGACGGGCGATTTGCGATTTAGAGATACCAGAGTAAAGAGAATTACAATAGTCAAGGCGAGATGTAATGAAAGCATGAATCGCCATCTCCAGAGTCTTATAAGTGAGAAAAGGTTTGATTTTTGCAAGTGTACGGAGCTGATAAAAACTAGATCCGATCACGGTAGAGATTTATTCATCAAATTTTAATTTGTCATCTAGCAGGAAACCTAAGTTCCGAACCGGTGAGGACCTAAAGGCTGTTAGAGGACCCAGATCAAAATCAGGGGCCTTCATGTGTTCCGAAGAGCCGAAGACTATCACCTCGGTTTTCTTTTCATTAAGGGATAGGAAGTTTTGAGATAACCAAGAACAGCTACAAACATGCAATTGTCCTGTAAGCCTGTATCTTTTTTCCCATCTTAGTATGCAAATTTCAATTCGTACTGTTCAGTATAGAACATCTGAGTTAATACAGTCTACCTTTGTAGTCTTACCAATTTTCTCCATTATTCAGTTAATTCAGATTAAAGGAACAGGCAGCATGTCACTGAAAACTTGTAACAAAATACTCAATTATCACTTCAGAAACAAACAATACAGGTTTGACCTCACAACTTAATTAAACAGAATTGCAGCTTGTTACTTGTTTGTTTTGAAGACAGAGAACACTTTAAACTTTACTTCTGTCAAAGCTGTTACACAGCATTGACACTGCCGTGAACACTAAGTGAGTAAAAGCCCTGCACACTACTTTCATGTTGGTTTATATGCAGTTTCTCAGAGGGTTACATGGTTTCTTAAATGGCATGATTTTTTTTTCTTCAGATAAAAAAATATAGTAATAAAATAAAACACATGAATAAAATACAACACATGAAAAATAACAACTTCCGGGTTGGGCCACTTGTGTCGGATGAAAAATCGAAAATGGGAAAAGTCAGCGCTCATTATCTATTTTTTTCATTTTTGATTCAAGCACAAAGTCATAAGTCAGAAATCGCAATAATTTTTTTCCCGTTTAATAAACACATATTTGCAAAACATTGTTTTATATCGAAAAATGAATGAATAAATCATACAGTAACAGATTCAGTCAAACAACTTCGTTACTGAAGTCATTATCAGCTTTTTTTTTTTTTAATCTATTCAGGTTTAAATTTTGCCTGTAATATTCTTCAACATCTGTATTTAAGACCTAAATATATAGTGCTTCCCAAAAAATATTATATCAGTGAAAAGTTAATTGTTCTTCTTAATTTAATTCAAGAAGTGAAACTCTCAAATATTATAGATTCATAGACTCAAATGCATTATTTTTTGTTGTTTTTGTATCAATTTCAATGATTACAGCTTTAGAATTGCACGGATTAGAATATTTATTTTGGGGAATATTTCATTTTAGTAAATCACTATTGGTACAGTATAAATATTCTCAGTCTAGTTTATTACACACATCGGGAAGACTGCTGACTTAACAATTGTTTTATGTGGAGAGGCAGAGAATGCAAGTTGCTCAAAGTCGAGTATGAATTTTCCACAGTCATTAATGATTTGGGATGTCCTGTCATCTTCTGGTGTCCAAAATCAACGAGCCACCTACCAGGAGATTTTACAGCACTTTATTCTTCTGTCTGCTGACAAGCTTTATGGTGATGGTGAATTTCTGTTCCAGCAGGACTTAGTATCTACCCGACAATGTTATTACTGACCTGAATCCCATTGAGAATCTACAGCGTATTATCAGGAGGAAGATGAGAAACACCTGACCCAACAATACAGACCAACAATACAGTCTTCAGTCACACCTCAGCAGATCGACAGGCTGATTGCCTCCATGCCATGCTACATTGACATAATAATATATATATAAATTAAATAAAGGTCTGAACTCAATTCTTTTAATGATATCTTTATGTTCCAAACATTGGAGAACTCGAAACCAGTTGTACCCTCTACTGCTTTTTTGGTTGAGTGTAGTGCTTTTTCTAGAGGTGGGCATGGCTATACTGTAAGAGTCACTCAGCAGAGTTATAAAAAGTTACAGACAGAAAGACATGTATGTGGGCTTCAACCTGGAATAATATTAAACTTGATCATATTATTTTTAGCTGTAAACTTTTACCTGTTTCTACAAATTCTTTTCCTGTCAATGACGAGTACTTTATGCTAGTACAGTACATGCTAAAGAATCCGTGACCAAGTATTGAGTGCATGAATTAACTTGTTGTCCAGATGTTCCAGAAGACAGTTGGGTTTTAATTTAAAAAAAAAACTTTATCAATATTAGGAAATATTCTAACATATTTGAGATACAGGACTTTGGATTTTCATGATCCGTAATCATATTAAAAAAAATATTTTTTACATTACTTTTTTCCTGTACATTGGGTAAGGAAGCAGTTTAATGCAGTTGTTAAAACAGTAAATCTGTCAAAATACATCTAAAACCTTGCCAGGTAAACCTGTCTGTGATGTTTTTTCCAGTTAGACTGAACTCTCAAGCCCTAAATGCAGGTGTCTCTGATTTATTCCTCTGTAACTGAGTGATGAAAACATAACGTTTTAGGGTTGTTCAGGTGACTAATTTCATTAGAGCCATATCTCCAGTAAAAAGTGTTTGAATGTTCATAGTCTTTATTTGAAATGATGAATGTGACCAGCAATTTAAGTAATTCAGTTTAGCAATTGTTTCAAAGAAGATCAAGAACAAATTTGTAGTAAATCAGAGCCTTTTTGTTTTGTTCTCCATTCATGCATCTCTGTGTGTGTGCATCTGTCCCTCTGTCTGGGATTATCATTAGCATGAGTGAATGTTTGTAGGATTTATATAATATTGTAACCAGCAAATTAACTTATTAGATTTTTTTAAAACTTGGACATTTAAAAGGTGTATCTGGCATATTAATTTAATAACAAGGAAGACTGAACTTTCTCTAAAATAGAGGCAACTCTATTGTTTAACTTGTTCACATTTGGTGGTTGGCCAATCTTTAAATTGTTATAATTTAACTCTTTATCATGATACATGCATAAAAGAAACATATTTCTGAAAAGCCTGCATGTCAGAATTTTACAATGTGAAAATTTTTCCCCAAGATACCACATACATAAAACACAGGGTATTTTATTTGGATCTTGATTCTAAATTGGTTTTATTCTCTCTCTACCAGGCAAATCTCATCTGGCCATAGTCCAGAGGGTAAATAATGAGGGAGAGAGAGACCCTTTCTATGAGGTGCTGGGTCTAGTGACACTGGAAGATGTTATTGAAGAGATCATCAAGTCAGAGATCCTGGATGAGTCTGACCTATACAGTGAGTTGCAATGAATATATATATATATACTGTATATATATACAGTACAGACCAAACGTTTGGACACACCTCATTCAAAGAGTTTGAATTTGTATTATGGCAAGAAAAAAGCAGCTAAGTAAAGAAAAACGAGTGGCCATCATTACTTTAAGAAATGAAGGTCAGTCAGTCCGAAAAATTGGGAAAACTTTGAAAGTGTCCCCAAGTGCAGTCACAAAAACCATCAAGCGCTACAAAGAAACTGTCTCACATGCGGACCGCCCCAGGAAAGGAAGACCAAGAGTCACTTCTGCTGCGGAGGATAAGTTCATCCGAGTCACCAGCCTCAGAAATCGAAGGTTAACAGCAGCTCAGATCAGAGACCAGGTAAATGCCACACAGAGTTCTAGCAGCAGACACATATCTAGAACAACTGTTAAGAGGAGACTGTGTGAATCAGGCCTTCATGGTAGAATATATGCTAGGAATACCACTGCTAAGGACAGGCAACAAGCAGAAGAGACTTGTTTGGGCTAAAGAACACAATAAAGAAAACTCTTTGAATGAGAAGGTGTGTCCAAACTTTTGGTCTGTACTGTATATATATATATATATATATATATATATATATATATAAATTATGTTGTACTTTATTATGTATTTTATCTCTTTGATTGATTACTTTGATGTTTGATGTCATTCTTTCTTAGTTGATAATCAAACCAGAAAGAAGGTGGATCCAAATAAAAATAAGAGGGACTTTTCAGCCTTCAAAGATGAAAGTGAATCCAAAGTGAAGATTTCTCCCCAGCTGCTCTTAGCTGCTCATCGGTTCCTGGCAACTGGTGAGCTCAGTGTTCAGTGGAAACTTGGATTACGAACATAATTCGTTCTGGAAGCAGGCTCCAATTTCAAAACATACAGTGCCCTCCATAGTTATTGGCACCCCTGTTTATCATGTGTTCTTTAGCTTCTAAAAAATCATTTTTGTTCTAAATAACAGGACCACAGTGGAAAAAAATAGGAAATTCCAACCTTTAATTCAAGTGCCTTTATTCAGTGGGAAAAAAATCCCATATTAAGAAATCATTCTTTTACATCAAATCATGGGTGCCACAATTATTAGCACCCCCGATGTTTAATACTTTGTACAACCCCCTTTTGCCAACAAAACAGCACCTAATCTTCTCCTATAATGTTTCTCCTAATAAGATTAGAGAACACCGATAGAGGGATCTTCGACCATTCCTCTTTGCACAATGTCTCTAAATCATCCAGTGACCTGACTCCTCTCCTCTGCACTCTCCTCTTCAGCTCACTCCACAGGATTTCAATGGGGTTGAGGTCTGGAGACTGAGATGGCCATGGGCGGAGCTTGATTCTGTGCGTAGTGAACCATTTCTGTGTAGATTTGGCCACATGTTTAGGGTCATTATCTTGCTGAAAGACCCAGTGACGACTTCTTCAACTTTCAGGCAGAGGCCACCAGATTTTGCTTTAAAATGTCCTGGTATTTCAAAGCATTCATGATGCCATGCACCCTAACAAGGTTCCCAGGGCCTCTGGAAGAGAAACACAGCATCACCGATCCTCCCCCATAGTTCACAGTGGGCATGAGGTGCTTTTCTGCATACTCATCTTTTGCGTTCCACCATACCCACTTAGAGTGTTTGTTGCCAAAAAGCTCTATCTTGGTCTCATCTGACCAAAGAACACGGTCCCAGTTGAAGCCCCAGTACCGCTTAGCAAACTCCAAACATTTGCGTTTATGATTGTGACTGAGAAAAGGTTTTTTTCCTTGCATGACTCCCAAAGAGCTTGTCGGCATGTAGATAGCGTCTGATGGTTGTTTTGGAGACTTTGTGATCCCAAGATGCTATCATTTGTTGCAGTTCTTTAACAGTGAGATTTGGAGAATTTTTTATTTCTCTTACCATCCTCCTCACTGTGAGTGGAGGCAAAATAAACTTGCGTCCTCGTCCAGGCTTGTTTACTACTGTTCCAGTTTTTTAAAACTTCTTAATGATTCCTCTCACAGTAGATATGGGCAGGTGCAGGCGGGTGGCTATTTTCTTGTACCCATTGCCTGACTTGTGAAGGTCGACACACATCTGCCTTACTTGAATGGTGTATTCCTTTGTCTTTCCCATGTTGAAGAGTGGATAAGAGAAATGGCCTCTTTGTCACGTCATATTTATACCCCAGGGAAGCAGGAAGTGATAAATCTGATCAACTTTGTAAACTACTGTAGAAATGACAGAAATACTTCAATTACATTTATTTTCTAGGAATTGTTAGGGGTGCCAATAATTGTGGAACAGGTTATTTTATGAAAAATAATTATTTGTTAGGCAGGGATTTTTATTTCCCCTTAAAATTCACTTTATATTCACATTATATTTTTCTACAATTTTCAGTGTGACAATATGCTTCTGCAATAAAGACTGAATTTATTTTAAGGCTTTTAACACATCTTAACCAGGGGTGCCATTAATTATGGAGGGCACTGTATATTTATTAAAACATAGTAATGCAAACAAAAAATAGTTTTTTGTATTTGTTGTTTGTTGTATGTAGTAGACCACTTCTGTGCTGGCCCGTTCCACTGACTACCACCGACCTGTGGCAAGCACTGTGTTTTTATCAATTGCATTCCAACGCCATCTCCGTGGTTTATAAATGGAGTAGTCAGAAGTGTCTATAAGCTGATTATATGGGACCATCCTTAGAAATTGTGATTGGTGTCCATGTGATAACTTCAATCAGTTGGGCATCAAGATGTATATCAAGCAGGTCCAGGTGGTGGAGGGGATCAGAATTACTGGTAACTCAGGATGGCCATGTTTAGCTTAAGAGAGAGAGAGACATAAACACAAACACATACTTAGGTATGCTCTATGTCTCATAATGAAAAAGTCAATTGACATTTTGTACAGGGTCTCCATCATGTCTACATATAACGACATACACACGTGGACAAATTTGTTGGTACCCTTCGGTCAATGAAAGAAAAACTCACAATGGTCACATAAATAACTTTAATCTGACAAAAGTAATAATTTTAAAAAATTCTATGAATGTTGACCAATGAAAGTCAGACATTGCTTTTCAACCATGCTTCAACAGAATTATTTTAAAAAATAAACTCATGGAACAGGCCTGGACAAAAATGATGGTACCCCTAGAAAATACTGAAAATAATGTGACCAAAGGGAAATGTTAATTCAAGGTGTGTCCACTAATTAGCATCACAGGTGTCTACAATCTTGTAATCAGTCAGTGGGCCTATATATAGGGCTCCAGGTAGTCACTGTGTTGTTTGGTGACATGGTGTGTATCACACTCAACATGGACCAGAGAAAGCGAAGGAAAGAGTTGTCTCAGGAGATTCAAAAGAAAATTATAGACAAGCATGTTAAAGGTAAAGGCTATAAGACCATTTCCAAGCAGCTAGATGTTCCTGTGACTACAGTTGCACATATTATTCAGAAATTTAAGATCCATGGGACTGTAGACAAACTCCCTGGACGTGGCCGCAGGAGGAAAATTGATGACAAATCAAACAGACGGATAATCCAAATGGTAACAAAAGAGCCCAGAAAGACTTCTAAAGAGATCCAAGGTGAACTTCATGCTCAAGGAACATCAGTGTCGGATCGCACCATCTGTCGTTGTTTGAGCCATGGGAGACGACCAAGGAGGACACCATTGTTGAAAACAAATCATAAAAAAGCCAGAATGGAATATGCCAAACTACATGTTGACAAGCCACAAAGCTTCTAGGAGAATGTCCTATGGACAGATGAGACGAAAATTGAACTTTTTGCCAAGGCAAATGAGCTCTATGTTCACAGGTGGAAAAATGAAGCATATGAAGAAAAGAACACTGTCCCTACTGTGAAACATGGAGGAGGCTCTGTTATGTTCTGGGGCTGCTTTGCTGCATCTGGCACAGGGTGTCTTGAATCTGTGCAGGGTACAATGAAATCTCAAGACTATCAAGGGATTCTAGAGAGAAATGTGCTGGCCAGTGTCAGAAAGCTGGGTCTCAGTCGCAGGTCATGGGTCTTGCAACAGGACAATGACCCAAAACACAGCTAAAAAAAACCCTAGAATGGCTAAGAGGAAAACATTGGACTATTCTAAAGTGGCCTTCTATGAGCCCTGACCTCAATGCTATTGAGCATCTTTGGAAGGAGCTGAAACATGCTGTCTGGAAAAGGCGCCCTTCAAACCGGAAACAACTGGAGCAGCTTGCTCATGAGGAGTGGGCCAAAATACCCGCTGAGAGGTGCAGAAGTCTCATTGACAGTTACAGGAATCGTTTGATTGCAGTTTTTAATAATTCCGTTGAAGCATGGTTGAAAAGCAATGTCTGACTTTGATTGGTTAACATTCATAGAATTCTTATTTATTATTACTTTTGTCAGATTAAAGTTATTTCTGTGACCATTGTGAGTTTTTCTTTAATTGACCGAAGGGTACCAACAATTTTGTCCACGTGTGTAACTCAAAAGGTGACCCAGAAGCAACCACAGACAAAAGGGCCCCTGTGAGGTAAGGTAGACAGCCACTTCACTGTCAACAAACCTGAGTCAACTTGTGAGAGTGGGGGTATACAGCATCCAACACCAGATTACAATAAAACCTCATGGCCATGAATACCGCAGATCAGCACATTTACCTTAGAAAGACTATCCACAAAAGCCTATTTATCAAGACAGTGTTTTTAGTCAATATAATATTTGATATCTAAATAAAATGTATGGTATACAATTTTTTTTTTTTTTTTTTTTACCAGAGGTGAGCCTTTTCAGTGCACCACAGATCTCGGACAAGATTTTGCTGCGAATCCTCAAGCATCCTGATGTCATCCAGGATCTACGGTTCAATGAAAATGACAAGCGCTCACAGCAGCACTACCTGTATCAGCGTGGCAAGCCTGTTGACTATTTCATTCTCATCTTACAGGTAAGTTTGTCGTTAACACATTATTCCCCATTCCCCATCACTGAAACCTACAGTACCATAAATACAGTATATTGCTATATAAGTATTCGCTCATGTGCCTTTACATGCATATGAACTTTCTTAATCCATAGGGTTTAATATGATGTTGGACCACCAGTTGCAGCTATAACAGCTTCAACTCTTCTGGGAAGGCTTTCCACAAGGTTTAGAGTTTGTTTATGGGATTTTTTGACCATTCTTCCAGAAGCCTGACTCGCAGTCTCTGCTCTAATGTTAATTACTCACTCATCATCTATACCGCTTAATCCTGTATTCAGGGTCACGGGGGCCCTGGAGCCTATCCCAGGAGACTTAGGGCACATGGCAGGGTACACCCTGGACAAGGTGCCAGTCCATCGCAGGGCACAGACACACACACATACCCTCACTCATTCACACACTATGGGCAATTTGGGAACGCCAATTAGCCTGACCTACATGTCTTTGGACTGTGGGATGAAACCGGAGTACCCAGAGGAAACCCACCAAGCACGGGGAGAACATGCAAACTCCATGCACACACAGACGGGAATCGAGCCTGGCCGGGGATCAAACCTAATTTTAATAATATTAATTAACTCATAGCAACACAGTCACTAATTATCCACATTCTCTTCAAGTGTGAATCTACATCTACATCTAGGCATTTGGCAAACGCCCTTATCCAGAGCGACTTAAATTTTTTTATCTCATTATACATCTGAGCAGTTGGGGTTAAGGGCCTTGCTCAAGGGCCCAACAGGGACAACTTGGTGGTCGTGGGACTTGAACCTGGGACCTTCCGAACCGTAGTCCAATGCCTTAACCACTGAGCTACGCACTCTATGCGCGTGCAGTGTCTCCACTGCGCACTCAACAGCTCAATTCTGCGTGTGCAGTGTCTACCCTGCTCGCTCAACATGTTTTCCGCGCTCGCTCGACTCTGCCTGCGCACGCTCGCTCAACTTCTTCCAGTGTTACAAAACTGCCACAAAACCAGCCAATCACAGACTTCCACACAACGCTTCTGATTGGCTTTTCCTTGTCTATCAGTGTTGCAGTTTTGTAACACTGGACAAAGTTGAGCGAGCGCGGAGAACATGTTGAGCGAGCAGACGCACTGCATGCGTAGAATTGAGCTATTGAGTCCCTTTAAGTATGCGCGATGTTTCAGACGGTATGGCAAGTGTAAACACTTGAATCGGATATGGGTCATAGTTGAAAGAAGGTGTAAACAGACGGTCAGAAAAATCAGATATAGGCAACAAATAAGAATTGGGCATTGAGACCTGCAGTGTAAATGGGGTTTAAGGTCCCGCCACAGCAGTTGGGTTGAGGGATAAACTTTGGCCAGACTATTCTAAAACTTCTTCTTTTTCAGCCATTCTGATGTAGATCTGCTGGTGTATTTCGGATCATTGTCCTGTTGCACAACCTAATTTTAGCCTTTAGTTGTTGGACAGATAGCCACACATTTGCCTCTAGAATACTTTGATATACAGCAGAGTTGACTGCATTGTGCCTAGGTCCTGTGGCTGCAAAACAAGCCCAAATTATCACCCCTCCTTGGCTGCGCTTGACAGGTGTTTCTGCTGAAATGCTGTTTGGTTTGGTTTTTTCATGGCTCTGGGTATTAAGACCAAACAACTAAATTTTGGTGTCCTCCGTCCATAGGACATTTTCCCAGAAGCATTTTGCATTGTTCAGATGAAGTTTTGCAAACCTTAGTTGTGATTCCATGTTCTTTTTAGATAGAAGAGGCTTTTTCTTGGCAATTGTCCAAAAAAACAGATTTGTTCAGTCTTCATCTAATTATCTTGTCATGAGGCCTGTAGGGTCTGAGATGTAACACAGTAACTTCTATTTTTTGTATTTCATTGAGCATTGCATGGTCTGACCTTGGGGTAAATGTGCTGGGACGTCCACTTCTGGGAAGACTGTCTTGAATGCTTTCCACTTATGAATAATCTTTCTCACAGTAGAACATTAAACTCCTAATTGTTTGGAAATGGTTTTATTGCCTTTTCCATGTGCAGCAACAATCGATTCTCTAGGATCATTGCTTATGACTTTCCCTCGTGGATGGATCTTAATGCTCCAGACCACCAAACTGCTAAAACTGATTTTATAGAGGTACACTTGCTGATGATCAATTACTCAAGGGCTGATGATTAGCAGCACATGAATTAATTAAGGGCAGATTAGCACCACGTGACTGCAACTCACCCATTTTAAATCCTGTCGAAGTAGTAAAGGGTACTTAGTATTGATCACTTGTTTTTTTCTTTTTGGTTTAATTTTTGTTAAATAAATAATGCCTCAGTGAAAAGCTATTCTGTATGTTTTTATTCATCTGAGGTTGTATTTGCCTAATGCTAAGATCCACTTTGATTAGATTAATTTTATTATGTTTTGTCAGAAAAACACAGAATTAAAATAGGTATATAAACTTTTGAACATGACTGTATATGTGATTGATAAGTTTCATAAATGGTTCATGACTCTTATGGTGAATTTCTTGTTAAGTGTTGTTGTTGACAGTGTTCAGCTGTCACTACTGGAGTGCGTATAAAAAAACCCTCATAAATGGGGTGAGGTAAAGTGTCCTGAACCTTTGCTGTGGCAGGACAATGACTACTCAGAAACTTTGCGTTAAACATCAGCAGCACATTGCTCAATCCATTAACATTTAACAAATGTTAAATTAAAATCTCTCGAAAGGTAAACTCCTTGCAGCACCAGTCATATTGTGAGCCCAATCTGCTGTGGTGACCATGTCCATTATCTCCTTTTAAACTTGGCTATAGCAATTGGCTAGCACATGCTTTGGCAAAATGACTTTCTTTTGTTTTTAATACGCTCAGTGTGAATGAGTGTAGTTGCCATTCATTATTGATTAGGTGCACTGTTACACTGAGGTGGTTATGGTTACTTACTGATGTTCGGTGGTCTCTAGTACAATAAAAGCCAGCCAACTGGCTCACTTTCAAAGCCTTTTTCAGTCTCTTACATTTAATGTATTCTTGTAAAAATAACAATCCAAAGGTTTATTTGCAGTACTCAATAGGAAAATGGGATCTGCCATTTATCATGTAGTATTGTTCATTTATTTACTACTTATATCTTAAAATCTGAGAAAGTCTCATAAATTTTAATATTTTAGTTTTTGAAGGGAAACATATGCAAACTGAAACCAATAGATTAGACAATGCTCGACTTAGGAGCAGACATTTCCCATTCTTTACCTAGCATCAAGGGTCTCTCAAAAATGACGAACTGCTCAATTAAAATGTGACTGTCCAACTATACTCACTAATCCAAAGGCTTTTGTATCTGCTTGAGAAGACGTTATGGAGTGATACGACTCTCGTGTTATTAATTAAAATTATATAAAAATCTATGATAGTAAATTGTAAGTTATCAGTGATTCTGTAATATTTAACATACTAATTGGTATAATGCAGTAATATGCAGTTTTTCTCTATAGAAAAACAGTTTTTTCCAAAGTAGTTAATTTATTAGTTGAACATAAACATGTATGTCTAAACTATTTAAAACTAACTTCCACACAGTATTGATGTCTTTTTTCACCTGTCTTGTTCAGGGCTGGGTGGAAGTGGAGGCAGGCAATGAGAACATGAAGTTTGAGACTGGTCCCTTTTCTTATTATGGAGTCATGGCATTAACCACATCTTCCTTGGGTGAGTATTTTAACATTGAAATCTTGTCTTTATTGTTTTGTTTTTCACACTGTAAAAGGAACGGCAGACACTTCTTTTGTAGTTCAGCTGGTTTGTAAAAGCTATAGTATGTAAGATTTTGGAACTTTGCCCTCTCTGAGAGAAACATGCCATTGCAAGCTACTTGG
Organism: Clarias fuscus; assembly: GCA_030347435.1. Lineage (NCBI taxonomy): Eukaryota > Metazoa > Chordata > Actinopteri > Siluriformes > Clariidae > Clarias > Clarias fuscus. The sequence goes on along the minus strand of CM059223.1, from coordinate 9,771,412 downwards.
GGAACAAGATTTCATATTGTGGGTTGCGTTCCACTTGTCCTCCATGCCTGCTCACTAGCATGTCTAGTTAATACTGACACCAAGGGCTGTGTCTTGCTAGTATGGTTGCATGTAGTTTGGAATAATGTCCCAAGTATCCCTCACTTTCAGGGGATCAATATTCGACAAGTTTTGCTACAAGATTAGAGATCCTACAGAATGATTTAAGTCACTAATTTTTAATTTCTAGCCATAATACAAGCTTTGGTTGAGGGGGAAAAATCTTTTTTATTGATGGTTTTACATTTAGGCATTTGGCAGATGCCCTTATCCAGAGCGACTTACATTTTTATCCATTACATATCTGAGCAGTTGAGGGTTAAGGGCATTGCTTGAGGGCCTAACAGTGGCGATTTGGTGGTCGTTGTGTCCTTCCGAACCGTAGTCCAATGGGCAGACCATAAACCACAGTTACTTGGGTTAAGGACCATGGTATCCCTGTGCTTGATTGGCCAGTAAACTCGCCCAATGTAAAGAGGAAGTCACCAGACCCAACAACCCAACACTATTAAGTGCTGTACATGTCCATACTCTGTCACTGGTGGCGCATTTGCCTTATGGATAAATGGTAGCTCGTATTTAGACCATTTACACATTATGATACATATCCAAAAATATTATCATGTTGATTGTGTGAGCAACACACACTTTGCAATCTAGACGTTAGAACCTAGAATGATGTCTGTTAACAAATGTATATAGGCTTGGAATTAAAATGTTTAAAATTATTTTAATATATTATCTTTTGGGGAAAATCTGTTTTGTTCTATAAATATGTCAAATTCTGTTAAAGGCAAAAAAATACAAAATAAAAACATTTTTGCTTAAAAGCATTTTTTCTCATAATTTTTGCCAAAATGTCAAAATTCAGCCACTATGACAAACTACCACACACTTGTATATGTATAAATGATGGTAGGTCATGTTAATATCTATTGATTTATTCAAGATTTTGAGCTAATGTAACTCACACAGGTCACAATAACATAAGGTTATACGCAGTCTTGCAAAAAGAAAAGTAACACAGTATTATGTTTGCCTTTATCTTTGATTACGGTGCACAATTTGAGGGATATATTATCTTTTCTATTTCCTTTCTAAAATGTTTGACTATTTTTTGGGTCAGGCAATGTGCATTTACGTATCATTGTTAAGATGTGACTTCCTGGACTTGTTGACTTAAGCATTAAGCTTTGATCCACCAAATGGCCTGAATTGCATTGGAGTTTTATTTCTCTATTTTCTTTTTAAATTATATGCTACAATTTCACACTACTCCCCCATCCCTTAAACCAAAATTGATGATGTCCAATTAAATATTGTGAAACTATACTAGACTATACTAGACTATATTTGTCTCCGTAATGTCATATCATCATCCAGTTATTTTCCTGGTTTATTTGATGATGGTGTTTGATGTGTTCTTGCTTAACTTATTCAAACACACAGTAAGTACTGCTTGACCCACATTGTGTTTGAGATGTTTGAGAATGTGTTAAAATTATCCACCACCTTACACACATTTGAAAAGAGTGTGGCAGCGTGGCAGTAAGATGTGTTGGAACTTTTTATCTCAACTGACACAGCTTTCTCTGGCTGTTTCAGTGTTTCGTTCTACTTCAAACCTTAGTGGTCTGAATCACTCACCTTCCTTGGGCTGCACAGAGAGAGTGGACTCTCTGTCCCCCTGCAGTAGCAACTCACAGCTCAACAGTGCCTCCACACCCCAATATATACCAGACTTCAGCATGCGTGCCCTTTGCGACCTGCAGTTTGTTAAGGTAGGAGTAATATTACACTAAGAAGTGGCACAGTGACTTAAACTATATTTGCTCGCCTGCCTTCACATGCATATGACCTTGAATAACATCCGATTCTTAATCCAAAGGGTTAGTATGATGTTGGCCCATCCTTTGCAGCTATAACAGCTACAGCTACAACTCTACTGGGAAAGCATTCCACAAGGTTTAGAAGTGTGTTTATGGGAATTTTTGACCATTCTTCCAGAAGTGCATTTTTTGGACGAGAAGGTCTCCGCTCTAATTCAACCCAAAGGTGTTCTATCGGGTTGAGGTCACGTTTTTCCAAACCAAACTCGCTCATCCATGTCTTTTCATGGACTTTGATTTGTGCACTGGTGCGCAGTCATGTTGGAACAGTAAGGGCCCATCTCCAAACTATTCAGACAAAGTTGGGAGCATGAAATTGTCCAAAATGCCTCGATATACATTAAGACTTCCTCTCGCTGTAAGTAACGGGCCGAGCCTAACTACTTAAAAACAACCCCACACCAGTTCCAACATCCCAGAAGAGTTAAAGCCATTATACTGTAGCTGCTAAGGGTTGGGCCAATATTATATTAAATCCTATGGATTAAGAATCGGATGTTACTCAAGTTCATACGCATGTGAAGACAGGCGAGTGAATACTTTTGGCAGTATAGTGTACTTTATCTCCCGTGGGAGCTAAAGATTAAATTTCTCTTTTTAGGTTTCAAGTGTGATCCAGCTTCAACCATGGCATGAGTTAAACCTAATCATATCATAATGTTTAACTCAGTTTTGCATTCTAATTTCCTAAGTTACTAGTTTTGTGCTGTTAGATATACAAGCTTTACCATTATTTAGCATAAGCATTAATAATGCATATTAAAAATGAATAAATTAAAAACTTTATTGCATCATTTCTTTTTTGTTTCCTAACTTCCCACTACCTAATTAACATGAAATAAAACAGTTTTATATATAACTGTATCCCTTTATATAGGCAAATTATTGTTATTGTCTTCTCACAGAATTTCCGCTTCAAACATTCAGTGTTCCACAAAATGCTGTTGGATATTGGAGAACTGCTGTTTTTATGAACAGACATCTAAATCTGTTGCAACATTCATTTCATGAATTATCAGCATCTCAAAAGGCTGGCCAGCGTACAGAAGGATTATTCCAATATCCTATCAGCTCAAGTAGATGAACCTGCCCGTAAGACTTTACCTGATGCAGTGTATTTCTCAAAAAAGTGAATAGGAGAAGCAGAATGAAAAGATTAACTTTGTAAATTTGGACAACTAGTAAACCCTAGCAACCAGAAGAGTACAGAGAACAGTGATATGATTCTCTTGACTATATAATTCAAAAGAAATAGAGCAAATAGCTGCAAAATGAATTTTTTATCTACATTATGCTTTCCACTTCCCATTTCATTTTCTCCACTTCTTGTGCAGCCATGATTTGCACTTCTGCGTCATGAAAGATGACAAATCAATTCTGATTTATTATCTCTCCTCTTTTCCCTTTTCTCCAGGTCACCCGTTCTCAGTACCAAAAGGGCCTTTTGACATCCAAACTGGAAAGCATACCACTGTCCCCTGAACCAAATTAGACCACGGCTCTGTAAAGTCACGATTTAGTTTCTAGAAGTGCAGTTTGGAAATTCAAAACCTGATGAAGACTCAGGAATGTAGAGATAAATGGAAGGTAATGTACCTTCCACATAAATAAAAACTCAGCATGAGTACAGTAGTACACTTTGAATGTGTCCATCATAAGCATCACACACACGCGTGCGCGCGCGCACACACACACACACACACACACACACACACACACACACACACACACACACACACAAGGTAAGTTATACCTAAAGGCAATTTAGAGTCACCAGTCCAACTACATGTTGGAAGTAATTGGGGAACCTGGAGGAAACTCTGACAGCTAGAGGAAGATGAAGAAGATGAAAAGTCAGAGTTGGCTCATTTTATAATTAGATAGAAAATATAAAGCTTGCCATAGAGTATTTGGCTTAAGATTTAAATAAAGTAATGTTTAGCAAATTATTTATTATGATTCATGATGAAAATGTCTTGATCTTCCAGCAGCTATTTTTCATTACAAAAATTACTACCTGTTTATACAAGTGAGTGATGTATATATTTCTTGTCTTTTAGATCAGGTTCAGAGTCGTAGTATGAAAGACATCAAAGTTACTCAACATTCTGACCAGGTATGTTATTTCTGGTTTGGGGGAGCATCCATGATTTTAATGTGTCTGCAAGGGTAAGCTGAGTGAATGAGCTTAAATACCTTGTAGGAATTTGTGAAATGCACTAATCGTTATCATCCCAGTCAAGACATTGCACATATTTAAGAGATTTTGATACCAATAGCACGCTAACAGCAGGACTTAACAATAAACCTTCCTTAAATCTGAACAAATATGTAGAGTGCCAGTGGTCATTTTCTTTAAAGGAGGATCAAATGTTATCATGCTCCAGTAAAATATTTCTATGTGCATGTGTTAAAAATAAATCCATCCGTACCAAAATTATGTTCTTTGTCACGAGCACAACATGAACACAACAGCCTTAGCAGTTGGCCCGTGTAGCGTGGATGGTAAACCCAAACGCGGAAGTAGCGCGAGTAGGCAGGATAACCACGCGTTTTAGTTTCAGAAATCTCTTACACGAAGAGCAAGGATCTACACAAATAAACCCGCGTTCTAGCAGCACACACTCAATCAAGGAAGCAACCCAAATTGCTGAGTACTCACGATATAGTCGGCGAAGTGTAGGCGAAGGCATGGGCAAACTCAATGACTGAGCGATGTGAAGCGTCATTTTGTCTCCTTTTATGCTCCAAAGGCGATGACTAGGCTTTCGTAATGTCCAGTAGGGGTGATAAAAGCTGTCTTCCACTCATCGCCCTCTCTGATACGCACCAAGTTGTAGGCGCTCCGGAGGTCCAACTTTGTGAAAATGGTGGCACTAGAGAGGGCATCCAGGGCTGAGTTGGTAAGAGGCAGCGGGTGTCGGTTTTTTATGGTGATGTCGTTTAGCCCCCGATAGTCGACACAAGGACGTAATTCGTCCGAACTCTTTTTTACAAAGAAAAATCCCGCAGCGGTGGGCGAGGAGGAGGGTCGGATGGTACCTTGGCGGAGAGTGGACGACACATACTCCTCCATCGCCCGCTGTCTCGGTGGCGGAGAGAGAGTATAGATGGCCGCGGTGTGGAGCTGAACCTGGCTGGATCTCAATGGCCAGGTCGTAGGGGCAATGAGGAGGAAGGTGGTTGGCGCGTCTCTTACAAAAGACTTCAGCCAGGTCCCGATATGCAGTGGGGATGGCGTTGGTGTCGACATCAGGGGCCTCGGACTCCCTAGAGCACGTCCCAGCCGGCGACCGTAGGCAGAGTTCGAGGCAGGTCGGCCCCCATTGTAGGATCCGGTTTTGAGACCAGGAGATGAGAGGGTCGTGTTGTAGCAGCCATGGATATCCAAGGATGATGGGTGGTGAAGAGACGGGGGTGAGGTGAAAGCGGATTAATTCTTGGTGTTGAGCAATGGAGAGGGTGATGGGTCGAGTCTGGGTGGTAATAGGGCTGGAGGAAAGGGGCCGACCGTCGACAGATGTTATTTGAACAAGCTGGGATAATGCTTCAGTTACCACCCCCAATTTTTTGGCATAGGAGGAGTCAATAAAGTTTCCTGGCGGCACCAGAGTGATGAACGCAGAGCTTTGGACTCGTTTGTGGCCAAATTGAAGGTGTACCTGAACCATGAGATGCGGTGGTCGAGGCGCGGAGTGTGAGAAAGATGGCGTAATGGGCGGCAGGGTTCGGGGGGCTGGCCTCGGATGAGAGAGCAGGCTCTGGTCAATCCAGAGGGCGAGCTGAATCAATCCCTCCAGCGTGGTCGGAAGCTCTCGTCCGGCAAGCTCACCCAAACACAAGATCCAACGCAGTTAGAAAGACACTGCACTTCCCATCAGTACCATCCCATTTATCCGGCAAGACTGTGAAAACATCAGAAGAAGGAGGGGGGGCGCGGCGCTGCGACGGGCGTGGCAACAGCCAACTGAACAGCCGCAAAACCGCGATGTCTTGGAGGTCCTTTCGGAGAGACGCGACTTCACCGCGGAGCTTATTGATCAGTTCGGCATGTTGGTCAACCACATCACAGAGGCGAGCAAACTCCGCTGGGTCTACTGCTTTGGGCTCAGTCATTCTGTCATGAGCAACCGAGGGATGAACACAACAGCCTTAGCAGTTGGCCCGTGTAGCATGGATGGTAAACCCAAATGCGGAAGTAGCGCGAGTAGGCAGGATAACCACGCATTTTAGTTTCAGAACTCTCTTACACGAAGAGCAAGCATCTACACAAATAAACCCGCGTTCTAGCAACACACGCTCAATCAAGGAAGCAACCCGAATCGGTGAGTACTCACAATATAGTCGGCGAAGCGAAGGCATGGACGAACTCAATGACTGAGCGATGTGAAGCGCCATTTTGTCTTCTTTTATGCTTCCTGGTTCGCGACCGTACTACTTCCGGGTCCTAGCGCCGGTCGTGTTACGAGTGTGCATGACATTCTTTCCATGGCTGGTTAGTTAGCCAGGTAATTGTGAACTATTGAGCACCAAATAATTATCACACCACTACCCAACAAAAACAGTGCAGACTGAATCTATTAGGGCGTTTTCACACTGGGAACGATCTGTTCCGTTCTGTACCTGAGCACGATTTCTCCCCCTCCCCAATCCCCCCGCAGGTCTGCGTTCACACTGTAATAGCGATTGTGATCCCAGGCACACTTTACACATACTATTTACACGGATTTACACAACCGGAAACAGTAGGTGGCGGTAGAGAGGTAGTTGGTTTGTTTTTGCCGGAAAAAACTAAGAAAGAAGAAGAAACTCCCACTCGGGTCATGAACTGTGAGACACCTGTTAATTCTCCGTGTGGATGTTTTTATTTTTGTGACAAAAACGACATCTCTCAGAGGGTGAAATGAGCCTGCGCTGCACGGACACTTACACGAGGCACTGAGGAATGACTTTACAACTCTACTCTGTAAGGTGAGTAATCAGGTGTGTCTACATTCTCTTCTGATTTACAGTCAAATAGAAATAAAGTGCTCATTAAACATTACTTTCTTTAGTCATAGCACATGAGCATTATTTAAAATTGTTACTTATTTATCATAAAAATAAAGTGTTTATGTAAATTGTAAATTAATCACAGATGTAAACAATGAATAAATAAATGCAAGAAATACTACAAATAAATATAATGCTTGCTAGAATAAAGTTCAACAAATAGCATAGATACATATAATCTCTCTGCTGGACAAGGCTCCATGCTGTCCGGTTCGGATCGCCGGAAGGTAGATGTTGTTGTGGGTCAGAGAGGTTCAGACTCGATCACACTGGATGGTTTTTATCCTATTGTTTATCTTTTCCTCACTTCAGTATCGCAGCGCGCGATGTGTGCTGCACGAGCCGCAGTTTGTTTAACTCTGCATGCCATTGCTCAGTGCTGCTGTATGCGTCTAAATACTTACGGATACTTCCGTAAATATCTGGGTTTTTATGTGTAGTGACCGATTATCTTTGGATATTTTTATCTGTCTAAACTTCTAGCAAATACTGTAGTTCGGCATTCCTTCACAGAGATTTTTCAGCAGCCACGTTTGTTTGTGTACAGAGTCGAACTGGAATTACGTCACTTCCTCTTTAGAGCACGAGCGCGTACTTATGCCCCGCCTTCCGTTCCCGAAACCACCTCTGCAATCGGTCCAGGGATTCGTTCCCGAGCGCGGAACGATTCGGAACGATTACATTCTCACAGACAAAAATCAACTGGTCCCGGGGCCAAGTGTACTCGGAAACGGATCCGGGACCCCAGTGTGAAAACGCCCTTAATCACTTAAACGTCTACCCATTTTTATTAGCTAGCTAACTGTGACCGTGACTTCGTTTGCATGGAATACACTAAAAATAAGCTAAAATACAAACCGAAATAGGTGCTCAAAATCTGTATTTGCAACCTATGTAACATAATAAGTCACAAAAGCGAATTCCTTGAAAATCTGCATTTCAAGCCTAGTTAATAAGAGAAAAAAACTTATCAAACAGCAATATTATCCAAATCACAGAGCAAATTCTATGGATCTGATTTTTGCAAGCCAAGTCAGTTAAGTAAAGCATTTGTTTGATTGTTGTATTTGTTTCATTTAGATTAGCATATCTTCTCTTCCCGTGGGCCTATTGCGACAAACGTTTTACTCGTCTGAGCCTTGGACTGCTGCAGATATGTTTGCTCTAACGACCCAAGATTAATCTTATAGTGGTGTACCACATCACTGCATTAATTAGCGCCATGGTTTTGGAACAGATTGGTTTTAAACTGGTTTTAAAGCGAGAGGAGGAGGGGTGAGTGTAAAGGGGCATGATGTCCTATGACGCGCACGCACACACATAATGGAATCAGTGCAGGCTGACAAAGAGAGACAGAGAGAGAAAATGGATCTTTAACCTCGCTAATGAGACTTGTGTAACCAGGTTACCGGAAGTAACCGAAATATTAATAAACTGTAATAAAATGAACAGGAATTGTATTTATATACATCATATAAATATGTATATAGCAATATAGAATATATATGTGCATATATTTTAGTCGCAATTAATGTGGCTGATGATAATTAAACTTGAACTTGAGGCGGACCAATAGCAGCGCGGAAATGCAGCGAGTTCCCTTTTTTTTTTTCACACAAGGTGTGCACGTGTAGTTAGGAATGTCTCTCGCGCGCGCGGATGCACATTCCTAATGAGCGAGGTCTTTCGCGACTTGTTGAGGAGCTTACGTGAGTGAAAAAAAAAAACATACTTTAATACATGTTAATTACGAGTGACGCTGATCTAGAGTGTATTTTGGTTAAAAAGGGTGAGAGAAAAGCGTTTGAAGGAGACGCGAACCATCCAAACCAGAAGTGTTCCGAAAGTTAGCGACTTCCTTGGTAAGTTAAACTGCCTTCTTGGTGTTTACAACTCAAATTCTAATTGTGTGTAAGAACAGAGGAGGATTTAGATACGGAAACAGAAACAGTGTGTTACTGTATTGATAAAATGGCAGCTAACTATGTAATTATATGAAGGAAAGTGCTCAAATGACTACAGACATTGTGTATATAGAGTTGCACACTCTTTATTTGAGAAATGCATGTAAACATCCAAGTACTGTTGGAATGCATCATGTACGATGAAGATATTTATGATATTTTTGTTACCTTGTCTTTTCAAGGTCTGTTCAGTTGATTGGTGTCTTCCTTGGGACGAAATATTCTGTTGCCTGCATTCTGGATCTGTCCCGGCCTTCCGGTGGTTCTGAGGAGGGTTTGGACTGGCGAGCCTCCCTCGAGTCTTTCTTGGATAATTTTTTTTTTTTTCCTCCTGAAAGAAAAAACTAGTATTGCTGAACCCTGCGAATGGTAGGGAATCGAACCACTCTTCTTGTTTTTAAATTTGTCCTTGGAGAGACAATTTTTTTTTTTCTTCTTCATCAACAGCTCAGAGACATTAAATCTCACATCTACGTTTTATTTGAAGAACTGTTCACCTGCAAGATTAAGATCATTTAAAAAAGAAGCGTTTCTTCTTTTTATTGTTTTCAAACTGTAATTTGTATTTAAGTACTAGTTGTTTAAAAGAAAAATAAGGGTGAAAAAAGGATGATACTGTAAGAATGTTTGATATTATTTGATTAAAGTGTGGAAGGAAAGACAGTATAGTAACTTACCTTGTGAGAAACCAATTCAGACAAAGAGTTTGTGAAACCTGTAAACCCAAATATGTTACGGACAAATTGAAAATTCTGATTTTGAATTTAATTTCTTTTGTTGTTTTTCCTATCTTGTACAGTATTATGAAATCTCAACTCACCTGAGTTCGTTATAAATACATGTGTGGTCAGAGAAACGACTCTTGAGTCATTTCACGGTTGTTGTTGCGTCTTTCTCTGCAGCGAATCCATTCTTCTGAGACGCTGGCACAAATTGTCATTATGCTATTTATACTATACTAATATACTAAGTCATTAGCCGAGAACAAGCGCTACACTTGCTTTTGCTTTACACCCGTGCACACACGTATGTTATAATAAACAGTACATACGCTCTGTATATACACACACATACACATACAAACACAAAATAAAAGATGCTTTAGATGCACACACATGGTCACAGTGTTATAGTAAACAGTCCACGTGCGCACGGATGTTAATTATACCAGTGAGAGACGCGCACTAAGATTCCGCAGCGCAAGAGAGAGAAAAACCATTGCTCAGTTGTGATCATGTGACACTCGGCGTCAAAACACGAAGCGCATGTGTGCACCATGATACTCAATTGCTCGATTTTCAAGTCACAATTTATTTTTAATTTTTGCTTGTCTTGTGGAGCGCAATATAATTTTTTTTCTATCATCTGGCCTTTTCGGAGGTCTGGATGCTCAAATGTCATGAAAATCAACAGTTTGGAATCTGCTGCCATTAGGATGCTTGAGAGTCTAGGCCCTGGCATAGGGCTTTCACAGGAGATTTTGTTGCATAGCTCATAGAAGTATTTATGTGAAACTAGGTACACTTCTAGATCTCATTGAGCTGAATAATTTCATGGGCTGTACTCAACAGGAGACTTATTTTGGCCTATTTGCAAAACCCAATGGATTTTTATATACTCCTCCTAGGGCAGGGGTCGGCAACGCGCGCCTTCTGCTGTAGCTTCCTGTGGCTTTGAAAAATAAATAATACGTTTTTTTAAATTCCACATTTGAAGATTATGGTGATCCTGTAACATTTAAATAATATTGGTTTATTTTTTGTTGCTCAAAATTTGCTTCACAAATGCCAATGTGCAACCCCCTCCAGTTTTTCAACCCCTGGTAGACTAGTTCACTCCAGTACACGTAACGGCACGCAGAAGCAATATTACTCTTGTGAAAAAGGATCTTAGGGTCCCTTCACAGCATTTCTGCTTCAAGCATTTAGTATTCACCATAGATAGCACAAAACGATCTTAATTTGTGTTAATTCTGTTAATTTGTTGTAAATGTTGTCACATATAGCACAAAATGTTATTAGGATTTTGGAGGACTGCATGATGAAATCTGTTTTTATAAACATACATCTAAATCTGATGTACCATTACATATCCGAACCTCAAAAGGCTGACCAGACCACAGCATTAATGGCTTCTTTAAATGCCCATGAGAAGTGAACTTGAGGTAGACGTTTGATTACCACATAACTTGAGAATTGTGGGTTGTCCGAAAATAAATGTGGTGACATGCTGGTATTAAATGGTTCCCAGTCCTGCCCAACCCTTGCAGAACTTGCCCCTCTGTTTTCCTTTTGTGTAAAATTCTGCTCCAGTGTTAAAGGTCATTCAAATATCTCATCAACTCAAGTATAATAACCTGCCCATAAGACATTATCTGATGTACTGTAGTTTATTTCATAATAACAAAAAAGTGAATATGGGAAATAGAATTCAAAGAAAAATACATTTAGATTGTTATTTGGACAACTATTAAACCCTAGTAACCAGAAGAGGTAGGACAGTAATATGATTCTGTAGCCTATATAATTAAAAACTAATAGAGCAAATAGGTCCAAAAGAAATTGTTTTATCTACATTGTTTTCCATTCAGCATTTAATTTCCTCCACTTCTTGTGCAGCCATGATTTACACTTCTGAGTCATGAGAGATAAAGAATAAATGTTATGTTCTTTTCCCTTTTCCCCAGGTCATCCATGCTCAGTACCAAAAGGGCCTTTTGGCCTCTAAACTGGACAGCATGTTAAAGTCCCCGAAAACAAATGACACCACAAGTCATGATCAATTTCCTGTTACTATGTTGTTTAAGCAGATGATTCTGATGGTATATGAGTTGAAATTATCATTAGCAGTAAGACCATTTTAAATATGTAACAGCTAAGGTTTAAAGGCTTCTTTTTATCCAATAAAGAGTTTTATCTGCTACAATAAACTCCTAGGAGTGTGGTTTAGGGATTCAAAAACTGCTGAAGAGACATGTCTTCCTCTGTGTTTCACGTATTCGCTTCTCATTTCTCTAAGCCAGATTTTCTCCTGTTTAACGTTTCCAGGATTCCAACTCATTCCTGCATTATTATGTTTGATTATGGATCTGCCTTCTTCTTCTTCTTCTTCTTCTGTCTTCCTGTTCTCTGAACTCTGCTTGACTAATATACAGGGATTGGACAATGAAACTGAAACGCCTGGTTTTAGACCTCAATAATTTATTAGTATGGTGTAGGGCCTCCTTTTGCGGCCAATACAGCATCAATTCGTATTGGGAATGAGGGATACAAGTCCTGCACAGTAGCCAGAGGGATTTTGAGCCATTCTTCTTGCGGAATAGTGGCCAGGTCACCACTACGTGATGCTGGTGGAGGAAAACGTTTCCTGACTCACTCCTCCAAAACACCCCAAAGTGGCGCTATAATATTTAGATCTGGTGACTGTGCAGGCCATGGGAGATGTTCAACTTCACTTTCATGTTCATCAAACCACTCTGTCACCAGTCTTGCTGTGTGTATTGGTGAATTATCATCCTGATACACGGCACCCCGTTCAGGATGCAAAGGTTGAACCATTGGGTACACATCATTCTCCAGAATGGTTCAGTTGTACTTGGCAGAGACGTGCCCATCTAGCACAAGTATTGGGCCTAGGGAATGCCATGATATTGCAGGCCAAACCATCACTGGTCCACCCCATGCAACAGTCTGGGTGGTACGCTTCTTTGGGGCTTCTCCACACTGTAACTCTCCCATATGTGGGGAAAAACTATGCGTGTCACGTGTTTCCTTTTAGGTTTCTTAATTAATAATCCCACGCTATCTCCAAACGGGAAGGTCTTCCTGTGCGTATCACAAGCACTCTCACATCCTCCTATTTTGTTCACCCTCTCTACAGCCCAACATAAGGGCTCTTATCAATAAAAAACATCGCGTGGTGCGAGAGCCGCACCATGTAACAGAATGATCGCACCAACAGAAGAGCCCGCGGGCTTGGAGCGTGTGCAGGAAATAGTTGAGGGTCAAGTGAGAGTGTTTCATAAGCATTAGGAAGCCTTAACCGCATTAATTTCGGAGATGCGTGGGATTAATAAGCGCCTTGAGCAAGTTTTTGGGCAGCTCGAGGCGCATGGAAACACTTCCGGGTTTCCATCTGGCCGCGAGTCGATTCCGGAGTCGACTCGCGCCCCCAGATTAGTGACTCACCTACCCCAACTGGTGGCCGAAACTCGACTACCACCCCCACAACCATATGCAGGTGAGCCAGAGAGGTGCAATGCCTTTATTCTGCAGTGCTCACTCATATTTGAGCTGCAACCTTCCCAATTTCCATCTGAACGGTCAAAGGTTGCATTTATGGTGTCTCTGCTCACAGGCAGAGCACTGGAGTGGGCTACTGTAGTGTGGCAGCACCTCCTCTCTGAACTCGCCACCCTAAGTGCTTTCGTTGAGGCACTTAGGGCCACTTTTCACCATCTGTATACGGCGAGTAGTGTAGTGTCCATTTCCATTCGTCAGGAGGGGCGATCAGTTGCAGAGTACACAGTCGTGTTTTGTACCTTGGCTGCCAGTTCAGGGTGAAACGACGCAGCCCTTATGGCTGCGTATACACACAGGCTCTCACACACAGACATGGGAGAGCCCATGCAGATAGGCGTCGTCTGGCTTGCCCCACAGAGTAGCAGCCCATGGGGCTCCAAGAGGGCAAGCGATGCCTGTGATGCAGCATGCCACAAAACTCAGGACCCAAAACTCAGGACCCCGACATGTAGGGCTCTTCCTACCAGCCACTCTCTCAGGGACCGGGATTCGGAGAGCCCGATCGGAGGTGCTTATCGATTCAGGGACCACGGGAAATTTTATTGACGGGAGGCTAGCTACAGCACTGGGTATTCCAGTTAGGCCGCTCCCTTCTGCCATCCCGTTGCTCTCCCTGCCCGGCCAGCCAATTGAGTCAGGGTGTGTGACGCAGAGGTCAGCTTCAGTTATACTACGGCTCGGACGACACTCCGGGTGAATCTCATTTCTGGTAACCCAGGTGCCAGAACAGAGAGTAGTGCTGGGGTTCCCCTGGTTATAGCGTCACAACCCTCGTATCGATTGGCCGATCCGTTCCATCTCGAACTGGGATGTCAGTGCGTCCTAAGCTGCCTTAAGGGCAGCCAACCCCCAGTTCCAGCGCCTCCTGCCCCAGTACCCCTTTCTAATTCAATTCAATTCAATTCAATTTTATTTCTATAGCGCTTTTAACAATGGTCATTGTCTCAAAGCAGCTTCACAGAAATGAAAAGAAAATGAAAAGAAAATTTATGGAAGTGTATATGTGTAAGAAAAATGTGTATAGATAATGAGATTGTCCCTGATGAGCAAGCCAAGGGTGACGGCGACAGTGGCAAGGAAAAACTCCCTGAGATGGCAATAGGAAGAAACCTTGAGAGGAACCAGACTCAACAGGGAACCCATCCTCATTTGGGTGATAACAGATAACAGAAATTGTATAACATCATGTGTGTTATGCAGCTGAAAGTTCGATATAACAGAAGTTCTTTAAATTAACATGTAGTCCAGTTCAGCACAGGGATGAGTCAGCAGGTGCAGAGGGCAGATGGGGTCTGGATCACTGGGAGCTCAGGAGCAGCATGTGTAGATCCAAACCAACATGAAGAAGAATCCAGCTGGAGCAGGTCCTTCTCTGGATGCCTGGTTGGCCTACTGAAGCTGGAACAATCTCCAGATGCCTCGGGATGGGTGGGAAAATAAAGAGCAGGTGAAAAGAATTAGCGTAGTTGCCATTCTGGATAGATGTACTGGAGTATGAGGTAAAGAAATTAATTGTGTATGCCAGATTAAAGAGATGCGTCTTGAGTCTACTTTTAAATTGGGAAACTGTGTCTGAGCCCCGAACACTGTCAGGAAGGCTATTCCAAAGTTTGGGAGCTAAATATGAAAATGCCTTAGCTCCTTTTATAGATTTTGATATTCTGGGAACTACCAGAAGTCCAGAGTTTTGTGATCTTAAGGAGCGTGGTGGATTGTAACATATCAGAAGACTGGTTAGGTATGTGGGAGCTAGACCGTTTAGAGCCTTGTACGCAAGTAATGCTATTTTGTAATTAATTCTAAACTGAACAGGTAGCCAGTGCAGGGATGATAATATTGGGGTTATATGATCATATTTTCTGGATCTAGTGAGAACCCTATATCATCGCGTATCATCTGACCAACAACAAGCGAATCCATGAGCAAATAATCACAACTCCGGCACAAAGGTTATCATTAACCTTTGTGCCGTTATCATGTCTACCATTCAGCTCGTTCAGTGTGTAGAATGCAGGATGTTTAGACATTCTTCCTCCGTCGTTAGTGATCATTTTATTTGTGATAGGTGTGTGTTAGTTAGCACCCTGACGGAGAAGATATTAGCATTAGAGGAGCGCATCCAGACTTTAGAGAGGGTTAGAGAGCGCGAGAGGAGTGTTATTCCCGTAGCGGAAAGTCTGGGTGCCGCAGGCGGAGATAACCACCCCCCGACTCCGGCAGTAGAGCCCTCACAGCGGGGTGAGTGGGTGACGACTCGGCGGCATACTCGTTCAGCCAAAGCTAACCCTAAGGCTAGCCCACCGGAGCACACCTCTTTTGCGCTTCACGTGTCCAACAGATTTGCTCTCCTCAGTGATGCACCTGCTGAGAAACCTGAAAGAGCTCTGGTTATAGGAGACTCTATACTGAGGCACGTGAAATTAGCTAGGCCTTTAGGGGAGCCAGCGGCAGTGGTCAGGTGTATCCCGGGAGCCAGAGCACCGGACATAGCAGGTAATCTTAGGGCTCTAGGACAGCATAGGTTATCTAAGATAGTGGTACATGCTGGAGCTAATGATGTACGCCTTCGTCAGTCAGAGGTTAGCAAGCATAACTTTACTGAGGTGTTTAAAATAGTGAAGGCGATGTCCGATTAAGTAGTTTGCTCTGGTCCCATCCCAATGAGACGTGGCGACATAGCTTACAGCAGGTTATGGTCACTGAACCGCTGGATGTCCAGGTGGTGCTCCGAAAACAACGTGGGCTTCATAGATAACTGGAAGACCTTTGAGGGCAAAGCTGGCCTGTTAGGGCGGAACGGTGTCCATCCCACTCAGGAAGGTGCTGCTCTCATTTCTTGCAGTATAGCACATAGTCTCAGAAGAGGCCTAGTTAATCGGTGACAATCCAGAGCCCAGGCCAGGGAGCAGACAGACAGGCTAAACCAACCGTCTGCTAGCTGCATAGAGTCGTCACTCAGGGTTCATCATATTGAGACTGTGTCTGTTCCCCGAGCTAAACATAAACAAATTTAGAAAGACTCAGAAAGTCTGTTTTAGTAATTTAATTAACATAGATACCACAAACTCAGATCACACTGAATGCGCAGCCGGCACCTCTGATCTGAAGCTAGGACTGTTAAATATTAGATCTCTCGCATCTAAAGCAGTTATTGTTAATGAAATTATCACAGATCAGGAGTTCTCTATAGTAACATAAAGTCAGCTCAGTCAATCCCGCTAATCATCATTTACAGACCCCCGGGGCCGTACTCAAGAGTTTCTCTGTGAATTTGCAGATTTCCTCTCAAACCTTGTTGTTTCTGTAGACAAAGTGTTAATTGCTGGAGACTTTAATATTCATTTTGAGAATCCAGAAGACCCTCTGAGAACAGCATTCTTGTCCATACTGAACTCAGTAGGAGTAAATCAGTCTGTAGTAGGACCCACTCATAAAGCAGGTCACACTTTAGATTTAATATTATCCTTCAGATTAAGTATAGGAAATATAACCACAATTCCACAGTCTGAAGTTATCTCAGATCTTGTCTCGATTAATGCGTGTCATAGTAATAATGTATACACAGCACCGCGCTACCGCCTTAAACATACATTTACATCAAATACCACACAGAGCTTTATCAATAATCTTCCAGAGTTATCAACTTTGATTGGATAGCCATCTGACTTCACAGAACTCGAACAGGCGAATGAATATCTAGAGTCAACACTTCGTTATAGCTTAGATAATGTAGCTCCACAACAAATCTCCACAACAACATCATGCAGTAGTGAGGATTTCATGAACATTTTCAATTTTCAACATTTTCAATAAAAAATCATAAATATTAGGCAAAACATTCAGGCTTTGAAACCAGACAATTTAAGGAATACAGATGAACTAACCACATCACATCAGAACTTAGAATACTTTACTCCCCTTGAAGCGAGGGAACTAATTTCACTCAACTCTTCTTCAAAATGGTCAACCTGTATATTAGATCCTATACCGACACATTTTCTCAAACAGATAGTACCAGCAATAGTACTCAGTAGTGGGTATGTTCCCAAATCCTTTAAATTTGCCGTTATTAAACCGCTAATCAAGAAACCTGACCTTGACCCCTGTCAGCTTTCTAATTACAGGCCGTTGTCAAACCTTCCCTTTATATCCAAGATTCTGGAAAAGGTAGTATCACAGCAGCTATGTTCACATCTACACAGAAATAGCATGCATGCATAAATAAATAAATAAATCCTATCAGTCAGGATTTAGCCCACTTGTGGCTCAGATCCTATTTGACTGATCGTTATCAGTTTGTAGATTTAGATGGTGACCATTCCTCATGTTCTCAAGTGGAGTTTGGTGTTCGACAGGGTTCAGTTTTAGGCCATCTGCTTTTTTCCCTTTACATGCTTCCTCTGGGCAACATGGTATTAGTTTTCATTGTTATGCTGATGACACACAATTATATGTCTCAGCAAAACCAGATGAGAAAAACCAGTTTGCTAAAATTGAGCAGTGTGTGCAGGACATAAGAGATTGGATGTTAATTAATTTTCTTCTGCTTAATCCTGATAAGACAGAAGTTCTGGTCATAGGACCACAAGTAGCTAGAAGTAAGCTTTCTGATCACACTGTAACTTTAGATGGCCTTTCTGTTCCATCAAATGCAACAGTAAAAGACCTTGGTGTGATTATAGATTCCAGCCTTTTGTTTGAAGCACATGTAGATAATATTACCAGGATAGCTTTCTTTCACCTTAGAAATATTGCCAAGATAAGAAACATATTGTCACTAAATGATGCAGAAAAACTAGTTCATGCTTTTATCACCTCTAGGTTGGACTATTGTAACGCCTTGCTGTCTGGTTGTTCAACTAGGTGTATAAACAAGCTTCAGTTAGTACAGAATGCAGCAGCGAGAGGATAGATACCAGAAGATACGAGCACATTACCCCTATCTTATCTACACTGCATTGGCTCCCTGTAAAATTTCGCATCGATTTTAAGACATTTAAATCAATAAATGGTCTCGCGCCACAGTATTTGAGTGAACTGCTAGTGTCTTAAGATCCGCCACGCCTACTTCGATCAAAGAATCCAGGCTTCCTGTCAGTACCACGTATTATTAAAACTACAGTAGGAGGCAGAGCTTTTTCTTACAAAGACTGTCCTGTCCTCGATTGATGCTGACAGCTGTTCTCTGGGGACCTGTGACTTCAGTTGTTCGATAGCTCACGACTGGAATTTCCTACAGTCTACCTGAGCCTCCAGGAACAAACTGGACTCCTTTTAATTTTAATTTTAACACATCTCCTGTTATACTGAACTTCCAGTCTTACACATTATCTTACACATTATTATGCTGATCAATCCATGCTATTCGGTTCCCTGATAATGGGTTCCCTGTTGAGTCTGGTTCCTCTCAAGGTTTCTTCCTATTACCATCTCAGGGAGTTTTTCCTTGCCACCATTGCCCTCGGCTTGCTCATCAGGGACAATCTTATTATTTTGATTCATACACATTCTTTTGATTGTGTAAAGCTGCTTTGCGACAATGTCAATTGTTAAAAGCACTATATAAATAAAATTGACTTGACTTGACTTGAACCCTGGTGGCTGCATTTTGGACTAACTGTAGCTTGTTAATTGAGGATGCAGGCCAGCCACCCAGTAATGCATTACAGTAGTCCAGTCTTGAGAACATGAATGCATGAACCAGCTTTTCTGCATCAGATACAGATAAAATGTTCCTAAGCTTGGCAATATTTCTAAGGTGGAAAAAGGCTGTTTTTGTGATGTTGGAGATATGATTTTCAAAGGATAAGTTACTGTCTAATATTACACCCAGGTCTTTCACTGTCGAGCTGGTGGTAACAGTACATCCTTCTAAATGCAAGCTGAATTGTGAGAGCTGGTGTGTACTGGTTTTTGGGCCAATACTGTAAGTAATATCTCTGTCTTATCTGAATTTATTAAAATAAAATTATTGGTCATCTAATCTTTTATATCTTGAATAGACTCAGTCTAGACAATTTGGGTATTTCGTCTGGTTTTGTGGAGATGTATAACTGGGTATCATCAGCAAAACAATGGAAACTAATCCCATGTCTTCTAATGATGTTAAGCAAGGGAAGCATGTATATTGAGAAAAGCAGAGGTTCTAAAACTGACCCTTGTGGCACCCCATATTTCACTGGCATTACACCAGACTGTTCTCCATTCAGATCTACAAAATGGAATCGATCAGACAGGTAGGATCTAAACCATTTTAACGCCTGTCCCTGAATACCAATGTGATTTTGTAAGCGATCTATGAAAATGTTATGATCTATAGAGTCGAATGCAGCACTAAGATCAAGTAAAACAAGAATTGAGATGCAGCCTTGGTCCGAAGCTACAGTAAAAACAAGTCATTTGCAATTTTAACTAGTGCAGTTTCTGTACTATGATGGGGCCTGAAACCTGACTGAAATTCTTCGAGGATATTGTTTTCCTGCAAGAATGTGCATATTTGGGCTGATACTACCTTTTCTAATATCTTTGATATAAACGGAAGGTTTGAAATTGGTCTGTAATTTGTTATATCATTTGGGTCTTAATTAGATAATAAGAGGCTTAGTAACTGCCAACGTGAAAGGTTTAGGGACGTGACCTAGATATAATGAAGAGTTGATAATGTTTAGAAGGGGCGCTCCAGCTATATTTATCACTTCTTTTAAAAATATGGTTGGGTTTCGAACCAGCAAGCATGTTGTTGATTTTGCCGAGGTGATAAGTTTATACAGCTCTTCCTGTCCTACACCTGTAAAGCACTGAAAATCTAATTGTGAAGCTTTAGAATGGACTGGATCATGAGATGCTGTTAGAGGTTGAATTTCCATTATTTTCTTCCTGATACTATCAATCTTTTCATTGAAGTAGTTCATGAAGTCTTCACTTCTAAACTGTGATGGGATACTCCCTGCAGGCATCTTGGGTTTTGTTAGGCTAGCCACTGTACTAAATAGGAACCTGGGATTGTTTTGGTTTCTTGCTATCAGTTGGCTCAGATGCTCGGCCCTAGCCGCTTTTAGAGCCTGTCTATAGCTGCACATACTACCTTTATACGTGATTCTAAAAACTTCTAATTTAGTTTTTCTCCATTTTCGCTCGAGGTTACGGGTTGCTCTCTTTAGGGCGCAAGTATGACTGTTGTATCATGGTGCAAGTGTTTTATCTCTGACTTTTTTTAATCTGATGGGAGCAACAGTGTCTAATGTACTGGTAAAAATAGTGCCCATGCTGCTAGTCACTTCATCTAGATCGTCTGCACTTCTGATAAGAAATTGGGACAGATTCGGCAGATTACTTGTGAATCTGTCTTTAGTAGTCAGATTAATATTTCTACCGAATTGATAACGTGGGGAGGCACAGCTATGCTGTTTTACAGGTAGAGTATATACTAAGAGATGATGATCTGTGATACCATCACTTTGAGGTAGAATGTCTATATTAGAGACATCTATACCATGGGATATAATTAAATCTAGTGTATGATTAATGCGGTGAGTTGGTCTATTTATATTTTGTTTAACCCCAAAGGAATTTATCAAATCCATAAATGCGAGTGCTAAAGCGTCGTTAGCATCGTCTACATGAATGTTAAAGTCTCCTATTATCAGCACTTTGTCAAAGTTAAGCAATAGGTCTGATAGCAGAGTTTTCCAAACTCTTCACGAAAATCGGCGTATGGCCCTGGATGTCTGTACACGGTGGCCAGGACAAAATGTAGCAAGGGTTTATTATGTATTTCTCTGAGTGCAACATTAATGATAAGCACTTCAAACGAGTTGAACTTGGGCCTTTTTACTGCCCCTCAGGGCTACTGGGATGTTAAACCCCGTCGTAGGACCATAACAACCCGTGCTACACCATGCACCTTATCCCCCCCCCCCCCAACCCCCCCCCATACACTCACCCAGGGTGACCGAGCAGCGGACTGCCAGGCTCTTAACACAGTGTTAAGAGCCTGTGGGATCGAGCGCTCGGCATACACTGGACCCAGATCCTACTAAAGTTTCGTAGGGTCCAGATTGACTCTCGGACGTCGGGAGCCGTCCGTAGAGGGGGGAGGGTTACTGTAACGATGCGGGGTGGGGGGGCAATGTAGAGCCGTGCATAAAGAGTGGCCATTTATACACGCGGTTGCCAGGCAACGCCGCCCTCAGGCAATCAGCCTGAACGAGCCGCACCTGAAGGCGTGTCTATTTAAGGATCCTGATACCGGCGCACTTCGTGCGATCATTTAGGTAGCACCGGTAAGGTATCACAGTGTGCTGTTCAGAGACAGAGGCAAAGCCTCAAAGAGAGAGTGATAGAGAGAGCGGCACTCATCAGTTCAGCGTGCACGCTCAGTTGTGCATATAACACAAACCCCTCTCTCTCCCATAGATCCTTGGTAAGGGCGAAGGCCCCGAGGGGATAAAAGTTTTGTTTTATTTTCCAGAGCCCCGTCCATTCTCGCGTAGACGGCGAAGCTCTGTTTATTTTGTGTTTGCAGTTTTCATTTGTTTCCTTTTAAGTTTCTTAATTAATAATCCCACGCGATCTCCAAACGGGAAGGTCTTCCCGTGCGTATCACAAGCAGTTGTGAGTTGGGAGAGTTGTGGTGCACATTTAATTCTGCAGTGAGTTGGGCAGCTGTGGTTCTATGTTTTTTGGATACAATCTGAGTTAGCACCCTGACATACTTTTCAGACAGCTTCCTCTTGTGTCCACAGTTACTCCTGTTGGATGTGGTTTGTCCTTCTTGGTAGTATGCTGACATTACCCTGGATACCATGGCTCTTGATACATCACAAAGACTTGCTGTCTTGGTCACAGATGTGCCAGCATGATGCGCAACAATTTGTCCTCTTGAACTCTGATACCCATAATGTTGTGTGCACTGCAATATTTTAAGCAAAACTGTGCTATTACTCTGCTAATTAAACCTTCACACGCTGCTCTTGCTGGTAGAATGTGCAATCAGTGAAGATTGGCCACCAGGCTGGTCAAATTTAACACTAAATTGGCCAGTGTTTAAGTTTCATTGTTCAACCCCTGTATGTTAGTCTTTCAGCTGCTCCCATTGAGGGGTCACCACAGCGGACCATTCGATCTGCACAAAAACAGTTTTTATGCCAGATGCCCTTCCAGACGCAACCTTATATAAACAAATCAGAATGAATATTCAGTGCATAGTGTAAATTGAAATGTGCAAATGAGATATACAGGGGGCAACTGGAAGTGACATCAATGAAAAAAGTGAGTGGTCCAAGACTGACGTAATAATGGTCAATGCAGATTAAGGTACATGTTGAGTACATAAATTTGACTATGATGAGTGTATGTTATAAAGAGCTTCATGTACAGTGCCAGTGAACTTTTTCCACATTTCATCACGTTACAACCACAAATGTAAATTTATTTTAATTGGATTTTATGTGATAGACCAACACAAAGTGGTACATAATTGTGAAGTGGAAAATGATAAATGGTTACATTTTCTTTTATTTTTTTTTTTACCAATAAATATCTGAAAAGTGTGGCGTGAATTTGTATTCCGCTCCCCACAGTCAATACTTTGTAGAATCATCTTTTGCTGATCCTTTGCTGAACCATTACGGCTGCTATTCTTTTTGGGTATGTCTCTACCAACTTTGCACATCTAGAGGATAAAATTTTTGCCCATTCTTCTTTCCAAAATAATTCAAGCTCAGTCAGAACAACCTTAATGATCCTTAATGATCCCAACCAATCTGGATTCAAAGTGGCACATTCCACAGAGACTGCCCTCTTGTTAGTCACTGAGAAGCTCCATGCTGCTAGATCTGCTAAACTGTCATCTGTCCTGATCCTCCTGGACCTGTCAGCTGCATTTGACACAGTGAAAGATCCTATTATCTATTCTCACAAGCCTTGGTATTTGTGGAACAGCGTGGCAATGGTTTGCTTCTTACCTAGAAGATAGGTCGTATGAGGTGACATGGAGGGGATCTACATCTGCCCCATGTAGACTCTCTACTGGTGTTCCGCAGGGCTCAGTACTTGGTCCTCTTCTGTTCTCCCTCTATACCCGGTCTCTTGGTAAGGTCATATTATCGCATGGATTTTCATACCATTGTTATGCAGATGACACTCAACTTGTTTTTTCCTTTCCTCCCTCTGACACTCAGGTTTCCATGCGGAAAACCTGCATGTCTGGCAGACATCTTATCCTGGATGGCAGCTCATCAACTGAAACTCAATCTGAGTAAAACCGAACTGTTGTTCATTCCTGGTGACTCATCCCCAGATCAAGATCTTGTGATATCCCTGGACAACAATCAAATCACTCCTTCAGCCACTGCCCGCAATCTTGGGGTAACCATGGACAATCATCTGTCATTTTCCGCACACATCGCTAACCTTACTCGCTCTTGTAGATTTCTTCTTTACAATATCAGAAGAATCCGCCCATTTCTTTCTTCACATGCTACTCAGGTGCTTGTTCAGTCCCTTGTTATTTCAAGACTGGACTACTGCAACTCACTCCTGGCTGGCCTGCCTCTGTCCACAACTCGTCCTCTGCAACTGATCCAGAATGCAGCAGCACGTCTCGTTTTTAACCTTCCCAAGTTCTCCCACACCACCCCACTTCTCCGCTCCTTGCACTGGCTTCCTGTAGCTGCCCGCATCAAATTCAAAACACTGATGCTTGCCTACAAAGCTAAAAATGGCCCAGCACCCACTTACCTCTCTGCTCTAATCACACCACGCACTGCGCCGCATTCCCTCCGATCCTCCAGCACTGCTCGTCTCGTCCCACCATCTCTCATCTCAGGGATTGAGGGCGGCATTCATCCAGACTCCTTTCTGTTACGGCACCTAGGTGGTGGAACGAACTTCCTCTAGATGTCCGTACAGCAGAGACTTTGACTATCTTTAAACGGGGACTCAAAACTTATCTATTTCTCCAGTACTTACAGGACTACCCCATAAAAAAAATAAAATAAAAAAAAAACCCTCTTCCCAGTTGTGTTAGACTAATCGCACTTAGTTATTGACCTAGTTAACCCAGTGTAAGTATCTATCCAGTAATGTAAACTTTAAAGCACTTTTTGTAAGTCGCTCTGGATAAGAGAGTCTGCCAAATGCCTAAATGTAAATGTAAATGAGTGTGTCTGTGAACAACAATTCTCACAACTTGCCACGGATTCTAAATTGGATTTAGGTCTGGACTTTGACTGGGTCATTCCAACACATGAATATGCTTTGATATAAACCATTCCATTGTAGCTCTAGCTGTATTTTAGGGAACGTTGTCCTGCTGGAAGGTGAACCTTAAGTATTTTGCAGGTTTTCTTTTAAAATTGCTTGAATTTTGATTGATTGACCCCCTCATATAAATAAAATTGAATAGAATTGAATTGTAAACAGACGAAGTTCCCCATCTTTTTTCTTCAAGAAAAAGAAACCTGCCCCTGTTGTTGACGTGGAAGAATGGATCAACCCAAACGGGAGTGACTTCTTAACATATATAGAAGGACAGCCTGCCCCTATCAAACGGTCTGTGGGGAAGCAGTTTCTGGGCCTACCGGTTAGAAAACACCTTGAGGTCACAGTAGTCTTGTGGAACAGGTGATAGGTCACCTAGGTCATGTGGGGCTGGAGTAGGGGATTGGATCCCCTTCAGGCAGCTCTGGGAGCACTGGGACTCCAGATGTAAAAGGTTGGGTCGACTAGTGAAGGAAGTTATGCTGCTGAAGCCAGGGGAACCCCTGCACAACTTGGTTACCAGAATTGACACTCGCCCGTGTGGTCCACAATTCTATGGTGTAATCAGACCATTCAACCCTGATTCTTGGTGGTCCTCATTATTCTCTATAGAGCCTTGAGGTCCGAGATGGGACACAAACCAGACTAATCTGTGGACTCTTGGGTTGTTATAGACAGTCCATTGCAGGGCTGTGAGGAAGTGAGCTGCGGTAGTGACAACACAAAAATTCCATTCCCTCTTCAAGACAGGATTCTCTTTCTTTGCACTTGTTTTCTTTTGTCTTTTCACTTTCCTTTTGAACTTTTCGCTTAGTTTTTGCTTTCTCTTTTTCCTTTCATCAACCCTTTTTTTTGCCTTTTCTTTTTCCTTTTCTCTTTTGGACTTTTTCCTTTAACTTTTGGGCACCTGAATTTGTTATAAATACATTGGTAATACACATTTTTTAGAAAATTTAAACACATTAATTTTTACCACTGTATGTTTGTGGAATCCTCGGATCCCATTGAATAATCAATGGGTAAGCTCCCTAGATCATGTCCAAGTGTTTTATTATCTCAGAGTGATCCTGGTGCAAACGGGCTGCAATCAGTGAATATGTTATTGCATGAGGTATCATATACTGTATAAGAGGTGTTTAAGACAATCCAGAACTTGTGATGAAATTTCCCATGAATGAAGGCATAAAACCAATTGACATTTGAAAAGACTGGTGCAAACATTTTTAAAAAGGCCATTCATCTTTGAATTATGATTCCAGCTGAAGGTGGCTCAGAACCCATTGCAGTCGTCCCATGAGTGGAACATCTGATCATTGAAAATCAACAATAACTTGTTACCAACTTGGTGACGCCTCTGTCTCCGGGAACTGTACACACAACTCATTCACCAACACAACTTACAATTTACAGTTCCTGGGAGTACTGCCCTGTGCAGTCCTGACCTCACTCCAAGCAATTTCCACATGTTTGGGCCATTAAAGGAGATCCTGGGAGGCCAATGTTTCAGGCATGAAGCAGGCAAGTCTGATTATAGTTTCGGCATACGATGAAAACTTTCTACCTTGTTGGTATCCAAGCACTAGTCAAACTGGGATATGTGCATTATTGTAGCGGAGGGTTACATAAAGATACATGTCATTCTGCACAATCAAAAATTCTATTTGACGTGAACAGCCCTCATGCATAGATTGTATGGATGTTGACCATTCCAGTATTTGGACATAATGGA
Source organism: Clarias fuscus (assembly GCA_030347435.1). Taxonomy (NCBI): domain Eukaryota; kingdom Metazoa; phylum Chordata; class Actinopteri; order Siluriformes; family Clariidae; genus Clarias; species Clarias fuscus. The sequence goes on along the minus strand of CM059223.1, from coordinate 9,745,176 downwards.
CCAGAGTGCAATATTGGAGTATTATGATTTTATGGGATGAAATGGATAAACTAGATTATTTACCAAAGTGTCTAAAAATTAACTTTATATGAATTGTGCCCCGAGTTCTTTGGAATAGACCCCAGGCCCAATAAGTGGTATAGAATTAGATTATTTTGATAATCAATTATTTGAGCGATGATTTCTTCTATTAATCGATTAATCTAATAAAAACTAACCGCTTCTTTAATTTGATGTTTTGCTTATAACTATATAAATCAGGGTATTAGTGATGTATAAAAGTAAGCTTTAAAAAATGCAAAAGCCACATATAGAGTTTAATGATCTTTAATTTTGACATTTTAAATCTTAAATGAAAGACAAAGTTTGTTTTTTGTGAAGTGGGTCCTTGATGGAAATATGTATCCTGGATTAAGGATGCCAATCATTTTAAAATCCGTCGTCTTCCACCATTGACATTGGCCGCAAGTCAGTTACCAACATACTCAGGATGGCATCAGTTATAGTGGCTGCTTGTTGAGGAGTGCATGGGGGATTTCTTTTTTGAATGAACTCACTTATGCTGAGTTGTCTCTTTCTGAAATAAATAAATAAATAACAGCTTTTGAGTATGCAAAGTACAGCATTTTATGTAAATCAACATTTTTGTTTTTAACAATAATTGTAGATGGCAAATCGACAGTGTATATACTAATAATTAACTAATTATTAATTAAATAATAACAATTTGTTTTAAAAATACACTGACATTCAGTTGTTAAGATATAAATAAGCTAAAATAATGTAATTTTGTATAATAAAATGATATATGCATATGTAAAACCACAGTAAATTACGTTTCATTATCGATAATTATCGATGTTATTCGATTAGTTGTTGCAGCCCTAAATGTACATGATGAATACATTTGAAAGCAAAAGAAGGACCAGCATTTTAATTCAGTAGCAGGCTTATATGGTCCAATCATGATTCAGATTCCATATTTTTTACCTCATCACCCCCACTCATAGCAGCTTGCAGCATTAAGACACATATTTCCATATTGTCCAATGTTGTTTGTCACCATGTGCCTTTTGCTTTGGTTCATGTCTCATCACTGGTTGTCTCCCTAGTGTGTCATGATTGCTTTCCCCTGTCTTCAGTTTGCACCCTAATTAGTCTACATGTCTAGGTCCTTGTTTCTTTGTACTTGGAGAAGTCATCACCAAGCTATTGGATTGATTAATCTTTCTCTGGTTTTGATTCTGTTTCTTGTTTCAACTGTGCGCTTGCCTGTTTGTTGTTTGTTGATCGCCTTGTCTGCACCCTTATCTATGTCATATTGCTTGGCAAGTTTAATAACGCCCCATCAACCTGCACTTGCGTCTAAATCTGAATATGTGACACACCTACTGGTTTGACATCTTTCTTTGTGTGCAAAAAGGGAGTTTCCAGGGTTTCCTGCAAGTTGTCATGTAGGACTGCTTTTGTTTTACTCTTTTTTTTACTATTCTATTCAGTAGTGAGCAGTTCTTCAGGCTGTGCATGCATTATTCCTGCCTTCTGCTGTCTCACACTTTCAAGCTCTTCAACTAGAAATTCTTTTTTCCTCTCATTGATATTCAAAACCCGAGTGAGTGTCCTTGGTGTTGACATCTGCAGATGGTGTCGTTACAGAGTAAGATACAGTACAACTTTGTGGTACACTAAATAAAATACTTAAGTATGTTTTGGTGTTTTCTGTAGTGGTGAATTTGAGAAAATGATAAAGTATGTGAAACTGCTAAATCAGTACAAATGTCTCAATTAACATTTGTCAGCTTCTACACAACTGCTTCCTTCTAGTTGAAAAATAAATACAAAATGTCATGTTCCAATTAATGATCTTTATTAAGTAAATAATTCACATATGAAGTGATTCTTATTTATAGCATGGTGTCTTATCCAGACACCACAAATCTCAATACCATCTTCAAGAGAAATCTTACTAAAATGGCATGTTTAGTTGTTGCTCAACATGCACACAGCCTTCTGTACTTTACAACTAAGAACCACGGATCAGTGATATACTGAATCTTTATAGAACTCCAACTCAATTTAAAACACTTAATGTTCCTTAAAAAGTCAAAGAAAATTTAAATGATTGTGTTGGCAGATATATCAGAAGTGTGTGAACAAATGTTTTCTCCAACTACAAGAAATACTCACTCACTCACTCACCACCTAATCCTGTATTCAGGGTCATGGGGGACCTGGAGCCTATCCCAGGAGACTTAGGGCACAAGGTGGGGTACACCCTGGAAAAGGTGCCAATCCATCGCAGGGCACACAATTAATACTAAAATAAATTATTATTAACTTCTCGGAACACAATGATGGAAAAATTACAAAGTGGCTAACAAACAGACAAAGTGGCTAATTTCCTGTTGAATGTTTTGTGGTGTTAGTCTGGTTTGTAAATATATCTGCATTATTGTTGTTGCTGTTACAGTTTCTGTTTAAATACTGCTGCTATTATTCAGAACCATGCCACTGTCTTAAAATTCAATATACTTACTATTTTTATTTTTGTTTCCTTTAAGACCTTAAGGTTTTTTGTTTCCTTTAAGTGGTCAGCTGTCAGTTGTTATATTCAGCTTTATGTAAACCCATAGACCTCAATATAAAACCAGTCAGTTGTAATGAAATTTTAGGTCAAATTTAATAACAGCCCCAGAAAGTACCCCAGACAAGCAAATATCTTGTAATGGCTCTCAGATAAGTGAAATGGAGAACAAGTAGGTTTAGAAACGAGATAAAGAGAAAAACCCTACCCACTACTATGTCAAGTACACAGACAAACCAAACCACTAAAATTACTGAAAGGTGAAAGGAATAAAATTGATACCTCATTAGTTGAGGCACCTGTCAAGGGGTCGGATATATAAGACAGCAAGTGAACAGTCAGCTTTTAAAGTTAATGCAGGCAAATTGGGCACGAATATGGGCCGAACTGTGATGGCAAGATACCATGTTCAGAACATATCCAAACCAACAGGTCTTGTGTGGTTTTCTTCGTATGCAATGGTTTTAAAAAGTTCCAAAAGTGGCAAAAGGAAGGACCATTGGTAAACCGGTGCCAGGGTCATGGGCGCTTACAGCTCATTGATAGGCATGGGGAGGAAAGGCTAGCCAGTCTGGTTCATTCCCTCGTCCCTGATACACTACTTGAAGTGCAACTTAAAACGCCACTTCAGCTGACTGACAAGTGAAGCATTATCAATTAATAAGTAAAATGCTAAACTGTAGTTGTATCATTTTCACATGTATCTTGATTGCACTGCTGTCAGGAAAGGATTTGGCTAATGTACAATTTACAATGATTTGGCAAAATCCATCATTTTAATTACAGTAATGTGATTATAAGTGGTGAATGTAAAGTCCAGAATTTACAGCAGTCAACGCAACAAAAACTATTTTAAAAGAAAGAATTACTGCTTTCCATGAGTTTATCTAACTCCTACCTGCGGTAAATTACCCATCTGAAGTAGTATGCTCTTAGACTTGTGTAGTATATGTGTACTCTTTGGTTATAAAGTTTAATGCAAATAGTACTTTTTGAACTATTATCCCATTTATTGCCTCTGGTGATAAGGCCTGTTTGTACATTTGTGAGTGGTGTTCATTCAACTCAAATTCAAAATTTTAAAAGACCCAATAAAATAACTTTGATCCATGCATACCTTTGGTCACTACCCATACCTGATAACCTGGTTCATACACCAGGGTGTCTCCTCTGACATCCCAGTACACACTGGAATAGAGTCAGCTGGGTGAAAATTAGTGAATGAAAATGTGAAAATGTGTCTGTTTATGTTACAGCTGAAATACAACTCATGCAACTGATCTATTGTGTGTAAATCGAAGTGTTAATTAGTGATGGTATCCTTCCTGTTAACTTGCTTAGTGATATAAAAAGTTAAATCATGACAACTTTAGCTCTTAAGAAACAGACAACCGAAAAGATATAGTTCTATTTCAATCATGCTACACACGTGGACAAAATTGTTGGTACCCTACGGTCAATGAAAGAAAAACTCATAATGGTCACAGAAATAACTTTAATCTGACAAAGTAATAATAAATAAGAATTCTATGAATGTTAACCAATGAAAGTGAGACATTGCTTTTCAACCATGCTTCACCGGAATTATAAAAAAGAAATGAACTCATGGAACAGGTCTGGACAAAAATGATGGTACCCCTAACTTAATAGTTTGTTGCACAACCTTTTGAGGCAATCACTGCAATCAAACGATTCCTGTAACTGTCAATGAGACTTCTGCACCTCTCTGCAGGTATTTTGGCCCACTCCTCATGAGCAAGCTGCTCCAGTTGTTTCCGGTTTGAAGGGTGCCTTCTCCAGACAGCATGTTTCAGCTCCTTGCAAAGATGCTCAATAAGATTGAGGTCAGGGCTCAGAGAAGGCCACTTTAGAATAGTCCAATGCTTTCCTCTTAGCCATTCTTGGGTGTTTTTAGCTGTGTGTTTTGGGTCATTGTCCTGCTGCAACACCCATGACCTAAGACCCAGCTTTCTGACACTGGCCAGCACATTTCTCTCTAGAATCCCTTGATAGTCTTGAGATTTCATTGTACCCTGCACAGATTCAAGACACCCTGTGCCAGATGCAGCAAAGCAGCCCCAGAACATAACAGAGCCTCCTCCATGTTTCACAGTAGGGACAGTGTTCTTTTCTTGATATGCTTCATTTTTCCGTCTGTGAACATAGAGCTGATGTGCCTTGGCAAAAAGTTCCATTTTTGTCTCATCTGTCCATAGGACATTCTCCCAGAAGCTTTGTGGCTTGTCAACATGTAGTTTGGCATATTCCAGTCTGGCTTTTTTATGATTTCTTTTCAACAATGGTGTCCTCCTTGGTCGTCTCCCATGTAGTCCACTTTGGCTCAAACAACGACGGATGCTGCGATCTGACACTGATGTTCCTTGAGCATGAAGTTCACCTTGGATCTCTTTAGAAGTCTTTCTGGGCTCTTTTGTTACCATTCGGATTATCCGTCTCTTTGATTTGTCATCAATTTTCCTCCTGCGGCCACGTCCAGGGAGGTTGGCTACAGTCCCATGGATCTTAAATTTCTGAATAATATGTGCAACTGTAGTCACAGGAACATCTAGCTGCTTGGAAATGGTCTTATAGCCTTTACCTTTAACATGCTTGTCTATAATTTTCTTTTGAATCTCCTGAGACAACTCTTTCCTTCGCTTCCTCTGGTCCATGTTGAGTGTGGTACATACCATGTCACCAAACAACACAGTGACTACCTGGTGCCCTATATATAGGCCCACTGACTGATTACGAGATTGTAGACACCTGTGATGCTAATTAGTGGACACACCTTGAATTAACATGTCCCTTTGGTCACATTATTTTCAGTAATTTCTAGGGGTACCATCATTTTTGTCCAGGCCTGTTCCATGAGTTTATTATTTTTTTTAATAATTCTGTTGAAGCATGGTTGAAAAGCAATGTCTGACTTTCATTGGTTAACATTCATATAATTTTTTTTTTTCATATAATCCCGGATGTACTATTGCTGGAAGTCTGGGAGAGCAAAAAGATTCAAAAAGATGCAGTTGGCTGGCATCACGTCTTCACCCATCTGACAGTCTTCAACCTCTGTGGCTAGTAGTTCTCACCATGAAGGGAGTGTTATAACTGGGAGAGATAATTGGGAAGTGGCTATGACTACATAGGTTGGAAATAAAAAGGAAAATAACAGAAAAGCGGTGTGAGACACACACACACACACACACACACACACACACACACACACACACACACACACATAACACTGAGGGACTTAGGGATAGCTTTCAGAACATTATCACAATAAATAAAAGTAACTTACTGTATCTTCACTTCCCCGGAGTAAAAAGATCTTGGCGTGTTATTTTATAGATCCAAAAACAGCCGGATGAGAATTACCTTCATCAATTTTTGAATAAAAATTATGTAGAGAGGACGTCTACATGTTGCACACTAATGGGGCTCAATGGCTGCTTCCATGTTATATTGTACCTAGTGGTCGAAATTGGAAACTGCAACAAGTACCATTAGCAGCCTATTAGCACCAAAATCACGGTGCCTCACGATCATAATATGATCTGTTCTATAGCCCATTTGCTTTAACTTTTTTTATTTCATAAGACAACCTTTCAGTTTTGTAAATATTCTAGTTATAGTGTGTTGTCTTACTTTAGGTTAAACGTTTTTGAGAATTAGACCATCCAGCTAAGATAAATGTTATGTTGTTGATTAAGGATATTTTATTTTATTTTATTCATTTAATTTTTATTTTTCCGTTTCCCCCCTGAGGGATTGCCACCTTATTATGGTCAGGGGGTTTGCGTGCCTCAGTGACCTTAAGAGCTATACCAGCAGGAGCTTAGTCTTCAAGTGGGACACCCGAGTTGGACAGGTCTAAAGGTAGAGGCCTGACAAAGTGCAATCTACTTCTCCAGGCTTTGGACGCAGCTAACAGCACAATTCAGCACTATAAGCACAGGGAAAAAAATCAGTGCTCGAACATGATGTGTGCAAATGATGCCCCCCTTCACATTTCTGACTGCCCCCCCCCCCCCCCCCCCCAAATATGCCTGTCTAGAACCGGCCCTGGTGCCTCATGGAAGGCTATGGCACGGAGCCCCCCAGGGGTCACAAACCGTGAGTACTGATTACTAAACCGAGCGCATTGATTAATAAAATTGAGTGCGGATTTATAAACCGTGCGCAGTGATTGTTTACGGGTAAACTAATCAGTGTTCTTGGTGTAATAATATGAGCGCACATTTTTTTTTTTGTTGTTGTTTTTTACCACATGACCCCTGTCTCGTGGGCTCTGTACAAGGCAGAGGAGCAGAGAACAAAACAGTTAACAGTTGCCCATTTGCTTCTGTCAAATTTGAGATAAAAATGGTTTGTGACCACAAAGATCTTGGTTTATAGCAAGTAATCAGATCGGTAATATTTTTCCATAACAAATTAAATAAATAAATAAAAACAAGTGAAAACTGTAAGTGCAGAGTATCTTTATGCTGTACACTCTAACACAACTGCTATAAGATAAAAAATTTTATCCCAAGGGAAAATTAAAGCAATCTGAATTGCACCGTTTTAGAAGTTGCACTTTCGTTTTACGCTGTATAATGACAACAAAGCCTTCTTCTTCTCCGTGATATATCACGGGCATCGCTAGGCCTAACATTTGTACTCAGCCCCCCTAAAACTTTGCCATAAACTTTACACAAATTGGTGATCGCCCACGTCCTCTTTAAATTTCATATGGAAACGATGACAGACTTCGGCTCCTCCCCGCCTTTCAGCATGGTCTTCAATTCACCATCACAGAGCGAGGATTAAGCCAAGGTGTGTGTTTTTCGATAAATTGTTATATCTGCATCAGTGCAGTCCTTTCTTATAAATACAGTTACAAAATGTTATGAGGGGTTTATCAGTTAAGTTTTTGCTGTGTTCACCCCTCATCACACTAGCTGTTTCTTCTTGTGAAAATGAAGCCCTCAATACATACTCTATGAACCTATAGTCTACTTTATAAAACAATCATGCTGTTGCTGTTTTAAACCTAACTGTCTATATAAAACATTGCACAGTGCATGTGGCATTAACTACCATGGAGTTATGCACATAAATGATTAAAAACAGTGACTTTCAATGCACTCGTTTTAACAGCATAGCAGTGTGATTTACAGAGATAGAAAAATCCTGTTTTTTTGTAATAAATATTGTATTGTATTGAATAATGTCCCAGATTGTAAAATACATTTATTAGCCTTAGAGTGTATTTGTTATTAATGAATAGAAATAAAAAAAGAATGATATTAAAAAGATGCTTTGTTTAATTACATTAAAACAATGTTTGTTTATATTAATGAATTTGAATAACTAGCCTAGTAGCTATGAAAATTTAAGGGGTTGAATATAGAACCTGCTGTCTTATTTATGAAGCTAAAACACTAAATTAAACTAGATAACATGATGATCAAAGTTTTAATATTTATATTTAACTGTAGATGGAAGGTTTACGTCACATGGGAGTAGGTCTGCAAATGAGCAGCAGTTAAGAATAGAACATCATCTCCTGCACATTAACACTGTGTTCCCAACATTGATTGAAGTCATTTCATCAGAAGGTATTTTTCACATTTTTATGTCTGCCAGTTTCCAACAAAAAACAGCAGTATTGTCAAAGAATTAACAGATAAATGATTGACATTATTGGCACACACACAGTTTATTCCATCGTACAGCCTCATAGGTGTGTTGTTTAAATTGCTAATCAATGTAGGTTTTAAGTTATATGCTGTTTTCTGGTTACATTTTTCTGATTGTACTTGAACATAGAAAAGGGTTTATACAGTAAACAGTGTGCATGTGTGTGATCAGGAAGACTCGTTTGAGTACTGATTCTGAACAAGCCAAACATGTGTTAAACATCTATCTATCTTTATCTATTAAATGAAAATCCTAAAAACGCCCCTGTCGGATATAATATGATAAACATTCCTATGATGTATTCCAGCCTCAATCCTAGTGTTCCCAGGACAGGCTTCAAATTCACGATGCATAAAGAAATAATTAATGAAATATAATTAAATGTATGTCAACTCTTTCTTTACAGTGTATATAAATGATTTTGTGATGAAATGTTTAGCACTTACCAGCAAAACAACAGGCAAAATTAGAGAGAGAAAAAAACGCACCAAATTACCTGTAACGGCGTTATCTTGTTCAGGGACGCAGTGGATCTGGAGTCGAAAAATAGATCAATTGCGAATGCTAAATCACGCCCACGCCCGAGGAACACCGAAAATAAATGAATCGATTATACAGCCTATAGAGTGCATTTATATATATATATATATATATATATATATATATATATATATATATATATATATATATATAACAGTGCTTATATGAGAATGGTACAAGGATATTTATATAGACAATGAAGTTGGAAGAAAATGTCATGTCCTCATGTAAGGACATTGGGGGCTCAAGAGGATATACAAGTTATTTCGGAAACCGCAGTTAGAGATTACCTGCGCGTGTTTGGCTTTGCGCATGCGCACATAATATTAACGTCCAAGCGTGTGACGTAGCAGCGCCGCTCTGACTGAGCGAAACAAACATGGCCACACAGTGGAGCAGACAGGGCGGCTTATTAACTTTGGTTGTGGTCCTTTGGAGCGCTGTTTGCGGTCAAACGGAGACGACGGTCATAGGCTGGAGCCAGATACTGGGTATGAGACTGGAGAGGAGTAACAAACCGGCCACAATCATTGAGGACGGTGTCATTCAGGTGACAGAAGAGAGCAGCGTCCAGCTCAGGTTTTACGGGCTGCAGCTCAGTTCGGACTCCGCGTCCCAGATCCGGTTCGTGGAGCTCGTTGAAGAGGAGGATGACAGAGACTCGGTAAACAGGACTTGTGTCGATTTTACCAAAGATATCAGTGTTGGGAGTTACATGAACGTCAGCAGCCGAGGGACATCAGGTGTGGTGAATGTAACCGTTAAGCCGCTTCGCAAAACTGAGCGCGAGCGAGAGTACATCGCGTGCATCAGGAGTCCGGAAGGCAAGTGGCACCTGCTGTCAGAGAACGACGGTAGGTTACAGGTTGTAGAGGAGAGGACTTCTCTACTCCCTCTGTGGCTTCAAATCATCTTGGTGTCATGCCTGCTTGTCCTGTCCGGCATGTTCAGTGGACTCAATCTGGGGCTCATGGCGTTAGATCCGATGGAGCTACAAATAGTGCAGAGTTGTGGTACTGATAAAGAAAAAAGGTATGCACGCAAAATCAGTCCCATTCGTAGCAAGGGGAATTACCTGCTTTGCTCATTATTGCTTGGCAATGTCCTTGTAAATACCACTCTTACTATCTTGCTGGATGATCTTATTGGATCCGGCATTGGCGCAGTAGTGGTATCCACTGTGTGCATTGTGATCTTTGGTGAGATCGTGCCACAAGCGCTTTGTTCACGCCATGGTTTGGCAGTCGGTGCTAACACCATCCTGCTGACAAAGTTCTTTATGCTCCTTACCTTCCCATTGTCGTTTCCCATCAGCAAGCTCCTGGACTGCATTCTGGGGCAAGAAATTGGCAGAGTGTACAACAGGGAGAAGCTGCTGGGAATGTTGAGGGTGACGCAACCGTACATCGACTTGGAAAAGGAAGAGCTTAATATGATTCATGGTGCATTGGAGTTGAGGACCAAAACAGTTGAAGATATCATGACACCACTGAACAACTGCTTCATGATCAAATCTGATGCTGTGCTTGACTTTAACACCATGACCGAGATCATGGAGAGTGGCTACACACGGATCCCAGTCTATGAACATGAACGCTCCAACATAGTAGACATTTTGTATGTAAAAGATTTGGCCTTTGTTGATCCGGATGACTGCACAACACTTAAAACGGTTACCAAGTTTTACAACCACCCTGTCCATGTTGTCTTCCACGACACCAAACTGGATGCCATGTTAGAGGAATTCAAAAAGGGTCAGTCATTCTTTATATTTATTAGCTGTTTCAAAACTGAATTGCAGAAGTTGTATCTGTTGAAACTGTTTTTCAGTGTACAAGCTGAATCGATATACACAGGAATGCTGTACTGGCTTACTTTGCAGTGTTTATGTACAATCACATTAATTATTGAAATCCCATAAGTGTTTTATGCTGCCATAATCATTTGCTGGTTCTAAAGTAAACGCTTGTTATAATCCTCAGTGAAATGTCTGACGTTGTAATTTCTACTCAATTGGACTACAGTGTCATGACTTTTATTAATTTAATTATTATTATTATTTATTAATAAATTATGATGTATTATATTATTTTTGCTAAATATTTGTTCAAATTCACAGTTTAAAGAATATATGAAAATAGAATGTTTTGAAGTTGTAGGTTAGGCTTCTACACTATGAACAGTTGTGGTTCTGAGACATAACTCTGATTTGATTGTGGCTAGCAGGACTACAAACATATCCTAGCAGGAGTATCACATTGTCTAATTATATGTGCTTCTGCTTAATAAGCTTGATAATCTGCTGATCAATCTAGGAGTTTTGATCACCCCTTATTGGATTAATGTAAAACATGACATCTGAGGAGTAGTAAGTATGCTGATTTGGATGTTTTGGACCATAATGAAATGGATAATTATACCAAGGAGACTGCTATCAAATCCCCAAACAAATGTTTACATTTTTCCAAGCATTTACTTATGTCGGGACACCATCTGAATATGACCTCAAAATCCCTATGAGGACATGGAATTTTACTACTCTAGTATTTCAGCTGACATATGTTAATATTGCATACAATTAATATTTTATTAAATGTTTATTTTTATTAAACTTTTATTAATTTTTTAACAGAGTAATTATTTATAGACCAACGTTAGTTTTTTATTGATCAGCATTGCATAATATTGTATACACATTGTTTACTGCATGGTAAGAAGGTTAAGTACGCAAGATTACCCATCATTATCTAAGGAATAAAAAAAAAAAAACAGGACTTGATGTCATATGAAAATCAGTGACTTGTGTTGATCTTTTTCCCATGAAAGCACATCCCAAACGTTTTCACCAAAATTCATTTTTTAAAATCTGTTACGGAACAATTGGTTTAGCAATATTTAATGCAGTGGAAAATGTCAGTGGAAAAGCTCATGTTCATGGTATCACTTACAGTATAGTATCTACAAACATGTCATTGTCCAACAAGTCTCCCTTTTTCCTGTCTCAGTATGCAAATTTAAATTCATACTGTTCAGCACAGGACGTTTAGTTCAGCAAAGCTGTGATCGGAGTGAATGCAGTCTAGCTTTGACTGACTAACTAACTAACAATTTACTTCACTTAATTCAGATTAAAGGAACAGGCAGCATTTCACTGAGAACTTGCAGCAAAATATTCAAATATCGCTATAGAGATGAAAAATGAATACCGGTTTATCAGAACTTAAACAGAATTGCAGCTTTTCATGTTACTTGTTTGTTTTGAGACAAAGAACAGAGAAACTTTACCGCTGACCAAGTGGTTACACAGCATTAATACTGGAGACTCCTTCCATAAATGCTGAATAAGCCTCTATGCGCATGTATGTGTATGTGTGTTCTAATATACACCTCTGGGGAGAGGGGTTAATTTAGGTTGGTTTTTTCTTATAGGTGCATTTTTTTCGTGAATTGCTGACAATATTTCTTCTAAATTCAAAAGATAAATATTGTTATTTAGAGTGTATATATTTAAAGCACATCAAAATAACCCAAGATCATGCAGTATTTACAGAGCTTTAATAACTCAAGTAAAACAAAATGCAACTAATTTGTATACAAATTGTATTAATGCTTTGGCTAAATAACATTAAGAAATTAATATTTGGTAAAATTACTCCGATTTGCATTTACAGCTTTCATGCATTTTGGCATTCTCTCCACCAGTTTTTAACATTGCTGTTGGGTAACTTTATACCACTCTTTTTGCAAAAAAGCAAGCAGCTGAGCTTTGCTTGATGGTTTGTGACCATCCATCTTCCTCTTAATGACATTCCAGAGGTTTTCTGGAGTAAAGTACAGTGGTGTCTTATTTTTTCCAGAGCTGTGAGTGAGTGTGAGTGAGTGTGAGTGTGAGTGTGAGAGAGTGTGTGTGAGTGTGAGAGAGTGTGTGTGAGTGTGAGAGAGTGTGTGTGAGTGTGTGAGAGTGTGTGTGTGTGAGTGCGTGAGAGTGAGTGCGTGTGAGTGTGAGTGTTCACTTAACTAATTAGTCAATAAGAAAATTATTGAAATTAATTAAATCTGTCTGCTAACAAGATCAGCGGTATGACATTATATTGCAGTTCCTCCTCTGCCACTGATTGATAAAGGCAACCTGTTTTAGGGTTGTTTATGTGACTGGTTTCATGAGAGCTATATCTCATAAAAGTGTTTGAATGATTATAGTCCTCACATTAAACATTCAGTGTAACCAGCAGTTCAACTGATTTGATTTTGGAATTGTTTCAAACAGGATCAAGGTCATAGAAAGGTCAGATTCCTAACATTTTTCTTTAATATCTCTCATCCTGTTTGGCAAACAGAGATGTTAATTCGAAGTTTATTTACAGGAACTGAATATATGCCTCTGCCACTGAGTGTCCTCCATCTGTACGAGATTCTTATTGGGACCATATCTCAAGAATGAGTGCTTGAATGTAGGCAATTATCATTATAACCAGCCGATTGTGTAACTGATCCAAACAGGATGGAGGTTAAATGTCTGAAATATATTTGATCCTGTTACTCTTCGTGTTAATTAAGCATTAATATTTAGTAAATCAGAGCCCTTGTTGTCTAGTTAAAATTTTTGCCATCGGCTATCCCTCAGTTTATTTATTTGTGTGTCTGTCCATCTATCCAAGATTATCATTAGCACAATATCTTAGGAACAAGTGAATGTTTGTAGGATTTATATGATATTATTATGTAACCGGCAAAGTAACTTTTTTTTTTTATTTTAAGAATTTTAAGAAGATTGGATATTTTAAGGGTATTTCTAGCATATTAATTTAATAACCAGGAAGACTAAACTTTCCCTAAAATAGAGGCAATTCTGTTGTTTAACTTTTTCACATTTGGTGGTTAGTCAATTTTTACTGTGCTACAATTTAATCCCTGGTCGTGATGCATTCATAAGAGAAACATATTTCAGAAAAGCCTGCATGTCAGAATTTTACAATGTGAAGGGTTTTCTCAGGACACCACATACATAAAACACAATATACTTGATTTTCTAAATTAATAAGAAAATAAGTTTTCTAAATTGGTTTTATTCTCTCTCTACCAGGCAAATCTCATCTGGCCATAGTCCAGAGGGTAAATAATGAGGGAGAGGGAGACCCTTTCTACGAGGTGCTGGGTCTAGTGACACTGGAAGATGTTATTGAAGAGATCATCAAGTCAGAGATCCTGGATGAGTCAGATCTATACAGTGAGTTGCTATATATACACACACACACACACACACACACACACACACACACACACACATGTATCTTTCTGATTGATTAGCTTCATGCTTGATGTTTCTCTCCTAGCTGATAACCGAACCAGAAAGAAGGTGGACCCAAATAAAAATAAGAGGGACTTTTCGGCCTTCAAACATGAAAGTGAATCCAAAGTGAAGATTTCTCCCCAGCTGCTTTTAGCCGCTCATCGGTTCCTGGCAACTGGTGAGCTCAGTGTATCTTCTATGAATTAGATTTTCTAAAATTATTTGCGTACAATAATTTTTTTCTTATTTAATTAATATGTAAAACATTATTAATAATTTATTTATGCCTATTAATAATTAACGAAATATTAATACATTTATTTTAGTGTATATATTGTAAAGTTTATAGTTTATGGTCTTTGATGACATTAGGAAGTAACCTTAATCAGAACCAAAAAGAGAACTCTGAAGGGAAACCATCCTTATTTGGGTGATACTGGATAGGTCAACCTATATTAATTCCTTCTATACCTCTGTGCTGTAAGGTTAAAAGTGCCACTATAAGATAGGAAATTAATGTTAGTTAAAATGAAATCAGTTTAGTTGATTTAACTGTTCTGATGAAAACCGTAAAAAACTGTTTATGGCCATCTAGGCCCTAAAACTATCAAAGCGACTGCAGTCCAGCTATCCAACGTCCTGCAGTCCAACGGCATAACTTAAAAGGCGAACTGGAAGCAAACAGAGACATGAGCCAGCCACTTCGCTGTCAACAAACCAGTGAAAACTCGTAAGAGTCGGGGAAGACAACATCCAAACACCAGTTCACCATAAAACTTTATGGCCCTGAATCCCCCACATCTCATTTACCTTAGGAGAACTATTCACTAAAGGCTAGATTCTATTTGTGGTGTACATAATATTATATATCTAAATAAAATTTATGGTATGCATATTTTTCCCAGAGATAAGCCTCTTCGGTCCACAACAGATCTCCGACAAGATTTTGCTGCGAATCCTCAAGCATCCCGATGTCATCCAGGATCTACGGTTCAATGAAAATGATAAGCGCTCACATCAGCACTACCTGTATCAGCGTGCCAAGCCTGTTGACTATTTCATTCTCATCTTACAGGTGAAGTCTCAATTTGTTTTCTGTAAATTGCTTCTAATTAACACATCATTCTCTATTCTTTCACTGTAACCTACCATACAGTGTATAGTTAATTATAGGGATGCGTATGTATGCATTATGTTACTGACTATAGTCTGTAGAAACCAATACGACCATGGTTGAATGTTGGTCCTGGTATGAGTATGGGCGGGGGATCTATAGGAGATCTACAGACATGAATGACCACAAACTGTGATGATGCTCAACAGCCATACAATGACATCAAGTGATTTTCCAAATGCAGTGGCAAACTAAAGCTGGGATAACATGCCAGAGGAAAATGGTTTGAAACAGGCACCTAGAGGTAGAGGCTAAAGTCATGCAAAACCATGAAAAAAGTCATTAGTGAGAATCAAAGAAGAACCAGGCTGAGGTTTGCAAAACATCACAGGAATTCAACCTAGAAAACTGGAGTAATGTTTCAGCTTTGGCCAATACCTGGACGTCTTATGGTTAGATAGGGACCTTGGGGAAAGCCTACAAGCCACATTTTCCCTCCCATCTTGTGAAATGTGGAGGAGGATCTATGATGATTTTCAGCTATCAAACATAGCTGAGTGTCGTGATTTTTGTGCGTGTGTGTGATAGAGAGAGAGAGTTTCCCCTTAAATGTTCAATGAGGGACTGGAAATAAAAACCCGACTGAAAGCAAAACACAGTCAATTATCGACATTCTCTTCAGGTGTGAATCCTTTCCCACATACCTGACTCTCGCTTCCTTCACACTTGGCCGTCCGCCAACACAATGTTTTTTTTTGTTTTGTTTTGTTTTTTGTGCACTCATTGTGGTTGGGACTTTTAGCCATCTCATGTTAGTGAGTTCTCAATTTTGTTCCACCTAAAAAAAAATTTAGAGACTTTGCTTACATTTGTTAAAGTAAAATAAGGTTATTAATGTTAGTTTGACTTCTGTAACAATAAACAGGTTTAAAGTTAACTAGCAAGCATAAAGGTGAGAGAAAATCTGCCACTAGTCTGTTTTAGTTAAAATACAGATGCTACAAAATTTCTCACACATGCTTTCTTATTGATTCCCTTACCCAACATATTTTTTATACAAGGTTTGTTCTAGATTTTAATTGGATGCTTAAAATTAGACTTGTGCTTTCAAGGAGTTTCTGATGATCTCACCATAATCTCAGTAATTGCTCAGTAATGCTTTCTCTGAAATACATTTAGTGTAAACTTTACACATAAAAAGTACACATATTACATATGTGTACTTGTATGTATGTTTACTTGTACATACATACAAGTAAACGTTTTTTTTTTTTAAAAGAGACTATATGTTGGTGTCCAAACTGTTGCCACAAAGTTAATAGCAGACAGTTCTATAGAATATCTTTATATATTGTTGCATTACAGTTCCTTTTGCTTGAATTAAGAATCCCAAAACGAATTCCAAATGCTGCCTGAGTAAGCTTCATTGAGACATGGTTTTCAAATGTAGTTGTCAAAGAACTTTTCAAAGATTGGCTTTCTCAATTCATTAAACACCTTTGGGAATACAGTAGCTGGAATGCTGATTGTGCCCCCGCCCTCCTCATCTGACATCAGTGCCTGACCTCACTAATGCTCTTGAGGCTGAAGGAGCAAATCCCTACAGCCACATTCCAAAGTCTAGTGGAAAGTCTTCCCAGAAGTGTGGAGGTTATTATAACCACAAAAGGTGACTTGGCGGCCTTTCCCACATTCCCAAATTTGATCCTGAATCAAGATTTATAGGGAGTTTGTCAGGAAGTTTATTTTAGTTTTGTTTTTTCGTGTGTAAGAAGCAATAAAAATCAACTGATTGTAGCAGACATTAGTATGAGGCAAATACAACCTCAGACAAACAACAATATTACTTTTTCACAGCGACATGATTTATTTAACCAAAAAATGAAGGAAGAAAAAGTATGTGGGGAGTAGTAAGTTTCGAAATGTGGACATTGACCAGGCTATTTCGAAATCATGATTCTTGTTATTTTTCAGCAATTATTATGTAGATTTGTTGGAGACCATTGTTTCAGACCATTGTTTTGTTGCGTGACATAATTTCGACCAAGCTTCAGTTGTTGGACCTATGGCCTCAAATTTGCCTCTAGAATAATTTGATATACGGAGGAGTTTATGGTCAATGCTTTTAAATACAAGGTGTCCAGGCCCTATTCTCTATAAAATCACCAAAATCACCCCTCAACTGTTGTGCTTGGAAGGCTGGGTATAAAGATGTTTCTGCTAAAATGCTGTTTGGTTTTCACCAAACATGGCACTAGCCATTAAGGTCGAACAACTTCACCTTGGTGTCATCTGTCCATTGGACATTTCTCTAGAAGCCTTGTGGTTTGTTTAGATGCAGTTTTGCAAATCTCACTTGTGCTTGTGTGTTCTTATTTTGACAAAATATTATTTCCCCTGACAACCCTTCAAAAAATGCTACTACCTGTTCAGTCATCTCTGACTGTCCTGAATTAGAATTTTTTGTATTTCTCTAATCGTATGGTCTTGGGGTGAATGTGCTTGGATGTAACCTCCAGATTATTTGGAAATGTTTTTTATAACCCGTTCGAGATTGATGTCCAAGACCGATGTCCAAGACCACTGCTTATATCTTTCCCTCTTGACATTATGTTAACACACATCTGAATGCTCCAGACATGCAAACTGATCAGTTAATCAAAGGCTGATGATTAGCAGCACCTGGCCACAACCTATCCTTTTAAATCCAGTTGAAGCAGTAAGGGGGGACTTGGTCTTGCCCATGTGTTTTTTTTTTTTTTCTTTTTTGGTTACATTTTTGTTAAATAAGTAATGCCATGGTGAGAAAAGTGTCATATTATTTGTCCAAGCTTGTATTTTCCTAATACAAGACCCACTTTTCGTCATTTATTTTTTTTAATTGTTTTTTTACAAACACAAAAATAAAAAAATGGGGTACCAACGCTTGAACAAGACTGTAGGTAGGTAATAAATTTCAACCGTGGTTCATGACTCTTTATAAGGCATTGTGCAGTCCTAAATTATGGTAATTTTTTTTTATTATTTTTTTTTTTTGGAGCGCTTGTAAAACTATTTGAAGGGTTATAAAAACCTCTCATATATGGGGTGGAGCAATTTCGCTTAAAATATCAGTCATTCTTGAGAACTAGGGGAAAAACATTTTTTATTTAAAATACATTTTTGGAACAACCTCCCAGTTGTAACATTTTTGTCTACAAGAGTTTGCACGCACACAGAAGGCAAGTCTCTCTTGCAGGAGAGCAACATCCTAGTTGCTCAAGTATCCTCAAGTTTGCTTGTTTTCACCATGTCAAATGATCTTAGGACGTTCAACATAAACTTTGTATTTTCAATGTATCTATTCAGAAGCTTTTTGGAGGTTTCACCATTTTTTTTTCCCGTGATGGTGTCCTGCTTGTCAGTTGTCATTCTTGCATTGTTTAGAAAAAGCTCCTGAAGAGCTTGCATAATAAAATGATGAAATCTGGCCTTTCTCTCTCATATTGCTTTGTCAGACTCAAACTCATGCACTTTACCAGAAAAAAAAATTCTAGCTTTGATACCCTTATAAGTGGAAAGCCCATTTGTTTTCAATCCTTTATTCATAGCATTATGAAAGAGAAGAGTTTTCTTTATTGAGGGGTTAGTGTTTTTACTCCTCTGTAACTTTTTCTCAGTCAGTGTCCAAGGAGAGTTGGGGTCTTTTTCGTTGGGAGCTTTCCTTCTACGCAAAATTTACTTTCTCAGCTTGTCCCTCTCTTTAAAGTTCCGGCTGCTACAGTATGTTGCTCTTTAAAACTGATGTCTAGAGGACTGTCTAAAGGTGTGTCGAGTTACCTCGTGATTTCTTTCTGTGCTTGATCTTTTTTTTCTGAGCCTTTTTCCTAGCCCACTTTTATGCCTCTTTTCTCTTTCATGCAACTCATTTATGCTTTGTATTTTGCCTCTGTTCAGGGTGTCTATAAATCTTCTCTCTTCTCTTTCTTTGGTACCCTATTCCTTCTCTTTTTCTCCTCTGCTGACAACTTCTCTCGTAATTATTTCCTGAAATTAGAGTATTCCTATATATTTATTTTACCTCAAATATATTTATTTGTCCTCAATAAGCTCAGGCAATTCATTTAACACCATTTAAATTTACTGTAATTTACTGTGATAAATGAATGACTGAACAGTTTTAACTAATGCAAAATAAAACTCATTTAATACAATGAAACAAATACAGTTTGCACAATGATAAGTTGTAGGCTACCTATACTATAAACATCAGTAGTAAATGTTTCAGATAAATCGTGTTTTAAAACAAAATAAATTTATATTAATATTCATTTGCTATAAATATAAGATTTTGTCTGCACGTCGGTCAGAACTCACTCTTTCAATTATATCTTTACGTTTCATACATTGGAGGATCCAAAACCAATCTCAGAAAAAATTCTGTCTATCTGATATCTGTATGTCTGTCCGACTCTGTCACAGCATCACGCAAAACTGGCTTGACAGAATTTAATGAGACTTTGCCAGTCAGATTAAAGGATGTTATGAGCCGTTTTGTGCCAGAATACCTCACAGCAGACACTGTTTTTTGAGAGGAATATAGTGATTCTGCCCTCGAAGTAGGTGTGGCTATAAGAGTCACTTGACGGAGCGAATCAAAGCGATATGTTTACCATAAATACACAGAGTATAGGGAAGACACAGAAACAACCGTAATGCCCCTACAAAGCACGCAAATCCTTAGCATGGCTAGACACAGCATGGCTTATTCTTTATTAATCTATAGTATTCTTTTATATATTTTAATCAGAATTTTAGCAATTCAAAAATGTGAATTGGACAAATTCTTGCTCAGATCTAGTGGGGACAGAATTAGGAAGAAATAAATTATAATAAAAAAAAATTATATACAGTCTACATATATAGTGGAACCTTGGATTACGAGCATAATTCGTTTCCCGGAAGTATTCCAAAAACACTTGTAAACCAAGTAGACTTTTCCCATAAGAAATAATGAAAAATCTAATCATTCGTTCTACAGCCCAAAACAATAAATACCTAAAAATTATTAATACAACATATAAAGTAAAAATAAAACAAATTATCTTGCACTTAACATTTAAAAAAGTAAAAATAAATCCAGACAGATAAGTGTTTCCGTTTGTGCGCGCAGGTGCCATGTATTTGTATATATATGTGTGTGTGTGTGTGTGTGTGTGTGTGTGTGTGTGTGTGTGTGTGTGTGTGTGTGTGTGCGCGTGTGTGCGTGTGTGGAATTAGCCCCTCGTCTCGTCTTAAACAGTAAAACTCCTTCTCCCTCCCCCACCTCGCTTTTTAAGTTTCACAACTAACATACACAATGCAAACACTGTTTTAACAGGAAAAAAAATAACTCTCTAATGATACTAACGGAATCACTGCTGTAAAGTAAAAAATAAAAAATAACAAATGAACCATCACCTTACCTTTGAAAAGAATCGCGACAGAGCTGAGTTTTCTGTGTAAATAAAGTTCGTGTGCAGCCGGGGAAATCTGTGTGCGTGTGTGTGTGTATTGATATATATACATAAAAAAAATTATGTTCAAAATATAATAAGTTAATGGGTTAGGTGCTGGACATGTTTTGTTCCAAGTCCACTCCTGTGCACCAAAATACTAAATAGTATGCCCTACTATACAGTTCATAGCAAATCATGAAGTCTGTTGGGTACTCTGTAAGTAAATATTGAAGGTTCATAGAGAGGTTGATGGTTTTGGCATGAGTTCAGCATGTTTTGTTGTGGACATAGGGAATTACATTGTAGTATATCATATTGTTTCATAGGTAATACATAGCTAATACATAGCCAATTCATAGGTGTCTTAAAGCATGTGACGCCACCTAGTCGTACAACCAAGAACTGCCAAGAATTTCAGTGGACTAGCAAAAATTTAGGGAATCAAAAATGGAAATGGGATCAAAAAAGTTGTTAACCATTAAAGTGTATTTAATTTATGGAATTGGTATATCTAATTTACATATAGCTGCTTAGGGTTCCTAATTACTGAGTACTAATGGGTTGCCATCATTTGATGGTGGTAAAAATCATAGTGATACAATACTGCTTAAAGCCACACAGTGGCATGTATTTCTTAATGATTATATTTATAACCTTGTGTAAATTATTGAAACAAAGGACCAACACTACAGTACATGTTTACTGTACATAAACTCTTTAACGGCTAGCTGTCTGTCACAACAGTGCCCTTTGTACTGCATGTTCTGTGTCGTCATTCACTTGGTGTAGTGTTGCACAGCGAGGGGTGGTGCAGGGTCCGTGACCTATTTGTAGATTTTATTCACATGGCCTACCCTTCACTAATCGATTCCTCTTATGTAACAGAGCAGACGGAAAGTCCTGCTGGCTTGTGCACGGCTTGCAATATTTACTGCACCTCACGACGTGCGCGCACACACACACACATGCATGCACGGTACATCAGTGTTTACTTTGATTCTATTTTATTAATAGTACAATCAGCTAAGGAGCTCAAAAAGAAACAGACATTATTTTATATGCAGCAACTTTTTTTGAAACTTATCTTTATGCTTTATTGCCAATGATAAAATGTGAAGAACTATCTGTTCTTCCAAATGTTCCATTTTGGACGCAAATCAATATAACAGCACTTGAACAAAGAATGAGAGTTGCGTGTCTGTACTGTGCTCCTGAGGTCATAGAGGCCCAGTATGATCTAAGGCATGGGTTATGAAGTCATATCCTGGATTTCATGTCCTGAATCTTTTTGTGGTAGGACAGGACATCCCTAGGAACTTTGCAGTAAATGTCAGCAACGCATTGTTCAATAGAAAATATGGTTTATTTGCAGTACTATGCCAGCTGTTGTCTAACTACCCAATTGAACCGTTGACAAGGGGTTATGAGTAGAGCATTTTGATTTAAAATAGACAATATGGGTGCTTTAATCCATTTTTGGGGCCTATCTACAATCAAAGAAATCAGCCAATCGTCAATGAATAACAAATCAATACTCTGCAGCGAACGTTTTTAGATAAACACAGACATTAGTCACTTTGTATTTCACAAGCCAATTATGGCTACTCATTAGTAAGTATTAAAAGCAAGTTTTTTTTGTTTGTTTTTTTTTAATAATCAGAATATCTGTATTCCACTTATCATCCAGAATGCTGAGTAGTTTTGTGAGCCTGCTTTAATGGAGTGGTAAGGTAAATCCAGGCTGCCTCAGCCAGAGCTGGGAACCAGTCTTTATTTCTTTCTTCGTTATTATTTGTGCGATAATGGCTTTAGCCTTTTTACTCTCTGCAGACTAAGGCTCAAGCTTTTTGAGGGCTTATGCTATAGGTACTGTAGTGACGTGAGGTTCGACTTATAAGATTTAGCTGCTTTTTTTTGCAAGTAATTTTTGCCAGCAGGTTTTGCTTTAGAAAAAAATTTGCATATTGCAAATTTGACATCTTTTAAAGAGACTTGGTAATTTTCCCAGAATGGTAACCGCATGTTAATGTGGCTGTCAATTCAAGGATTTTCACCGCAATAGTATCGGTTTATGTGTTTGAGCAGTTGAGAGCCATCTGATCAGTAAAAATTAGGTGATTGGCGACTGATTGATCAGTACAGATTGATCTTAGTGGATATCTTGGGTGTTTCACTGTTGGGTGTTAATTCATCTTAGATGGTGAATAAATAATATTTAACAACTATTAAACATCCAGCTTCAAAACAACATTAGGGTCAAATCAGAATCTAACAGAAGGCAAATGAAAAAGAATGGTCATGGTTATGAAAATAAATAAATAAATAAAACAGAAACTTGTAAATGGGGCCTGGAGATGCAAAGAAAATATGAGGCCTGAGACAAGTTTTGTGTGTGCGCGTGTGGTCTGCTGACTGCATATTCACTATTCATGCTGCGATCTGGTTTCTAAATACTAGGATTACTGCTTCCACATTTTTCGGCTGGGCAAGCCCATTTTGATAAAACATACATACCTTTGTTTAGGGTTCCATATACAAAAAATTCTGTTCAATGAATTAAAAAAAGATCTATTCAATGTAACACATCTTATTGTCAATATTTGACTTATTTTCTATTTACTTGCATGTGGTATTTTTGTCCATTACTGAAACTCACTTTGATATTAAACTTACTGTATTTGATATTTAAATAATAATAATAATAATTATTATTATTATTATTATTATTATTATTATTATTTAAATGTAATTATATTATTGAGACCAATAATGATCTCATATTTTATGTGGAATTTTAATTTATACCCTTTTAGCATGTTTTAATGATGTAAACTTATGTGGACATAAAGCAGTTAATTAACTGAGTTAGTATCCGAGTATTCATCAAACATTTAGAACCAGTAGATTGACTATATAGTCATGTCCATAAATACTTGTAAATCAACCATGCTATTATTTATTATTTTAGGTGCCTTCACAAGTAATACAGACTTAGTCACCAAAAATCCATAAGTATAAACTTTAATTGGGCTGACCTGTGGGTTTAATAGTGTTGGTGCGTCTAGACCTAAACTATATCTAAACTCTGTATGTATGCATAACTTGAAGTAGGTTTTTTCACACCTTATAAATGAAATAATAGCATTATTTACAGTAAGAACTTCTTTTTGTTTATTTCTTGACCATAGCAGAGGTACCTAAATAGATAAAGCCTGATGGGCTCCATGTAAATACGTTGTGGTGTTTATTCCTGCTATAATGCAGGCAAAGACAGAAACTTGTTTCTTGGCTGTTTTACAACATTAAGTCTAACAAAAAAATTTTTATTAAAATGCATGTACACTGCTTGGACAAAAAGAATTTGAAAAGTGTCTTTTATATCTACTGGAGAAGACATTATGTAGTGGTTCGACTCTTGTCATGAATACAAGATGTTTCCCCAAGATTAATGCAACCTTGGGTGGAAAAAAATTATGTTGCCCAAGGTTGCTGACGCAATACCATGGTGAAAGTGTAAACAAATCTACAGGTGGTTCAATAAAATCTAAGTGTGTACCTTTTTGTGAAGGCCAGGCAAGTGATATTTAAATGTAATTGTAAAATTAATTATAATAACTTAATGAATGAATTAACAATTATCTGACATAAATGAGTGACTTCCAGTGCCCCAAACAATTTAAAAAGTGGAAATTATCTTTCAAAGTCTTCAATCAAAAGTCCATATAAATCTAAAAACAGTTCTATTATTAATTTTGACAAATTTTAGTGTTGTGTGTACTAATTCAGTACCATGCAAAATATTGATGTATTTCAATTAAGCATTTAACATGAGCAAAACCACTGAACAGCAAGAGTTGAACAGAAAACATTCATGCACAAAAGCAACTTGTCTAAAGCCAAGCTTCACATTACAGGTGAAACTCTAAAAATTAGAATATCATTTTATTTCAATATTTCAATAAATATTATATTATTTCAGTAATGCAACTTAAAAGGTATAACTAATATATGAGAGAGACTCATTACATGCAAAGCAAGATAGTTCAAGCCGTGATTTGTCATAATAGATGATTATGGCGTACAGCTCATGAAACCCCCAAATTCACAATCTCAGAAAATTAGAATATTACATGCAATTATCAAACCCTCACTATTGTTGTGCTCTCCATTAAACAATACACATCAAATCATACCTGGTGTGGGTTAGTAAATATTGGAAAGAAGAAACATGAGCTAGTATGCCTAAACTTTTAACTGGCCAGCTGCTACTATTAGTTACTGATTACCCAATTTGTATGTTGCTCTATCCATAAACTATGTGATTAAACTATATTTAATGATCTATAAATGTTATTGAAATTATCGAAGATCACAGTAAAATGGCTTTAGTGATTAGTTTCCTCCAAGTCTTATATAAATTATGTACTCTGAGTAATATGTTTAAGGTAGATTGCCAGATGAGTCTTTGGACTTGATGTACAGAACTTCTTAATGTGCTTCTTAAGGTAATGATTTATCCGTTTATATGATTTGGTATAGTGTAGCATAATGTAGTAATTTCCAATGGCACTAGCTCAATCAGAAATCTAGGTTAGTAAATTGTAAGTTATTAGTGATTCTGTAATATTTTACATATTACTTGGTAACATGCAGTTTTGTCCATAGCCTTGGTTTTCCTAAGATGTCCTCTTAGTCCACCAAAAACGTCTTTATAAATAACACTACTAATGTCTTTTTTTTCTGTCTTGTTCAGGGTCGGGTGGAAGTGGAGGCAGGCAATGAGAACATGAAGTTTGAGAGTGGTCCCTTTTCTTATTATGGAGTCATGGCATTAACCACATCATCCTTGGGTGAGTATTTGTGACATTAACATCTTGTCTTTATTGTTTTCTTTTTCATACTGCAAAAAAAGGAACAGCAGACACTTCTTTTGTAGTTGGCTTGTCAAAACTACAGTATATAAGATTGTGAACCTTTGCCCTCCTTGTGAGAAACATGCCATAATTTCATAATGAGGGTTGCATTCCACTTGTCCTCAACTGTGAGCTTTATTCTCGTGGCTGTGAGTGCATGCATTTTTATAGATTTTATAGTTGTGTCCCAAACCCAAAGTCACTTTCTATCAGTATAGTTCAGCACCAGTGTGGGGATGCCAGTTGGCTAGAAAACAATCCTTAAAACCCCCCTCGAGGAGGATTAGCCACAGAAGCTCATTGATGGAAGGGCTTCCATATTCATGGAAGGTTACCTGGAAGGGAAATGTGTGGGAAGAAAAGGTGCAACAGGGATGAGTGCAGGCCTTAAGAAGATTGTCAAGCAAAGCCAATGAGACATTGGGAGTGCTACACAAGGTGTGGAGTGAACCTGGAGTCAGTGCATCAAAAGCCACCATGTACAGACATCTTCAAGAAATGGCCTACAACTGTTGCATTCCTAGTATCAAGAAGCATCTTATCTTGGTTAAGGAGAAACAGCACTGAAACAACTCCAAAATCTGGAGGAAGAGTGGAGATGCAGTCCAGTGTAAAGTTTCCACAGTTGGTGACTATTTGGCATGCCATGTCATCTGCAGGTTTTGGTCCACTGTTTTTTTTTATAAAGTCCAAAGTTTACCATCTAGCAGGAATTTTTAAGCACCTCATGCTTTTGTCTGTTAAGCATTATGGACATACCAATTTCCTTTCCCAGCAGGACTTGGCATCTGCCTACAGTGCCAAAGCTAAAACCACTAACTAGTTTGCTGGCTAGTATTAAAGTTTAATTACTTGACTGATCTGAACCCATAGAGCAACTATGGGGTATTGTCAACAAGAAGACAAGAAAAATCTGACCCAACAATACAGGCGAGATGAAAACTGCTATTAAAGCAACCTGGTCTTCAATTACATCTCCGCCATCCCTCAGGCTGATTGCCACCATGCCCTACCACACTGATACAATAATTCGTGCTAAAGGAGCCCCATTCAAGTATTGAATGCATCAATGAATATTTTCAGAAGTTGGACATTTCCCTATCATAAATATAAATATAATATCTGGTCATAGTAAATATTTTAGTATTACACCTTCCATGATGTCAAACTTTCACTTTTTTAATTAAATTCTGACGGAAATTTAACAGCATAGAAAAAATTTAAGTCTAAATCAGGAGGGCAGGTGCTTTACTAACATCAAGTGGTTGAATCTCAAATTACAAGTTTTTTTTTTTCAAGCTGCCTTTTTTCAAATGTCAGTCAAGTATGTGTGAGACTTCACTTCAGGTGTTTTATGTGCAGAGCATTTGTCCTAGTGTGTGTCTGAGTATTTGACTGAGTGTGTTGTTTTTATGTGCACAGCATATGATTCAAATGTTATCTTTATCCCTTCAAAATGTTTTTAATAGTTGTTGCCATTTGACTTTTCAGCTTCACTCATACTAAAAATAAATTCCTTAAGACAATAAATCAGGTAATTCTCATTGAAAAAATGAGCATTTGTTGCCAATTGTAATATATTAATTAGGGCTGTCAATATAATAATGCATGTGATTAGTCTAGAAATTTTAATGCAGGACCATTTGTCAATCGTAAATTAATAATAATACGACAAAGTTTTTATCACTAATGGCTTCCCATAATCGCAGCGCGGTTACCCGGATGTTTGTGATAATAGCTCATTAACGAGGATTATAAGATGACTGAAGAAACATCACATATAAAATGCTCCCATGCGGAAGTTTGGATGAAACCCGAATTCGAGCCACATTCTAGGGAAATACTTTTTGCAAGAGTACATCAACTGTATGACACTAAAAAAAGTCTTATTGCACTTACTAGAGACCACTGGACATCAGTAAGTAACCATAACTACCTCAGCGTGACCGCGCACCTGATTCACTCTGGGTGTGTTAAAAGCGGGGAAAAAAAGCATTTTGCCAAAGCATCACTAGCCAATTTCTCAAAGATGAAAAGGATATAACGGACATGATCACCACTATAGGAACAGACACGGTTTTTAATATGATTGGCGCTGAAGGAATTTACCATTCGAGAGATTTTAATGTAACATTTGTTAAACGTTAATGCTTGAGATAATTATAAAACTGCATAATCTGTTTCTTCAAACCAGTTTGTCATGCCTTCCTATATAGTCCAACGCCGCACATTTGTAATGCAAGTAAATCTGAGATTAATTAGATTTCTTTTCTTAATCGATTGACAGCACTAAGATTAATATATTACCAATGTGGAACTGTAGCAGTAAACAGGACTCAACAAACTTGAAGGCCTAAAATAAATTTATAATAAAATAAACAAATATTTTTCCTAATATGTGTTCAAATGCTCGTAGGAAAATAATTATTTTATCCACAGTCTGATGCAAGATTGACAGAATATAGAAAAACCCAGTTCTGAGGGTTTTATTTGTGTTGGACAAGTTGTTTAAAGATCTTCTTTATCTCTCCTTCCTGACTCCGTCCCAGCTGTCACTCCCCCTCTGTCCCCCTCCGTGGTGCTGCCTCGGCCACGGCGCCTTTCCCTTAAGAGGTTTTCCCTGTTCTCTCGCTTCCCAGGTAAACTCTTGCATGCTGCGAGCTAACCCTGGGTGGGGAGAGGGTGAGCCATGTAAAACTCTTTTCAGACATAGGATATATAACATTTTGGGCTTTTTCAATCCATTAAAAATATATATATTTTTGTTATTCAGGCATAACTCGCCTTTACATAAATGTTGCTTACGGTTTCATTCAGACGTGCTTTATGACCACGTGGTAAAAGTCACAGTACTTATATAACATTTTCCTGTCTTGCGAGATTCTATAGTACATTGAGTAAGGTTTAAGATCACCCAGGGGGTTCTCAAAATCCCTCATTAGTAGTACTGAAAACCAGCTCACTCTAATAATTAATAAATAAATAAATAATTCAATTCAGCTTTGTAATCGTGTGCATGATGGAGGGTGAATGTTCCGTGCAGTTAAGACTTCTTTTGGGTTGAGAGTGATCAATAAAAGTTACTAGTGTTGACATCGTATGATTACTGAGTTTTTTTTAATGCATTGAACACATTCAGACATGAAACCGACCCCTCAGATTTCAGTAAAAGTTATGAAAAGAAGGGAATGTCTGAAAAGCGCTTAACATGGAAACCAGAGGGTGGAGCAGTCGGGCTGGACTAACAAAGTTATTTTTCTGTCAGTCATCCTTCAATGAGCCCTCGTTCAACAAGTACATCAGACATCTTCAGATACGTATCATGGTTACAGTAATTGTACAGTAAATCTGAAAATTCCTTCGAAAACAATAAAGTATTTATCCATCAACAGTACATGTGTGATTGTATATGTGTGTGTGTAAATGTATGTATGTATGTATGTATGTATATATATGTGTGTGTGTGTGTGTGTGTGTGTGTGTGTGTGTGTGTGTGTGTGTGTATATACATATAAAATGGGTGTGGTTGAGAAACCCTTTCAAATGATGACATACTATACTAGAGTAGTTCGTAGTATTTTTTGTTTGTTTGTATCACAAGCAAAAGTAAAGCTTAGGACCATGTCCTAAATGTCCTAAGAGTAAAATTGCTCTTTGACTTTTCTGCTGCTTCTCTCGTAGTGCTCATTACTTTTGCCTCATTGGTAATTTTGCATCTGTTGTTTTAGACAATTTGCACATTATGGTACATACTTTATCCAAAAATATGATAATGTTAACTGCAAGGAACCCACACTTAGCAAGGTAGAACTTAGCATGAAGGTTACACCCATCATGTCTTAAGGCAAATGTATAAAGTAAATGGCTTTAGACAAAATTAAAATATTTAAATCACATAAGATTATACACTGGGATAAATGGTTGAAAGAAGAAGGAGAAAAGGTCACAAGGTATTTTGTTTGATTGCTTTCAGCTTTGATTATGGTACACCATGTGGTGGATATATTATCTGTGATAAATGGTTGCTCATGCTCCAAGAACTCAAAGTACACAGTTTGAGTCCTAGAATTTGACCGTGCCATTAGGTAGGAAAACCTCCACTGTTGTGATAACCAGGTCATTCAGTACTTTCAGGTCATTGACTGACTTCATTTTATTGCCACATAACATTGCTGAGCCTAGATCTCATCATCTGAAGCAACCCCAGTCAGAACACTGCTTCTAGGGGCTTATTATCTGATTTAAATGAGCCCCCATCACAGTCATTTAGTGATTCTTTTCTGACCACATTTCTTCCATGGTCCACCACTATCCTTCCACTATCCTTCCAGGTTCAATAATTTGACCTTTCTGAAATTACTATTTTGGGGGGGCCAGGCAGTGTACAGTCGTGGCCAAAAGTTTTGAGAATTACATAAATATTGGAAAAGTTGCTGCTTAAGTTTTTATAATAGCAATTTGCATATACTCCAGAATGTTATGAAGAGTGATGAATTGCATAGTCCTTCTTTGCCATGAAAATTAACTTAATCCCGAAAAAAACTTTCCACTGCATTTCATTGCTGTCATTGAAGGATCTGCTGAGATCATTTCAGTAATCGTCTTG
The DNA here is from genome assembly GCA_030347435.1 of Clarias fuscus. Lineage (NCBI taxonomy): Eukaryota > Metazoa > Chordata > Actinopteri > Siluriformes > Clariidae > Clarias > Clarias fuscus. The sequence continues at coordinate 9,714,964 of CM059223.1, read as the reverse complement.
TTAACTCAGGTGAGAATGTTGACGAGCACAAGGCTGGAGATCATTATGTCAGGCTGATTGGGTTAGAATGGCAGACTTGACATGTTAAAAGGAGGGTGATGCTTGAAATCATTGTTCTTTCATTGTTAACCATGGTGACCTGCAAAGAAACGCATACAGCCATCATTGCGTTGCATAAAAATGGCTTCACAGGCAAGGATATTGTGGCTACTAAGATTGCACCTAAATCAACAATTTATAGGATCATCAAGACCTTCAAGGAAAGAGGTTCAATTCTTGTTAAGAAGGCTTCAGGGCGTCCAAAAAAGTCCAGCAAGTGCCAGGATCGTCTCCTAAAGAGGATTCAGCTGCGTGATGAACCAGCGCAGAGCTTGCTCAGGAATGACAACAGGCAGGTGTGAGTGCATCTGCACGCACAGTGAGGCGAAGACCTTTGGAAGATGGCCTGGTGTCAAGAAGGGCAGCAAAGAAGCCACTTCTCTCCAAAAAAAACATCAGGGACAGATTGATCTTCTGCAAAAAGTATGGCGAATGGACTGCTGAGGACTGGGGAAAAGTCATATTCTCGGATGAAGCCTCTTTCCGATTGTTTGGGGCATCTGGAAAAAGGCTTGTCCGGAGAAGAAAAGGTGAGCACTACCATCAGTCCTGTGTCATGCCAACAGTAAAGCATCCTGAGACCATTCATGTGTGGGGTTGCTTCTCATCCAAGGGAGTGGGCTCACTCACAATTTTGCCCAAAAACACAGCCATGAAACATGGACAAACAAAAACCCACTAATTCTGACAAACTCCAAGAAGTGATTTATGAAAGAATGGGTTGCTATCAGTCAGGATTTGGCCCAGAAGTTGATTGAAAGCAGCCCAGTCGAATTGCAGAGGTCCTGAAAAAGAAGAGCCAACACTGCAAATACTGACTCTTTGCATAAATGTCATGTAATTGTTGATAAAAGCCTTTGAAACATATGAAGTGCTTGTAATTATATTTCAGTACATCACAGAAACAACTGAAACAAAGATCCAAAAGCAGTTTAGCAGCAAACTTTGTGAAAACTAATATTTGTGTCATTCTCAACTTTTGGCCACGACTGTATGTTTAGCACTGATCACTGTTGAATAATAAAACATTACACAGTTTTATTTCCCAATCACATGCTCAGCCACACCTTATACCCCCCCTCCCAATTGATGATGTCAAGATGAACCAAACTGTAACTACCATGTCATTCCTCTCATGATTAGTCAAATCAGTGAAGTGATTTCTAATGGGATTCAGTATGTGTTTAAAAAATAAAAAAAAAGGCACATTTAACTCATAGATGGGGGGGAAAAGTGGCAAAAAAAGAATTCTCAATTTTTGTCTGCTTTTTAACTGTTCCTGTTGCTTTGGCCATGACTGATTTTGTGTGATGTCTTGTTTGTGGCCAAACAAATGGCACTGCAGTAGTAATGTAGGTAATAACAATTACTAACAGACCTGTAGAGGGAGCCAACTTATAGTATATAGACGTCTGTAGCTGTTCTAATGATTTTGTTGTATCTGTAGTAACGATAATCACATGGCAGTGAGGATGATGTAGTGAGCTGATCATCATAAGCATGTGCCACTGATTTGTCTCATTACTGTCATATCATCATCCAATTGTTTCCTGATTTTTTTTTTATCTTGTTTGGTGTGTCCTTTTTTAACTTGAGTTTGAGATTGATGTGTGAATATTATTTACCACTGTATGCACATTTGTAAAAGAGTGTGGCAGTAAGATCTGTTGGCACTTTTCAAGCTTTTTATCTCAACTGACTTCGCTTTCTCTGGCTCTTTCAGAGTTTCGTTCTCCCTCACACCTTAGTGGTCTGAATCGCTCAGCTTCTTTAAGCTGCACAGAGAGAGTGGACTCGCTGTCGACCAGTGGTAGCAACTTGCAGCTCAACAGCACCACTTCATACCAGTATGTCCCAGACTTCAACGTGCGTGCCCTTTGCGACCTGCAGTATGTTAAGGTATGAGTAATTGTACACTAAGAAGTGCTAAATTGACCTTACTGCATAATTTCTGAAATGCACAGTTTGTTTCTTAATTATCCTCTAGCTAACTAACATGAAATAGAGACAAATTATTGTTAATCGTATGCATAAATTCTCTGCTCACAGTGCAACCTTTCCCTCTTTTCTCACTCTTTATTTTACAGTTTTTTATGCTGTTTATAGCACTACTAGGTTTGCAGAATTAGTGGTAAAATTATTCTCTTGAAAAAGGATCTCAGTGTCTCTTCACAGAATTTCCACTTCGGCCATTCAGTGTCACCGTAGATAACATAAATTTCATTTGTATAGCGCTTTTAACAATTGTGATTGTTGCAAAGCAGTTTTACACAATCAAAATAATTATGGAAGTTTGTATGAAATGTGAATGTGAATGTGTATGAATCAAAGTGATAAGACTGTCCCTGATGAGCAAGCCAAGGGTGACGAGATGGACACAAAGCACAAAAACGCTGTTAGGATTTTGAAGAACTGCATGATGAAAGCTGTTTTTATGTACAGACATCTAAATCTGATCTTACATACATTTCATAAATTATCAGAACCTCAAAAGGCTGGGCAGCGTACACGGCTTTTGTAAATGCACATACAGTAAGAGGTAAATTTCATTTAGATGTCGACAGTTGATTTCTTCATAACCTGATAATTACGTGTTGTCCTAGACTAAATATGGTGACTAGGGTTGGGTATCGTTTGGGTTTTTATGATACCGGTGCCAAATCGATACTTAAAAAAATTAATTGTGGATAACGGTAAAGAATGGCTTTTTATCAAAAGATTAAAATATACAAAAATATACATACTGCCAGCTGATGTCCGCAATCTATTAAACACCCTCTGTTTTTAACTTCATCCCATGTGTCCTCAAATGTTTCATTAGGTTTGACATTTCCCGCTTTACACATCAACTGCTGAAAGATGTTTGTTGCATGTCTCGCTGTCGTAATCCTTTGTTGTGAAATACAGCCACACACTAGCTTAAGGCATTTTCATTTAAATGTATTTAGCTTAACTAGCTTAAGCTATTGGTTGCCATCAGATTAAGTGTAATTTCTGCATTCATGCACTCATCAAATGGTCTCATTTCCTGAGTTGTGCTTTTAAGTTCACATATGGTGAAGGTGATGATGTTTCTTACGTCCGTTTCAGAGAACCAGAGGACAATTATTTCAATCGATCACTCGGGCATTAAACTGAAACCAAAGTAAGGCACTAAAATCTGCGTTCTGACTTGATCTTTTTTCTTTTCCCATTTCCCCAGGTCACCCGTGCTCAGTACCAAAAGGGCCTTTTGGCCTCCAAACTGGACAGCACACCACAGTCTCCACAGAGCAATCACATTCAATTCGACAGCATGCTTGCACCATCCCTGACTCCACCCAATTCTTCAATGACCTGCAGCGCAGCAGCAGTAGCACTCCGAGAGGAAACAAACAAGACTACAACGCTGCTAAATAACAGGAATAGCCTGAATAATCAACGCTCTGCCCAACCACAGTCCTACTCTAACTCCAACTTAAACCTCAACACCAGTACTAACTCTAGCCCTCACCCACTATCCAACAATCACCCTCAGACACAGACTCATACACCTCACCTGAACATCCACAACATCTCTCACAGCCACGCACACACAGAAAGCACGATCTGACAAAGCGCATGGGGAGCCATGGTTGGTGCAAGGCTCCAGAGAGGACTGCACTGATCCGCAAATATCTGTATGTGTACATGGCAATTTACAAACTATATGCAGTCTAACACAGAAGCACTTGTATGGATGATCTTTGAAGTGGGCTTTGTATCTTCCTCAGGCCCTTCGTGCATGCTATCTTTTTTTCTCTAATGGCCAGTTTGATGGTATTTCAGTGAAATCTAGAATGGATTCATCTATACCAAAGCACAAGAGAGGTCCTACAGGTGTAGTATGAGATTTAGAAATTTCATTATTAGGTTATAAGAAACATTGATAGAACTCTTGATAGAACTTCGTTGTTTATATTGTGAGCTCAGACATTGCATGGTGAAAACGTATGCACACCTCCTTTTTTTTTTATATATATATTTTTGAAAGTGTTTTTGTAGCATGCAGTGACAAAAATGTTACTGAGACACTTGGGCATTTTGGAAAGACACAACTGTGTACCATTTATATAAGAAATTATTGCACTTTTTATAACCTCTAGGAATCCTTACCAAACTCTTTGTATGTCTTTTTTCTGTTTTGAATAGTGAGAGCATCATCGGTTTATCAGGTCTATAGTGGACATGGTACTTTCTAAGGAAGATATAATCGCACTTGTCATGCCACAGTTTAGCCTGAATAGGTCAAACATGTTATGCAAATCATTTCAAATATTATAAATATTTAATACTATATTTATTGAATGACTTTCAGTCCTGAAACAGTGTAGAGCTATGTAAAAGAACCAACCACAGTCTATTCCAGGTAAAAATAGAATATATTATATTAGTAAATGATAAAATATTTATTTGTGCCTAAATTAAAGTGTGTGTATGTGTGTGTGTAATTTCCCCTTCTGAACTAAAATTAATCTTTGTTTAATTTTAGGTTTTATCAGTGCACAGCTGTATTTAGTCCATTTGAGAGAATAAACCTGAGCAAAATTGTCCAGTACCAAAGCACAGATCTTGGTCATATAAATTAACATTAGCTTTTGCTGTGGAAGTCACTGTCATTAGAAAACACTTATGTGCTATCTCTTATATTAGAGGTAAAATTAGGAGTACATTGCAGGCTTTAAAAACAACTGTAACTTAAATGGTGCTTGGATAGAATTCACTGAGTCAAATCACATTTTCAGCATTCACAAACTCTGCGTTTCCCCCTTTACACTCCAGATTAAAAAAAAAAAAGCTTAAATACTGGAAATGTTTAGCTAGGCATGATGAACTGACAGGAATCCATTTATATCTATGTACCAGTAACAAGTTCATTAGGACCAGCAATGTATTTGAATCATAGCGGGAACTTTGCACTAGCATTTGTGCATCATAACACTACAGCTCTAGTAAATAGCATAACCTCACTGGTGTTCCACAGAATTACAGTATGGTCAGTTGTTATGACAAAGGGAGAACATTGAAATCCTTATTGCTCATTACTTTAAGAGAGTCTAATAACACATTGTAGGGCATGCATAACAGTGATGTCACACTGGGTTGCCCCCTGATTCAGACATTGTTTTTATTTCAAGTAAATTAAATGTCATTCAGTTACATCCAAATGAACTAAATCCAGCACTTTTATGGTAAATATGTGTTTTTGTGGTGTTTTTATTTTTAAATATTTTCAGTCAGTTATTTATAAGTGTTTTGGTGCCTTTATAAGACATCTGCAAAGCAATAGATAGATATATCATTTTAAGGGTTTGTTATAATTTAATTGCACAAAACAGAAAATGGTTTATACTTTACCTCAGTTGATATTGCATGTGTAGAATAATTTGCTACTCTTTATCATTTGAACCAAAAAGTGTAATTGAGGGTTTTCATGAGCATATTGGTTATGATAATACCTTATTTTGACCAAAGGTTCAAGGACACATTTAAAGTTTTTTGCACTTTGACCTGTATCTTCGTTAGAATGTTGCATTTGTGTGCCCGAGTTGTGAAATGAGATGCTCCTGCAGCTCAGAAATAATGAAATTCCTTTGGGCTAGAGGTCCAGCAGGTAATCTGTTTTTAATGTTCATTGAAACTTTTTATTAGTGACTGTGGAGGGGGGTTGTTTGAACTCTCAAGTGAGTTATAGCTGCCGTTTTCATTAATGTGTCCTCAGTTTCACAGTTTGTCAACCCTGAAGGTTAAAGATTATTATTGTGAGTACAGCGACAGGCTATGGGCACATTTTCCATTATGCATGGTTTACTCATCAATGATTGTAGACATGCATCTTGTGTGTTGATGCATGAAACAGTGAGAATCCTGCAAACTAGCATAGTTCCTTTGACCGTTAAAATATAACATTATTATTTGTAGAAGCATAATTGTCTTCTGCTAAGAATTCGTCACAGCAGTTTCTTTTTTAACAGAGTCTGTATGGTATTGTGACTGCTCCCCCTCCCCCCCTCCCTTTTTTTTCGCAGAGTGATGACATTTTCAGAGATTATACAAAGCAGAGTTCATTATCATTCATTAATGTCTGCTTTTGTTTTAAATGTACTGTACTTCCACTAATATTTGATTGCTCTGTTTGAAGCAATGTGTACAAAGTGTTTCATAAGTGCTGCTGAAGGAGTTCTCATGAACATGACAATAAATCTGAGACATCTATTTCTCTATAAAATGTGTCGCCTCTTTTTTATTTTTTTATTTTTTTTTATCAGTGTAGCATTTTCTCTAAAGAAGGAAATATAATGGAGGGTGTTATCTTCCCAGTTCCAATATATGAGTAGATAATATGTATACCATTCCATCCATGAGCTGATCCATCCCTCTGAGTATCAACTGAACTTCTTGGGTTTCATGATGTCTGACAGTAAGAGAGTGTTTACCAGTATTTACTGTAAGAGTTACTGTAAGATTACTCTACTTACTATGGGATCCTGTGACTGTTCTGCTGATGACATTCTAGGGAGAGTACTCCATCCAGGAAGTAGATCTGCCTGTAGGACCTCTGCTAGAATGCCAATAGCATTCATGGCCAAACATTCCAAAGCAGCAGGTAAATAATCCATCCAATAAACAGGACGAGTATGTAGCTCTAAATGAAGCTAGTCCTCCTGGATACAGCTACATACACCAGCCTCGGCTAACTGGTAGAGGAGGAGGAGTCGCAGTTATTTATAACGATAATCTGTCTCTCGTACAAAAACACAGTTTTAAGTCTAATGCATTTGAAGTTCTCTATAGTAACATAAAGTCAGCTCAGTCGATCCCGCTAATCATCATTTACAGACCCCCAGGGCCGTACTCGGAGTTTCTCTGCGAATTTGCAGATTTCCTCTCAAACCTTGTTGTTTCTGTAGACAAAGCGTTAATTGCTGGAGACTTTAATATTCATTTTGAGAATCCAGAAGACCTTCTGAGAACAGCATTTATGTCCATACTGGACTCAGTAGGAGTAAATCAGTGTGTAGTAGGACCCACTCATAAAGCAGGTCACACTTTAGATTTAATATTATCCTTCGGATTAAGTATAGGAAATATAACCACAATTCCACAGTCTGAAGTTATCTCGGATCACTATCTTGTCTCGATTAAAGCGTGTTATAGTAATAATGTATGCAGCACAGCACCGCGCTTCCACCTTAAACGTACATTTACATCAAATACCGCACAGAGCTTTATCAATAATCTTCCAGAATTATCAACTTTGATTGGATCGCCATCTGACTTCACAGAACTCGAACAGGCGAATGAATATCTAGAGTCAGCACTTCGTTATAGCTTAGATAATGTAGCTCCAGTTAAAAGGAAAATGATTAGAGATAAGAAACTCGCTCCTTGGTATAATGACCACACCCGTGCTTTAAAACAAACCGCTCGAAAATTCGAACGTAAATGGCGCCAAACTAAATTGATAGTATTCAAAATAGCTTGGAAGGAGAGCATCCTGAACTATAAAAAAGCTCTCAGTGATGCTAGATCAACGTATCTCTCCACTCTTATAGAAAATAACAAAAACAACCCGAGATTTTTATTTAATACCGTAGCTAAATTAACTAAAAACAAGACCACTGCAGAAATCTCCACAACAACATCATGCAGTAGTGAGGATTTCATGAACTTTTTCAATAATAAAATCATAAATATTAGGCAACAAATCCAGGCTTTGAAACCAGACAATTTAAATAATTCAGATGATCTAACCACATCACATCAGAACTTAGAACACTTTACTCCCCTTGAAGCGAGGGAACTAATTTCACTCATCTCTTCTTCGAAATCGTCAACCTGTATATTAGATCCTATACCGACACATTTTCTCAAACAGATAGTACCAGCAATAATAGAACCCCTGTTGAAAGTAATTAACTGTTCACTCAGTAGTGGGTATGTCCCCAAATCCTTTAAATTAGCCGTTATTAAACCGCTAATCAAGAAACCTGACCTTGACCCCTGTCTGCTTTCTAATTACAGGCCGATATCAAACCTTCCCTTTATCTCCAAGATTTTGGAAAAGGTAGTATCACAGCAGCTATGTTCACATCTACACAGAAATAGCATAAATGAACTGTATCAGTCAGGATTTAGGCCTCATCACAGCACAGAGACAGCACTTGTTAAAGTAGTAAACGACCTCCTATGGGCCTCTGATCAGGGTTGCGTCACTATACTTGTGTTACTGGACCTCAGTGCAGCTTTTGACACCATTGATCATAGCATTCTCCTTCACAGATTAGAAAAGGTAGTAGGAATTAAGGGAACTGCCCTCTTGTGGCTCAGATCCTATTTGACTGATCGTTATCAGTTTGTAGATTTAGATGGTGACCATTCCTCATGTTCTCAAGTGGAGTTTGGTGTTCCACAGGGCTCAGTTTTAGGCCCACTGCTTTTTTCCCTTTACATGCTTCCTCTGGGCAACATAATTCGTAAACATGGTATTAGTTTTCATTGTTATGCTGATGACACACAATTATATGTCTCAGCAAAACCAGATGAGAAAAACCAGTTTGCTAAAATCGAGCAGTGTGTGCAGGACATACGAGATTGGATGTTAATTAATTTTCTTCTGCTTAATCCTGATAAGACAGAAGTTCTGGTCATAGGACCACAAGCAGATAGAAGTAAGCTTTCTGATCACACTGTAACTTTAGATGGCCTTTCTGTTCCATCAAGTGCAACAGTAAAAGACCTCGGTGTGATTATAGATTCCAGCCTTTCGTTTGAAGCTCATGTAGATAATATCACCAGGATAGCTTTCTTTCACCTTAGAAATATTGCCAAGATCAAAAACATATTGTCACTAAATGATGCAGAAAAACTAGTTCATGCTTTTATCACCTCTAGGTTGGACTATTGTAACGCCTTGCTGTCTGGTTGTTCAATTAGGTGTATAAACAAGCTTCAGTTAGTACAGAATGCAGCAGCGAGAGTCCTCACTAAAACCAGAAAATACGAGCACATCACCCCTATCTTATCTACACTGCATTGGCTCCCTGTGAAATTTCGATTTTAAGATACTACTTTTGACATTTAAAGCACTAAATGGTCTCGCGCCACAGTATTTGAGTGAACTGTTAGTGTCTTACGATCCGCCACGCCTACTTCGATCAAAGAATGCAGGCTGCCTGTCAGTACCACGTATTATTAAAACTACAGCAGGGGGCAGAGCTTTTTCTTACAAAGCCCCAAAGTTATGGAATAGTCTTCCTAGTAATGTTCGGGACTCAGACACAGTCTCAGTGTTTAAGTCTAGGCTAAAAACCTATTTATTTAGCCAAGCATTTTTGTAAATAGATTAACCATAGGTAAAGGAGCAGATCTGGGGGACTCATGGATGTAGAGTATTCTGGTGAACTGGTATGTTTAGATGCTGTCCTCCCCACTCTCATTGTTCACTCAGGTTTGTTGACGGTGAGGTGATTGGTTGCTTTACATCTCAGGGAGCCCTCATGTCTGTGTTTCCTTCTAGCTCTCTCTTTTAGTTATGCTGTTATAGTTAGTCCTGCCGGAGTCCCTGCTTGCACTTTGCACTAAATATACATTCACCTTATACATGTTGACTGTGACCATACCTAACTGCCATCTCTCCTTATTTTCTGTTCTCTCCTCTTCTGCTCTCTCCTCTCTCTCTCTCCCTCTCTTCTTTCCCTCTCTCTGTCTCTCTGTCGAGCTACACATGTTTCGCTCCTGAGTTGCCAGTGATCCAGACCCCTCTGCCCTCTGGACCCGTCTAACCCGTCCTGGAGTCCTGCTTCTGGTTGGAGATCTCGTCGCATGGATGCCCCGTGTGGTCTGCCTGGATTCGTGTGGTGGCTGGGGATGGTTTCCATGAAGACTGTCCTGTCATCGATTGATGCTCTGGGGACCTGTGACTTCAGTTGTTCGATAACTCAGGACCGGAATCCCCTACAGTCTACCTGAGCCTCCGGGAACAAACTGGACTCCTTTTAATTTTAATTTTAACACATCTCCTGTTATACTGAACTTCCAGTCTTACACATTATTATACTGAGCAATCCCTGCTATCCGTTATCACCCAGATGAGGATGGGTTCCCTGTTGAGTCTGGTTCCTCTCAAGGTTTCTTCCTATTACCATCTCAGGGAGTTTTTCCTTGCCACCGTCGCCCTCGGCTTGCTCATCAGGGACAATCTTATCATTTTGATTCATACACATTGCATACAAACTTACTTCTTTTATTGTGTAAAGCTGCTTTGCGACAATGTCAATTGTTAAAAGCGCTATATAAATAAAATTGACTTGACTTGACTTGACTTGACAATAGCATTCATGGCCAAACATTCCAAAGCAGCAGGTAAATAATCTTCCTCTTCTCCTGCCTCAAGCTTATATAACTGGTGTTTCTGGTAAATGGCTTACACCGCCTAATTTGGGAATGAGGTGATATTTTCTTCATCCTCAGCCTTAGAACTGGAATCCATGTCTGACTTGTGTCCTGGTGTGGTCCACAGGAAACGCCATTGGCACCTTAAATTTTTCTGTTCCGCTTGGTACTGACGGCTAAACTTTTTATTTGATAAGGAAGCAAACCAAAGCTGTCAAGCTTAGCCGAAGTCAATATATATATATGTCAGCGGATTGTTGTCTGTCATAACAGTGAACATCGCTCCATACATATAGTCATAGAAGTTGTGTGTAATCGCTAATTTCAAGCCTAAAAATTCCAGCTTGTGGTTGGTGTAGCATTACTTATCCTGTGCTGGCAAAACCCTGAGTTAGCCTTCAGTTAGCTGACATAGCATCTGTGTGAAGGATCTATGGCAAATTCGGATTTGCAAACCCCAACATTGGGACGGTGGTGAGCTTTTCAATAAATGACTGAAAAGAAACATCACACCGGATTGTCCATCTACTGACAAAAGGCTTCTTAAAGTCAGCATTGGAAAGAAGCTTGGACCCCTTTTCTTATGGGGTCAACAGTAACCAGCCATCAGTACATTTAAGGACTTTTTGGGGGGGGGTTGGGGGGTTCTTGACATAAGTCAATTTTTGAGTATAGTTTCTGACAAACCTTTGATAATATCCAGTGAATCCTAGAAAGGATTTTAACTCATTGATGTTAGTGGGCTTTGGCCAGATGGTAATTGGTGCGATTCTATCAGGGTCAGTCACAACAACATTTTCTGAAACCATATGTCCAAGGTACTTCCTGACCTTAGGAAGAAATGACATTTGTCTGGGGATAGCTTTAGACAAAACTCTTAATTGGTTTAGGACCGTCATGAGGCATCCCTTGTGTTCCTCCAGTAGAAGTTCACCTTCCTTCAGTAGAAGAAGGTGAACTTTGAATAATGTTCTTCTTGGACTTTAGAGGACATAAATGCAAAGGAGCTCAAAAAAGGATTAAGAACATGACTCTACCACAAGGGTAGCATCTCTAGCTGTAGACATGCCTCTAACGTACCCACCCAGAACTAATGTCTTGAATATGTTATATGAGGAATATGTTATTGGGCCTTTGAGAACAGCAGGCCATTACTGCTTGTGCTATAGGACTTGTGCCAATAATACAGGGACTTCAAGATTGAATTTATGAATCTGTTTCAGGTTTTCCAGCAATATATTTAGAAAAATGCATGTTCACTTCAATGTAGCCCAAATACGGCACAGTCTGCCCTCCAGTAACAAATTATGTGTGTGACTTGTTGCTTTATGCTTTGAACTGCCCATTTGTCGCTGCATCCGGTCATGTTTTGCAACTCTTCTGTCTTTAGTTCTGAGCAGTAACAGAAGCTCAGCAAGGTTAGGTGGTGTCTTTCTTTTAGACTCAAGCTAAAGGGTAACTATCAAGAAATGTTCCCAGCACCCACTCCGGAACTTATTCAGTAAATGACGATTTGTGGAGGACTGCTCTACTCCATTGCACCTGATATCAGTACTAAGAATCATCTGCAGTCTGTAAATAGTCAGAAGCTTTCTCACCTGTGTCCTGATGAGTGTTCAGGAACTGGGAAAAGATCTCTTCACCATCCTTCACCAGTCCATAAGTAGAATCAAGACATTTTCATACTCCTGTGGAGAGGCAGCACAACCAAGTTGCTTGAACACATCTAAAAAAGGATCTTCTCCCACTGATCATCTGGAGGGAGAGAATCTTGAAGCAAAAGATCAACATGCAGTCACCATGTATTAAGGTCAGCTTCACCTGGGGAGTTTTGGAATTTGCCCAGAGAAAGAGCCCAGCAGTTTTTAATTTGCCTGCACTGCAGAATTATCATTTTTAATGACATGTTCATCAAGTATGCATTGCACCTCAGGTGGGTTTAATTTATCACATCTGAACCAGCATCATCACTACTGACATCACTTGAATCCAGGGAAGGTTGCTCCCTGGTGGGTCTACTCCCACTTCTTTCACCACAACTTTATATTGTCCAAAGGTTTTAGTAATTTCATCATCAGCTTCAGTATAAGAAACTCCTAACACACACACGCACACATACATTTTGCATTGACATTGTAGCGTTTCTCAATATCTGAAATAGTCATTTTGATTAATCACATTTCAAAACTTCAGGTATCAGTATGTATAATAGTACAGTTATCAATACAGGATGGGTAGATTCTCTGGGGAAAAAAAATAAATTTGATCAAAATAGCATAATACTGGTAAATAACCTGCATTTTTTCACATAAAGAGCAAATGAACAATTACTTAAAAAAAGAACAAATGTATGGATGACTTGACTCAACAATGTCAATGTTGAGTCCAGATTATTTAATACTGAACCATAACATTTTGTATTTGCCAAAGAAAAAGCTAATTAAATAATAAAACTTCCAGTAGTCCTCCTGGTTCCCTTGTTATTCACAGGTGTAGTGTACAATGTTTGCGAAACCTAAAGGCCTCTTCAGCAAATCAACGTGTCTGGCTCGACAAAACATGGTATTGGTGCTAAAAAGTGTCTGACCTTAATGAAAAAGTTCAATTTTATATAGGATCATATAACACCATTTTTTAAATAACACTTGATGCATTTGATACACATTTATATTTTTAGCAGATAAAAAGGCACACATTTGCTAATATACAACTTCATGCCCTTTTATGTAGTGTCTGTAACTTTTTCTTTTTTTATTCAAATCTTTTAATAATTTTAATTGTCATTCAGATGAAACAAACTTGAAAAAGTGCATTATTCTAAAATGCTGAATTGTGAACTTGACATAGTTAAGGACACTACAGAAGCTTACAATTATAGTATAAATACTAAAAGAAATATGAATCATTTGCATTTTAAATTATTATTGTTTGAAGCGAGAAAATGGCCATTTTGGGGGCACATATTAAATCATCTTCAAAATGGCTGAATTCAGCAACTTGAAATCTTTAGGGAAGCAAGATTGATCGCTTCCACGTTGCATGAACTTCAAGTAGCTTCTTTGTTACATAAAAAACACACATTGTCGGCCTCTACTGGATAATCACGGTACTGCACAAAACGTTAACGGTACAGTGCAAAACTTCAGGGGCTTACATATGAGCATAGTACTGTATAATATACAATACATGGCATATTATCTTTTAATTATTATATGTGGGGTTATCATGAATGGGCACATTAAGGTGTCAAAAAAATTAGGCTTCAAAGATTTGTAATAACCACTCACATTATTTCTATTTGTTATGGTCATAAGAATAATTTAATAAATAATTAAAAGAATACTTATTAATTTTTATTAAGAATCAGATATCAATTATGACTATGTTGCATTTAGAATATTTACGTTAGAATTCATACGTAGTACAGGCTGTAAATTTAATTAATTCATTCATTTCCATTCCCCTTATGTTATGTAGTAAGGCAGGGGACACCATCACATGGTACAAATATTTAAACACACTAACACACAATCATTACAGGAAAGTTGAAATTTAAGACAGGGGTTAAATAATAAACAAATTAAATTCAATATAAGAGGCACAGTGGCATAGTGGTCGAGGGCTTGATTCTCACCTTTTTTTTGTGTTCAGTTTGCATGTTCAAGTCAAGTCAAATCAATTTTATTTATATAGCGCTTTTAACAATTGACATTGTCGCAAAGCAGCTTTACACAATAAAAAGAAGTAAGTTTGTTCTCTTCGGGCATGCTGGGTTTCCTCCCATAGGCCAACGATGTGCAGGGTAGGCTAATTGGCATTTAAAACTTGCCTGTAGTGTGTGAGTGAATATCCAAGTGTGAATATGCTTGTACCTTGTAATGATCTGGGACCCCGTTCAGTGTGTACCCTGCCTAGTGCCCCATGTTCCCTGAGATAGACTCCACTCCTATTGTGTCCATGTGCAGGATAAGCTGTGAGTGAGAGAGTGAGTGATTCAATACATTATGAAAGACCTTGGAAAAGTATTGTTACTGAAAAAGTCCTGAGCACTAAACATTGAATGCTACTGTTATTCAACTTTATTTTACTTTTTTTGTGTGTGTGCACAATCTGGTCCCTTTAGACTCCAGACCAATGCCAAATTGTTTGGCTTGCTTAAGACATGGGTGCTCCCAACCTGAGTAGGTCTGGATGGGTGGTGGTAACTTCACAAAAATGTTTCTTAGCCTGACTGAGCAGAAACTTTAGATTTTGCATCTTTATCCTAATTGTGGATGGATTGTTATGGATGACCAGTTTTCTTTAAAAAAAAAAAAAAAATCATTAGTTAATCATCTTTCAGCAAGCATTTGATAGGAATAGAATTGCTTCACGAAACATGAATAAATAAAGCCTAGCAAATAATAATTTCCATGATGGGCCTTAATTGACTTAAACAGTTATATAACATTCATATGTTATATAACTGTTTAAGTCAATTAAGGCCCATCATGGAATTCCTATTCCTATATATGGAATTTCCTATTGGTCGTACACATTCGTCCAATATTATTGGCCCATGCCTCTCTATTTGACATTGAGAGGCATGTTTAGGGAATTTTTCTTACATAAAGTATCTGATCCAGCCGAAATGCTCTTATAACACCTAAAACCAATCTACAAGAAGTCACCTGTGAGACCACTGGTAGGCAGTACCATAGTGTGGTACCATACCTTGAGTGTAAACAGTTGATAGGCCATGGTCAGGCACTGTTCACACTCCAAGGTGTTGAGTTGGGCTGTGCATTTATTTGACATTTTCTTCACAAAGTCTATACTTCTCTGTTTCCTAGATGTTTATGAAATGTAGGAACTAATAAAGTGACCTATCTATATGTATGTTGCTAATAAAGTTTGGATGACCATTCTAGAATCATTGCTTGACTACCACATTAAATGTACCCAATAAACAGTGAGATACATTATGGTTGATAACAGACATTTAAAAACAATTTATCATTCTTTCTTGACATGCTTAAAGACATTTAAATGGGTGACTGACCCGTGTTTTTTTCCAGTCGAACTGTACATGGAGGAGGGGGGGGGGGGGGGGCATGCTGGATTTTGCAACGCCAGCTCCCGCAACCCTGTGTTGTTATTTCACATTATCTAACAAGCGGTTTGTGGGCGTGGCTTCCTTTTTTTCTCTCGTTTTTTCCTATTGGTCGTACACATTCGTCCAATATTATTGGCCCATACAAGACTACACGTAGTTCCGCTTTGAAAAAAACAACGGTCTTCTTCATTTCGGACAGCAGCGTTTGGGATAAAGCTATTTTTGTTGCTGTCTCCCGATTTGTTTTGGTTTTCTAGTCTTGGTGCTCCTGAACCAACATGGCGGCGCTAGCGAGGACGTTCTTGTCGTTTTCTATGGCAACGAGAAAAAAAGTGCTCGGAGGCTAGCCCGCTGAGGCTGTCACATGATTAGCGACTAAAACCGAGCTGCCCGATTCCAATATGGTGGTTGGCTCGGTGGAGCTGCGCATCTTGTTAATGATATTGTCGGCTTGCTGGTTCAAGTCTGGCGTTTGCAGTCAAAACACCTCGACTCGGGTCCTCGGCCTGAGACTGGAGGACACCACCGGGCAGGTGTACATGCGCGGCCGGGTCCTGACTGCTGCGCGTGGTTCCAGTTTCACGCTCCGGTTGTTCGGTTCCTACCTGCTCAGTGGGAATTGGGTCGCGTTCGCTAAAGGGGGTGAAAACGCCTGTGGCCAAGAAACACTGCGCAATGCGTCTGCTTTCCAAGTGCGTGGAGAGTTTGTGAGTGAGAAGAACGGCGGGTTAATAGAAGTTCAAACCGAGGATAGAAAGATCTCCGAGCAGGGAACCGATGAGACACATCCGGGTTCACACAGCTTGTGCGTGTTCACCGGGGAAACCTGGGAATCCGCGGGGCCGGATGAGTTCCTTGTAAAAGATCCGGATCTGCCACCCGAATTTATCCCAACATGGGGTCTAGCCATAATTATCATCATGGTAGTGTTTATATGCTCGCTGGTACGCTGCCTAAATCTGAGTTTGCTGTGGCTTGACCCTCTGGAGCTCTATGTGCTGCACAGCTGTGGCTCAGAAAATGAGAGACGGCTGGCGAAGCGCCTGGAGCCAATTCGGAGGAGGGGAAACTTTCTTTTGTGCTCCCTGCTGTTCTTGTGCGCTTTGGGCCACTCGGTACTTGGTGTGATCTTCTACCGTGCCTTTGGATCC
Organism: Clarias fuscus; assembly: GCA_030347435.1. Taxonomy (NCBI): domain Eukaryota; kingdom Metazoa; phylum Chordata; class Actinopteri; order Siluriformes; family Clariidae; genus Clarias; species Clarias fuscus. The sequence goes on along the minus strand of CM059223.1, from coordinate 9,698,206 downwards.
ATCCTTCCTGCTGCATTTGCATGTGCTGCGCTCATATTCCTGGTCGCAGAGTTGTTGCCCCACATCATAAGTTCGGGTTATGGATTCTATCTTGCCCCAAGTCTCGTATGGCTGGCCCAGAGCTGTCTGGTCATCACATGTCCCCTGTCTTGCCCATTAGGGCTCTTTTTGGATTTGGCACTTAAGCGTGACGTGAGCACTTGTGGAGTGCGTGAGAAGGTGATGGAGCTGATTCGGGCAAATGTGAATGACCCATACAGTGAGTTTGTCAAGGAGGAGTTCAGGCGCGGGACACTGAGGAGCAAGACGGTGGAGGACATTTTGACCCCCCTGAAGGACTGCTTCATGCTCCCCTCCACGGCCGTGCTGGACTTTAGCACCATGTCCGAGATCATGCAGAGTGGTTACACCCGCGTCCCTGTGTATGAGGAGGAGCGCTCCAACATCATCGAGATCCTGTATGTCAAGGACCTGGCTTTGGTGGATCCTGCCGATTGCACTACTATGACCACCATCACCAAGTTCTACAACCACCCGCTGCATTTTGTCTTCAACGACACCAAGTTGGACGCCATGCTAGAGGAGTTTAAGAAAGGTGATTTTTAAATCAAGCCCTGAAAGTCTGGGTCATTTAGGTCACAGCCCTCTTCCCAAAGTATCCCCCATGTTCTAAACCACACACTTCAACTAAAGATGGGCTGTTTTTAGACAGCCCATCACTATGAAATAATATAAATAAATAATACATTGTACATTTATATAAAATTATGAAGCACTCCAATTCTGATGACACCATGCTTCTTTTAGGCAACTCTCATCTGGCCATAGTACAGAGGGTGAATAATGAGGGAGAGGGAGACCCCTTCTACGAGGTGCTGGGTCTGGTCACACTTGAAGATGTGATTGAAGAGATCATCAAGTCTGAGATCCTGGATGAGTCTGATGGCTATAGTAAGTATCTCGGGTGTTTCCTTGCATCTTCTACCATCTTAATACATTTATTCTAAGACTGTTTTTCCCCCTGCCTCTCCCACAGTGAACATGAAATTGAAGCGTCCTCTTCCTCCACTGGAGATTCCGTTAGAGCCCCGTGCAGCACAGGAGGAGTTCTCTCTCTTTAAGCTTCCCGAGGGCGAGGCGAAGATCCGCACGTCTCCACAGCTTCTACTTGCCACACATCGCTTTCTCTCCAGAGGTCTGAACATTTTGAATTTTTCAGTGCCTGTTTTGAGTTATTGCAGCGATGCACAACTGTTTGTTTAGTTTTTTTTTTTCTTCTTTTGTTTTTGCATTTGTGATGAAGACTGAGTGAGTTAATTTAATGGAGTCAAAAAAATCTTAATTCCTCCTTTTACCCTGTTTATTTTGTGACTTGTTATTAATTGCCTTTAAATGCCCAGGGCCTTTAAAACACTGAATAAGATCTCTTCAATATCACACATAGCATCCAGGTTATCAAATCTTAATAAGAGTAAATGTAGTGCGTTTGATTTGATGTACAACTCAAATATCTAAAAAGTATGGCACACCCAAAGTTTAATTCATTGCTCAGAATTACAGTGTCCGGAAACAACTAGTTTCCAGCATTTTGTGTAACTTTCAGCACTTTAAGCATCCACATATGTAGTGTTTAGTCCATTCTAATCAGTCTCTGGTGTGTGTGTGTGGCAGGCAAGCGCACAGGAAATCACACTTGGCTGTAGACCAAATTGTGAGACCTTTTAAAGCAAGGTGGTCTCAGTTTAGTGGTTCAGTAATAAGAGATTTGACTTTAACAAATCGAAGCAGTACTGCTATAGAAACCCAGTATGATCTTGATTTTTGGAGAGCAAACATAAAAGCAGGATGAAGTACACTTTATTTATTTATTTATTTTTTTCAGTAAGTAGCTAATCATTTACTTGGCACTAACTCCATGTTCTTTGAACTCGGGTAATATCTGTGACTTGCTTTTACACACTTGGCAAACTTTTAGCTTTTTTCCAATTGTGTAATTCTGAGAAATGAATGGAAGAATCTTTCAAGTAGGATTTCAGCCCTACGTGACCCTCAGGCTAAAGTTTTTTTTTTTTTTGTAGATTAGTTGTAAACATGAAACTTTAACTCGTAATGTTAATCCTTACTTCTTCTGCAGTCACAGAAACAGTTTGATAATATTAAACAATTTTGAGTCTTGTTTTTCCTACTCATTCAACATTGATTTGATTTAGTTGGTCTTGACTGCATACCAGATCCTCTATACTGGAAGCCATATAGACATGTATGTACTTGCAAACAAAGCTATCACCTTTATCTTAGTCATAGGCTGCTTAAGAAACTCTCTAACTCTTGAGTAGTTCCGTAAAGCTTGTCAATCACTTTTTTTTTTTCCTTAGATGGTTTCTGGTTTTGATTCTTAAATGTTAAATATTTTGACTGAAAATGAGGTTAAAATATTAGTTAGAAGATAATTGATCATATGTTTTACTTCCATGAGTTTAAACATTCTTTGCTCTTGTATCTCTCACACCTCTCAGAAGTGGAGCATTTCTGTCCACAACGCGTGTCGGAAAAGGTCTTATTTCATCTCTTACGGCATCCCAGTGTCAATCAAGAAGTGAAGTTTGACCCAAACAACAAAATGAGTCCCGAGCACTACCTCTACACACGGAATCATCCAGTGGACTACTTTATTCTGTTGCTGCAGGTGAGCTGCTCATTTCCGTATCTTGCATGAAAGCTGGGGTTCATGACTATTTGCAGCATTTTCCAAAATAAAAAAAAAGTTGGGGGTTGGCATACTGGGACTTGAAGACTTTTTAGAGTTGAAATAGGAGTTGCCATGTTTAAAAAATCGGAGCATAGAGTCTGCTCAGTATAAACTTTGGAAGCACAGCATGAGCAGTAAATACAGCCGGAGCAACGGCTCTAGTCATGAGTCAGTCATTTTTGAGAACTGGGACAAAATCTGTTTTTAATTTTGAAAAAAAAAAAAAACTTTATCATTTCTTAAAACATGATATATATTGTTTAACAGTGTGGCATGGATTATCAAGCCCTGTTTTGGAACATCGTCCCCGTTTGTAACATTTTGGTACAAATAACGTTTTCCGTGCATTACAGGATTTTTGTCAACACAGTCGGACATTAAAAGATGTTGTTCTTTTTGGTTTCTCTCTCTCTCATGCGCTGTGGGATTGTGGGTAATCGTCTTCCATGCTCGATCTCTGTGCGCGTACGTCACTCGTATAGTTAACATCCGTGCACGTGTACTGTATACTATAGCACGGGACCATGTGTCTGGCTCGTAAAGCATTTCTTTATTTTGTGTCCAACTGTAGGGACTCTTCTTTAGTAACTGTACTGCAACAATGGCTAAATGGAGGCTAAAAAGGCTGTAGCAGTGTGGGAGATAAATCTGTTTAACACATTGTCACATTTTGCAAACCCTCAAAAGGAGGCAAAAGCAAGTGTCATTAGAGAGGTTCCTCGTTAAAGTCACTCAAACAGAATGATTCCAGCTTGCTGACAGACACTCTGTCAGAGGGGTGTGTGTGTGCATGCGCGTGCGTGCGTGTGTGTGTGTGAGTCGTTCTACACAGTAGCATACAGTTAAATACTGGACTGTGAGCTTAATATGTTCTGGAAGCCTGGAATGTCTGTTATCTAAATATATAAAAAATAGAAATTCTGTTTGTTTGGGCAGCAGTTGGTACGTGCACGGTGATGGTTTCGCAGGTAGTCACATATGATAATCAGCTTTTATGTCATACTGTGGGCATGTCACATGCATACCTCTAGAGCTGTAATGTAGGCAGTAGCAACATTTGAAACATTGAAGAAGCTTTTTAGGCAATGATAGGAGCAGGTGTCAGGATCTGCATATGAGTGGAGCTGCGGGTAAACCTCATGTACGTGGACGGAGCTGTGGGTAACCTAAACGTAAATGTTTTACAGATCAAATTTAGCAGTTAACACCTTTTGGAATCACCTTTCACATATTCACAACGTTTTTAATGTAAACAGGTTTTAGCATCGAACTGTTTTCAAATCCAGCTTTTATATTTTTAAAATCACTGTATTGTGATTTAGGCTTAGTGGTTAGCACTGTTGCCTTGCACTTTAAGGGCCGGGGTTCGATTCCCTCCTCAGGTCTGTGTGCATGGAGTTTGCATGTTTACTGCTCTGGGTGGGTTTCCTCTGGGTAATCTGGTTTCCTCCTACAGTCCAAAGACCTGTAGATTAAGATACTTGGCATTTCCAAATTGCCTATCTTGTGCTCTCTCAACTTTCTCAGAGACCATTAGTCTATCTTTCTGTTTCCTTTTTTAAGAATACATCCCTTTGTTCAGGGTCTCTTTAAATCATCTCTCTTCTTCTTTTGGCACCTATTTCTTCTCTTTCGCTCTTCCACTGACAACTGCTGTCTAGCTATACTTGCCTGAAATTAATTGGACTCTTCCTCTTTGTTTATTGTGGCTCAAATGTCCTTAATAATCTTTTCATTAAACATTGAAGTAAAATTCTTTAATCATATCCTACACATGATAAATGACTGGACAGTTTTAACTAATGCAAAATAAAACTTGTTTAATACAATGAACCAAATACAGTTTGCTCAATGATGGTGTATGCTACATGTAAACATCAGTAGTAACCATTGGCAGATTGTGCACTACTGCATAAACAAATCAAATTAATATTAACAGGAAATAAACAAAAAATACTATTTTGCTGAAGAAAATTGTAGTTACTTCAAGAATCTTCCTGTTCAATGGCTGAGCTTTGGTGGTTTCTGTGTCCTAATTCCCTTTGAGCTGAGTGTGACACTGTTCTGTGGGTGTTCTTTTTAGCTGTGGTTAATGACTACACTACACCTATAATATATTTAAATAACCCATACTTGCAATCTGCAGTTGTTTAGAAATGACTCCAAAATTCTTTTCTGATTTATGTAGACCATTTTTCTTTCGCAGAGCTGCACAAAACAACATTGATTTTCCCATTACTCTGAGTCCGTCAATCCAATGCATGTTGTAAAACACTTTTTACTTTGGCACAGAGCCGATACCAGCCGTGGTCAATTATGATCACTGACAAGGAAGTTGAGAAGCCTTGGGCTTTGCAAATTTAGACATTTCAGAACTTTCAGCACCATGAATTAATAATTCACATGTGTATGTATATATTAGGGCTGAATAATTAATGATTACTAATCTAAGATAATCTAGAATTAGATTACACAAATGTATGGATCTGAAACATTTAATTTTACCAAAACAAATGTGCTTATATTACACTAGTGCTAACTGCACAACTTTGGCTAAACACACAAAACACCTCATGGGGGGAGGGATATATTCAGCAGCGAGTCCCGTCTGAACGTTTTGAGATGTGAAGCAGGAAAAATGGGCAGTGTAAACCAGGTTATTCCATTTATGCATTTATTTTTTCTTTCCTGATGGCATGACAATTCCAAGAGTCATGAGACTTTATTGTTTGATTATTGTTCTGGGGTAGTGGTATCTCATTGGGTGAAGGCACAGAGTTACTGATCAGAAGGTTAACGGTTCAAGCCACAAATTCGGGCGCACCACAGACACAAGGTGAGGTCTTCTGGAAAAAGGGAAGTTTTATTAGGAAAAATCGGGAAAGGAAGGGATTTTAAGGAGGAAAGAAGGAAAGAATTGAGGGTGTGCACATGTGGGTCCAATTGCACACTCGTAAGCCCGTAATCGAAAATGTACAACGCAAAATATGTTGAATTTTGTGATTAAAAATAAATTAACCAATTTTTTAAATTTATTTTAGATTTCTTATTCTGTATCAGTTATTAGCAAGTTTAGAATATGTCCAGCTTCATCTGTGGTATTGAAAGTACTCTGTTTTTGAAATAAGGGCATTTTCCATTCAAATTTAAAATTGGTGTATCTTCCTATGGGCCAACTGCGATGAAACAAAGCCTATATGTTACCTTAAGCTTGGCCAAATACACCTGTGAAAACGAATATGCTTGATATGTCTCTATTACTCATCTTGTGTTCCCAAAACATTTTTTTCCACATATATCTTGTACAGACACACAAACTTTACAGTTTTATTAGATGTATAAAAGATGCGTATATACACACACAGACACCACTCTAGTCAAAAGTTTGGGCACAAGTTTGGATTTATTGTCTGCATTGGTAATCAAGTAACAACAAAACAGTATTGTCAAGTGCATTTGCAAAACCCATCAAACACCATGATGAAACTAGCTCTCATGAAGACCGTCCCATGAAAGCAAGACTAAAACCTACCTCTGCTGCAGAGAAATCCATTTAGCGTTACCAGTCTTAAAAGTCACCAATTAACAGCACCTCAGATTAGAGCTGTATGATTGAGTTAAAGATCATAAGTAGCAGGCACATCTCAATACCAATGGTTCAAAGGAGATTATTGCATATATTAGATGCCTTCATAAATAAATAAAAATAAGAAAAGACAGAGAGGAAAAGGAAACAGAAAAGGAAAGTTTCTTTAGTTTTATTGTGAATGGAATTAATGTAGAGTTGCACATTTTTAAATGAATAAAACAAATATACCAAACTATGGATTCATCTAATTGTTGTTTTTAGCTACTACCATTAGGGACAGCCACTGTGGATCAGCCTATCTAACAATTTGATGTTGACATAAGATTTATAACGCATGTCCTTCCTGATGTAACCATTCCTTTTTTTTTCTCACTTTTTCTTGGCTGGGAAGTTTGCTTGGAAACTTGCTGGGAAACAAACTCTAGACCTTTCACATGGCAGAAAAGAATCATCATAATTAATTAAAGAAAACAGTTTTTTGGTTATGCTGCTTTATATTCTAACGGTTTTCTTCTGGTAACTGTGTGTGTGTGTGTGTGTGTGTGTGTGTGTGTGTGTGTGTGTGTAGGGCCGTGTGGAAGTCGAGATTGGCAAAGAGGGTCTAAAGTTTGAGAACGGAGCTTTCACCTATTATGGAGTATCGGCGCTGACAACACCTTCCTCTGGTATGTTTTTTGTAAACCCGCATGTAAAACCACCTGATTTTTCTTTCTAATTTAGCTATGGAAAATCACCATCATAACATTTCCAAAAAAATTCCTTAACTTGAACGGAATAAGTCTACCAACCTGGGAGGGGCAGGAAACACATGGCATCTCACACACACACGCACACACACTTAATTAATGTTTCCTACAAAGCATTGATAATGGTTATTCAGGTAATTTGAAATTATATTATGGCACATATCACCATGCACTTTAATAGAAGTCTTCATTATTAGAAATGGGTGAAGTACCCTGAATCCTCTAGAGCTAGGTTCCGTTGTCTGCTTTGCACTGGTTGGTTGTAGCTGATGCAAGTTTTGTACGTAAATTTATGATCCATGTATATCTTCCTAGTACATCAGTCTCCAGTGTCCACGCAGCATCGCTCCCCGAGAGACGCATTTGAGCTGGAAGAAGCCACAAGCCCGTCCAGTTACTGTCCTGACTATACGGTTCGAGCCCTAACTGACTTGCAGCTCATTAGGGTAAGCCATGCAGGCTTCTAACACAAATAAGTATACCATCTTGCCAAAAACAAAATAACACACTCTAATATTTTGTTGGGCTGCCTTTTGCTTTGATCACAGCCCACATTTGCCGTGGCATCATGTCAGTAAGTTAATGAAATATCACAGCATTTATGTTTATCCAGAGTTATGTTTATCTAAGATCTTGTATTAATAATGGGAGAATCGAAATGCGGCTAAAACTTCACCAGTACATCTCAAAGATTCTCTTTGGGTTTAAGGTCCGGACTCTGTGGGGGTCATTCCGCGTGTCAAAGTGATCTTTCCTTCTCTTTGAACCACTTTTTAACAAGTTGAGCCTGATGAATTCTGCCGTCATCATCTTGGAATATGCCTGTGAAAAATGGTCATTCAATATGATTAGGTAGTCAGCTGACCTCATATTTTGAGCAAATAATTTTGCTCTTTTTAGACCTGACCTACAGAAGTGATCCCAGATCATAACACTGCCCCTATAGGCTTGTATGGTAGACACTTCATCAGCCTCTCCTTTTACCTTGATCACTTGTCTCGTTAAACCTCATGACCTTCTTCCAATGCAAAGGTGATGGTTCGCGACTATCCTTCCAGGTTTTTATAAGGCATTGGACAGTTTTAACACAATTTTTTGTTTTAGCAACCGCCCATATCTTGAAGCCGGACAATAATTTGACGCTTCTCAGACCAAGTAACATCTTTGCCACGAAGATGCCATGGTTGTTTAAGAAATGAGAAACTACTCACTGCTTCAGTTAGGGTTAAATTAATTAGTTGAAGCATATTAATCACTGCAGTAATTATCCAATGGAAGGCTTTTAACTTTTTGCTTATTTAAATCCAGAGCAGTGTATATAAGATGCACAGACAAGCAGCAGCTGAAGGTAGCTGCAGTAAAGGCCTGACAAAGTATCTCAAAAGATTTTTCATCCGAGTATTGAAGGCAATCCTTATGTCTGTAATTACGTTAATTTTGTTTTGTTATTTATGAGCCACTAAAAAGGCCCTGACTGGGTCTAATTACGTGAAAGACTGCACTGATATGATGGCAAATTGTTATTGCATTGGGGATGTCTTGGTCCATTTGTCTTGGCAAGATCTGTGGTATCATTGTATGTAGTTTGGTTGATTTGGCCAAATATTCTACAAGATAAATCAAATGTACAGTATGCCTAAATAATGAAAGGTCTAGTCATATTCAAATTCAGAAACTGATGCAGATTTGACAACTATTGAAACATGTGGCCTGAATTAAAGAAGCCAATCCACCTGCTAAAGACTCAATGTATAAAGAAACCTTCACATCTCGCCACATTGTTAGAACAGTTTTATGTGCATGCTTGGAACACTCTTAAAGCAAGTAATACAAAAATAAACCAAAAAACGAATAAATTCTAGATCATTGGTTTCCCAATTAAAACCAGTATTCACTGTATATACAATTAACAGAAGTATATTCCTGATTCCTGTCTTTTTCTTTTTTTTTCCTTCCCCTTTCTCATTCTGTTATTTCACACAGGTAACCCGCTTGCAGTATCTCAATGCCTTGATGGCATCTCGGGTATCACAGAGCCCTGGCCCTCCAGAGATTAGGATCCTTCCTAACAGCCAGACCAAACTCCTAAATGAGAAAAACATCACCCAAGGTACAGAGCTGTGACTGAAGGCACGGACTCAATCAACGTAACATTTGGTAATGGATAGTAGTGCACCAATGCATCCTTTGGAAATTGAAGTGATCTTTCACCTTTAAACAAAACCTCAGTAGAGCTCTCAAAATTGCACACACATTGGCGATCAATGGAATCTCTATTACTCTATAATTTCTTTTTTGTCTTTTTAAGGTGAAATATCACTTGTGTTTAACTTCTGACAAAATGAGGCAGTTGTAAAAAGAACCAAAAAACGTTTTGTTAATATTAACCAAACTTGTGGCTCTTTTTTTCTTCTTCTTCTTCCATTTTCTGTTCTTTTTTATGGCAACGCTAGATGTTCCTCTTCACTTTTCATTCTTTGATGCAATTGACAACTACTGTTAAGTGTGTGGAGGTAAAGGCAAGTTCAATGCTCAGCATGAGTTTGTGTGTGTGTGTGTGAAGCATCATTTGCATTTACTCATGCACATTTTAAAGAGGCATGTGCACATGAGTTTTGCCTAATTAATGACACAAGAATGTTTTTTCTTTTTTTTTTTTTTTTGCCGCATACCCCGCCCATCAAATCTTTCAACATTCTGTGTGTTTTTTTTTTTTTGGGGGGGGGGGGGGGGGGGGGTACTCCTCATGATCATGCTTTGGAACTAACTTGTTTGCATGTATTGTAGTAGAAATAAATTGCATTGAGTCTCACCTCCATACCACTTTAGCTGAGACCTATATTCCAGTTTTCCATGTATTAGATGTCCTTTACCACTACAACTCCAGAATTATTGACACTCTATGAGAGCAAAATGGGTAAAAATATTTGTATTCATTAAATATTAATAAATTGTGGGTTGCCAGCAATTTTGAAACCAGTGCTTTGCAGAAAGGCTGCACTGCTTTAATAAATTATTATAGAAAATTTTTTTTCCATATCAAATATTTATTGTTGCATTTTGTTTTGTAGATATTTTTTTCCTCATGTTTTAAGGGGTGGCAATCATTCTGCCAACAATTTGTCCACTGTTCTTATTTTCTTTCCCAGTAGATTGTGTATGTCTACTTTACTACTACTACTACTACTACTACTACTACTACTACTACTGCAAAGGATAAAATTATGTGTCAAGAACTGTAATAAAACTGTCTTCTAAAGCAGTCTGTTTGTGCACCATGTGTGTATACACAAGATCAGCTGAAACAATAAGCGATATAGGCTACGTTCACATTACAGGCCACATTGTTAAAGTTCTGTCTTTGATCAGATTGGATTTGCCCGTCATGACGGTTCTCATTCATAATTGCATACAACTTTTATTCAGACTTTATCCTTTGAAACAGGTCTTGAGGCGCTTGCCTTTTTGCTTGCACTGTGGCCATGTTCGTTTATGGCCACATTTTGTCATTTCTTTTGAAGTTCTGAAATTCTCAAACACTGTCCTATTTCTGGAGGGAACCTCCAGTTTTGCTTGGAGAGGCTCACTGCCTCAAATGTATACTAAATTAGTGAATTCACTTTTCCTCCAAAGACTGCATTCTCTGCTGTCCTCCACTGTTGAACTCGAGTCACCTTTAAGCTGGCAATGTGAACATCACTGTAATCTCGTATTTAGCCCCTATAATTTACGATACATTTTAGAGTGAATCTACTCGGTTTATAGTGTGAAGTGCAACACTGCAGAATTCCATATGTATTGTAAAGTCTTTGCAGTGTTGGAGTCACAAATGTCTCATATTTGTAATAGTTTTTGGGACATTATAAACAAAAAAAAACAAATATTTATGGTTGCAATTTCTTGTGGGAGAAATGAACTTATTTGGAAATTCTTTCTTCTTTTTTTTTTTTCTTGCACGACAGAGAATGTGAACATGTGAGAGCTTGCAGTGGAATCTTACGGATCTCTCACTGTCTGAAGTGTGCAGGTATGAGCGAAACGCTGGAATGCAGGACCGAGGGGTCCAGGCCAGACAAAAGCTCTTTGATCTATCTGATCTTGGACAAGGATTCATCCGGCTCAATTTTTTGCAGTTATTCTAACTTTTACTTGTACGAAGTTCCCAGATTTCATTAATAATTGGTGCTGATTCTGGCTTTGTGCACTCTGTGGGAGTGTTTGGTTGCCATGTACTTGTGTGTTAAAGCCTTGGCTCTTTTTTTCTTTTCTTTTTTTCTTCTTTCTTGTTTATTTTTTTTAATTATATATATATATAATGTGTGTGTGTGTGTGTGTGTGTGTGTGTGTGTGTGTGTGTGCCAATAGACAACTGAGTGCCAGCATGAGCAGCAGGAACTGCTCCTTTTGTTGATTTGTCATTTTTGGGGTCTCTTTTTTTTTTTTATGGAACCTGGCTTTTAATTTGTTTATCTGTCATAGTTTGCATTGCAGTTTTGTGGTGTGTTCATCTTCCACAGTCTTAGGATATACAATTCTTTCAGTGTTTATACATGATTGGTTACATGATGCTGTTGTACTCCAAAACCAAACCACTTTAAAGTGAAAAGTTTTGCAATGTCAATGTAATCTGGGAATAAGGTTTTCGGTCTTTATTGTAATACCATGCAAGCCTGTGAGTTTTATACATTGTTTGGGCCACAGCTCAACTGCCTAAGCATATGTTTCATTAAGATGTTACTAACACACTAATGAGATTCCATGGTCTTATTTTACATATTGAACTACATGGTGTGTTGCTCAGCAGCCAAACTTGAACTACCAGCAGAGAATCACTCTAAAAGTGTCGTGTTCTACATGGCTCCAAATCACCAGGCAGCTTTTTAAAAAAAATCTCTTCAAACTGTTGGGAGTTATCATTTGAGCACACATTTGGGCAAAATTCACTGAAACAAAAATAATTCGATTAATTTCATTGGACTGTTTATCATGATCAAACAATGTTACCCTTTCATGTACAATTTTCATCTCAGCACTCAAACCATGCTGTAATGACTTCCTGATTTCCGTTCATGTACACATGGACAAGAGTGATTTGTGTACTTCGGTGTCATGAGTTTGTTTACTGTCTTAGAAAGTGTTAATGACAAATGATTGGTGACTGTTTCAAGTAACAAGCTGTTAAGATGTAGGGGGAATCTACAGGCATATTTTGGGTTCACTTTCTAAAGGTAAGGGTCATTGTAACTGTGACCCCTATTATCCTGTTAATTAAACATTTATTCTGATGGGCTGGGTCCCCTCCAGGATGACGTCTGGCCTGGCCACAGGACATAACAGCTCACTGTATGACGGACTTGACATTTGCAAGAACTCACTTGTATACCTGACTTTCGGAGACAACAGATGACTTTGGAATATGCCTTATAGTGCCCCAACATCTTAATTAAATGGTTTCCGTTGATTTCTTTTTTTTTTTCAGAACAAGATGCTTGTTATTTTAGGATTGTGTGATTGCTGATTTTTTTTTTTTGGTTTGTTTTTGTTTACTTTAGTTTTTCTTCCTGATTGACATATTTTAACTTGACCTAAAATTCTGTAAAAAATGAACAATGTCAAAATTTGATTAAAAATTATGCATATTTACTCAAAATATTTTTAAATTGTTAATCGCTTGTTGCTGAAAATCTGAATGCTACCTTGCACAAATGAATCCAAATAGTAAATTAAATTTAAGTTCTAGTATATTTATAAGAAGGCAACCCCCCCCAATACTGTGAGAGGTTCTGCTGCATGTTGGTAAATAACTTCATTTTTTTTAATCATCATTGATAGAGGCAATAATTAGCAGACAATTTTGATTTTTGTTGTTGTTTAGTTAAAATAGTTAGCTAAATTGTCATTTGTTTTTGTAGTTTTTGTAGAAACTCTAAGCCTCTCTGTAATATTAAATACTGCTCCTGCATTAAATGCTCCCAATCTCTCGATCTTTTTTTAAGGGAATAAATGTCAGTGTGGACATTGTCGTTTTTTTTTTTTTTTTTTCCCCCCCAACTTTTGTAGACTTCCATTAGATGGCAGTAGATCACAATTTAGACCCAGACCAATGCAGGTAAAGACAAAGAGATTGTATTATACATTTTTAAGCATTAATTCAAGAATGGAAGGGATATCATCTAAATACAAACACAGGTCAAAGAGAATACAATAGCTCTACAGAACTAATAGTTCTAGTTCTACATGCTGATGTATTGCATGAATTTGGCTGTAAGAAATTAACTATTTGGAACTTACTTGGGCTTGTAGTATAGGTAGGATCACAATGCAATTATAGTCAACTAACAAGTAATAAAACCATGTATACTAGTTCATGAAAATATTAGTACATAAAGCTTTTAGATTTGAGTTCTTTCACTTGCTGGGCATGACAAATCCCAGTTTTGACAGATAATCATGTATGTACGGTGTGTCATTTTTGAATTTTTTTTTTAACTGGGGTCTGTCGGTCAATGCACATTTCTAGCTTTTTTCACCATTTAGCTTATTTAGTGTGTTAGAAGCCAAATAACAGCATTGAAAAAAGCAAGAGTAGCAATAGCAACTAAACGTTTAACATCATAGGAAAATCAAAAGACTAGAAAAACACCTGTCGTCTGGTTCATCTTTGGGAGCAATTTTGAAGGTACAAACAATAGAGTGCAAGTATAAACACCATAGGATAAAGCAGCTGTCGTACATCCCACAACAGCAGCAACGGACCTTGTGAAGACATTTGAGGAAACCGGTAAAGCTCTCGCTAGTAAAACCAGTCAATATAATCTGAAAGGCTGCCCAGGAAAGAAAAAATGAACTGGTCCCAAACTGTCATAAAAAGCCAGGTTAAGGTGTGCACATAAGGAAGCTCTATCATCAGGGAAATCTCCTCTGGTCTGATGAAACAAAAATTTAACTGTTGGCTGTAATGACCACCATTGTGTCTGGAAGAAAAAGATGGAGGCTTGTAAAGCACAGGGGTGGCAGCAACATATTATGGGGTGCTTTGCTGCAGGAGGGACTGGTTAGGGTCCAAGCACTGTAGTGCACAGGGCCCTATTGTTTTAAGGATTATAATTTTTTTGTTATTTTTTTTACTTATTATTGGCTTTTGCCACTTTTGGGGGTCTTAGCCATACTCAAAAACTCAACAAAATTTGCAGACAGGTTTGAAATCTGCGGCCTATCAGGTCTTCAGTGGGGCTCGGCCTGGGGAGTCGCACACGCCCAGCATAGCGCCCCCTAGAATATCTTGCCTTATAACTCATACACACTTGCACGCATACTTATAATTTAGATCAAATCAAGCTGAACAAGTTTACTCCTCCTAGGGAATTAATACAATTGGAACCAAAGCAGGCAAATATGATCTAAACAAATTGCTAATGCAAAATTGCGAAGGGATTTTTGATATCTCAAAAGATTTGGCTGTTGTGGCGATTAAAAATTATGGCGAATAATTATGAACAGGACGTGGCTAATAACTTCTGTGTAAATTGAATAATGTACATTAAACCTCAGTTGTGGGTTAAGAGAAGAAATCTTCTCTCAGTGACATGGGTACTGTGAGTCTCAGTCATAGCGCCACCAACTGGCTGCAGAAAGTGTCTACTTTTAGAAATTAAAATATTTTGTGACTAATTTTCAGCTTACTGGCTTCAAAATCAGGCACAATAATTTGAAGACATGGCTGATGTGAAACTGTAAAGGATTTTTTGATGGGCTGAATATTAAATGAAAAGTCAAGGTATTCATTTAAGGAAAAATAAGGTACTTATATCCAACAAGTGGAAAATCCTAATGTTTCAAAACATTTTACATAGAAAGAACAACAGGTTGTGAGTAAATGTGAGTGTTTAGTTTCATGATTTTTTTGATGCTCATACGGCTTCCAACAATATTTTATATTGATGAGCCCATTGCCTAAACATGATTTTGGCCTGACTTCTGCAGGAGTAAACTATGTTGACTAGCTGACCGTTGTTGTTTTTTTTAATATGGCTTCATGCTTACAAATTAAACATATGTAGAAATAATAAATATAAACAATAAAAACATTAAAATTGCCCACTGTGCAACTTTCAGTCTGGTGTACAAGGGCGGCGTTATACACACCACACATGCTATACACACTCAAACACACACAAACACTACACGTCCTACACACACACTACCCATCCTACCCATAGACACATACACACACACAAGCACCTTAGAAATAGAGGCACACTACACACCGATCACACACACATGCGCACTATGCACACACTAACCATCCTACACACACACACTCTCTACACACATTACACATCCTACACAGACTACACATCCTATACACACTACACATCCTGCAAAAACAGTGACAGGTCCAAGCACCTGCACCATTATCATCTTCATCAATCCGGCCCCCATATAATCTCAAAACATTGAGGATGGAATACTGCAATCGGATTTCTGATACCTCAAACAGTTTAGCCATGGCGATGCCTCATGCTGACAAGTGGCTAATAACGTCACACAAACACATACATATTTATATACACACAGTATAGACATTAGAATTTAGATGCTGAGTCCCGTTTGACATCAGTCGACATTCTTATACTTTTCATTAGCTCCAATCTGTCATGTTTGTCCATTAGCCATTTCGCTTTAAGTGCACGTGCACTCTTTGCCCACCATTTTACTGGTGCGCCCGGGTGGCGGTGGCGCCCAAGCTTGGACCCGTCATCGTTGCTTGCAACTATATTTCACATTATTATCACTAGTTCATTATATAGATGGCATCATGTGGAAGGAAGATTATTATTAATTCATTTATTTATTAATTGTGGATACATTGAATTAATTTTCAGATCAGCCAGAAAATTCACACTAAATGTAGGTTGTTGTGTAGCAATTGAATTGTCTTGACTGTCATTAATTTAAAACACTGAATTTAAATTTTGTCTCAATACTTTATATTGCTCATTATTAATTGTATTAGATATTAAAGTAGATTTTTTAAAAGTATATAACGCTATATAACAACATTCATTGTCGCAAAGCAGCTTTGCAGGATTAAAAAGAAAATGGGGGAAAAAAGGATGACACGTGTGTGGAAATATGTAGATTGTCCTTGACGAGGAAGCTGTGGGCGATGGTGGCAAGGAAAAACTCCCTGAGATGTCAATAGGAAGAAACCTTAAGAGGAACTAGACTACTGAAGAGGAACAAGACCTGTTTTGCAGTCATACTGACTGTTGGAAGGCTGGACGTTCAGTATAATAGGAGAGTATGCCAATTACACATGTTTAAACATGAGAGTACTCCTTAGCGTGGAATTTCCAGTCTGTGCTAAATCCAACAGGAAATGTTTCCGTTGCACTATTCTTCTTAAGATAGAAAAAGTCAAACGCATCTCCATATAAACATACATCAAGAAAACCAGATAAGCTTGTTAGGAAGCTTAACGATATGTTGCTTTTATAAAAGCTTACAGTGATTTGTTTAATCTGTGCTGGTGGAAAACTTTAAACAAATCTGAGAATTGTGCAATTTCCTCTTTAAAAAACCCTTTTGTAGTCAATCTTTGCGATGGCAAACTCCAGTTCCACATAACATTTCACTGGAATAGTAATTCAGATTCAACACTGTTGTAAATAGTATGCTTAAGAATTTATTTGATTATTTTAATTGTTTCCAAAATTATATTTGTCCATAGCATTCTAGAAACACTGAAACATTATTTATTCTTTTTTTTATTCTGTCTCTTTGAATTGTTCTCAATTCATACTTTGCATTTAATGCTAGAGAATTATTTAGTTATTCATTTGTTTGTTCAGGGGGTTTTTTTCTACTATAGTGCATCTGATGTACAGTGCCCTTAATTAGCTTTTAGAGTTGATAAGGTTTCTAACTAAATTATCCTCCTAAGAGTACAAAACATGTCCCCTTCATGGTACCATCTCAGCAACAAGGAAAATTATTGTTGGTACCATTACTGCTGAGAATGTGGGGTACCAGACCATCACATAACACCATGCACACTCATACATTCAGTAAAACCTATGGGCAATTTAACAGATACTGAGATGTTTTGAGAGTTACTGTACAAACTGTCACCTAAATTCAGGATCAAACCAGTAACCCTGGACATGTGATCTACTCACTTCCGGATTGTGACATCAAACAAGATATCACTGACTGACTGTATCCTGTCTCATCCAGTGGATGGTGGATTTAATTTCTGGGGTCATGTTGTGTCATGTAATTCCTTTCATTACCACAATGACTGCTGGCTTTTAAAGATACGTCTGGGTTTCTGTATAGCTGCTTTGTGAAACTGCACATTGTCTGGGCACACCAGAGAGACAGTTGCACAGTGGCTACATGAATTTAAAGGGTCATTTTTAATTTATTACTTTTTCCCCAATACCATTATGACATAATTTTATTAAGGGGGAATTTTATGCTTGGACCACCAAAAAGTGCCAGAAGCTGGAAAAAAGCATCACACTATAATGTTACTCAATGTGATGTCACTCAATATGATGTCCCACAGGTTAATAATTATTAAAGTTTTTTCGACATAAGTGTGTATGAGCTATGCAAAAAAAAAAAAAAAAAGAATGAATTATTATTATTATTATTATTATTATTATTATTAATTATACAAATAATCCTTAGGAAAACAATAGTGCCCTTCACCTATGACGACATAGGGCCGTAATAATGATAATTATTATTATGATTATTATTATCATTATGCTTGTGAAGCGAAGCGCTACTATTATAATCTCACAAGCTTATTATTATTTTTCCCTTTTTTAGCTGAGGCAACCAATCAGTCTTTCGCATTTATCAAGATGCTCATAAGCCATGCCCCCAAGCAACCTTATTAGCATGCTGTTAACATGAGGCTAACACGATTAGCATGTTGCTAGCATTATGCTAGCAATATTAGCATGTCTTTAGCATTATGCTAATTACATCAGCATATTGCTAGCATGACGCTAACAATATTAGTAGGTTGCTAACACGATCCTAACAATATTAGCATGTTGCTAGCATTATGCTAACTATATTAGCATTTCGCTAATAGCATGAATAGCATGTAGCTAGCATGATACTGGGGTAATTATCATGTTGCTAGCATGACGTTTAGCTGATTAGCATGTTGCTAGCATTATTACCATGTTGCTGGCAACATCATTAGAATGTCGCTAACATGCTGCTAGAGTGCTTAGCATGTTGTTAGCATGGCTCCAAAGTTTTGCCATGGCAAGTACCTCACATTTTTTTTAGAAAATATTCCTCTCTAGGTATTATTATTATTATTATAGGAGTAACCCAGAAATATAATGAATGATTATGATTAAAAAACATTGCCCTTTCGTTTCTTTTACTATTATTAATATTATTATTATTATTATTATTATTGTAGTTTTACGGAGTTTAAACAAATTTAGTAAATAACTTAAATCAGATGAAAGCTCTAATGAGATTTTTACATTTCTCTATTTTTGACTCAAGGTTTGACATTCATCACATCTAATCAAACGAAAGTTGGAGAATCACATATAACATCACACTGTAAACAGAGGAAGTATTTTCTTTCTCATTACAAACTGGAAATTTTCTTTTAAAAAGGGAAAGGTTCTCCTAAACACATATAGTATGTTCCTAAATGCCATAATGTTAGTGAAAATCCTAAAAATCCAAAATGTTGTACAATTAATTTCACTGTCTTCTATTTTCTAAACTTTGACCACCCTCCTTTATAGAGAGGGAAAAAATTATACCCTTTAATACCCTTTGTGTGTGTGTGTGTGTGTGTGTGTGTGTGTGAGACCTTTGGGGGACCTTTGGGGGAGAATATAATCTCTTTAAAAGTCTCAAGCTGTCCTGCCGGTTATACCATTCAATATGTATGACATGTATTATCTTGCCGGCATCCGGTGCTAACACCCATGTTTTATAGCGGTCTATGTTGAAAACCTCTCAGAAATGTTTTCAAATGCAGCTATTTAAAAAAACCTATAAAGCTCCATTAAATGTTTTTTTTTTCCCCCTAAGTACTTATTTCTGTTGGATGATGATTTATTACAGCCATGTTGCATTTCCTTCATTAAAATATTGTTTAAAACTCTGTTTAAAAGAGACAGTGTTAACGTATGTGGTGCCTTCATCATAAGAAGGAATGTTTTTTTTTTCTTTTCTTTTCTTTTTTTAATCCTTAGTACCTAATAATGTAGGCTTATACTTTTAAAAAAATGCTTAGCACTTTAAAGGGTAGGTTAAACCATAATCCATATTGTCAAAACTGCTTTGTTAGCTGCAGAACATGATAAAAGGCTATTTTATTTATTTGCATATTAGTGTTTGTAAGGTTTTATAATATTGTAAGCCATTGTAATCTAATCAGTTCAGATTCCTGTGCCCTGAGAACAGACCCCTCAGTGTACTTCCTTATGCTTTCTGTGGTAACACCTTCTATATCCTGTACCCAGACGAGTATACATCCAAATGACTCTAGACTGCTAGAACCCTTTTGTTTAATCAGGAGAATGTAAATGTATTTCCTCTCTCCTGTCTGTCTCCGGCTCTCTCTATCACTGACATGTGAATGACTGGTTCTTTTGATGTTCAGGACGTAGCACCCTTTAAATGTGCTCTCCTTGCTAAGAATAAACGAAAGATCTTCAGACATCATGCCTGTGTGTGTGTGTTTGTCTCTCCCGGTCAATCGGGCCCGTACCGGTAAGTGTATCAAGATGCAGCGGACACAACAAGTTAAACTCTTCTTCTCTTAGATTAAAACTTAGCTTGGACACACTACTTTATTTAAAACCTAACAGTGTTTTATGCTGATAATGTCCTGCAGGACTATCTTGATACCTATGTGGGGAAAACAATCACAAGTGAAATCAGACACTGCAATATGAATGTTGTGGCAGGTAATGATCAGATGGAACACTTTAATACTGTTAAGAACATTAAACCTGCAGGACACGTAAATTATTATTATTGTTGGTGGTGGTGGTGTTATTATTATTATTATTATTATTATAATACAGCTACTTTTTTAAAAATATCATGTTTAAGAAGGAGAGAAAATGAGAGAGAGAGAGTATAAACAAAGAGTTGAACTCCAGGCATGGTGTTTACTCTAAAGAATGTCATATGGGAAATTCCCAGTGAGTGTGATGTGACGTAGGCGCGCAATGATTCAGCGCACACCCGCAATAGGATCTTCCCATATAAATACGGCAGCACAAACAGAAGACTTCATTATCTAGCAGCTTAAGAGGCAGAACAGACACCGCAACTTCTAATCCGATCTGGTACAAACCACTGGTACGTATTCTTTGCGTTTATTATGTGCACTTGCAGGAAATCTGAAGTGATTTATTGACTGATTGGATAAAATGTAAATTAACATCTGCTTTTCTTTTCTTTTTTTAAGAAATGGCTGACAAAGATTCATCACTACAGGAAAGGTAAGTCTTGTCTTGGAAGCAGTTAATAAAATAAATTTATGGGACAATGCCTCATTACATTAGCATTATGAAATTTCATTTAACTGGATTAGTGTATTGGATGTTTTCCTTTACATGATGTGTTTGTTGCTGGTCTGCTGCACAATATGTATTATTATTTTTTTTTTATTATTTATGTTTAGTAAGCGATATAGTTCGAGACTGGAGAATGTTTAGTATGCTACGTGAAGAAATAAACACATTTATTTATGAAATTATTTCCTCTTTACAGACACATTGAAAGTGACAGTGGATTTGATTCTGATGACATGGGCATTGACGAGATGGACTGCTCTGATCCTTTGGCCTTGGTAAGTCATTGATAAACATTAGTAAAACCTCAACATATTTAGTGTTCTGTTTTACTTTATCTAAACCGGAGCTCATTATGGACTCTATGTTACAGAGCGGCAGATGTGACCTGCACAAAGGTCTCCGTATCGAAGTCACCAACGAGCCTCTTAGCATGCGCTCCATTGCTAACGTTGTAATCGCTCTACAGAGGCTGAAGCACATTGAAAGAGTTCAGTCCACAGAGTTTAGTGACCGGGAGCTCTTTAACATCTTCATGGAGAATGTGATTGAAGGTGTGGCTCGAATACTATATATATATATCTCCATATAATCTTACTTTTACTGTGGTGTGAGATGATGATTCCGTGAGCACTGACACACGTTTGTCTTCACGCAGAGACAATAGTGATCAATTTGAACTGCAGTGAATCCAAGCTCTACAGCAGGCAGGATAAGGTTGTGCAGTGCACTATATGTGACAAGTCTAAAAAGACCTTGGTGCATAGTTTTCCCTATCTGCTGGCATTTACTCTGAAGGGTGGAAACGAGGTGAATAAAGGTAAACTTACCATAAAAAACACTTTTACTACTAACAATTTAAATGCATGTATTCAATTTCAAAGCCTAAGTCAAAATTCAGTCTAAGTATATCATTAGTCATTAGCTTAGAATCAGAATTGTAATAACAATTGTACCACTCTAGTTGGTCTAAGGCTCTGTATTTTCTCACATGCCTCTTCATAATCTGCCCTTCTACTTCTTGACTTATAGACTCTTCTGTCCATGTCTATAACTTCATTCTGTAGCACTGTCCAGAGTTTTTTTAAGTCCTGACTCATCACTCTCACTTCTCAACCGTCATACCCTTTTAGTCTCATTCTTTCTTGCCACTGCATCCTTTTGATGTGCTTGTTTGTTTAAAAAACTGTGTAAGCTCTTCAGTATTTTAATTTAACTGAAGTGATTTCTTTTATTGACAGCACGGTTCAACCTTTCAGCCTACACTCCACCAAACTGCAAAGACAACTCAAAAGGCCAGGCTGTATGTTTGGGGATTGTAAAGAGCAACTTCTTTCTCTCATGCACTTCGGATAATGGCACTCCTTCTCTGGTCATAGAGGTATGTAAACATAATCATCTGACAAAAGCCATCTGGGCATTTGGCACACAGCTGTTTTTTTTTTTTTTTTTCATCAAAGTGACTCAAACTGAAACTGGGTGATTTGGCGATTGGAGTGATAATTTGTTATTGTGTCACTTTAACAAGTGTCAGTTGTTCAGATGATGCAACATCCTGGATTTGGACAGTATTTACTAGAAGTGAATGTGTTGAGTTACAGGGTTAAGTGAATGTGGTGGAATGTGACAAAAATGCCTGTTTACAATAAATGATATAAGATGGATCATTAAAGGATCTTTCGAACATTTTATACACAGACTAATACAAACAATATATATAAACAAAAATATAAGTAAAACAAAATAAAATATTTAAATGATTATATATAAAGGAAAAGTGAAGTTTTATTTGCCAGAGGTAAATTGGGGTGCAAACATTTTGTACAAAAAGAGGCATAACTAAAACATTTGCACAGCAGTAAATCTATTATTATCAGTAAATATTAACGTATTATACAAGTGATTGATTAATTCTTTTTGTAGGAGGTAAAAGACAAAGAGAGTCTTCAGGCGGTCAAGGAGACTGATGACATGGAGCGCTTTCTGTTCTTGAGAAACAGCACTGGTGACTCCCTTAACACATTTGAGTCAGTCAAATACCCGGGCTGGTTCATCACCACCTCAAAGGACGAGAAACAGCCAGTCCAGATGTCTAAGCAGCAAACAAGTCACCTCCAGCTGTTCTCACTGTATGATGAGGAAGTAGTCCCTCAGAGTGAGGTCTGATTTAGAAAAACAGTTTCCAGAAAGTATGTACTAAGTACAAATCTTTAGGCTAATTTTATGTTTAAGTTAATCTCACAACCTTTATGTGACTCTTTATGTGGTTATATATTTTTATATGTTTTTTAAAAATCTGATACATTAATTATTTAACTTATTTATTACAAATGTGGTAATGTTTTCAATACTTTAATTTATTGTTTTATTCCAATGTGTCGAGCAAATATTGGATAAATGCAATCTATACAAATAAAAGAGACTTTTTGCCTGAACATTGGTCAGAACTTGCTTTTTTAATGTTTGTCACGAGCAACCAAAGGATAAACTGAAAAGCAGTTAGCCCGTGTAGCGTGGATGGTAAACCCAAACGCAGAAGCAGCACGAATAGGCAGGAAAACCACGCGATTAGTCTAAGGACTCTCTTACGAAAAGAGCAAGGATCTACACAAATAAACCCGCGTTCTAGCAACACACACTCAATCAAAGAAGCAACCCGAATCGGTGAGTACTCACAGAATAGTCGGCGTAGCGTCAGCAAAGGCATGGGCGAACTCAATGACTGAGCAATGTGAAGCGCCATTTTGTCTCCTTTTATGCATCCTGGAAACTCGACCGTACTACTTCCGGGTCCTAGTGCCGGTCGTGTTACGAGTGTGCATGACAGTACCCCCCTGTTCAGGACCGACTCTCGGCGGTCCTGGGGTGGAGGATACCCGACGATGGTAGTCCCGGATGAGTTCGGGGTCTAGGACGAACCGATCCGGAATCTAAGATCGCTCCTCGGGACCGTAACCTTCCCAATCGACCAGGTACTGGAGCCCTCTGCCCCGAGGACGTGAATCAAGGATCTGGCGAACAGTGTAGGCGGGACCACCCTCAATGATACAGGGAGGAGGAGCAGGGTGGGTGGGGGGAACCATGGGTGACGTTGTGAAGGGTTTGAGTTGTGAGGTATGGAATACCGGATGGATCCGGAGCGCCGCAGGCAGCTGGAGCCGGTAGGTGACAGGGTTGATGCAGAGGGTGACGCGGTAGGGGCCGATGAACCTTGGTGATAATTTCTTTGATTCTGTATGGAGGTGCAGGTTCTTTGTGGACAGCCACACTTTGTCAGCTACAGGATACAATCGTCCCGGAGGGTGTTGACGGCGATGTTGCGTGGTGTAATGAGTGTTAGCACGTTGGATTGCTTCCTTGGCTAGGAGCCACGACCGTCGACACCTGTGGACTGTTGGCCGCGGGTATCTCAATCTCCGGTTCTTGATGTTCGAACATCAGAGGTTGGAAACCCTGGCATACCTCAAAGGGACTTAACTTGGTGGCGGAGGAAACGTGGAGGTTATGGGAAAGTTCAGCCCAGATGAGGTAGCGGGCCCAGGAGCGCTGATGGTTGGCGACAAACCATCTCAGGTAGCGCTCCAGTTGTTGGTTGGTCCGTTCCGTCTGACCATTAGTCTGAGGATGGTAACGTGATGAGAGATTGCAGGTGGAATTGATCAAACGGCAGAAGGCCTTCCAGAACCGTGCAGTAAACTGGGGCCCCCTGTCCGAGACGATGTCGTTGGGGAACCCATGCAGACGAACTACATGCTCTAAAATCAGCTCGGCTGTCCTTTTAGCTGACGGGAGTCCGGCGAGGGCCACCAGCTGCACAGCTTTAGAGAACCGATCCACAATGGTCAAGATGGCATTTTTTCCTTCGGAGACCGGCAGGCCCGTGATGAAGTCGATGGCAATGTGTGTCCAGGGCCGACGAGGAACAGGAAGCGGTTGGAGTTCCCTGGGTGTTGGTTGATTGGTGTCCTTGGCCCTGGCACACACTGGGCATGCCTGAACGAACTTGTCGATGTCCTTGGCCATAGACGGCCGCTGCACATATTGTAGGGTGCACTGCGTGCCTGGGTGCCCTGATAGAGGGGTGGAATGTCCCCATTGAATGACTTCAGTCCGGGTGTTCTTGGGGACATAGAGTTGTCCAGGCGGCACACCTACCGGTTTGTTCTCTGCGGCTTGTGCTTGGCGAACCCTTGTCTCCAGTTCCCAGTGTAGTGGGGCGATGATCTTGGAGGGGGGAAGAACAGGCGCGGGGTCTGCCCGGGGGGCGTCTTCCTCGTGCTGTCGGTATGATAGGTGGAAATCATAATGTTCAAAGAACAGAGCCCACCGCGCCTGCCTTGGGTTTAGCTGTTTGAGGTTCTGGATGGTGATGAGATTCTGGTGGTCGGTCCAGACGATAAACGGCTCCCTGGCACCCTGGAGCCAGTGTCGCCATTCCTCCAATGCCCACTTTATGGCCAGCAGCTCGCGGTCCCCTACCCCGTATCGGTGCTGAGTGGGGTAAAATTTTTTGGAGAAGAAACTACAAGGGTGTCGCTTCTGGTCTGGACCTTGTTGGGAGAGAACAGCCCCGGTGCCCACATCCGAAGCGTCCACCTCCACAATTAACGGTTTGTTTGCATCTGGATGGAGAAGAATCGGGGCGGTGGTGAATCGACGACAGAGCTTGTGGAAGGCGGACATGTCGGTAGAGTTGAGTTGTTAGTGATGAGACGATGGCCGAGTCAGAGCGGTTAATGGTGCTGCAACCGTACTGTAGTCCCGGATAAAGCGACGATAGAAGTTCGCAAACCCGAGAAACCGTTGAAGTTGTCTGAGAGTCTTGGGTAGGGGCCAATGACATACAACTTCTAGTTTCTGTGGGTCCATGGCCACACCCTGGGACGAGATGACAAAACCCAGGAACGTGGTGGAGCGCTCATGAAAAGAGCACTTCTCCAACTTACAGTACAGCTGGTGAGCGAGCAGTCTCTTAAGAACCGCTCTGACGTGTTGAACATGTTCTTCAATGGAGCGAGAGTAGATAAGGATATCATCCAGGTAGATGAATACCCATCGGCCCAACATGTCCCGGAGAACGTCATTTTTGAAACGTTGAAAAGCTGCTGGTGCATTACAGAGACCAACTGGAATGACTAAACTCTCGTAATGTCCAGTGGGGGTGATGAATGCCGTCTTCCACTCATCGCCCTCTCTGATACGCACCAAGTTGTAGGCGCTCTTAGGTCCAACTTTGTAAAAATGGTGGCACCAGAGAGGGCGTCCAGGGCAGAGTTGGTAAGAGGCAATGGGTGTTGGTTTTTTATGGTGATGTTGTTGAGCCCCCTATAGTCGACACAAGGACATAGTTCGCCGAATTTATTCTTTACAAAGAAAAATCCCACGGCGGCGGGCGAGGAGGAGGGTCGTATGGTGCCTTGGCGGAGAGCTGAGGATACATACTCCTCCATCGCCCACGTCTCAGTGGTGGAGAGAGAGTACACGTGGCCGCGGGGGGGAACAGAACCTGGCTGAAGTTCAATGGCCAAGTTGTAGGGGCAATGAGGAGGAAGGTGGGTGGTGCGTCTTTTGCAGAAGACTTCAGCCAGGTCCCGATAAGCCTCAGGGATGACGTTGGTGGCGACATCAGGGGCCTCGAACTCCCTAGAGCACGTCCCAGCCGGTGCCCGCAGGCAGAGTTCGAGACAGGTCGGCCCCCATTGGAGGATCCGGTTCTGAGACCATGAGATGAGAGGATCATGCTGCAGAAGCCAGGGGTGTCCGGGGATGATGGGTGGAGTGGAGATGGAGGTGAGGTAAAATCAGACTGTTCCCTGGTGTTGGTCGATGATGAGGGTTATGGGTCGAGCCTGGGCGATGATGGGGCTGGAGGAGAGGGGCCGACCGTCGACAGATGTAATCCGAACTGGCTGGGATAACGCTTCAGTCTCCGATCCCAATCTTTTGGCATATGAAGAGTCAATAGTCAAGTTTCCTGCGGCACCGGAGTCGATGAACGCAGAACTTTTTGTGGCCAAATTGGAGGTGTACCTGAACCGTGAGACAAGAGATGCTGGGCGTGGTGGCGGAGAGATGGAGGGAGCCCGGTGAACTGCTTCCATGGTTCACCGGGCCTGGGCGTTTCCCGGGCGAAGAGGGCAGATAGCTCTATGGTGCGCTCCTGACCCACAATAGGCACAAAGTCCCTCCCTGAAGCGTCGTTCTCGCTCAGCAGCGTTCAAGGAGGTGCGTCCTAATTGCATGGGTTCCCCGGCTCCGGTGTCAACCACTGCAGGAGGTGGAGATCCGGTTGGTGCCATAGCGGTAGTGGTGAAGGCTGGTGGTCGGGATGTGGCGTGTGAAAAAGATGGCGTGATGGGCGGCAGGGTCCGGGGGGCTGGCCTCGGACGGGAGAGCAGGCGCTGGTCATTCCGGAGAGCGAACTGAATCAGTCCATCCAGTGTGATCGGAAGCTCCCGTCCAGCGAGATCATCTTTTATGCGTGAAGCCAGTCCCTTGTAGTAGGCCGTCCGGAGGGCGGCGTCTCCCCAGGTGGTCTGCACGGCGAGAGTACGGAAATCCGCGGTGTAGCGACTCACGGACGACCCTCCCTGCCGCAAATGGTACAATTTCATATCGGTCTCCACCTCAGCAGCAGGATGTTCAAATGTTAGCTATAGTTGACGGGTGAATTCTCCATATGAATAAGCAGTGTCTGAATCCGATCGGAGAACCGCCGTGGCCCACTCATCTGCCTGCCCGGATAGCAACGAGACGAGAAGCGCAACGCACTTGGTCTGTGGAGTATCTGGGGGAATTGAACTCAAACACAAGATCTAATGCGGTTAGAAAAACGCTGCATTTCCCATCTGTGCCATCCCACTTATCCGGTAGAGCTATGAAAACATCAGAAGAGGAGGGGGGCGGTGCTGCAGCCGCTGTGACGGGCGTGGCAACAGCCAACTGAGCAACCACCCCGCGGAGGGTCGCGTTCTCCTGCCGTAACTCCGCCACCTCGCGGCGCAAGGCTGCGACGTCTTGGAGGTCCTTTCGGAGAGACGCGACTTCACAACAGAGCTTATTGATCAGTTCGGCATGCTGGTCAACCACATCACAGAGGCGAGCAAACTCCGCTGGGTTTACTGCTTTTGGCTCAGTCATTCTGTCACGAGCAACCGAAGGATAAACTGAAAAGCCTTAGCAGTTAGCCCGTGTAGCGTGGATGGTAAACCCAAACGCGGAAGCAGCACGAATAGGCAGGATAACCACGCGATTAGTCTAAGAACTCTCTTACGCAAAGAGCAAGGATCTACACAAATAAACCCGTGTTCTAGCAACACACACTCAATCAAAGAAGCAACCCAAATCGGTGAGTACTCACAGAATAGTCGGCGTAGCGTCAGCAAAGGCATGGGCGAACTCAATGACTGAGCAATGTGAAGCGCCATTTTGTCTCCTTTTATGCTTCCTGGAAACCCGACCGTACTACTTCCGGGTCCTAGTGCCGGTCGTGTTACGAGTGTGCATGACAATGTTTTTCTGTTTCACACATTGGAGGCCCAGAAACCAGTCTCAGAAAGAAAAAAAAAAGTTTTCTGTATGTCTGTCTAGCCAGATTTAATCACAGCATCATGCAAAACTGTCAGTTCTTCTGTATTTGCCTGAGGTTTAATCAACACACTAGTTTGTCTAGTCTGCAGAAGACACAGAAACAATCGTTATGTTAAATCAAAATGTTGAGTAAATTTAGTAAATAATTTAAATCAGAAGAAAGCTTTAATGAGATTTTTACAGTTCTCGCCAGTATTTTATGCACCAGATCAAACCAATGTGCATGTTGGGCAAAAATCTGCCTTCACACTCCTTTGGCTTGAGAAGAGAAGTGAATTTGATCCTGGATTTTTATTATTCCCTATAAATTTACTAATAGATGCGTTCAGACACTTAAAAAATTATCATTCAAATAACAGGATATGAACTGAAATAGATGAAGTAAACAGGGGAGCATATTAATTTTAATTGTATTAATTCTTTAAAATAAATAAACTGGTAAAGTAGTCCACCTATTCATATCCTGTCTTGTCAAAAAGGGTGAGAAGTTCATAGAGAACAAATTATTTAAATCAGGGGTTATGTATATGCCCAAATAAAAGATGTAACCCATGATGTAAAGAGGACAGTGTAATGTAACATTTTGTGGGGCATTTAAAAACATGGTTTTAGATTTCTCTAAATTTATTTTGTATCCACTAGACTGGCTCCACTAGTTCGTCTCCAGCACACAAGGAATTGATGATTGTGGCTTCCTCAGGTAAAGAAGAACGTCGTCTGCATATAATGATGTGCAGTGTTCCATCCCACCTGCCTTAGGCACCTGGATGCCATTATGCATGCGAATACTTTCTGTCAAGGGTTCGATGAAAAAGGCAAACAGGAGTGCGGACATGGGGCAGCCTTGATGGCAACTTCTAGGAATTAAAAATATCTACATGATAATAAGCCATTAGTGTCGACCATAGCTGTTAAATCAGAGTAAAGAAATCTGACAAGTCTGATGTAGTTGGAGCCCAAACTGAATTTCTCAAACACTTGAAACAAAAACCTCCACTCAACCCTATCAAATGCTTTTCTGCATCAAGAGATACTAGAGCAGCTGGGTCACCAGCTGAAGTAAACTGATTATTATATTAAGGAGACGACTCATGTCTGAACCATAGTGAGATTTAACAAATCCAGTTTGGTCAGGTTTAATGATCTTTGGTAGAATTCTCTCCAGGCGATGAGCTAAGACTTTTCTAAAGCCACAATTCTAAAGTCTACATCAAGTAAAGTGAACGATATGAGACACAGACTCATGGGTTCTTTCCTTTTTTTTGAGAATCAAGCTAATAGAGCCTGTTTTCCAGGAACATGGAGAAAGACTGTCTTCCAAAAGGTTGTCAAGTACTGGATTTAAAGATGCAGAGAACCCTGGTGCCTTACCGCTAGGCATAGATTAAATAGCCACAAAAATGTCTTCTTTTGTAAGAGGCATGTTAAGAAAAGCCTGGTCCTCCTCTGAAATAAAAGGTAGAGGCATCTTTTCCAAGAAAAAGGCAGGGTCTTGAGATGCACACAAGGAAGTATACAGATTCTCATAGAAATCTTTGAAAGCCGGAGGTAATTAAAAAATATTAAAACTCCGTAGTTTTAATAGCCTTAATGGACCTTTCAGTTTGTTTACAGATGAGTTGATATGCTAAAAGGATGACTAGGTTTGTTCCCATATAGATAAAACCTATGCCTGCTAAATGTTATTAATTTTTGTACATGTTCTGAATAGTCCAATAGTCTGGTTAAAATTATTTGTGTGTGGGTAAAGACTTATGAAGCAGTTCCAATCTTTTAACTGCTAGAGGGTAGAGGGTGTAGTTTTTGACACCTGGATGTATTTCAGTCCATACAGTATATCCACCAAGCCGGAGGCATGACACATATTTTGAAGAGTTTGTAAAGAACAGGAGGTCGATTTTATAGATGACATGTCCCACTTATTATTCATGATGCAATTAAAATCCCCTGAGTAGACCATTACACTGTTGACTATACTATAGGACCATATTTGATATAAAGTCAGGATTCTCATGTCCTTATTTGGCTTATAACCAAATATAATGTCCTTCTCATGTCCTTATTTGGCTTTTAACAAAACAGTTAAAGGTTTCTCTAAGATGTGACCAGTGATGAGAATAAATCTGCCTGTTTACTTGATGAAAAAGAATTTAAATATACCTGACAAATCCAGTCTCTTTTGAGCTGTAAATGTTCCATAACTTACAAATGTCTCCTGTACACTGTAAAAAATAAAATCTTGACTTAACTCAAAATTTCAAGGCAACTTGCTGCACAGCCTTTTTTGAGTTAACTCCACTTTTAACCCAACTTGTTCACTTAACTCAAAAAAGCTGTGCAGCAAGTTGCCTGAAAGCTTTTTGAGTTAAGTCAACTTGTTGACTTAACTAAATTTACTGAGTAAGGTCTCCCAACTTATATTCTTTTGTTAAGTTAAAAGTGATTTGATAGTTTCAAAGACTTATTAATTTAATAAATGTGAACTTGTCACATGTATTGGGTTCAAAATATGTGTTTAAATTTCCTGAAGCAGGTTTTTTTGTAATACAATATAATGAAAAAAGCTGTAACTGAATGCTTGAAAGTTTCTTCCAAATTTTATTTTAAACCAAAAGGAACACACTACAACCACATTCCATGACTTTCAAATAAAAGTACACAAAAAGAAACATAATAATAATAATAATAATAATAATAATAATAATTTGAAGTCTGAAAACAGCTCACAAAAGCAAAGTCATAGGAGAAGTTAAGTCTTAAGGGATTGCACCCTTGCAGAGCAGTGAGTGCCCAATTCCATGAACACCTTCTCAATCACCTCAAAAGTGTACTTCCGATTTTTTGGTACTCAAATCCAAGGCAAACAGGTCAAAGGCCAAACTGTTCTGGAGCATCTTGCAAGACAATCCCTTCCTCCAACACAAGAGTAAAGTTTATGACACTGGTCAAAGTCGTAGGGGAGTCATCATCTTCAATCACAATAGGAACTCCCACTTTCATCCCTCTGGTCTGTCCGCCATCAGGAGTACTGTCCTAATGTAATAAAGAGTACAAAAAAAATCACTTTTGACATCCATCTTTTCTATGTTTTTATATTTCTTTTTGTTCCATGAACGTTTTGGATCCTACTAGATTAATGTAGACAAAATGTACAGGAAGAAACACCTCATAAATCTTTAAAATCGGTTGAGATGATCAGATAAAGTAAAATAAGAGCCGGAGGTCAAATGAATAAGAATTTAAATATCTTAATAATGTCAACACAAATATTAACAGCCGTATTTTTGTCAAAGTGCCTGCAGAGAATCAATGCAACATACTCACCAGACATGTTCTGAATAGTGCAGATGATCCATCACGGATAAACACATCGAGATCTTCCAGGACAGTTTTCATTCAGTGAGCCACAATATTTGAAGTCTGAAAAAAGCGCTAATGTTATGCATTGTCACCTTTGATAAACTTTCAGGTATTCATAACATTTAACATTAGGGAGACTCTAATTATGAGAGAAAGATTTAGAAATATGCAATACTGTTTGCATGGAAAAAAAGATGTTCAGGTTTGTGTTCAAGTGTCTCAGCATCAAATTTTTCTGTGTCCTGTTCTCTCAATTCTACAGTCGTGGCCAAAAGTTTTGAGAATGACACAAATATTAGTTTTCACAAAGTTTGCTGCTAAACTGCTTTTAGATCTTTGTTTCAGTTGTTTCTGTGATGTACTGAAATATAATTACAAGCACTTCATATGTTTCAACGGCTTTTATCGACAATTACATGACATTTATGCAAAGAGTCAGTATTTGCAGTGTTGGCCCTTCTTTTTCAGGACCTCTGCAATTCGACTGGGCTGCTCTCAATCAACTTCTGAGCCAAATCCTAACAGATAGCAACCCATTCTTTCATCATCACTTCTTGGAGTTTGTCAGAATTAGTGGGTTGTTGTTTGTCCACCCGCCTCTTGAGGATTGACCACAAGTTCTCAATGGGATTAAGATCTGGAGAGTTTCCAGGCCATGGACCCAAAATTTAAACGTTTTGGTCCCCGAGCCACTTAGTCATCCCTTTTGCCTTATGGCACGGTGCTCCATCGTGCTGGAAAATGCATTGTTCTTCACCAAACTGTTGGATCGTTGGAAGAAGTTGCTGTTGGAGGGTGTTTTGGTACCATTCTTTATTCATGGCTGTGTTTTTGGGCAAAATTGTGAGTGAGCCCACTCCCTTGGATGAGAAGCAACCCCACACATGAATGGTCTCAGGATGCTTTACTGTTGGCATGACACACGACTGATGGTAGCGCTCACCTTTTCTTCTCCGGACAAGCCTTTTTCCAGATGCCCCAAACAATCGGAAAGAGGCTTCATCCGAGAATATGACTTTGCCCCAGTCCTCAGCAGTCCATTCGCCATACTTTTTGCAGAAGATCAATCGGTCCCTGATGTTTTTTGGAGAGAAGTGGCTTCTTTGCTGCCCTTCTTGACACCAGGCCATCTTCCAAAAATCTTCGCCTCACTGTGCGTGCAGATGCGCTCACACCTGCCTGCTGCCATTCCTGAGCAAGCTCTGCACTAGTGGCACTCCGATCCGGCAGCTGAATACTCTTTAGGAGACGATCCTGGCAAGAATTGAACCTCTTTCCTTGAAGTTCTTGATGATCCTATAAATTGTTGATTTAGGTGCAATCTTAGTAGCCACAATATTCTTGCCTGTGAAGCCATTTTTATGCAACGCAGTGATGGCTGCACGCGTTTCTTTGCAGGTTATCATGGTTAACAATGAAAGAACAATGATTTCAAGCATCACCCTCCTTTTAACATGTCAAGTCTGCCATTCTAACCCTATCAGTGTGACATAATGATCTCCAGCCTTGTGCTTGTCAACATTCTCACCTGAGTTAACAAGATGATTACTGAAATGATCTCAGCAGGTCCTTTAATGACAGCAATGAAATGAAGTGGAAATTCTTTCGGGATTAAGTTAATTTTCATGGCAAAGAAGGACTATGCAATTCATCACTCTTCATAACATTCTGGAGTATATGCAAATTGCTATTATAAAAACTTAAGCAGCAACTTTTCCAATTTCCAATATTTATGTAATTCTCAAAACTTTTGGCCACGACTGTACTGTACATGTGAACAAGGTGAAGTCCCAGCTTCAGGTTCACTGTTCAGCTCAGGTTCTGTTTCTTTCAAGATTTTCTCTGATTCCTTATGCATTAATCTTATGCAATACAATCTCTCTATTTCTTATATGTTTTCCAAGAGAAGAACTGTGCTTCAGAGCAGATCTAACTGAACTCGCACAAGTTTTCATGAAGGTTACATTTATTTGATCAGAAATACAGTAAAACAGGCATAATGTGAAATATAGCAGCTTTTTTCCATTGGAATGTATTTAAATTGTTTTATTTATTGCTGTGATGTAAAGCTGTATTTTCTGCATCACTACTCCAGTCTTCAGTGTCACATGATCCGCAGAAATCACTATTTCTTTAATTCATTCATAATGATCAAGAAACATTTATTGAGCTTTGTGGAAATAATAAAATTTTTGAACGTTAGTGCAGAGCTAATCTGACCAATTACATTGACCAAAATATTCAATAGTCTTTTTACTTCTTTTTAGTTATATTTAATGAAATGGGGTATGAATAGTCTTACATAAAAAAAAGTAAACTAGTAAGGTATAACAAGAATTATTTTTTGCCCTCACTTCATACTTTGTTCTTAAAATCATTAAAAATACTGCATTGTAAATGTTTACTTACATGAAATGGCAAAGTTTGAGGTCTTGTGATGAAATCTGGAAATGTGTTTATCCAGGAGGATATTGAGAGAATGTGTTCTGAAACGTTAAATGCAAAGATTACAAATACTGTGGTGCAAATACTGCATATTTTAAATACCAAGTTTAGAAGAGTTATTATGAATTTAACCAGACTTTCTAGACTTGTCTTATTATTCTCCAGTCTCTTTGGCTGCGGGTAATAAACGGCTACAGTTAACTTTGCAACAACTTATTTTATTGAGCCAAACGGTAAGACAAACTGCTCTCCTCATGTGCTTCTCTCACACCGTGTCACGCTCTCACCTGTCCCATGGGAAACCCCAGGCAGGTAACTTTTTAGTTCCTCTTAACATAAGCAAAATAACCAATAAATCAAATATCACACATGCAGGGATATAGAAAAAAAAATCATGTGTTGTGAATAATAACTAAATAATATTCAATTCTAAATGTAATATTTCTAATACAATTAAATATACTTCATAATATGCAACAACTGTAATAAATAACATAAATGTAGTAAACTCAAAATAATACAAAATATATTGATTGACTTCGATATAAATATATGCACTTACCAAAGTCTAAAAGAAGTTGTCCGTTGTGAGGTGGAGAAACGGGCTACTAATCCAGATGATGTTCAAAATACCCGCTCCACCCAACACGCATGCGCCAATTTCAGAAACGTATCAGCGCGCATGCGCCAATTTCCGAACCAACTTCTGTGCGTGTTAACTTGCATTAGAACGTCTGTTCAGTTATTAAACCTTAGTTGATCCCGCGAGTTTTTAATGAACTTGTTTTCACTAGTTCAGTCAGCTTTTTCATGTCTTATTGTCCAGATTACTAATAAATACTCATTATGCCAACATTTTGCTAGTTGGATTTTTTACAGTGTAAAAGTGCAATAGAAAATGTTCCTTCTTGCCTGCACTGCCCATGCATGCCCTTTACATTCCATGTGTCCACCCTAGTCAGGTTGGACATGTGTCAGTGCAGTACAAAGTACTTGAATGCAGTTGTTTAACATAAATGAAGGTGATTAAGACAACAGGCATCTGAAGTACGATCATGATCATTCCTTCCCCCAACTACCTCATTGGCCGACCAGATATTCGGAAGCCAGAGAAAAATCTTGCTTTGGGTGATGTGACCACCCCTGGACCTTTCATTTATGATGATTTCCCTACTTTTGACTCGAGGTTTGACATTCATCACATCTGATCAAACAAAACTTGGAGAATCACATATAACATCACACTGTAAACAGAAGAAGTATTTTCTTTCTCATTGCAAACTGGAAATTTTCTTTTAAAAAGGGAAAGGTTCTCCTAAACACATATAGTATGTTCCTAAATGCCATAATGTTAGTGAAAATCCTAAAAATCCAAAATGTTGTACAATTAATTTCACTGTCTATTTTCTAAACTTTGACCACCCTCCTTTATAGAGAGGGAAAATTTATACCCTTTAATACCCTTTGTGTGTGTGTGTGTGTGTGTGTGTGTGTGTGTGTGTGTGTGTGTGTGTGTGTGTGTGTGTGTGTGTGTGTGTGTGTGAGACCTTTGGGGGAGAATATAATCTCAGAACCCTTAAAAGCCTCAAGCTGTCCCGTCGGTTATAGCATTCAATATGTATGACATGTATTATCTTGCCGGCATCCGGTTTTCAAACCAACTAAACAGGTACAACTGCTAACACCCATGTTTTATAGCGATCTATGTTGAAAACCTTTCAGAAATGTTTTCAAATGCAGCTATTTGAAAAACCTATAAAGCTCCATTAAATGTTTTATTTTTCCCCTAAGTACTTATTTCTGTTGGATGATGATTTATTACAACCATGTTGCATTTCTTTTATTACAACATTGCTAAAAATTCTATTTAAAAGAGAGTGTTAACATATGTGCTGCCTCCATCATAAGAAGGAATGTTTCTTTCCTTTTCTTTTCTTTTTTTAATCCTTGGTACCTAATAATGTAAGCTTGTACTTAAAAAAAATGCTTAGCACTTTAAAGTGGGTAATGGATTAAATCATAATCCATATTGGCAAAACTGCTTTTTCAGCTGCAGAACATGTTGAAAGGCTATTTTATTTAATTGCATAGTAGTGTTTTTATGCTGATAATGTCCTGCAAGACTATCTTGATACCTATGGGGGGGAAAACAATCACAAGTGAAATCAGACACTGCAATATGAATGTCGTGGCGGGTAATGATCAGATGGAACACTTTAATACACACCTGAGAACATTAAACCTGCAGGACAGGTTAATAATAAATGATTATTAGTGTTGTTGTTGTTGTTGTTATAGTTATGTAATAATATTAATATTATTATAATTAATAATAATAATAATAATAATAATAATAATAAAGCTACGTTTTAAAAATCTAATCATTAAGACGGAGAGAGAAGGAAATAGAGAGAGTAAAAGAGTGAGATTGTACTCGAGGGATTGTAATTTCCCAAGAAGACATAAAAAGAATGTCAACATGAAATTTACGGTGACGTGCGCATTGCGCAAAAGGATTTTCCCAGAAAGACGCATAAAAATACGGCAGCACAAACACAAGACTGCATGACCGAGCAGCTTAAGAGGCAGAAAACGTGTCACACGGACACAAGAACTTCAACCCGCAACTTCAACCGTACAAACCACTGGTACGTATTCTCTGCGTTTATTATGTGCACGTGCAGGAAATCTGAAGTGACTGATTTATTGACTGACTGGATAAAATGTAAATTAACATCTACTTTTTTTTTCTTTCTTTTTTTTTTATTTTTTTTTTAGAAATGGCTGACAAAGATTTATCACTACTGGAGAGGTAAGTCTTGTCTTGAAAGCAGGGGCGATTCACGGGTTTAAGTGTGTGTGTGTGGGGGGGGGTGACGGGGGAGAACATGAACCAGTGAGAGGGGGCCGCGGGTAGATTCAATTAGAGCCTGAAAATCATTTATTATTTTTGAGAAAAGATTTTTGCACATTAATTTATAAAAACCACTGATGAAGTAACGTTTATCTGTTTACTATAAATGCGAAAATAATCAAACAAACATGCTATCAGGGAGATATAAAAATAATAAATAGAAGTGACAGTGATGTGTCGTGGTTGAGTCGTGATGTGCGTCTCTCTCCTTGATAATCGTGGAGCTGTGATTCCACTTCGCAAATCAAGCAGTGAGTGACAGCGCTCTAAACCAATGAGTGGTTAACGGCGCTCTAAGCCAATTTTTGGTATGCTACGTGAAGAAATACACTTTTAATTTATATATTTAAACCCTATTTACAGACACATTGAATGTGACAGTGGATTTGATTCTGATGACATGGGCATTGATGAGATGGACTGCTCTGATCCTTTGGCCTTGGTAAGTCATTGATAAACATTAGTAAAACCTCAACATATTTAGTGTTCTGTTTTACTTTATCTAAACCGGAGCTCATTATGGACTCTATGTTACAGAGCGGCAGATGTGACCTGCACAAAGGTCTCCGTATCGAAGTCACCAACGAGCCTCTTAGCATGCGCTCTATTGCTAACGTTGTAATCGCTCTACAGAGGCTGAAGCACATTGAAAGAGTTCAGTCCACAGAGTTTAGTGACCGGGAGCTCTTTAACATCTTCATGGAGAATGTGATTGAAGGTGTGGCTCGAATACTATATATATATCTGCATATAATCTTACTTTTACTGTGGTGTGAGATGATGATTCCGTGAGCACTGACACACGTTTGTCTTCACACAGAGACAATAGTGATCAATTTGAACTGCAGTGAATCCAAGCTCTACAGCAGGCAGGATAAGGTTGTGCAGTGCACTATATGTGACAAGTCTAAAAAGACCTTGGTGCATAGTTTTCCCTATCTGCTGGCATTTACTCTGAAGGGTGGAAACGAGGTGAATAAAGGTAAACTTACCATAAAAAACACTTTTACTACTAACAATTTAAATGCATGTATTCAATTTCAAAGCCTAAGTCAAAATTCAGTCTAAGTATATCATTAGTCATTAGCTTAGAATCAGAATTGTAATAACAATTGTACCACTCTAGTTGGTCTAAGGCTCTGTATTTTCTCACATGCCTCTTCATAATCTGCCCTTCTACTTCTTGACTTATAGACTCTTCTGTCCATATGTCTATAACTTCATTCTGTAGCACTGTCCAGAGTTTTTTTAAGTCCTGACTCATCACTCTCACTTCTCAACCGTCATACCCTTTTAAGTCTCATTCTTTCTTGCCACTGCATCCTTTTGATGTGCTTGTTTGTTTAAAAAACTGTGTAAG
This sequence comes from Clarias fuscus, assembly GCA_030347435.1. Lineage (NCBI taxonomy): Eukaryota > Metazoa > Chordata > Actinopteri > Siluriformes > Clariidae > Clarias > Clarias fuscus. Next base: position 9,659,870 of record CM059223.1, on the reverse strand, counting down.
CTCTTCAGTATTTTAATTTAACTGAAGTGATTTCTTTTATTGACAGCACGGTTCAACCTTTCAGCCTACACTCCACCAAACTGCAAAGACAACTCAAAAGGCCAGGCTGTATGTTTGGGGATTGTAAAGAGCAACTTCTTTCTCTCATGCACTTCGGATAATGGCACTCCTTCTCTGGTCATAGAGGTATGTAAACATAATCATCTGACAAAAGCCATCTGGGCATTTGGCACACAGCTGTTTTTTTTTTTTTTCCTTTCATCAAAGTGACTCAAACTGTAACTGGGTGATTTGGCGATTGGAGTGATAATTTGTTATTGTGTCACTTTAACAAGTGTCAGTTGTTCAGATGATGCAACATCCTGGATTTGGACAGTATTTACTAGAAGTGAATGTGTTGAGTTACAGGGTTAAGTGAATGTGGTGGAATGTGACAAAAATGCCTGTTTACAATAAATGATATAAGATGGATCATTAAAGGATCTTTCGAACATTTTATACACATAGATTAATACAAACAATATATATAAACAAAAATATAAGTAAAACAAAATAAAATATTTAAATGATTATATATAAAGGAAAAGTGAAGTTTTATTGGCCAGAGGTAAATTGGGGTGCAAAAATTTTGTACAAAAAGAGGCATAACTAAAACATTTGCACAGCAGTAAATCTATTATTATCAGTAAATATTAACGTATTATACAAGTGATTGATTAATTCTTTTTGCAGGAGGTAAAAGACAAAGAGAGTCTTCAGGCGGTCAAGGAGACTGATGACATGGAGCGCTTTCTGTTCTTGAGAAACAGCACTGGTGACTCCCTTAACACATTTGAGTCAGTCAAATACCCGGGCTGGTTCATCACCACCTCAAAGGACGAGAAACAGCCAGTCCAGATGTCTAAGCAGCAAACAAGTCACCTCCAGCTGTTCTCACTGTATGATGAGGAAGTAGTCCCTCAGAGTGAGGTCTGATTTAGAAAAACAGTTTCCAGAAAGTATGTACTAAGTACAAATCTTTAGGCTAATTTTATGTTTAAGTTAATCTCACAACCTTTATGTGACTCTTTATGTGGTTATATATTTTTATATGTTTTTAAAAAACCTGCTACATTAATTATTTAACTTATTTATTACAAATGTGTTAATGTTTTCAATACTTTAATTTATTGTTTTATTCCAATGTGTCGAGCAAATATTGATTAAATGCAATCTATACAAATAAAAGAGACTTTTTGCCTGAACATTGGTCAGAACTTGCTTTTTTAATGTTTGTCACGAGCAACCAAAGGATAAACTGAAAAGCAGTTGGCCCGTGTAGCGTGGATGGTAAACCCAAACGCAGAAGCAGCACGAATAGGCAAGAAAACCACGCGATTAGTCTAAGAACTCTCTTACGCAAAGAGCAAGGATCTACACAAATAAACCCGCGTTCTAGCAACACACTCAATCAAAGAAGCAACCCGAATCGGTGAGTACTCACAGAATAGTCGGCGTAGCGTCAGCAAAGGCATGGGCGAACTCAATGACTGAGCAATGTGAAGCGCCGTTTTGTCTCCTTTTATGCTTCCTGGAGACCCGACCGTACTACTTCCGGGTCCTAGTGCCGGTCGTGTTACGAGTGTGCATGACAGTACCCCCCTGTCCAGGACCGACTCTCGATGGTGGAGGATACCCGACGACGGTAGTCCCGGATGAGTTCGGGGTCTAGGACGAACCGAGCCGGAATCCAAGATCGCTCCTCGGGACCGTAACCTTCCCAATCGACCAGGTACTGGAGCCCTCTGCCCCAAGGACGTGAATCAAGGATCCGGCGAACAGTGTAGGCGGGACCACCCTCAATGATACGGGGAGGAGGAGCAGGGTGGGGGGGGGGAACCATGGGTGACGTTGTGAAGGGTTTGAGTTGTGAGGTATGGAATACCGGATGGATCCGGTAGGTGACAGGGTTGATGCAGAGGGTGACGCGGTAGGGGCCGATGAACCTTGGTGATAATTTCTTTGATTCTGTATGGAGGTGCAGGTTCTTTGTGGACAGCCACACTTTGTCACCTACGTGGTACAATCGTCCCGGAGGGTGTTGATGGCGATGTTGCGTGGTGTAACGAGTGTTAGCACGTTGGATTGCTTCCTTGGCTAGGAGCCACGACCGTCGACACCTGCGGACCAACTGTTGGGCCGTGGGTATCTCAACCTCCGGTTCTTGATGTTCGAACATCAGAGGTTGGAAACCCTGGCATACCTCAAAGGGACTTAACTTGGTGGCGGAGGAAACATGGAGGTTATGGGAAAGTTCAGCCCAGATGAGGTAGCGGGCCCAGGAGCGCTGACGGTTGGCGAAGAAGCATCTCAGGAAGCGCTCCAGTTGTTGGTTGGTCCGTTCCGTCTGACCATTAGTCTGAGGATGGTAACCTGATGAGAGACTGCAGGTGGAATTGATCAGACGGCAGAAGGCCTTCCAGAACCGTGCAGTGAACTGGGGCCCCCTGTCCGAGACGATGTCCTTGGGGAACCCATGCAGACGGACTACGTGCTCTAAAATCAGCTCGGCTGTCCTTTTAGCTGACGGGAGTCCGGCAAGGGCCACCAGGTGCACAGCTTTACAATGGTCAAGATGGTATTTTTTCCTTCGGAGACCGGCAGGCCCGTGATGAAGTCGATGGCAATGTGTGTCCAGGGCCGACGGGGAACAGGAAGCGGTTGGAGTTCCCTGGGTGTTGGTTGATTGGTGTCCTTGGCCCTGGCACACACTGGGCACGCCTGAACGAACTTGTCGATGTCCTTGGCCATAGATGGCCACCAGAAGGCACACTGCACGTATTGTAGGGTGCACTGCGTGCCTGGGTGCCCTGATAGAGGGGTGGAATGTCCCCATTGAATGACTTCAGTCCGGGTGTCCTTGGACATAGAGTTGTCCAGGCGGCACACCTACCGGTTCGTTCTCTGCGGCTTGTGCTTGGCGAACCCTTGTCTCCAGTTCCCAGCGTAGTGGGGCGATGATCTTGGAGGGGCGGTATGATAGGTGGAAATCATAATGGTCAAAGAACAGAGCCCACCGCGCCTGCCTTGGGTTTAGCTGTTTGAGGTTCCGGATGGTGATGAGATTCTGATGGTCGGTCCAGACGATAAACGGCTCCCTGGCGCCCTGGAGCCAGTGTCGCCATTCCTCCAATGCCCACTCTATGGCCAGCAGCTCGCGGTCCCCTACCCCGTATCGCTGCTGAGTGGGGTAAAAATTATTGGAGAAGAAACTACAAGGGTGTAGCTTCTGGTCTGGACCTCGTTGGGAGAGAACAGCCCCGGCGCCCACATCCGAAGCGTCCACCTCCACAACGAATGGTTTGTTTGCATCTGGATAGAGAAGAATCGCGGCGGTGGTGAATCGACGGCAGAGCTCGTGGAAGGTGGAGATGTCGATAGAGTTGAGTTGTTAGTGATGAGACGATGGCCGAGTCAGAGCGGTTAATGGTGCTGCGACCGTACTGTAGTCCCGGATAAAGCAACGATAGAAGTTGGGTAGGGGCCAATGACATACAACTTCTAGCTTCTGTGGGTCCATGGCCACACCCTGGGACGAGATGACAAAACCCAGGAACGTGGTGGAGCGCTCGTGAAAAGAGCACTTCTCCAACTTACAGTACAGCTGGTGAGCGAGCAGTCTCTTAAGAACCGCTCTGACGTGTTGAACATGTTCTTCAACGGAGCGAGAGTAGATAAGGATATCATCCAGGTTGACGAATACCCATCGGCCCAACATGTCCCGGAGAACGTCATTGATGAAACGTTGAAAAGCTGCTGGTGCATTACAGAGACCAAATGGAATGACTAAACTCTCGTAATGTCCAGTGGGGGTGATGAATGCCGTCTTCCACTCATCGCCCTCTCTGATACGCACCAAGTTGTAGGCGCTCTTTGGTCCAACTTTTGTAAAAAGAGAGGGCGTCCAGGGCAGAGTTGGTAAGAGGCAATGGGTGTCGTTTTTTTATGGTGATGTTGTTGAGCCCCCGATAGTCGACACAAGGACGTAGTTCGCCGAATTTCATCTTTACAAAGAAAAATCCCGCTGCGGCGGGCGAGGAGGGGGGTCGTATGGTGCCTTGGCGGAGAGCTGAGGATACATACTCCTCCATCGTCCGCGTCTCAGTGGTGGAGAGAGAGTACAGGTGGCCGCGGGGGGGAACAGAACCTGGCTGAAGTTCAATGGCCAGGTTGTAGGGGCGATGAGGAGGAAGGTGGGTGGTGCGTCTTTTGCAGAAGACTTCAGCCAGGTCCCGATAAGCCTCGGGGATGGCGTTGGTGTCGACATCAGGGGCCTCAGACTCCCTAAAGCACGTCCCAGCCAGTGCCCGCAGGCAGAATTCGAGACAGGTCGGCCCCCATTGGAGGATCCGGTTCTGAGACCATGAGATGAGAGGATCATGCTGCAGAAGCCAGGGTGTCCGAGGATGATGGGTGGAGAGGAGATGGAGGTGAGGTAAAATTGGAGGTGTACCTGAACCATGAGACAAGAGGCGCTGGGCGTGGTGGCGGAGAGATGGAGGGGCGTTTCCCGGGCGAAAAGGGCAGATAGCTCTATGGTGCGCTCCTGACCCACAATAGGCACAAAGTCCCTCCCTGAAGCGTCGTTCTCGCTCAGCAGCGTTCAAGAAGGCGCGTCCTAATTGCATGGGTTCCCCGGCTCTGGTGTCAACCACTGCAGGAGTTGGAGATCCAGTTGGTGCCATAGCGGTGGTGGTGAAGGCTGGTGGTCGGGATGTGGCGTGTGAAAAAGATGGCGTGATGGGCGGCAGGATGTTCAAATGTTAGCTATAGTTGACAGGTGAATTTTCTATATGAATAAGCAGTGTCTGAATCTGATCGGAGAACCGCCGTGGCCCACTCAGCTGCCTGGTCGGATAGCAACGAGACGAGAAGCGCAACGCACAGTCGGTCTGTGGAGTATCTGGTGGAAATGAACTCAAACACAAGATCCAATGCGGTTAGAAAAACGCTGCATTTCACCACGGAGAGACGCAACTTCACCACAGAGCTTATTGATCAGTTTGGCATGTTGGTCAACCACATCACAGAGGCGAGCAAACTCCGCTGGGTTTTCTGCTTTTGGCTCTCATTCTGTCACGAGCAACCGAAGGATAAACTGAAAAGCCTTAGCAGTTAGCCCGTGTAGCGTGGATGGTAAACCCAAACGCGGAAGCAGCACAAATAGGCAGGATAACCACACGATTAGTCTAAGAACTCTCTTACGCAAAGAGCAAGGATCTACACAAATAAACCCGCGTTCTAGCAACACACACTCAATCACACAGTGATTTTTGTTTTTCTGTGTCACACATTGGAGGCCCAGAAACCAGTCTCAGAAAGAAAAAAAAAGTTTTCTGTATGTCTGTCTAGCCAGATTTAATCACAGCATCATGCAAAACTGTCTGGAAAGAGGTTACTGAAACTGTCAGTTCTTCTGTATTTGCCTGAGGTTTAATCAACACACTAGTTTGTCTAGTCTGCAGAAGACACAGAAACAATCGTTATGTTAAATCAAAATGTTGAGTAAATTTAGTAAATAATTTAAATCAGAAGAAAGCTTTAATGAGATTTTTACAGTTCTCGCCAGTATTTTATGCACCAGATCAAACCAATGTGCATGTTGGGCAAAGATCTGCCTTCACACTCCTTTGGCTTGAGAAGAGAAGTGAATTTGATCCTGGATTTTTATTATTCCCTATAAATTTACTAATAGATGCGTTCAGACACTTAAAAAATTATCATTCGAATAACAGGATATGAACTGAAATAGATAAAGTCAAGTCAAGTCAATTTTATTTATATAGCGCTTTTAACAATTGACATTGTCGCAAAGCAGCTTTACACAATAAAAGAAGTAAGTTTGTATGCAATGTGTATGAATCAAAATGATAAGATTGTCCCTGATGAGCAAGCCGAGGGCGACGGTGGCAAGGAAAAACTCCCTGAGATGGTAATAGGAAGAGGAACCAGAGGAAGAGTTCTTGAGAGGAACCAGACTCAACAGGGAACCCATCCTCATCTGGGTGATAACGGAAAGCAGGGATTGATCAGCATAATAATGTGTACTGGTAGTTCAGTATAACAGCAGATGTGTTTAAAATTAAAATTAAAAGGAGTCCAGTTTGTTCCTGGAGGCTCAGGTAGACTGTAGGAGATTCCAGTCCTGAGCTATTGAACAACTGAAGTCACAGGTCCCCAGAGCATCAATCGATGACAGGACAGTCTTCATGGAAACCATCCCCAGCCACCACACGAATCCAGGCAGACCACACGGGGCATCCATGCGACGAGATCTCCAACCAGAAGCAGGACTCCAGGACGGGTGACATGTATAGTTTGACAGAGAGACAGAGAGAGGGAAAGGAGAGAGCGAGAGAGAGAGAGAGGAGAGAGCAGAGGAGGAGAGAACAGAAAATAAGGAGAGATGGCAGTTAGGTATGGTCACAGTCAACACGTATAAGGTGAATGTATGTTTAGTGCAAAGTGCAAGCAGGGATTCCGGCAGGACTAACTATAACAGCATAACTAAAAATGAGAGCCAGAAGGAAACACAGACATGAGGGCTCCCTGTGAAGTAAAGCAACCAATCACCTCACCGTCAACAAACCTGAGTGATCAATGAGAGTGGGGAAGACAGCATCTAAACATACCAGTTCACCAGAATACTCTACGTCCATGAGTCCCCCAGATCTGCTCCTTTACCTAAGGTTAATCTATTTACAAAAATGCTTGGCTAAATAAATAGGTTTTTAGCCTAGACTTAAACACTGAGACTGTGTCTGAGTCCCGAACATTAATAGGAAGACTATTCCATAACTTTGGGGCTTTGTAAGAAAAAGATCTGCCCCCTGCTGTAGTTTTAATAATACATGGTACTGACAGGCAGCCTGCATTCTTTGATCGAAGTAGGCGTGGCAGATCGTAAGACACTAGCAGTTCACTCAAATACTGTGGTGCAAGACCATTTAGTGAAATGTCAAAAGTAGTATCTTAAAATCGATGCGAAATTTCACAGGGAGCCAATGCAGTGTAGATAAGATAGGGGTGATGTGCTCGTATCTTCTCTTCTGGTTTTAGTGAGGACTCTCGCTGCTGCATTCTGTACTAACTGAAGCTTGTTTATACACCTAGTTGAACAACCAGACAGTAAGGCGTTACAAAAGTCCAACCTAGAGGTGATAAAGGCATGAACTAGTTTTTCTGCATCATTTAGTGACAATATGTTTCTAATCTTGGCAATATTTCTAAGGTGAAAGAAAGCTATCCTGGTAATATTATCTACATGTGCTTCAAACGAAAGGCTAGAATCTATAATCACACCAAGGTCTTTTACTGTTGCATGTGATGGAACAGAAAGGCCATCTAAAGTTACAGTGTGATCAGAAAGCTTACTTCTAGTGGTCCTATGACTACTTGTGGTCCTATGACAAGAACTTTTGTCTTATCAGAATTAAGCAGAAGAAAATTAATTAACATCCAATCTCGTATGTCCTGCACACACTGCTCAATTTTAGCAAACTGGTTTTTCTCATCTGGTTTTGCTGAGACATATAATTGTGTGTCATCAGCATAACAATCAAAACTAATACCATGTTTATGAATTATGTTGCCCAGAGGAAGCATGTAAAGGGAAAAAAGCAGTGGGCCTAAAACTGAACCCTGTGGAACACCAAACTCCACTTGAGAACATCAGGAATGGTCACCATCTAAATCTACAAACTGATAACGATCAGTCAAATAGGATCTGAGCCACAAGAGGGCAGTTCCCTTAATTCCTACTCCCTTTTCTAATATGTGAAGGAGAATACTATGATCAATGGTGTCAAAAGCTGCACTGAGGTCCAGTAACACAAGTATAGTGACGCAACCCTGATCAGAGGTCAATAGGAGGTCGTTTACTACTTTAACAAGTGCTGTCTCTGTGCTGTGATGAGGCCTAAATCCTGACTGATACAGTTCATTTATGCTATTTCTGTGTAGATGTGAACATAGCTGCTGTGATACTACCTTTTCCAGAATCTTGGAGATAAAGGGAAGGTTTGATATCGGCCTGTAATTAGAAAGCTGACAGGGGTCAAGGTCAGGTTTCTTGATTAGCGGTTTAATAACGGCTAATTTAAAGGATTTGGGGACATACCCACTACTGAGTGAACAGTTAATTACTTTCAACAGGGGTTCTATTATTGCTGGTACTATCTGTTTGAGAAAATGTGTCGGTATAGGATCTAATATACAGGTTGACGATTTTGAAGAAGAGATGAGTGAAATTAGTTCCCTCGCTTCAAGGGGAGTAAAGTGTTCTAAGTTCTGATGTGATGTGGTTAGTTCATCTGAATTATTTAAATTGTCTTGTTTCAAGGCCTGAATTTTTTGCCTAATATTTATGATTTTGTTATTGAAAAAGTTCATGAAATCCTCACTACTGCATGATGTTGTTGTGGAGATTTCTGCAGTGGTCTTGTTTTTAGTTAATTTAGCTACGGTATTAAATAAAAAACTCGGGTTGTTTTTGTTATTTTCTATAAGAGTGGAGAGATACGTTGATCTAGCATCACTGAGAGCTTTTTTATAGTTCAGGATGCTCTCCTTCCAAGCTATTTTGAATGCTAACAATTTAGTTTGGCGCCATTTACGTTCAAATTTTCGAGCGGTTTGTTTTAAAGCACGTGTGTGGTCATTATACCAAGGAGCGAGTTTCTTATCTCTAATCATTATCCTTTTAACTGGAACTACATTATCTAAGCTATAACGAAGTGCTGACTCTAGATATTCATTCGCCTGTTCGAGTTCTGTGAAGTCAGATGGCGATCCAATCAAAGTTGATAACTCTGGAAGATTATTGATAAAGCTCTGTGTGGTATTTGATGTAAATGTACGTTTAAGGTGGAAGCGCGGTGCTGTGCTGCATACATTATTACTATGACACGCTTTAATCGAGACAAGGTAGTGATCTGAGATAACTTCAGACTGTGGAATTGTGGTTATATTTCCTATACTTAATCCGAAGGATAATATTAAATCTAAAGTGTGACCTGCTTTATGAGTGGGTCCTACTACACACTGATTTACTCCTACTGAATCCAGTATGGACAAGAATGCTGTTCTCAGAAGGTCTTCTGGATTCTCAAAAAGAATATTTAAGTCTCCAGCAATTAACACTTTGTCTACAGAAACAACAAGGTTTGAGAGGAAATCTGCAAATTCACAGAGAAACTCCGAGTACGGCCCTGGGGGTCTGTAAATGATGATTAGCGGGATCGACTGAGCTGACTTTATGTTACTATAGAGAATTTCAAATGCATTCAATTTAAAACTGTGTTTTTGTACGAGAGACAGATTATCGTTATAAATAACTGCGACTCCTCCTCCTCTACCAGTTAGCCGAGGCTGGTGTATGTAGCTGTATCCAGGAGGACTAGCTTCATTTAGAGCTACATACTCGTCCTGTTTAATCCAGGTTTCTGTTAAACATAATATATCAAACTCCTGATCTGTGATAATTTCATTAACAATAACTGCTTTAGATGCGAGAGATCTAATATTTAACAGTCCTAGCTTCAGGTCAGAGGTGCTGGCTGCGAATTCAGTGTGATCTGAGTTTGTGGTATCTATGTTAATTAAATTACTAAAACAGACTTTCTGAGTCTTTCTAAATTTATGTTTAGCTAAATGTCATGTAATTGTCGATAAAAGCTTTTGAAACATATGAAGTGCTTGTAATTATATTTCAGTACATCACAGAAACAACTGAAACAAAGATCTAAAAGCAGTTTAGCAGCAAACTTTGTGAAAACTAATATTTGTGTCATTTTCAAAACTTTTGGCCACAAAAATTTGATGCTGAGACACTTGAGCACAAATCTGAACATCTTTTTTTCCATGCAAACAGTATTGCATATTTCTAAATCTTTCTCTCATAATTAGAGTCTCCCTAATGTTAAATGTTATGAATACCTGAAAGTTTATCAAAGGTGACAATGCATAACATTAGCGCTTTTTTCAGACTTCAAATATTGTGGCTCACTGAATGAAAACTGTCCTGGAAGATCTCGATGTGTTTATCCGTGATGGATCATCTGCACTATTCAGAACATGTGTGGTGAGTATGTTGCATTGATTCTCTGCAGGCACTTTGACAAAAATACGGCTGTTAATATTTGTGTTGACATTATTAAGATATTTAAATTCTTATTCATTTGAACTCCGGCTCTTATTTTACTTTATCTGATCATCTCAACTGATTTTAAAGATTTATGAGGTGTTTCTTCTTGTACATTTTGTCTACATTAATCTAGTAGGATCCAAAACATTCATGGAACAAAAAGAAATATAAAAACATAGAAAAGATGGATGTCAAAAGTGATTGTTTTTTGTACTCTTTATTACATTAGGACAGTACTCCTGATGGCGGACAGACCAGAGGGATGAAAGTGGGAGTTCTTATTGTGATTGAAGATGATGACTCCCCTACGTTGACCAGTGTCATAAACTTTACTCTAGTGTTGGAGGAAGGGATTGTCTTGCAAGATGCTCCAAAACAGTTTGGCCTTTGACCTGTTTGCCTTGGATTTCAGTACCAAAAAATTGGAAGTACACTTTTGAAGTGATTGAGAAGGTGTTCATGGAATTGGGCACTCACTGCTCTGCAAGGGTGCAATCCCTTAAGACTTAACTTCTCCTATGACTTTGCTTTTGTGAGCTGTTTTCAGACTTCAAATTATTATTATTATTATTATGTTTCTTTTTGTGTACTTTTATTTGAAAGTCATTGTTGTAAATTATAAGTCATTTTATTTGAAAGTGGTTGTAGTGTGTTCCTTTTGGTTTAAAATTAAATTTGGAAGAAACTTTCAAGCATTCAGTTACAGCTTTTTTCATTATACTGTATTACAAAAAAACCTGCTTCAGTAAATTTTAACTCATATTTTGAACCCAATACATGTGACAAGTTCTTTGAAACTATCAAATCACTTTTAACTTAACAAAAGAATATAACTTGGGAGACCTTACTCAGTAAATTTAGTTAAGTCAACAAGTTGACTTAACTCAAAATTTCAAGGCAACTTGCTGCACAGCTTTTTTGAGTTAAGTGAACAAGTTGGGTTAAAAGTGGAGTTAACTCAAAAAAGCTGTGCAGCAAGTTGCCTTGAAATTTTGAGTTAAGTCAAGATTTAATTTTTTACAGTGTATGAATTGAAAATCTACATGATAATAAGCCATTAGTGTCAACCATAGCTGTTGAATCAGAGTAAAGAAGTCTGACAAGTCTGATGTAGTTGGAGCCCAAACTGAACTTGTCAAACACTTGAAACAAAAACCACCATTCAACCCTATCAAATGCCTTTCTGCATCAAGAGATACTATAGCAGCTGGGTCACCAACTTAAGTAAACTGATGTATTATATTGAGGAGACGACTCATGTCTGAACCATGTTGAGATTGAACAAATCCAGTTTGGGCAGGTTTAATGATCTTTGATAGAATTCTCTCTACATCAAGTAAAGTGGACGATATGAGACACAGTCTCATGAGTACTTTCCTTTTTTTTGAGTATCAAACTAATAGAGGCAGTTTTCCAGGAACATGGAGAAAGACTGTCTTCCAAACGGTTGTGAAGTACTGGATTTAAAGATGCAGAGAACCCTGGTGCCTTACCGCTAGGCATAGATTAAATAGCCACAAAAATATCTTCTTTTGTAAGAGGCATGTTAAGAAAAGCCTGGTCCTCCTCTGAAATAAAAGGTAGAGGCATCTTTTCCAAGAAAAAGGCAGGGTCCTTCCACAAGGAAGTATACAGATTCTCATAGAAATCTTTGAAAGCCGGAGCTAATTAAAAAATATTAAAACTCCGTAGTTTTAATAGCCTTAATGGACCTTTCAGTTTGTTTACAGATGAGGTGATATGCTAAAAGGATGACTAGGTTTGTTCGCATATAGATAAAACCTATGCCTGCTAAATGTTATTAATTTTTGAACATGTTCTGAATAGTCCAATAGTCTGGTTAAAATTATTTGTGTGTGGGTAAAGACTTATGAAGCAGTTCCAATCTTTTAACTGCTAGAGGGTAGAGGGTGTAGTTTTTGACACCTGGATGTTTTTCTGTCCATACAGTATATCCACCAAGCCGGAGGCATGACACATATTTTGAAGAGTTTGTAAAGAACAGGAGGTCGATTTTATAGATGACATGTCCCACTTATTATTCATGATGCAATTAAAATCCCCTGAGTAGACCATTACACTGATGACTAAACTATAGGACCATCTTTGATATAAAGTCAGGATGCTCATGTCCTTATTTGGGTTGGACATGTGTCAGTGCAGTACAAAGTACTTGAATGCAGTTGTTTAACAGAAATGAAGGTGATTAAGAAAACAGGCATCTGAAGTACGATCATGATCATTCCTTCCCCCAACTACCTCATTGGCCAACCAGATATTCGGAAACCAGAAAAAAATCTTGCTTTGGGTGATGTGACCACCCCTGGACCTTTCATTTATAATGATTTCTCTATTTTTGACTCGAGGTTTGACATTCATCACATCTGATCAAACAAAACTTGGAGAATCACATATAACATCACACTGTAAACAGAGGAAGTATTTTCTTTCTCATTGCAAACTGGAAATTTTCTTTTAAAAAGGGAAAGGTTCTCCTAAACACATATAGTATGTTCCTAAATGCCATAATGTTAGTGAAAATCCTAAAAATCCAAAATGTTGTACAATTAATTTCACTGTCTTCTATTTTCTAAACTTTGACCACCCTCCTTTATAGAGAGGGAAAAAATTATACCCTTTAATACCCTTTGTGTGTGTGTGTGTGTGTGTGTGTGTGTGTGTGTGTGTGTGTGTGTGTGTGTGTGTGTGTGTGTGTGTGTGTGTGTGTGTGTGTGTGACCTTTGGGGGAGAATATAATCTCAGAACCCTTAAAAGTCTCAAGCTGTCCCGTCGGTTATAGCATTCAATATGTATGACATGTATTATCTTGCCGGCATCCGGTTTTCAAACCAACTAAACAGGTACAACTGCTAACACCCATGTTTTATAGCGGTCTATGTTGAAAACCTCTCAGAAATGTTTTCAAATGCAGCTATTTTAAAAACCTATAAAGCTCCATTAAATTTTTTTTTCCCCTGAGTACTTATTTCTGTTGGATGATGATTTATTACAACCATGTTGCATTTCTTTTATTATAATATTGCTTAAAACTCTATTTAAAAGAAACAGTGTTAACATATTTGCTGCCTCCATCATAAGAAGAAATGTTTCTTTTCTTTTCTTTTCTTTTTTTAATCCTTGGTACCTAATAATGTAGGCTTAGACTTTAAAAAAATGCTTAGCACTTTAAAGTGGGTAATGGATTAAATCATAATCCATATTGGCAAAACTGCTTTTTCAGCTGCAGAACATGATAAAAGGCTATTTTATTTAATTGCATATTAGTGTTTTTATGCTGATAATGTTCTGCAGGACTATCTTGATATCTTGGGAAAACAATCATAAGTGAAATCAGACACTGCAGTATGAATGTTGTGGCAGGTAATGATCAGATGAAACACTTTAATACACACCTGAGAACATTAAACCTGCAGGACACGTAAATTATTATTATTGTTGGTGGTGGTGGTGTTATTATTATTATTATTATTATTATTATTATTATTATTATTATTATAATACAGCTACTTTTTAAAAAATATCATGTTTAAGAAGGAGAGAAAATGAGAGAGAGAGAGTAAAAACAAAGAGTTGAACTCCAGGCATGGTGTTTACTCTAAAGAATGTCATATGTGAAATTCCCAGTGAGCGTGACGTGACGTGACGTAGGCGCACAGTGATTCAGTGCACACCCATATAGATACGGCAGCACAAACACACACTGTAAAAAATAAAATCTTGACTTAACTCAAAATTTCAAGGCAACTTGCTGCACAGCTTTTTTGAGTTAACGCCACTTTTAACGCATGTTGTTGATTTAACTCAAAATGTCAACAAGCTTTTTTGAGTTAAGTGAACAAGTTGGGTTAAAAGTGGAGTTACCTCAAAAAAGCTGTGCAGAAAGTTGCCTTGAAATTTTGAGTTAAGTCAAGATTTTATTTTTTACAGTGTGGGTGATAACGGATAGCAGGGATTGATCAGCATAATAATGTGTACTGGAAGTTCAGTATAACAGGAGATGTGTTTAAAATTAAAATTAAAAGGAGTCCAGTTTGTTCCTGGAGCCTCAGGTAGACTGTAGGAGATTCCAGTCCTGAGCTATCGAACAACTGAAGTCACAGGTCCCCAGAGCATCAATCGATGACAGGACAGTCTTCATGGAAACCATCCCCAGCCACCACATGAATCCAGGCAGACCACACGGGGCATCCATGCGACGAGATCTCCAACCAGAAGCAGGACTCCAGGCATGTGCCAATTTTGGAAACGTAACAGCGCGCATGCGCCAACTTCCGAGCCTTGTTAACTTGCATTAGAAAGTCTGTTCAGTGATGAAGCCTTAGTTGATCCAGCAAGTTTTTAATGAACTTGTTTTCACTAGTTCAGTCAGCTATTTCGTGTCTTATTGTCCAGATTACTAATAAATACTCATTATGCTAACATTTTGCTAGTTGGAGTTTTTACAGTGCAAATATTTATCCATCATGCAGTCCAATCTGGGACAATAACTTCCAACATACAGCCACGGTCATTAAGAATTATGTTCAGCACAGAGAAAAACAAGGAGTATTTGAAGTGATGGTTTGCCCCCCCACCCCTGATCTCAACATCACTGAGTCTAGCTGGGATTACTTGAACAGACAGAAGGCTTTGAGGTGGCCTACATGCACAGAAGATCTGTGGTTAGTTCTTCAAGATGTTTGGAAAAACCTAGTAGCTGAGTTCCTTTAGGAACTTTGTGCAAGTGTACTTAGAAGAATTGAGTCAAGTCAAGCCAAGTAGGTATTTGTTGTCATTTCAACATTCCTCCTGGACCAAAGTGCAACATTCAACAGAAATTAATAACAGAAATTAACAAAACTAGCTAAAGACAAAACCTAATTAGCTGACTAGCTAAGACAACAAATTAACATCTTAAATTGACAAAAATATCTTATAACTATACAAAAAGACAAACACAGCAAAGACAGAACATTAAGTGCACTCAGATTTGTTGACGGAGAAGTGATTATTTGCTTTACATCTCAGGGAGCTCTCAGGTCTGTGTTTCCTTCTGGCTGTCCCTTTTAGTTATGCTGTCATAGTTCGTCCTGTGGGAGTCCCTGCTTGCACTCTGCACTAAGTACACTCTTCTCATCTCTCTCTCCCTCTCTCTCTTTTCTCTGCCCTCTGGACATGTCTGACTCGTCCTGGTGTTCTGCTTCTGGTTGGAGATCTCGTCACATGGATGCCCCGTGTGGTTTGCCTGGGATGCGTGTGGTGACTGGGGACGGTTCCACTTTTCCACAAAGATGGTACTGGCCTTGGCTGATGCTGACAGCTGTTCTCTGAGGACTCATGACTGCAGTCGCTCGCTAGTTCAGGACTGGAGTCTCCTATAGTCTACCTGAGCCTCCAATACCAAACTGGAATCCATATCAACTTAAGCACATCTGTTATACTGAACTTCCAGTCTCACACAGTATGACTGCAGATCAATCTCTGTTATCCGTTATCACCCAAATGAAGATGAGTTCTCTGTTGAGTCTGGTTCCACTTAAGATTTCTTCCTATTGCAATCTCAGGGAGTTTTCAGCCATCTCTCGGGTTGCTCATCAGGGAGAATCTGATCATTTTGATTCACACATATTCACATTTCATATAAACTTAAATAATTATTTTGCTTTGCGACAATGTCAATATTAAAGGCGCTATAAAATTAAATTGAGTAACAAATAAGAGTAACATGACACAATGCGATACTCCGTGACAATGAGTTGAGGTAGTGCAAATTGTCCATGAAATTATTATTTGATATTAAAACAGTAAGCATTTCTTGATGACGTAGAAGAAAAGAAAAAAGTTCATGTGCAAATAACAACTAGTAGATATTGTGCAAAAAAAAAAAAAATACAGGTTTATTGAGGAATCAGATGGCTTGTGGGAAGAAACTGTTACACTGTCTGGATGTAAGGCACAGAATGCTTTGGTATCATTTTCCAGATGGCAGAAGTGCGCAGAAAGTGCGTTAGTATTAGGCAACCTTGGACAAACAACATAACTTTTTCACCATACCATTATTTATTTATTTTTTTAAAAAGAAAAAACATGTAGGCAAGTCCCCCATGACACAATAGCTTGTAGATCCACCGTTAGCAGTAAAAACTTGAGGTAATCGTTTCCTGTATGACTACATCAGTCTCTCACATCACTGTGGAGAAATTTTGTCCCAGTCTTCTTTACATCATTGCTTCAGTTTATTGGGTTTTTTGGGCATTTACGTATGCACAGCTCTTTGAAGGCCCCACCCCAGCATTTCAGTTGGGTTGATGTCTGACTCGGCCAACTTTCACAACCTTAATAATTATTTTTACAGCCATTCTGATATAGATTTACTGGAGTGCTTTGGATCACTGTCCTGTTGCATGACCCAATTTTGACAAAGCTTTAGCTTACTCTGGTATATTGAACAACAAGCCCAAATCATCACCCCTCCACTGGTGTGGTGCTTAATCCGGTTAAAATGCTGTTTGGTTTTTGCCAAACATGGCATTGGGCATTAAGGCCAACCAACTCATTTGTCTATAGGATATTGTTCAAGAAGTCTGGAGGTTCAGATGCAGTTTTATAAACTCAGTCATACTTCTGTGTTATTTTTAGACTGATGCTTTCACCCTTTCCAACAAACCATAATTGTTCAGGCTTTCTCCAATTACATTGTCACGGCCTTTAACATTTAACACAGCTCAGTAAGGCCTGTAGGGTCTGAGATGTAGCTGTTGTTTTTATTATTTATTTATTTACTTCTTTTTTTTTTCCTTCGATTTTTATAAGCATTGAATTGTCTGACCTTGGGGTGAATGTGCAGGGACGTTCACTCCTGGGAAGATTGGCAACTATATTGAATTCTTTCATCTTGTGTATAATCTTTCTTACTGCATATGCATTTCCCTCTTGGCCTTGGGTTACCACACACTGCCAAAACTTCTGTTTTTTTTTTTTTTACAGAGGTCTGGGTGGTTGATGACTAATTAATCAATGGCTGATGATTAGCAGAACTTGGCTGCAACTCACCCACTATCATGGATTTGTATTGGTCTTCTAAGATGCATTCTTCCAAATATCTCTATACATGAATGCTACAAAACTACATATGTTCAACCACAAACCAACACACAACAGTCAGTTATCCTGAGCAGAGGTACACAGTACTTCAATATACAATGGGCTAATAGATTTACATGTGTCTAGTACAGCAGGCCCCATCAGACATTTTGACTTAATACTGTGCAATTCTTTTAGTTATGCCTCCATTTGTCCTGAATAATTTTCTAGTCAGTAGGATACAGTTTGAATTTGGTGTTTCCACAATTGGGGTGGTCTTAGCATTCTACAAATATTACATACTACCATTAGTACCCGTTGTTGATAGCTTGAGAGTTTTTAGAAATAAATAAAAGGTTTAGGCTACGAATGAGCTGATCAGCTTTAATGTAATATTGTTCTTTCAAGTTGAAACTCGTACATGTCTGTCTTTCTGTATGGCAAAAATTATTAATTTTATAAAACTTATTAATGCAAAAAAAAAAATTTTTGTAAGGTTGAGTATCTTACGCCTTGTTTACGCTAAGTTGTACTTCTTTTGTCGTCAGCCACTTACACTCCCTTTTTAAAGTAGATTGTTACATCTGGTAGATAACTGTTCATAACATCACTTTTACTCAAAATTTTGATTTAACGCATAACAGATGGTTCTGTGTCTTCTGCAGACTAGGCAAACTAGTGTGTTGATTAAACCTCAGGCAAATACAGAAGAACTGACAGTTTCAGTAAACTCTGTCCAGACAGTTTTGCATGATGCTGTGATTAAATCTTGCTAGACAGACATACAGGAAACTTTTTTTTTCTGAGACTCGTTACTGGGCCTAAAAAAAGCAAGTTAAAAAAAGCAAGTTCTGACCAATGTTCAGGCAAAACCTCTCTTTTATTTATATAGATTGCATTTATCCAATATTTGCTCGACACATTGGAATAAAACAATAAATTAAAGTATTGAAAACAGTACCACATTTGTAATAAATAAGTTAAATAATTAATGTAGCAGTTATTTTTAAAACATATAAAATATATAACCACATAATCAGGTTGTGAGATTAACTTAAACATAAAATTAGCCTAAAGATTTGTACTTAGTACATACTTTCTGGAAACTGTTTTTCTAAATCAGACCTCACTCTGAGGGACTACTTCCTCATCATACAGTGAGAACAGCTGGAGGTGACTTGTTTGCTGCTTAGACATTTGGACTGGCTGTTTCTCGTCCTTTGATGAGTTATCTCAGATCACTACCTTGTCTCGATTAAAGCGTGTCATAGTAATAATGTATGCACAGCACCGTGCTTCCACCTTAAACGTACATTTACATCAAATACCGCACAGAGCTTTATCAATAATCTTCCAGAATTATCAACTTTGATTGGATCGCCATCTGACTTCACAGAACTCGAACAGGCGAATGAATATATCTAGAGTCAGCACTTCGTTATAGCTTAGATAATGTTCCAGTTAAAAGGAAAATGATTAGAGATAAGAAACTCGCTCCTTGGTATAATGACCACACACGTGCTTTAAAACAAACCGCTCGAAAATTTGAACGTAAATGGCGCCAAACTAAATTGTTAGTATTCAAAATAGCTTGGAAGGAGAGCAAACTTTTCAATATGGGTGGTGACCATGGTGGCCAATTTGAAGTCGGCCATCTTGGATCCAACTTTTGTTTTTTCAATAGGAAGAGGGTCATGTGACACATCACACTTATTGGGAATTTTACAGGAAAACAATGGTGTGCTTGGTTTTAACGTAACTTTATTCTTTCATGAGTTATTTACAAGTTTCTGACCACTTATAAAATGTGTTCAATGTGCTGCCCATTGTGATGGATTGTCAATGCAACCCTCTTCTCCCACTCTTCACACACTGATAGCAACACCGCAGGAGAAATGCCAGCACAGGCTTCCAGTATCCGTAGTTTCAGGTGCTGCACATCTCGTATCTTCACACCATAGACAATTGCCTTCAGATGACCCCAAAGATAAAAGTCTAAGGGGGTCAGATCGGGAGACCTTGGGGGCCATTCAACTGGCCCACGATGACCAGTTTTCAGGAAACTGTTCATCTAGGAATGCTCGGACCTGACACCCATAATGTGGTGGTGCACCATCTTGCTGGAAAAACTCAGGGAACGTGCCAGCTTCAGTGCATAAAGAGGGAAACACATCATCATGTAGCAATTTCAAATATCCAGTGGCCTTGAGGTTTCCATTGATGAAGAATGGCCCCACTATCTTTGTACCCCATATACCACACCATACCATCACTTTTTTTGTTCCAACAGTCTTGGAGGGATCTATCCAATGTGGGTTAGTGTCAGACCAATAGCGGTGGTTTTGTTTGTTAACTTCAACATTCACATAAAAGTTTGCCTCATCACTGAACAAATTCTTCTGCGTGAACTGAGGGTCCTGTTCCAATTTTTGTTTTCCCCATTCTGCAAATTGTGTGCACCGATCTGGGTCATCCTCGTTGAGATGCTGCAGCAGCTGGAGTTTGTAAGGGTGCCATTTGTGAGTAGCTAATATCCGCCGAAGGGATGTTCGACTAATGCCACTCTCTAGTGACATGCGGCGAGTGCGACGCTGTGGGCTCTTGCTGAATGAAGCTAGGACAGCCACTGATGTTTGTTCATTAGTGACAGTTTTCATGCGTCCACATTGTGGCAAATCCAACACTGAACCAGTTTCACGAAACTTAGCAAGCAGTTTGCTAACTGTAGCATGGGAGATGGGTGGTCTCGTAGGGTGTCTTTCATTGAAATCTGCTGCAATCACCAGATATCAACACAATTTCGATCCGCTCATCACGTGTTAACCTCTTCGACATGTCAATGGCTGTGAACAAAGAGAAACTTGTAAATAACTCATGAAAGAATAAAGTTACGTTAAAACCAAGCACACCATTGTTTTCCTGTGAAATTCCCAATTAAGTGTGATGTGTCACATGACCCTCTTCCTATTGAAAAAACAAAAGTTGGATCCAAGATGGCCGACTTCCAAATGGCCACCGTGGTCACCACCCATCTTGAAAAGTTTGCCCCCTCACATATACTAATGTGCCACAAACAGCACGTTAATATCACCAAGCATTCCCATTTTATTAAGGTGTATCCATATAAATGGCCCACCCTGTATAATCATGACTACAGGCTACTTTATGCAAAGTAGCAAGTATGCATAGATATTTATAGGCTAAATATTTTAAAGTTAATTAAAATGCCAAATCTTGAAAATGTGTCTAATTTTAAAGAAACCAAGTTTCACACAGTAGTTACTATATTTAAGTTCTTAAATTTATTTTCCATAATGATTTTATTACTTGTAATCCATTTCAGAATGATGGGAGCAAAATGGCTCACCTTTTACTAATTTACATGATTGCAGGATAGTCTATTTAAGTTGCACTTTTGGATGCTATGTAGCCAACAATCCAAGAGAGATGGAAGGGAGTAAAACAACAATAAAACCAAATTGGACAGGAGAGTAATGTTTACTTTTAGTTTTACGTTCAGTGTTTGGAGAATATTTCTTCTTGCCGCTTTTGTCCTCTGCTATAGAAACTCTTAAGCCTCTTAAAACTCCTCCTCTCTACTCTTAATAATTTTTACCAGCAGCAGCGTGTAATTTTATGTTTCCTCTAAAGATTTCATTAGTTCATCATTTGATAAATTTGTGTGAGTGTGTGTGTGTGTGTGTGTGTGTGTGTGTGTGTGTGTGTGTGTGTGTGTGTGTGTGTGTGTGTGTGTGTGTGTGTGTGGAATTTGCAAAACACTTGCAAAGATTTGACAAAAATATATTTTGTTAGGCTTCAGAATATAACAATAAGTTAAGAGTATTGAGATTAATACAAGCTTTATAATGAATAAAGTTAAGTAAAAGCATACATTGTATGTACAAAAAGCTGAGATATACTTAAACATAAAATTAGTCTCCAGATTTACATTTGTACCCAGTACATACTCTCTGAAAACTGTTTTTTCTAAATCAGACCTCACTCTGATTTTACTATGATTTCATCATCCAGTGTGAACAGCTGGAGGTGACTTGTTTGCTGCATAGACATTTGGACTGGCTGATAGTCTTCCTTTGAGGTGGTGATGAACCAGCCCGGGTATTTGACTGACTCAAAGGTGTTAAGGGAGTCACCAAAACTTTTCCTCAAGAATAGGAACTGCTCCATGCCATCATTCTCCTTGATCGTCTTCAGATTCTTTTTGTCTTTTACCTCCTACAAAAAATTAATTCAAAACTTTTATAAAACGTTACTATTTTCTCATTTTGACTGCATTAGACATTTTGACTTACTGTTATGTCATAAAAAGAATGAACTTGTTCCTATTCTATTTGTTCCTCAAGCTGATAGCGCTTCATGCCAATCTGTGTGTGCATGCTTTAATAATGTTTAATAACTAAAAACATAATTACAATCTCTATAACACCCTATTCTACCTCTAGCCACTATAACTACTCTTTACCTCTGAATATTTATTGAAATACTTGTTTTTTGCATTAATCGATGTGAAAAATCTTGAAAACAACTTTTAATATGACTTATTCATTATAATTTATGAAAAAATTATTATTTAGTCACACCCCACTTTAATCCGCTACATCAACACATTCACGTATTAAATCCTGAATGTTTTTTAATGCCCATGTTTAACTAAACATTGCAACATCACCCAACTAATATGGCTCACCCAATGTAATTATCCAAAAAATAAAATATCCCTATTACTGGAAATGATCCAATGAATTTTGTCAGATTATTTTTACATACCTCTATGACCAGAGAAGGAGTGCCATTATCCAAAGTGCATGAAAGAAAGAAGTTGCTCTTTACAATCCCCAAGCATACAGCCTGGCCTTTTGTGTTGTCTTTGCAGGTTGGTGGAGTGTAGGCTGAAAGGTTGAACAGAGCTGTTGAAAAAAGAAATCACTTCAATTAAATGAAAATAGATCTTAGAGGGTTTTACTGTGGCCAAACAAGCCAAAGGATGCAATGGCAAGAATGAATTAGACAGAATAGGTATATTGGTTGAGAGGTGAAGGTTTCAAGTCAGAACTTTAAGATCACAGAATGAAGTTCTTGGAAGATGGATGGAAGATGGATCCAGAGAAGACAAAGAGAAGACAAAAGAAATGGCAGGAGTTATAAGGAGAGGCAGATTACAACAGGACATGTGATAAAATACAGCAACCTAGAGCAATAGTGATTAATTTTTTTTTTGTAGACACAATATTGGCAACTTACCTTTACTTTTCTCGTTTCCACCCTTCAGAGTAACTGCCAGCAGAAAAGGCCCCCTCTGCACCAAGGTCTTTTTAGACTTGTCACATATGGTGCACTGCACAGCCTTATCCTGCCTGCTGTAGCTCTTGGATTCACTGCAGTTCAAATTGATCACCATTCTCTCTGTGTGATGAAGACAAATGTGTATCAGTGCTCACAGAATCAGTTTCAACTCACACACTTAAAGCAAAATTATGTGTATATATATATATATTTACAATGTTCAAACCACACCTTCGATGACATTCTCCATGAAGATGTTAAAGAGCTCCCGGTCACTAAACTCTGTGGACTGAACTCTTTCAATGTGCTTCAGCCTCTGTAGAGCGATTACAACGTTAGCAATAGAGCGCATGCTAAGGGGCTCGTTGGTGACTTCGATACGGAGTCCTTTGTGCAGGTCACATCTGCCGCTCTGTAACACACCAGAGTCCATAATGAGCTAAGGTTTTGATGAAGTAAAAAGAAACACCAAATATGTTGAGGCTTTACAAATGTTTATCCATGACTTACCAAGGCCAAAGGATCAGAGCAGTCCATCTCAGTCAATGCCCATGTCATCAGAATCAAATCCACTGTCACATTCAATGTGTCTGTAAAGAGGAAATAAATTCCTAAATAGGTGTGCTTATGTTTTGAATTGGTATACTGAAAATAATAATAATAATAATAATAATAATAATAATAATAATTGGGAGGGTGTTTGTTTTTTAGAAGCCTTTTAATCTCATCAACAGGACAGAACTACTGATCATTCATAGTAATCCTTGAACATATTATTACAAAATACTGTATAAGGTTAAATGAAACTAGTTCTAAAACTAATGCATAAAATGCACAAGACATTAATTCCAAGTCAAGACATACCTATTCAGATTTAACAAATCTTTGCCAGCCATTTCTTTAAAAAGAAGAAGAAGAAAAGTTAAATGCGTATTCGATCAATGATTCTATCAATGAGTCAGACATTTATTCTGTAAAAGTCTCATTTTTTAGGCATGCATATAAATCTACAGAGTTACTTACCAGTGGTGTATGGGATAGGATTATAAACTGCGGTTTGAAGTTTCTGGTGTGACTCTCTTATGCTGCCTGTTGAGCTGCTAGTCGATGCAGTCTTGTGTTGGTGCTTCTGTATTTACGCGCCCTGCTGGGAAATTCTAGCGGATGTTGACATTACTCAACTCTCGTGCTCAGGATTTCCCACACAGCGGAATATTGTCAGATTACGTTTTAACACACACCTAATACATTATTACATTATAATACATTACATACATTATTAGCTCGCTAATTTATTCGTGCCCCAAAATTGTTCCATCTTTACATGTAAAATCTTTTCCAATAGACAGAAAAAAAAGAAAATGACAACAAGAAAAACGTTTAAACACAATAAAGACAACAACAGTTGTACAACATACAGCGAGGTGTATTTTTGTTTAGAGCTCCTTTTTAGCGAAGTTTTAAAAAAGAAAACTTCATGTTGTGCCCTTTAAAATATTGAGGCAAATCATTTAGATTAAATGGGTTAGATTAAAGGAGTTTGTCTGAAACCCTGGTCAATCTTTGCTGAATAAAAAACTCATACTGGAAGTAGAATAAAAAGAAACATATAAAATTTTATTTCAGCAAAATGCAAAAAATTGGCGAGTTCTTAAGGTAAAAATTCAAATTGCGATACGATTTTTCCCATAATAATCCGTTCCAGCCACCCTTTGTTGCTTTAAAGAACCCTCAGTATGTAAGGTTATAGACAAGTTATTTCCAAAAAACCCTCAAGAGAATGACAAAAAACTATTTACAATTTTCTCCCTAAATGCTTCCTGTTAGTTGAAATGTATATTTAATGAAAGGGATGTTCTCAACTTTGTTCTTTTCAACTTTGTTTCGTTTTATTGTTTAAAATAAAATGTTTCCACTGGTAAAGGACAGTAAACGTTTGTACAATATTAGACATTTTCAGTATTATTATGTACTTGAAACTATGTGTAGAAGTGGCATTAAAATGTTCTGTTTTTAACTTTTCAGCTTAACGTTTTGATAAGTGGGCTACACCAGAACCCAGAGTCAACAGGGCTTTGTTCAGCTGCAAATCAAGGCACAAGTTATTATTTTATAGTCTATTCAGTGTGGAATCATTTTAGAAATATTTTCTCTTACTGTATAATAAAGCTTGCATTTTGCTCTAAATGAATAATTCCCCTATAATAAGCATTTGATTATTATGAAGGGGAAAAAGCATACACTATAGTGGAAAGTTGTTTTTTGGTGGATTATGTAAGACTAATTTTCGGTTCCAGATTCACTTTTTTAATAGGAAGTGTGTTATTCTTTTCTAAAAACTTTCTAAAACGGTGTTACATGAGTTAATATAACTATATATATTCTTTCTCTCTCTCATCATCTATACCGCTTAATCCTGTATTCAGGGTCACGGGGGGCCTGGAGCCTATCCCAGGAGACTTGGGGCACGTGGCAGGGTACACCCTGGACAGGGTGCCAATCCATCGCAGGGCACAGACACACACACATACACTCACTCATTCACACACTAAGGGCAATTTGGGAACGTCAATTAGCCTAACCTACATGTCTTTGGAATATGGGAGGAAACAGGAGTACCCGGAGGAAACCCACCAAGCACGGGGAGAACATGCACACTCTATGCACACAGAGACGGGAATCGAGCCTGGCCGGGGATCGAACCCGGACGGTGCAAGGCGACAGTGCTAAGCACTACACCACCGTGCCGCCACTTTATACTGTATATATTGTTTGAGCATTATACTTATAAATGGACCCAGTAGATTATTCGGTGGGACTGTGTGTAATCCAAATGATGGAAGTTTAAGTATCTCCTGTATTTCTATTTCTATTCCTTGTATAGGAATATGTGACTGTTTGATCTTGAACAATTAACTGATCCCCATAAGTTAAAGTGTTCTTTTACAAGATCAAAGGTTTTGGTTAAAAAAGTTAAATGTCCAAAGGGTTTTATTTTGATTATTGAAGTTAGGACATTAGGTTTAGGTGTTGGAATAGCTTTAAATATTTGCATTAAAAAAATATGTCTTCACAATGTGTGTGTGTGTATGTGTGCGTGCGTGCGCGCGGGCGCGCGCGTCTGTGTGTGTGTGTGCAAGTTACTAGTTCCTGGAAGCAAAAACAGAGGCTCACATAAGTCACGTAGAAGCCAATTATATAATATTAGAGTTTCTGACCTAATGAACGCTCTGTCCTTTCACATTTCAGTCACGCAGGAAACGTTTATTTTTGCTTTTGCCTGCCAACTTCGGGTTTTTTCTTTTTTTTACGTGCAACAAATGCCCACTAATTCTGTTAAAAATAAATTTTCCAGTCGTTTCAATATTTTTTTAACCTTTTTAAAAATTAGTTATTTGTTTCTATTGTATTACACTATATACATAGTATACACTTATAATCTTAGCACAGCAAAAAAAAAAACTTTTAAGTATAATAGATTTTAAAAAATATATTAATCAAAATATGTTGGGCATTGATGGCTCAGTGGTAGGTTTGTTGCCTGCCATGCGGAAGGCCCGGGTTCGATTCCCAGCCAATGTTCAATCCCCAGCCACTGGATGCAGTGCCGGTCCCAAGATTGGATAAAATTAGAGGGTTGTCAGGAAGGGCATTCGGTGTAAAACCTGTGCCAAGTTGTTGTGCGGATCTGATGGGATAGGATTCAGGCCCCCTGTGACCCTCTATAAAGTTTAAAGCGGTATAGACGATGTGTGAGTGAGATTTTATTTCTGACCTATTAACAGATAAAAGTCAATCACTGCATTTAAGTGTGAGCATCTCAACTTATCTACAATATGTCAACAATAAAAGTGTTGAAGAAATAATCATTAAATATTTTAGACAACCGTGTTCTATAACACAGTGGCATGGTGGCATAGTGGGTTTCCTCCCCAGTGCAAAGACATGTGAATTAGGCTAATTGATGTTCCCAAATTGCCCATAGTGTATGCGTGCATATGTGTTTGTGTGTGTCAGTGTGCCATGCAATGGATTGGCACCATGTCCAGGGTGTACCCCGCCTTGTGCCTGGTCTAGTGGGATAGGCTCCAGACTCCCCGGGACCCTGTATACAGAATAAAGCAGGATAGACAATGAGTGAGTGAGTGTTCTATTCACCAAGTAATAACAACATTAAAATGACTAGAATTTTTGTTGGAAAAACCTTCCAAAGCATTATTAAACCCTGTGAGTACATCCTGAACTATCAGCTTTGTGGGGGGGAAAATGGTTAGACTTCAGACTTAAAGTGGCATCATTACAAATTGAGAGTAGAAAGTACAGATTGGTGTAATAGTAAAGGTAAAAGTATTTCCACATGCACAATGTGACACCATTCAAACTAAACAAGAAGACAACTTCCTAGTAAGACTAACTGGGGGAAAAACGCTTAGATCAAAAAACAATCCTAGAAGGATAGTGCTGAACCATCAACTGTGTGGGGGAAAAACGAGAACAAATGATTGAGTTCATCATGGTGAAGAACACGTTTGAAGGGGGGAAAAAAGAGAATTAACATCTCAGCTATGTTTAATAGTAATAGTAAGAGTATTTCCACATGCACCATGTGATGAGAGCTCACAGGATTGGGACTAAAAGGCACTGTACTCATAAGAAAACCACTTGTTATTGATTAAAAATAAATGGAAGCAATGAAAAGGGCCATGTAAAGTTCAGATTGACCCTATCACAGAGTGATGGGTGCATCAGGGTAAGAAGGGAAGCACATCTTACCTAGCTGCCTAACATATGGACAGCTATATCACAAGCTAATGCGTAAATAAGCTACTTTCAAAAAGAAAGCTGATCCTAACTTAAAATAAGTTAACATGAATTGTTAACTTGTGATATGAAATAATTTAACATGGGTGTTATAATAGTTTCTTTCTAGTATGCGTCAGGAGCTTAAATGCAATTCACTCTTATTTTAATGTAATGATAATTTTATTTGCTTATAGTAGGCAATGCACAGCAAACAATATAGAGAGATACTGCTAATTGAGGTTGTGCTTGTGAAACAACGTTATTTATGTTTGTCTGGCAGAATTTAACAAATCTTTTGCATTACTTAGATATCTGCTTGAAGTTTAACCTGCACCATGTGTGAAATTTAAATGTTGAGTAAAAACGATGTTACGGACAGTTATGTCCCAGATTTAATTATTTACTTTAAATAAGCTACTCATAAGGTACTTGCTCAATGTAGACAAACACCCGTATCAATAGATATTGATTAGAAAAGCTAAACTGAATATTTTTAGTGGGATTACTTAATATTTTTACTGTTGGAATAACAGCACTGCAGTGGTTGTATTAATAAGAATTCTGCCATACAGAAAGACAAGGCAGATGTACGTGGGCTTCAATCTAAAATATTATCACTGATTACATTAAAGTTGATTTGCTTATTTTTAGCTTTAACCTTTTAAATATTTCTAATAACTATTTTCCTGTCAACGAGAGGTATTCAGTTAGTAATAAATAAATTAAATTTCAGCTAAATAAAATTTGATCTGTATACCGTAGCACTTTTACCACTGGTAATGGTCACAAAGCAGCTTTACAGAATCACAGAATTACAGTAAATCCAGCCTTATGCAATAAACAAAAGTACTTCCTGTATAAGCAAAATGTTTTAAAAATGCATCTAAGGACACTAGAGTTGTTATTAATGGTGAGAAAGTGGTCACAGAACAGGAAAATATTGCTGTCCTGCTTGGCTTGAGCTATGCACTGACTTTTGATTGTCCCAGGCAGCTGAAGTGATCCTTTATAAGTTAATAGGTTAATAAAGTAACATTTATGGATGACATTCTGCCAAACTCCACAGTCTAGAAAATGATGCTGTAAAAGCAACAAGAAATGTTGCTAGATTGGATAGCCCACTAGTGCTCTCACATGACAAGAGACACATCATGCAGAAAAAAATTTACTTTACATAACTGCAACATTAAAATGTCATAAATATGCAATGTACAAAGGCAAATTATATTTAAAAAAATATTGATCAATTTATAGGTACCATGTTACAATACCATTCAAAAACTCATAGGTAACCTGTACACTAACAGTTTGGTCATATTCAAATAACCAAACTATAAAAAGAAAAGAAAAGAAAAAGAAATGAAAATGAAAAAAATATTTAAAGAAAAATAATAAAAATAATGCAATGTCATAATTGTACCAATTACTTCAGTGTTTATATGTTTCATCATGTTCCTAGAGTCATGATTTAGCCAAGTTATCATTTTTAGCTTGGTCTGAGAATAATATGTCATATTTAACCACAGTGTGCACAAGTGTAACTCAGCCATGTGCCTGATTAAAATTTCTCACAATGTCTACTGTATGTATGCATGTATTATCATATTTTGTTGTTTGTTTTTGGAATTTGATTATACATTTACATAAATATACACATCCAAAATGTTTATTATTCATATATAATACGTTTGGATTATGTGTTTTATGTCAGCTTCCAAAGACTGGAAAACATTTTATTTATCTTTTCTATAAAACCAATAATTTTAAAAGGGCAAAAGATGTGGCTTTTAAACAGTTAAAAAAAAAACACTTGTTCGGCTATCCTATATATCCTATATATATCCTATATAGTGATGTTCGGCTATAGAGTGATGGGCACATCGGGATGAAAAGGGAAGCACATGCAGTGATGGACACAAGCTTCTGGAGACAATGTTTTGATCTGGGGTTCCTTCAGTTGGTCAGGTCAGCAACATTATGTGGCAATAAAATAAAATAAAATAAAATGGCAATAAAATAAAGTCAGATGACTACCTGAATGTGGTGAATGATCAGGTTATCACATTATGTGTCATAACCAAAGCTAAAGACAGTCAAGTCAAATTTAACTGGAATGTGTTCTGTTATTTCTCAATATGCGTCAATACCTGGATTTTTAGTATTTTAGTGCCCTCTTGTGGGCATAATAAGGACATTAATTTCTTTGCTTAACAGCTCTTAACATTTAGAGCTATGTGAACTATGTGTGTATGTCTTTTTAATTACCTGATGAATTTTTAAAAAATCGGTTAATGATTAGCGGAGTGAAGGAGCACACCAACTTTCAGCTCAGAAGCAACAATTAATTCAGCTAATTGAACATCGGTTAAGAACAACTCACACATTCTATTACAATTATATTGTAATTTAAAGCTGCCAAAAGAAAATCAACAAAGTATTAATAATATATGAATAGCTAAACCAACTTGGGTAGAAATTCAACATATTTTGGCACTTACAATTTACACAATTGTTATTTAGTCCTGAAAAGTACAAAGATAATATTGAAGGAGGGTGTACATTCTTTTTTCCATTGTTGTAAATATAGCCACAAGAAATGATTAGCAGTTAGCACCTTTAGGCAACAACTGACCCCAATGGCCAGTTCGTTCATAATTCATAATTTAATAATTGCCTAATACACAGCATGATTGCTGGTCAATCCCTGCTATCCGCTAGCACCAAATAAAGATGGGTTCTCTGTTGAGTCTGAGACCTCTCAAGGTTTCTTCCTATTGCCATCTCAAGGGGGTTTTCCTTGCCACTATTTCCCTTTATTTCTTTTTTATTATTATTCTGTAAACGTTTTTTGTGACAATGACAATTGTTAAAATGCTATACAAATAAATAATTATTTAATAAATTAGTTCATGTGAAATATGTATGAAATGTGTGAAATTGGTCAAAACGTTTATCCAAAAGCCATTTTTCTAAAGGTGGTCATTACGTTTGAATTAAAATCCAGTTACATATTAGCAGAATAATTATTAGAAGAACACCAAAATACAGCTCAATCAATATTTTCACTCCTGAGAAACAATAAAACAGGTTTTCACACCTCCTCAAAAAACTGACCAAACACAAAACAGACTCCACCCCACTCATTGTTTGCAAATCATGGCATGGTTCTAATCATTCTTGAATATTAGATTGAGTAATTTTACTGCAATTTCAGGGAACATAGAACTAAAAGTCATATTTAAAAAGGTCATATATCTAGTTAGCAAACATTTTTATTTTATATTATTTTCTATATTTTATTTTATATTATGAACATTTTCTGACATTTGAGAGGGTGTGGGTAAGTTGTCCAAATGGCATAGATAGATAGATAGATAGATAGATAGATAGATAGATAGATAGATAGATAGATTGATTGATTGATTGATTGATTGATACTTTATTGATCCAGCAGCATTAGCGATTGTAACACAAAGACAGATTTGTAGATGTGATTGCACACTGTATATCTTACATACACAGTGGACAAGGGTTATGTAAGGACTGGCGAAAACTTACTAGTGCAATGTTCAGAACAGAAAGCTATGAGATGTATAAAAAGAATATAAATAAAGTCACAAGTAATAATATTTTTTTCAAGCATAAATAATACTAAAAATGTATATTAAGTGAAATGTAATGCAACCTGCATTGTTGTGATGTGCATTTATAATTGATTGTATTTATGACAAAGTGAGAACACTGCAAATAGTAAATGTGCAAAGAATGTAAGAACATCATGAAAGTGACACTGACTGAGTCTATGCATAAGGGCATAATATGTAATACTTAGAGTTGTGAGCATAGCATAAAGCTAACAGATAATAAAGTTATGTGTGTAGCACCGTGAGGTACTGTATTTAGCAGAAGAGCCTTAAGCCTAGAAGCCTAGAACACCTAGTCCACACTCCCATGCCCCTGTAGAGAGGTGTTGAAAAGCCAAATGGCAGTTGAGCAGCTTTGGGACAGAATTATTTTACTGTACACACTCTTCTGTTTGCAAAAACCTATGTGCAATGGCTGGTTGGGGTTGGTTTCTTGGTTCCCCTGCTTCTGGGGCTACCTCCCCAGCAGACTACCGCATAGAAAAGTACATTGGCAATGATGTTTGATTTAAAAAATCAGCAGGAGCTTTTTACAGATGTTAAGATCATAGTCTCCTCAGGAAAAACAGCTGGCTATGATCTTCCTTATACAGATGGGGCAGTGGTGGCTCAGAGGGCTAAGGCACTGAGTTACTGATCGGAAGATCAGCGGATTAATCCCCAGCTCCACCAGGTTGCCACTGTTGAGCAATGCCCTTAACCCTATCTGCTCAAGTGGTGCTATATCATGGCTGACCCTACGCTTTGATCCCAGTTACGCTGGGATATGCGAAGAAGGAATTTTACTGTGCTGTAATGTATATGTGACAAATAAAGGCTTAAGTTAATTTAGACCATATTTACAGACCAGTCCAGTTTTTCATCCATCTGCAGCCCCAGGTATTTGTATGACCTCACCAACCCAACATCCACTCCCTCAATGGAGACAGGTCAATGGTGACCAAAAAAAATCAATCACGATCTCCCTGGTCTTAGTGATGTCAAGTCAAGTCAAGTCAATTTTATTTATATAGCGCTTTTAACAATTGACATTGTCGCAAAGCAGCTTTACACAATAAAAAAAGTAAGTTTGTATGCAATGTGTATGAATCAAAATGATAAGATTGTCCCTGATGAGCAAGCTGAGGGCGATGGTGGCAAGGAAAAACTCCCTGAGATGGTAATAGGAAGAAACCTTGAGAGGAACCAGACTCAACAGGGAACCCATCCTCATCTGGGTGATAACGGATAGCAGGGATTGATCAGCATAATAATGTGTACTGGAAGTTCAGTATAACAGGAGATGTGTTTAAAATTAAAATTAAAAGGAGTCCAGTTTGTTCCTGGAGGCTCAGGTAGACTGTAGGAGATTCCAGTCCTGAGCTATCGAACTGAAGTCACAGGTCCCCAGAGCATCAATCGATGACAGGACAGTCTTCATGGAAACCATCCCCAGCCACCACACGAATCCAGGCAGACCACACGGGGCATCCATGCGACGAGATCTCCAACCAGAAGCAGGACTCCAGGACGGGTTAGACGGGTCCAGAGGGCAGAGGGGTCTGGATCACTGGCAACTCAGGAGTGACATGTATAGCTCGACAGAGAGACAGAGAGAGGGAAAGGAGAGAGAGAGAGGAGAGAGCAGAAGAGGAGAGAACAGAAAATAAGGAGAGATGGCAGTTAGGTATGGTCACAGTCAACATGTATAAGGTGAATGTATATTTAGTGCAAAGTGCAAGCAGGGACTCCGGCAGGACTAACTATAACAGCATAACTAAAAGGGAGAGCCAGAAGGAAACACAGACATGAGGGCTCCCTGTGATGTAAAGCAACCAATCACCTCACCGTCAACAAACCTGAGTGAACAATGAGAGTGGGGAGGACAGCATCTAAACATACCAGTTCACCAGAATACTCTACGTCCATGAGTCCCCCAGATCTGCGCCTTTACCTAAGGTTAATCTATTTACAAAAATGCTTGGCTAAATAAATAGGTTTTTAGCCTAGACTTAAACACTGAGACTGTGTCTGAGTCCCGAACATTAATAGGAAGACTATTCCATAACTTTGGGGCTTTGTAAGAAAAAGATCTGCCCCCTGCTGTAGTTTTAATAATACGTGGTACTGACAGGCAGCCTGCATTCTTTGATCGAAGTAGGTGTGGCGGATCGTAAGACGCTAGCAGTTCACTCAAATACTGGGCCGCGAGACCATTTAGTGCTTTAAATTTCAAAAGTAGAATCTTAAAATCGATGCGAAATTTCACAGGGAGCCAATGCAGTTTGATGTCCAGTTGTGGCGGGTTAGATTGCATCGAATTTATCCCAAAATGGCATTATCATATGAGAACTTCATATTTAATTTTAATATTAAATATTTTATATAGTTTATATGTAATCTCTTCGGTCAAATGATTATAAACAAAAGAAATGTCACTATTAAACTGTTCCAGAGGTATGCTTGTCTTGTGTGGAAACACCATGAACAACGCCCCCAGTGGCCAATTAGAGGAGTTAACTACAGTTTAAGTGTTGTAAAACCATACAATCATGAGATAGACCTGTATGTGCAAATTTCGGCTCAATAGAACAATACATTTCCTGAGAAAGTGTAACTTGAGCACAGTACTATCCATATGTATTATCATGTCTTAAACTTGCAATTATTTTGACCATTCTGACGTCATGCGGCTGAATTTTTGGTTTAAAAACTGACGGGTTAAGAAGCTGATCTGTGTTCAGCCTCTGCTTTGTGCATTATGGTGATATTTAACACACGGAATTGGAAAAGTTGGTCTTGGATCAGACCTTCAGAATGTTTCTCCTTCAAAGCAACAACAGGAAGTGCCCCTCTGTAGGAATATTTTTCAACCAATAATAAGGCGTGGACCCGCCTCTGAACTGCTGATGACAAGAGCGTCAACCTATGACCTAGCGCACGTGGCTGTTATTGGCAGATACGCGGCTAATGAGATCGCGAAGATTCTACTTCCGTGTATTTGACGTCAACGACGTTCACTGTCTGCTGTGCACAAGCACCAGTGCAGGAAGGGGGAGAAGTTGGCTGGTGGTGGTGAAGATGGCGGATGGAGACAGCGGGAGTGAGCGCGGTGGCGGAGGCAGTAGTGGTGGTGGAGGTGGAGGAGGAGGTGGAGGCGGCGGTTTCTCGCAGTTCCAGCGGGAACAAGAGACGCAGGAGCTGGCGTCGAAGCGCCTTGACATCCAAAACAAACGTTTCTACCTGGACGTCAAGCAAAACTCCAAGGGCCGCTTCATCAAGATCGCCGAGGTCGGCGCCGGTGGCTCGAAAAGTCGCTTGACCCTCTCCATGTCCGTGGCGGCGGAGTTCCGCGACTACCTCGGCGATTTCATCGAGCACTACGCCCAGCTTGGGCCCAGCAGTCCCGAGCAGATCGCGCAGTCCTCAGGGGGAGGCCCAGGAGACGACGGTGGCCCTCGGCGGGCTCTGAAAAGCGAGTTCTTGGTGCGTGAAAACCGTAAATACTACCTTGATCTGAAGGAGAATCAGCGCGGCAGGTTCCTGCGCATTCGACAGACCGTGAATCGAGGGCCGGGCTTTGGACTCGGAGGCCCTGGTGGTGGCGGAGCGCAAGCGGGCCAAACGATCGCACTGCCCGCGCAGGGCTTAATCGAGTTCCGCGACGCGCTCGCCAAACTCATCGACGATTACGGCGGAGATGACGAGGAGCTGAGCGGCGGTGCCGGGGCCGGCGCGGCCTGCGGCGGTTACAGCGAGCTGCCTGAAGGCACCTCCATCATGGTGGACTCCAAGCGCTTCTTTTTCGACGTCGGCTCCAACAAGTACGGCGTATTTCTGCGCGTGAGCGAGGTGAAGCCCAGCTACCGGAACTCCATCACGATTCCGTTCAAAGCCTGGAGTAAGTTCGGCGGCGCCTTCTGCCGCTACGCGGAGGAGATGAAGGAGATCCAGGAGAGACAGCGCGACAAAATGTACGAGCGGAGAGACGAGTCCGAGGGGGAGGACGTGGATGACGACTGATGCTACAAGAAAAGTTTTTTGTTGTTTTTGTTTTCCTTTTTTAATGTAGTGCTCATATAATGAGATCCGGTATAAAAAAAAAATGTGCAGAAACGATCGAAGAAAGTGCATGACGAATCGGACTTAAAAAATAGCCTACTCAAATATTCGTGGCGTGATATTCATTTGACAGAAAAGAAAAAATATTATATATAGCTCTGTGAAGTTTGTGTGATAAGGATACACCGTCTAGAGCCATTGGGCAAGTTATTTTATTCGGAAAGTTATGATTTATTATAGTCCTAAACCAGCAAGTTTTAAGTGTCTATGGTGACAGTTACTCTTTTATAACACTAATGCTGTGGTAAAAAAAAAAAAAATTGACAGGAAACAAAGCATATTGATTAGTATATTTAAGAGAGATTTTGACATGTGCTCATTATAATAATGATTGATATAGAAGCAAAAGACCATAATTATCTGTCCATGTGGACCAGATGAATAACA
This sequence comes from Clarias fuscus, assembly GCA_030347435.1. Classification (NCBI taxonomy): domain Eukaryota; kingdom Metazoa; phylum Chordata; class Actinopteri; order Siluriformes; family Clariidae; genus Clarias; species Clarias fuscus. Next base: position 9,624,365 of record CM059223.1, on the reverse strand, counting down.
CTTCTGTCACCTGTCTATGATGGACAATTGTCATATAAAATACTCGGGCAAGTCAGAGAATATATCAAGAGATTCAAGCTGAAGACAAGTTCTATATTATCAGGAAATAAACTTATTGGTGTTTGGGTATGACAAATATATTACCCTAAGAGTGTACCAGGTATATAATATTCAAATAGGTATACTACCTCCTAAAGGAAGAATGCAAGTAATGATGGGCTTAATACATTTTAAGAAAATGTATCAAATCCTTAAAGAAATTATAATTGGGGTGGGGGGTGAGAGCTGAGCAAAAACGTTATGTAAAATAAGTGATTTAAGCACTGACTTTTCAAAGTCTGGTCCAGATCTGAATGTCTATATGTAACTTCTTAGTAGCTATAAGGACCAGTTATGGCAATGAAACCACACTCCTTTTTTTATTTAAAGGACAAAAAAAAACATAGGCAAGTCTTTTTGGTTCCTGTACTTTTTTTTGTTTGTTTGTTTAGAATAATATAAAGGCAGATTATACTTTATGACAGAATAACTGAACAAACCAGCATATTTTTAATACCTTAAGTAGAAAATATATTAAAGCCTCTAAGGCAAATTTTCTAAGAAAAAATATGGAATTTGAAAATTTGTTTTGCAAAGGTTTGGAAAAATATATATATAAGTATATAACTAGAGAATGTTAACATTATGTACATCTTGTTTCAGATTACACAAATATCAGGCTTTTTCTCCAGCACACCATCAGATTTTACATTGTATTGCAATTTTTGCTTAATTTGCCTGTCTAAGTGATTTCAGTTTAAGGGACAGCTCAAACAGAATGCTAAAACGGGGTGAGTGGAAAATTAGCACCATTGGATTGAACTTTCTCTATAAGTAAACAGTGATAGCACTCAAGCTTATCAAGCTGTCCTGTATTAATTGTGGTGTTGTGCATGCTTTCCCCATGTTGTTTATTTAATTTATTATGTACTTTAAACATGGTGTATGTAGCTTTGTTGATGCTGCAATGTTTTGTTACTGTTTCTTTTTTTCCTCCTCCAGAACATGCATTTTGAGGGCAAACCAACAAAGATGTCAATTTCTTTTCTTTACATCATCTAGACAGGAGACATGTTTTGATTTTCTTACAAGGAATATGTGAATATGGTAATGCCCACTGCTAGGAAAAGTGTTGCGTTGATTTGTTTGCCACATTTCATTGTTGCACTTTAAAAAGGATCAACAGTATCCAACCGATTATGGTGCAGTTTACTGAGAGCAATGTCGGTCAAGAATTTTTTTTCTGCCTCCTGCTTACAGCAATGAAATTAAGAGATCCTTTTGAGAGGCATAAGTGTTCTGTATTCATATATAAAACCATCTTTTATTATACCTACTGACTTGTACTTTTTCATGTTAAATGGCAGCTGTTTCCATAACTGTATCCTACTGTAAACGCTCAAGATTCGATTAATAAACGCAATGCAGAAGATCCTATTGAGGAATAGAACACACAGTTTTTACAACCGGATATGATCCAAGCAGAGTGACTTCATTGTTTTTGGCAAATCCCCCCAGTCAGTCAGTGAGTGAGTGTGCCACTGGCACAACTGAATTTCATTCATGTTCTCCTTCAACTTGCAATTGCAGCAACTTGCTATTGCAACATGAGTGGCATGAAATGCTAGCATTCCTGTTCAGGATTCAGCTGTGCTATTAGCAGTTGAGTGCTGAAAGACACAAGGTCTCGATTGTTGAACCCACTGCGCACAGGCACTCTCCAAAAACTTAACTGCATCAACAACACTGCAGCAAACACTCTTCCACTACTGTTCTGACCATATCATCTTTAGTGAGGGAAGTAGGGCAAACCTTTTAACCTTTAAGGATTGTATCGCTGACATTTTCTGCTGTATTTGTTATTAAAATGAATGCCAGTCAGCTGTTGAAGCACTCAAGTACAATTGGTTAGAAGGGAAATGTTTGTAAAAGCAGTGGCTTTGGTAGGAGCAAGCCACGTGAAAGTGTGACGGAACACCAACAGCTGTTGGCAAGATAGTTTTCCCCCCCTTCAGCTGTTTTTTTTTTCTTCTCCCCTTTCAAACCACTTGCAGTTCATTTCAATTTTGAAAACGGAACTTGTTCTCCTTACTGCGATCATTTTGTGGACCTGTGATTTCTCTGTTGTCATAATGTATGTAACCTGAACTAACAGTAGTTTTCTTGGTCTGTGTGAATTTTACTGTGTGTGGCTAGAATAATCAGACTAATCAGTCCAGTTCAGAGGAGAGTCTTACTGTAGGTATAAACAGGCATTACACTAATTACACTTTTATGCACATCACATTTCAGAAGCTCGGTACTATTTAGAATATTCTGCAAAAATCATCAAATTTTTGGTCCTTATTTCATTAAGAAAGTAATGGCAGGAAGCAATATAGACATAGGTGGAAGGGATTATGGCTATAAATTTGATTTTGATTTGTCTTCCTGTGTTACATTATGGAATGTGCAAGGCTGTTTCTATACATTTCATAAATACTTTTTTTTTTTGTACTAACACCAGTGTCATGTATTGGTTTACCTTAACTATGTTGCTATTCCCATAATTTCCCCAGAGCTCAGCAAATATTTTATGTGCTGTTGAACATGCAAGTCTGAACCCAGCTTTTAATGGAGCATTTAGTCTTAAGCCTAAAGAATCATTATTTTTCAATTATTGTTTCTGGCAGGTATACAATACTAAGGTAAACACCAAGCCCATATATGGTTTCTACTCAGGTTTTAGGTATCCTCAATTTATCTTTGCTCACCCATCACGTACATACCTCCCGCTAAGACTTGTGCTGAAGTGGTTAAGAGGCAGACTAGAATTTTCCTTTAACAGGAGCTCTAATGAGGTGAACACTCCAGTTCTGCTGGTGCTTGATTATCCTGTAACCTCAGGCTGCCTCCAACAGACCACACACTGGGTGGCCATCCATTTCTCTATGGGTGCTCACTTTTTCAAGTGGAGATTTACAAGTCTATATTTAGAAAATGCTATGTATGTTTATACCAGAATAAAGAAACTTATAATTGATGGTAAATGAGTTGCTGTCCTGGTGCTGACATTTTTTTTTTTTTACACAAAGTATGTTTTAATTCTGACCACAAGGTTTAATGGGGATTATGGACTTTCAGATCAGCCACGTTTTCTTCAGAAAAATCGTCTGAAGAAAAAAAAAAGTAAATTTGTGAAGACAATAGAATTATTGGCCCTGCCTGATTATGGGATTATTATATTGATTATGGGCCTGCTGTTTGAGACATGATTTGTAATTGTTAAAGTGAAAGAAATATAGCAGTAGCTGAGAGGCTTGTGTCCTCACTGAACAACCTGATATTTTGAGGAAATCATTGATTGTTTAAAGGAACACTGGGCCTGATGGTTTATTCATGCGAGTATAACACCGATAACCCAAAAGTGATGAATTGGCTATGAATCTCTATAGACTAAAACGTTTATTTCCAATACACTCTAACTTAATGTTCCTTTATTGGACGTATGTGTCTTTACTTTTCCATAACCATATACTGTAATCTCTATAATGAGTATTATAGAGATTACAGTATATGTGTATATGTCTAATCCTACTTTTGGGTGTCACCCAGAAGAAGAGAGGTTTGTGTTGTCTTGGAGTTTTTCGACATTGCCCTAGTCTTTATGCAGAGTTCTGTGAAGCTGCATTTACGGCAATGTCTGATTGATTTTAATTCAATTGGGTTGCAGAAAATATTGTGAAATAAACTATATGGCTAAGATTTTGTGACACCTAACCATAATACTTGTATACGCTTTAATCCTCCTGGTTTAACTATCACCCCACCTTTTTATTTGTTACCATAACATCCACTCTTCTGATGGAGCTCACTTTGTGCATGAGTGCATTGCCATGTTGGAGTAGGTTTTTTTCCCCTTTGTTGAAGTGAAATTTATTTAGAAATAGCAACAAATGTGGCATGGTCAGATGTCCACCAACTTTTAGCCATATGTTGTAGTACATAGTGCAACTGTAATATATGGTAATATGTTATGGTAAAATATGAGCCTGAGGGTATGAGTAAATGAAAATATGTAAGTAGGTTTTTTTTTTTTGCCTACATGATCATCATCTCAAAAACACAAATTTTCCAGGACTTAGCAGGTTATCTGGAGTCCTGAATTGGTAGACCTGCAATTAAGTTGCTTGTCCAGTAGTACTTGTTAGGTTCCACTGTTTTTGTGAGTTCTTATGCTCATGCACACTGTAGCAATCAAAAAGCCTAAACATGCTATGTCATTGGATACCAGGAAAGGATATTGATAAGATGTATTAATATTGAAATATGGGGTCTTGATAGGTGGAATTTAAAGTCACTAGTTTTTCCATCTTGGCTGCATCACATATTGTTCATGTACAGTACATCCAGTTTCCAATACGCCAGAGTGTTGTCTCAAAGTTTTATTTGAGCATATGCAGTGACATGGTAGCTGGAGTTCATTCGTTCATTCAATATTTTTGACATGGCTAGGGTCATGACAGAATTGCAGTCTATCCTAGGAATGCTGGATGTGAATGGGGACACACCCTGAATCTATTGCAGGATACCACACACTTTGCACACATTTCACACATAGGGGCAATTTATCATAGTCAATCCACCTACCAGCATTTTGGGGATTTGGGCTGTCTGAGGTAAATTGTAATTGCATTATTCCCTAACACATACATGACCCTAAAGAGTGCTGCAATTAGTCTTGTTTGTATACAGGCACTGAGCTTAGTGAAACATGCTGATATGGGCATTTGCACGTGGATCCAGGGAATTATTGGCTGTGAAACAAATGTCATTAGAGAACAGTCTGACTCAGAGAACAGAGGGGCGTGTTTAGTGTGTTAGTTAAATCACAGCAATGACATTCCTTGCTTGAATTTTGGATCAGTTGAGCACCTTAATGTGTGGTTGCATGTTAAAGCAGATCACTTTCGCTGCCTATAGTTAGGATCTCAGAATTATATTACACATTAAGTGAAATAGAGAATTTTTTTTTTTTTTAGAGAATTTAGGAAACCTAATAATATTTTGCAGGAGCAAAATTTTTACCCATTTCATTCCCTGGGAATGAAGGTACTACCACAGCACATTTGCAAGTATATGTACATGCGTATATGTTTGGTTTGGGGGGTTGTTTCATGATGGAGGGATCTTGCACTTACAAGAGGAAACCATGATCCCAGTGCACTGCCGCGCTGCCAAGCTATATTTAGCCCGCGTTGCTGTGTGTGTGTGCAATGTGCATGGCAACATCGAGGCATGCGTCATCATTCTGCAAATGCGAGCATGCAAGATAATCATGGAGGGCTGGAGGCTGTTTCAGGCATGTTAATGCTGCTGTTAATATTCTGATTTTGAAATAGACACAATTGTCTGTTTCCAAATCAGTTTTGAATAGATCTCTAAAAGATAATACTTAACCACAATGTGTAATGACATAAAATAATTAGCATGATGTTGTAACGTTATAATCCTGCATAATTCACCATTGTGACATACTATGAATAAGGCATAAATATCTGAAAGTATATCCTAAAACAAGATATTTTTAAAGATTCTCATGAGAATTTATTTCTACTGGCCACTTGTAAATTCATGCAATTATAGCTGTTAGTGTAGTACAGCCACAGGTATAAATTCACTCACTCACTCATCTTCTATACCGCTTCATCCTGTATTCAGGGTTCCGGGGGCCTGGAGCCTATCCCAGGAGGCTTAGGGCATGAAGCGGGATACACCCTGGACAGGGTGACAATCCATCGCAGAGCACACACATACACTCACACACTACAAGGAATTTGGAAATGCCAAGTACCCCAATCTGCAGGTCGTTGGACTGTGGGAAGAAACCGGAGTACCCAAAGGAAACCCACCAAGCATGCGGAGAACAACTCCATGCACACATAGATGGGAATGGGAACCACCATGCTGCAGGTGTAAATTCAATTCAATTAAAATATATTTATATATATTTTTTATTTATTTATAGTATAACAATGGTAATTGTCTTAAAGCAGCTTCACAAAATTTAAAGAAATTATGGAAATGTGTATAAGCGAGAAAAATGTGTACAGATCACAATGATCAGATTGTCCTTGATGAGTAAGCCAAGGGCAACTGCGACAGTGGCAAGGAAAAACTCCCTGAGATGGCAATAGGAAGAACTGCATTGTGTGAATGCATGTAATGTAAACCTTTGGATGCTCTACAGCTCTACATATGAGGATGTTTTATGAGAATTTTAACTTAAACACATCTCCTGTTATACTGAACTTCCAATCTCACACAATATGATGCAGATCAATCCCTGCTATCCGTTTTACCCAAATAAGGATGGGTTCCCTGTTGAGTCCGGTTCCTCTCAAGGTTTCTTCCTATTACCATCTCAGGGAGTTTTTCCTTGCCACTGTCGCCATTGTCCTTGGCTTGCTCATCAGGGACAGTCTTATCATTTTGATTCATACACATTCACATCTCGTACAAACTTAAACAATTCTTTTGATTGTGTAAAGCTGCTTTGCGACAATGTTAATTGTTAAAAGTGCTATACACATAAAATTGAATTGAATTAAATTGAATGTTGAAGCTCGTAAATTATCCACATACCAGGCCATTATTTTATGCTCATATATGTTTGTATTAATATAGTCTCTGTGGCTGAGGGTGGCAGCAGGAGACGGATATCTGTTTACTATACATCTCCACAAGATGTTAGCTCTCCTGTAAATCTGGCAAGCTTCCTGGAAAAATCTCAGCATGAACATTGTTATGGCTTTCCTCACTGGAATTTGTGCTAGTGGCACTGGTGTATAGCCACCTGGTCTCTGTTGACCAAAGTTACTTACATTGAGTTCAGTTCAGGTACAAAAACTATTATTATTATTATTATGTAACATTGTAACGAATCCAGTTTCCAATTAATTCATAAATATTAGTCCCAAATCCATATGGACTTTATGTTCTCCATAAATATTTAGAATAGTCAGTGTCAGAAGTCAGAAAGTTACAATTACTCAAACAATGAAGGTTTAAATTAAATAACTATGACAGCATTGTTTTAGTGAACTTTTGTGGTAGGTTGTAGTAGCACAGTACTAAAAACAAGTCCCGTAAAATTAAAGTCTGTATAAAATTGAATAATACGTAAAAAATCCAAAAACCGTTCACATTAAAAGAACCTATGTTTGGGATTGCCCTTGTGCCACCTTGGGGCTCTGCAGCACCTCTGGGGTGTACTGTGGTGTCTGACACCAGGAAGTTGACAGCGGATCCTTTGTGTGCTATGGGTTGCAGAGTGGGCCTCTGTGGGGCTCGCCGGCCAGGCTCGATTCCCGTCTCTGTGTGCATGGAGTTTGCATGTTCTCCCGGTGCTTGGTGGGTTTCCTCTGGGTACTCTGGTTTCCTCCCACATTCCAAAGACATGTAGGTTAGGTTAATTGGCATTCCCAAATTGCTCATAGTGTGTGAATGAGTGTGTGAGTGAGTGTATGTATGTCTGTGTGCCCTGCGATGGGTTGGCACCCTGTCCAGGGTGTATCCTGCCGCGTGTCCTAAGTCACCTGGGATAGGCTCCAGGCCCTGTGACCCTGAATACAGGATTAAGCGGTAATGATGATGAGTGAGTGAGTGAGTGTATACAGATATAGATATAGATAAATAGGTTGCATGCCATGCGCATACTAAATCACTAATACATATTGATGTTGTCAATCCATGTGCACGGATCCCGCTATAAATATTTTTTTTGTTTAGATATGCACAAAAAGTTATTAATCTAAGGCCACTTGGAGCACTAAACCAAACCAATTGTGAAAACCTTTTAAGGCTAATAGACTAAAAGTAATTATGCTATTAATTAATAAGACAGCAGTAATAATAATATTGAGACCGAAAGTTCTTGTGTATTTATAATTGTAATGTGCAATATGTTTTTGCAGACCCTTTTTTTTTTCTTTGCAGAACTGCTTTTCTTTTGACATTATAATTCACTTTAACTCTGTTTTAGAGCCATTCAGAATTACATGATATATATAAATAAAAGAAACGTTTTGTCTGTACATTTTTCAGACTTCACTCTTTCAATTATATCTTTACGTTTGACACATTGGATGACCTGAAACCAATCTCAGAAAATTTTCAGTCTGTTCAGCCAGATTGATGTCACAGCATCATGCAAAACTGACTGGACAGAATTTAATGGAACTTTGCCAGTACTTAAGTACTGTACTTGAATCATAATGTTAAGTAGAACGGAAGTTATGAGCAGTTATGTGTCAAATTATAAGACACAAGTTTTGACAGCATACTGCACATGCGTCAAACTGCGTGCGTGTTTTAAATTGACCATTGAACAGAATTTAATGAAACTATTGCAGTACTTAAGTATTTGCACTGAAGTTTAATTTGCACCATAAGTGAAATCAAAATATTGAGTAAAAGCAATGTTATGAACAGTTATGTGCCGGATTTAATAATCTACTTTAAAATAAGGTACTTGCTCAATGTGAACAAACACCTGGACCTATAAATATTAATTAGAAAAGCTAAACTGAATATTTTTCCTGGGATTACTTAATATTTTCACTGCTGAAAAAATAGCACTGAAGTGGTATAAGTTAATTTTTAACGCACTGGAGTCATTTTAAGACAAAATCTTTATCTGGCCTACTTTTTCGATTTCTCATCTGTGATTCAGAGTCTCTGATTACCGAACAGGGAGTGTATTTGGCTCACGCCGCAAGAAGTACAACTTAGTGTAAACAAATCATAAGATTCTCAACCTTACAAAAATGTATTTCTTTTCATTAATAAGTTAGACAGTTCTGGTGTACAGAAAGACATGAACATGGGCTTCAACTTGAAATAGTAATATTACTGATTAGATTAAAATCCGAGCAGCTTATTTTTAGCTCTAACATTTTAACTAATTCAAAAACTCTTTAAAAGTCAACACCGGGTTCTCACGCTAGTCTGAGCTATAACTGAGTGTTACACTGGTGGCTTCAGAAGCAGAAGGTGATCTGAGCTCCTTTCTGCTCAAAACAGGACTCAGAAACAGCTAAGGTCAATAGCATATCAACATTTTAGAGTCTCGTCTATAGAATATTATTAGTTTGTCGACATAAAAGACATTATTAGTTTGTTGCATAAAAGTCACGTCTTCTTCTTTCGGCACAAACTCAATTTCCCAGAATCCCCCGCAACCGCTAGCCAATCGCTTTTGACACGCATTTAATTTCCCATAATGCATGTCTACCAACAGTCACATGACACATGAAGCTCAGTGTCGAAACAGTGATAAACACAGAAAGTCTCTCTCTCTCCCAGTTATTCCAGTGAGGAGTTAAAGCCTGTTGTTTGTTTAACAGCCTCCCTCTTTCCTTCTTTTGATTCTTGCTTTCCCTCCATTGTTGGGTTGATCCTTTTTCTGTCGATTTTGGGGTTGTCCATAATAACTGCACATCATTTCCTGTGTACTATTCAAAAATTATTCAAGATATAACAGTTCATTAGTGACTGTGATTTAATGTGAATCGTTTAATCATTAAGGGGTTTGTTGTTCCTTTAGCCTGTTTGTGCAGTGTTTGAAATGGTTTCATTACTTATTTTAACAGCAGAGGGCGCTGTTATTTCTGTATTTGTGGTTTTATTTCTACTTCCTCGGGTGAACTGGATGTCAGCACTGAGTTGGTCTTTTTAATTTTTGACAAATTATATGTAGCTTGATGTGACGATACGTTTATGTTTAAATAATATCTTTTAACATAAGTTTACTGTAGCAGTTCGTGTTCCTGGTGAAAATTCTTACTTAATAATACTTTCGCTTTCGCTTTTTAACGGCAGAGCTGTCAGGGGAATCTGCAGTCAGGTGTGTGTGTGTGTGTGTGTGTGTGTGTTTTTTTTTTTTTTCCTCGTTTCAGAAAAACAGCCTTCATTCATAAAGATTTAATTCAGGTTTGCTCATGGTTTAAGTGTAGTTGCGCATATATTGTAGCTTTAAGTAGTATTAGTGTAAACCCTGTTCTTGCCTTTTCCAGCAGATCTCCACATAACGCTGATGTTTTTGCGTTCTCCCGAGAAAAGCCATGCTGCACTTCAGCTTTCTGCTCATTTTAACGTCTCTCGTCCTTCCAATTGATTCCAGTGACTCAGAAAACAACTCGATTCCATGGAAACTGAGATTACCAGACACAGTAAAACCAGTTCACTACGATTTACTAATACACCCAAACCTGACTTTCCTCAACTTCACTGGAAGTGTACAGATTCAGCTAGAAGTACTGCAGGACACCAGGCACATTCTCCTCCACAGCAAGAACCTTCACATCTCCAGAGCAATTGTTTTGCACTCCGATGGTGCCGATACTCTTCATGTCCACGAGTCTGAGCCCTTGGAGCAGATTGCACTGTCTTCTCAGAACTTTGTGTTTATGAAAGGGGTGCATGTTATCCAACTAGATTTCTCAGCTAACCTGTCCAGCAGTTTTCACGGCTTCTATAAAGGCTCATACACCACACAGCATGGTGAAATCAGGTAGGAATGCATCCTGTATTTTACTGAATATATAATCTATGGGTTCTATACAGTATGTTGTGGTTTTGGATCAGATTCATCTAAGTGATGGTCACAGTGGCACTATGTTGCAGCTCCAGCGTCTTTGGTTTGATGTCCACACTGCTGTTTGTACGAACGGTCTTCAGACCTTCTTTTCATATCCACGTGGTTTACCTCTAGCACACACAGTCTACAGTTTGCTCCCACCTCCAAAAACATGCCAGAAGGTGGATTGGCCTGAGTTTTCCCCATTTATGGAATGACATCGAACTTGGCTCTGCACAGCGTCAGAAATAAACAAAGTAAATTACTTATACTGTATAAGTATATATTAGCTTTAGATTAATCAACATACCTTATGAATGCGATCTAAAAGACAGACCATGCAGTTCACTGTTTGTATATATATATATATATATATATATATATATATATATATATATATATATCATATATATACATATGTGTATATGTATATATCACATTAGTGCATGATGCTAACAAAACCCAAATGTCCAGTTACCCATGTTGTCTGTTGGGAATGTAATTAAGTCAGAAATAATGTAATTTCTCTAGGAAATTTGTGGAATACACTAGGAAGCGAGGATGGAATACTGAACTTGTTCATCTGACTTCTCACACCCCTACAAATTTCTAATCTAATTAATGGAAAGAATCGTACAGCACCAGTAAAAACAAGACTGTTCAATCTTATCAGAATGTGCACAGTACCAGATGTCCTGTACCGAAAGGAATTCAAATGCGTGGTCCATTAACTGAATGTTCAAAACCTTGTGCCATGAGTTCCCTGGGCTAGGCCCACGGAAACCTTAACACAGGATAACTGTTGTAGACAGTGAATGGATAAGTGAAATTAAACCTGAGTTCATACAGTACATTACCTCTTTAATTTGAGTAAAGCTGAAATCGAACTTCAATCAGAGTTAGTATTTAGATGTATTGAATTTAGCTCAAAAACAACAGAAACCAGCAGTTTTATGTTTGGGGGACTTCAATGTACAAATTATTTGTTGATTTCTGTCTTTGTCAGGAATTTGGCATCCACTCAGTTTGAGCCTACACATGCTCGTGCTGCTTTTCCCTGCTTTGATGAACCAGCCTTCAAAGCCAACTTTTCTATTCGTATACGCCGGGAACCGAGGCATATTTCCATTTCTAACATGCCCAAGGTACAGAGGGCTTCTATTTGTTATATAATACAGAATTGTCACTATAGTGGATCATATTAATTAGCTCTTAAAATAAAAATAATTTTGTGGCTTACATGAATCAAAGATGATTTCTTTCTTTTCAGCTCAAAACAGTGACACTTACAGCTGACTTGCTGGAGGATCACTATGATGTGAGTGTGAGGATGAGCACTTATCTAGTTGCCTTCATTGTCTGTGACTTCGTTTCCATCAGTAAGAAAAGTCAGCATGGTGTTCAGGTCCGTTGATAATATTTTTGTTCTTTTATCACTGTTCAGTGAGAATGTTTTGCTCCTTTCTACCAACACGGACATGTTACTTTTGCAGATATCTGTGTACAGTGTTCCAGGGAAGATTAATCAGGCAGAATATGCTCTCAACACAGCAGTTACACTGCTTGACTTTTATGATGAGTATTTTGGTATCCCGTACCCACTTCCCAAACAAGGTGCTTACTTTATGTCAGTTGGTGATATCCATTGTGACACACTTACTAAGCATGCAAATTAACAAACTGGTTAATTATGTTTGAAAAGGGAAATCATTACATTCTGCTGTTTTCCACTTCCTCCCAGATCAAAATGAATTGTGTTGTTAAGTTAAAAAAAAATAGACACTGGATGTTTGCACTATGAATCATTTGGGTTGGTGATCATGTAATTTTTTGTTATTTCTTATAAATTATTGCATCCCATTTCTCCAGATCTTGCAGCAATTCCAGATTTTCAGTCCGGTGCTATGGAGAACTGGGGCTTGACCACGTATAGAGAATCTGGGCTCCTTTTTGATCCTGAAAGATCTTCTACCTCTGACAAACTTGGCATCACAAAAGTTATTGCACATGAGCTTGCCCATCAGGTTGCGGGTTTTTGTTTTTCTACATTTTATTTTAAAATGCATCATTCTCTTGGTTAACAGAACTGCATAGTAGTTTCCTAATTATTATGTTTGCCTCAGTGGTTTGGTAACCTGGTGACGATGCAGTGGTGGAATGACCTGTGGTTAAACGAGGGCTTTGCCAAGTTCATGGAATTTGTATCCACTGACATCACTTATCCTGAACTGCAAGTGGTAAGGCTATGTAGTTTAATCTCTATATTATTAACGTTCAAGTAACTGAATGTCACTAGATTTGGCATCTGGACAGCTCTTTTGATCATAAAGACAGCGGTCATGCATACTGTACTGTATGTTAGAAGGCTTCAAGATTATAAGGCTCGTGATCCAGCCCAATCCTGACCAAAATAAATCGAATACTGAAAACAAATGAATGAAAAGAATTGTGTTATTGACTTAGTCCTAATGTTTCATTGTTTGTGTATTTGCTTTAGAATGACTACTTCTTAGAGAAGTGTTTCACTGCCATGAGTGTGGATTCTTTAAGCTCCTCGCACCCCATCTCTACCCCTGTGGAAAATCCTGCAGAGATCCGAGAAATGTTTGATGATGTATCCTATCAGAAGGTACAGAACCAGCTGATGTTCTTTTAGAAATCTTTAACTTACCTTCCTAAATGACTTTAATCAGCGTTGCATACTGTATGTTGTCAGGGGGCCTGTGTTTTGAACATGCTGAGAGACTTTCTGGGCCCGGAAGGGTTTAACCTTGGGATTATACGTTATCTGAAGAAACACAGCTACCAGAATACAGTGAGCACTGATCTCTGGAACAGTCTGACAAATGTAAGTTTGATGGAATAATATTATTTTGGCAAACTAACAGGCGTTTGTACAGTGTACACATTGCACTTTAAACTCATCATAATCTGCTGTGTAGCTTCTGCTTGCTGGAGGTTATTTCTGTGAACTGGAGGTTACTTCTGTGATTTGACTTAGATATAGTAAAACTGATTTAAAATCCCTTTCCTTGAATAAGTCAACTCCTCTATGGTAGACAAACTGATATGAATTAAGTTAAGCTTTGCAGAACTTTTGCAGCCACACAACACTCAAATGAGTTGAATAGAATCCATTGCAGTAAAGTAGCCACATACAGAAAGGGGTTTGATTAATTCTCTTTTATTGCTGTTTATATTTGAGTAAAATCGTTTGGCTCTCCAGGTCTGTGACTCAGATGATTTTGACTTTGGGACACGGAACACAGCTGGATTCTGCACTGACAGCAAGTCCAGACCTTCTGCGTTTGTATGTCATTATGAAAATACTTTTGACAAACATATAACAACTTATATATGCCTTTTTGGACAATCATTGAACCATTGAATTTACTGCATGAGAACAGGACTTGTATTGTTCTGGTGGCCAGAGGCTTATATCTTAACTATTAAATTGGGGATTTCATGAATAATGCACCTCTGTTTCTTACCATGAAATTCTAAATCTATGAATAGAAATGGTTTTTGGAAGATGTTCTGAATGTGAAGGATATCATGGACACCTGGACACTTCAAGAGGGTTTTCCCATTATCACTGTTGAAGTCAAAGGTCGTGAAGTCAATCTGAAACAAGAGAGGTACCTTAAAGGTGCAGATAAATCAAATAATTCAAGGTAAGATGTATTTCCTGTTTGTTTTTACTAGTTTTGTATTATGGTTTGGTGTCATAAATGAATTTATGTTTTACCTTTACAAGCTTCCTTTGGCAAGTGCCCTTGACATACATGACCAGTAGCTCCAGCTCTGTCCAGCGTTTTTTGCTGAAAAGTAGAAATGGTATGTACCATATCATCATGACAAACAGAAAAAGAGAAAGAAAGAAAGAAAGAAAGTGATTTTAATAATTACAGTATACCAATTTGCTTTTTTTTTCTTTCTTTAAAGTTTAACCAAGTCATCTTTTCCCCAGATGTATTGTACTTGCCAGCAGAAGTAGAGTGGATCAAATTCAACGTGGACATGAGAGGTTATTATATAGTCCATTATGAAGCTCAGGGTTGGGAGACTTTGATCAGGCAGCTTCAGCACAATCACACTGTTTTTAGCGGGAATGACCGCGCAAGCCTCATTCATGACATCTTCCAGCTGGTCAAGTGAGAACTACTTTTAATTTCAGTTTTATTCCCTTTTTATTCCTTCCCTTCCATGCAAGAAAATTATTAACTGAAATGTCTTTCAACTGGGCACATATCATGATTTCATTTGGCTTAGAATTGGAAAGGTCCCTCTGGATAAGGCCCTGAGCCTGAGTCTGTACCTGAAGCATGAGACTGAGATCATGCCAGTGACGCAGGGCTTCAGTGAACTCGTCCCTTTTTACAAACTCATGGAAAAGAGAAACATGGCAGCTCTTGAGCACCAGCTGAAGGTGGGATATTTGATTACTGCCTGTACTAATACTAGAAACAACCTTCAATAATAATAATACTACTACTACTACATTCACAACCACAACTAATATTGTTTTTTTTTTACCATGACTACTACCACTACTGCTACCATTAGTACTAAAAGTACTACCATTGCTACTATTTATTCTACTGCTACTAGTAGTGCCACTACTACTACTACTGCCAGTATTGCTACTGCTATCTAAAAAGTATTACTAATATCACTGCTACTACTACCACTATTAGAATTACTAGCATCAGTGCTACTACTATAACTGTTGTGCAAGAAAGCGCTAAGAGAGCACAGTTCATTAAACATGCTCATTTCCATTAAACGTTAATCTGAACAGATCTGTTTACAACTTAAATATGTGAACTTATTAACATGGAAGTTGGTGAACCTGAGTGGTCCTGTTAGGAACCTCCACTAGAGGTCACTGTTCCTGTCTGTCTTTTGTAGTTTTGTTGGCCGACTCAGTTTCCCAGAAGGCACCTCGGTCAGGTGATGAGGGCTCACCTGAACCGAGGTGGCTCATTAAAGTTCCTATAAATAGCAGTTTGTTCTGGGAAACTGGGTCGAGCATTGAATGTTTGTTTGTGTATACGTTTTGTATATATCCTTTTACCATCATGTGGGCATTCCTTTTTGTTTGTTTCTTTGAGTTTATATTTTAGTTATATTGTTTTACCTTTGTTTACAGAGGGCTCTATTGTTTGTTTTCTTGATGTTCCTTGTGTTAGTGGATTCATGGAGCTGCCTTGTTGAGTGTTTAGTTAGGCTGCGTCTCCTCCTGTGTAAGTACTGTTCTGTGTCCCCCCAGTGTCAGCCTTCGTGTGTAGTTCTTTGTCTGTTTAGTTTTGTGTAGCCACATGAGGACCTAGCCGCTAGCAGGGTTAGCCGCTAGTAGGCCTTGGCTGCTAGTAGGGTTAGCCGCTAGTAGGGTTAGCCTCCAGTAGGCTAGTCTGTAGTGGGATTGACTGCTAGTGGTTCTGGTTGCTAGTAGGTTAGCCGCTAGTTTGGAATAGCCTCATGTGTGCTTTGCTTCTTGTGTTCTGTTTCCTTTTTAGGTCAGTACTAACTCCATTAGATACTAACCCGGTTAGGTCAGCGTTCAGCGTCTCCATATTCCGTGTAGCTACTAACCCAACTAACCAGCCCTGTCTCTAGTCTCTGTGTCCCTGGTCCTGTCTCTCCTGTCTGGTCCTGTCTCTCCTGTCTAGTCTCTAGTTCCCCTAGGTGTCTTTAGTTAGCTCCAGCTCCATGTTTCCTCATCCTCAGTTCCCTGTGTCAGTTCCAGTTCTCTGTGTCACTTCCAGTTCCCTGTGTTCAGCTCCTGGTTCCCTGTGTCATTCCAGTTCCCTATGTCTGTTTGAAGAGCCCTAGTTATAGTTTGAGATTGTGGTTTTGGTTTCTTTGTTTGTTTGTTTCAATGTTTTTGAGTTCAAATAAAGACACTTTCTGTTTGCACACTCCTCTGCCATCATGCCTACCCTACATGCCCACGGAAACCACACCATCAGCCGGTCTAGCCAGCCAGTACCACCACCTAGACCTAGACCTTTTGCTAAAAATAAATACATTTATGGCCAGTCCAGGTGTGCTAGAAAGAGTAGAAAGACATTAGAAAAAAAATTAGTTTGTTTGACAAAATAAAAGAAATTAACATCAATTAGCAATTTTTTTTGAGACAGTGTTTAGTTCTGAATTTTTTTTAAAAAATGCGAACCATGAACATGAACTGATAATTGAGCTAGCTCTTGTGAAGTTTGAACTTGCACACATCTGTCTTCTACCCCTACTACAACCACCAGGATTTATAGTATTACTATATCTGCCACACACATTATTATTATTATTACTGTATTATTATTATTATACTATCAAACCTAATAAAATTTTCTTACATGTAAATAAAAATACTATCTTAACATTTTGAAGTAAAGTGTTCTATTAACAGGGAAATATAGAATATTAAAGACTGTTAAATAACTATTAAAACAAGTGCTGTCTTTCTGTTTAAAGGCATTCTTAGTGAACATGTTCCAGGGACTCATTGACACGCAGACATGGAGTGATGAGGGCGCAGCATCAGAAAGGATCTTGCGGAACTATTTGCTCCTCTTTGCATGTGTGCGTCGTTACCGGCCCTGTGTTAGCACTGCCCAGGATCTTTTCCTCAAGTGGAAGGAGTCAGATGGCAACCTGAGGTCAGTGTTTACAATTAACTGAATCTTTATTCGCCATTTCTTTAGGAAAAACATGCACTGTTAATTCACATATATACATTTAGCCTTATACTACTGTATGTAACTGTAGGTTGCCAGCTGACATCCGCTTGGTTGTGTACACTGAGGGTGCTCGCACAGAGGAAGGTTGGGACTTCCTTATGGAAAAGTTCCGTTACACAATGTATCCCTCAGAAAAGAGTCAGATTAAAGCAGCTCTGTCCTACAGCCCACTGGCTCACAAGTTAGAGTGGTGGGTGCAACTCTGAATTCTCTCAAATGCAAATCAAAAATAAAACACTCATTGAAACAAATATCAAATTTTAACAAAGATTATAGGAGCACCCCAGTCAATAAAGTTGTGTTTTTCTTTTGCTCTCTAAACCCAGGCTAATGGAGAAGGGTCTAGAAGGAGATATTCTGAAGACCCATGACCTACCATCACTTGTTATTAGTGTCAGTAAAAACCCAAATGCATATAAACTGGCCTGGAACTTCCTGAGGGCCAACTGGCAAGTACTGGTTAAGAAGTGAGTATGAACTATGGACCACTCAAAAAAATGACAATATAGTGTGTTAGTTAAAATAGACTGAATTATTCATTCATTAATTTTAAGTCTGCTTTATCCTGGTCTATGTGACTATGGATCCTGAGTATATCTGGGAACAGGGGTCACAAAGTGGGAATACATCCTAGAATACATGCTTCATTTACACGCTCATTCACATCTAAGAACAATTTAGTATAGGCAGTGACAGTTTTGGGAGGTAGGAGGAAACCGGAGAACCCAGAGGAAACCCTTTTAGATAAAGTAATGTATCTCTTTGTTTATATTCGAAAACAATTTGAAAGTGAAACAGAACAGTCATAGGGCAGAATCTGTTTATTATTCATTTTTTATTATTTATTTATTTATATAGCTCATTTACAACAGCCACAAGCCTGACCAAAGTGCTGTACATCCACATCATATAACATCAAAAAAAAAAAAAAGAATAAAAGTACACAATTACAGCTTTAAAAAAAAAACTCACATAGAAGCTTAACAAGCACAGTAAAGCCTAGTAGGCCAGTGAAAACAAATGGGTTTTTAAAAGGGATTTAAAAGAAGTCAGACTAGGAACCATTCGAATATCAATTGGCAAGCCATTCCAAAGACAAGGCCCAATTACAGAAAAAGCGCGGTCACCTCTACTCTTAAGTCTGGAATGTGGAATTAAAAGGAGGTTCTGGTCACAAGATCTCAACCTTCTCAGGTGGGAGTGTTGGTGCAGCAATTCAGATAAGTAGTTGGGCGCTTGCTGGTGTAGCGATATAAAAATAAATAGTAAAATTTTAAAGTGTATTCTGAAATGAACAGGTAACCAATGAAGAGCCTTCAAAAGAGGAGTCACCCTTTTTTCTTTTTCAAGAGAAATTTTGCAGCGGCGTTCTGAACCAGTTGAAAACGGGCGATTTGGGATTTAGAGATACTATAATAAAGAGAATTGCAATAATCAAGGCGAGATGTATTGAAAGCATGGATCGCCGAGTCTGTTTTTATCTTCCGAGTAGTACTTCAGCTATGCAGAGTAAAAGTTCTTTTTTTTTTCTTCCTTTTTTTTTTCCAGATTTGATCTTGGTTCCTCTTCAATCTCACGTATGGTTGTTGGAGTAACCAATCAGTACTCAACCAAGGAGATGCACGAGGAGGTACATGTATCTCCAAATATATTGCATGAGTAAAGTGGAATATCAGCTACATATGAATCCATTTCCTGCACTAACATTGCCAAAGCAGTAGCCTCATTTACACATTTAAAGTTCATGCAGCTGGCGGCTGGAAAATCATGTATCGTGTTTAAAAGGTTGAAAATGCAGTATTTCCAAAATGCAATAATGTTTGCAATATTTCCATTTTTTATTTTTCCTTATTATAATTCCTTATTATAATTTTCTACAGGTACGGTCTTTCTTCAGTTCACTGCATGTAGACATGGGTTCAGAACTGCGTAGCATCCAGCAGGCCCTGGAGAACATCGAGGAGAATATCCGCTGGATGGATAAAAATATTCCTCTTCTTAAAAACTGGCTAAACAGCCACAGTGTATGAGTGAAGCCATGGAGCTACAGTTAGCATTCTTTTTCTAGCTTATGTTGTGTGTGTGTGTGTGTGTGTGTGTGTGTGTGTGTGTGTGTGTGTGTGTGTGTATGTGTGTGAGAGAGAGAGACAATATGAAAGACAAGTGAAATGAAAGAACTTTGGGCAAAGTGGAGTGGAGTCTTTAGACATTCAAATGTTTCTCCCATCTTTTCCCATCAGATCTTACTAAACGTAAATAAATAAATACATAAAAATAGATTTATAATATTTATTTATGTAAAATAAAAATAGATAATTCATAAAAAGTTTTTTAGCTTTATTAAAGTTAAATTAAGTTATTTAATTTAACTAAGCCAGGTGTCAGTCAAATGTTAGGTGATATGTAAATATTAGTCCTGGGCCCGTATTCACAAACCTTCTTAGAATTCTCTCAGAGAGCTTCTATCTTAGCTTAAAAAGTCCTAGCTGGGAGTCCTAGGCTAAAAGTCACTTAGGAAACTTCTCAGAGCAAGTACAAAAACCTTGATCTTAGTGAGGAGGTGTTGTTGACCCCGTTGCTAAGGATGATGCAGCAATTCAAGGATGTGATTGGTTAATAAAAAATATCCTCTGATCTGTAAACGTCTTAAAATGTGCTCTTTGTGAAAACAGAATATATGATAATAGAATAAACAATGAAATCATGTTTGTATATAAAAAAACAATGTTTGTATAATCACGACTACAGGCTGTTTCATGCAAAGTTTCCGTTATAGGCTAAATATCTTAAAGTTAATTAAAACAGCAAAAATGCGTCTAATTGTGAAGCAACCAATTTCCACACAGTAGTTACTATATTTAAGTTCTCACATTTATTTACCATACTGATTTTATTACTTGTGATCCATTTTAGATTGATGGGAGCAAAATGGCTCACCTTTTACCAAGTTACATGATTGCAGGACAGTCTATTTAAGTTGCACTTTTGGATGGTATGTAGTCAACAATCCAAGAGAGATGGAAGGAAGTAAAAGAACAAAAAAAAACTAATTGGACAAAAGAGCAGTGTTTACGTTTAGCTTTACGTTTAGTGTTTGGAGAATATTTCTTCTTTCTGCCATTTTGTCCTCTGCTATAGAAACTCTTACGTCTATTAAAAGTCCTCCTCTCTACTCTTAACAAGGAGCTCTTTTTAGGGCTAAGATGTTTTGTGAATCATATTTTACTAAATTTACTAAGATTTAGACCTAAATTTAAGGGGAAATTCTAAGAAAATGTCATAATTAAGAATTTTCGTAGAATTTTATCACTAGGAGCAACTTTTAGACTTAAGAAGCTTCGTGAATACGGGCCCAAATGTCATTAAATGCCTTTTGATATGATCAGCTGTTGCATAGAACTCTTGTATTTTTGCTTTTGTCATTAGAAAAATTAATTAAGAAATATTAATTATAGAAAATAAAGATTATGAAGTTCTTTTAGAAAATAAAATGTGAAATAATCCATCCTCAGTAACAACATTTTCTTGGTCAGGGTTCTAGTCAATCCAGAGCCAGTCTGAAGGAGTATTGGGAATTCTTTATCATTCATTTATAAAAGTGTGTGTAAAAAGTCCTTACACATTTACAAAAAGATTACTAGCATCCACGTTCAAGATAGTAATGTCCGCAAACAACCAGGGGTGCCTGATTAGTTGTTGTAATGATGTAATAAAGTTGATTTCCACCATTGTAACATCAATTATTTTCTTCTTTGTTTTAAGTCACTTGAACTGAATAAGTTTAATAAAAACTCATTAACTAAAAATGAAGTAGGTTTTTAAATACTTTTTACTCATATTGATTATTTTAATAAAAATATTTTATATAATTCTCTAGGGCACCAATAAATAGTTATACACATTTAAATAAGAACAATAATATTTTTCATTGTTTAATAACATCTGTAATTGTATTTTAATAATTGAATTATTTTTGTTCTTTAATTTATTTTTAAGTTTTTTTTATTGATTTCTTTTCATTTATGAACATGAAACAATTTACACATTCTCTAATTTTGTGTGCAACTGAAATAAATAAAATATGTTGGTAAAGTTTGTTTAAATTCTAGAAACCACAGATTCAACATTGCATTCTATACTCTGTTGTGGGATGGCATTCTCTCTCGAGGAGTCAGTTAAGCCACTCGTCACATTAAGCCACATTGTTATTTACAAATCACTTCTTGGTAACTTACCAAGGTACCTTTGCAAATTTATTTTTCAAATCCATTCATCTAACTACAATTTGAGAATACTGTAGATTACATGTTACAACATTGTCTATTCCATGAGTACAAATAGAGTTAGGAAAGAAGGCTTCCTTCCTTAGCTTCAGTTTACAGGGTAGCTTATAGAGGGTCATTCAATTAAGAGTCTTGTGTTATTATCAAGGATTTAAAAGTAGTCCATTTTTATGACGTCTCTTGGTGAATGTTCTTGTAATCCTTTTTAATCCACATTTTAAGAGTGCTGTAAGAAACCCTAAGAAGAAAACCACAAAGTGTGCCAAGAAAATATTTCCCACTCCATTACATCATTACCACCAAACCTGAAAAGTTGATACAAGGCAGTATGATGCTTTAATGTTATTTACACCAATTCCTGACCTGAAATTGAGACGGATTAGGCAACATTTTCCCATCTTGTATTGTTCAATTTTAGTGAGCATGCTAATTGTAGCATTAGTTTCCTGTTCTTGGCTGAAAGAGGGGCACACGGTGTGGTCATAGTTTCCCTTTTTCAGACAATTCTCTGTAAACCCTAGAGATGGGTGAGTGTGAAAATCCCGGTAGCTCACCAGTTTCGGAAATACACTGATCCTAGTAGTTCCTCTGGCACGAACAATGCCAGATAAAAGATACAATTATTTTTTCAAGAAGTTTACTCCCATTTCAGATGCTAGGTTTAAACTTCAGCAGAACATCTTGACTAGGTCTACGTGCCTAAATGCATCGAGTTGCTACCATGTGATTGGTTGATTAGATAGTTGCTTTAAGGAGCAGTTGAACAGTTTTATCTAGTGAAGTGGCCGGTGAGTACATGTTGTTCCTTTAATTATTTTAGGGTCGTCATTTCCACCATTTTGGCCAGGATCTCTCTTGGGGGTCGGTAGCGGAAGGAGAGCCCGATAATCTTAGGACGATATACCTGGTTAAATAAATCTTTAAAAAGTTGATTTTATCCTGAAATAATGAGAAACCAACACAATGAGATTGGAAGACGATGGTGGGGGGACTTTTTAATAACCCTTTGCAATATAAAAATTCTATAAAATACTATTTGTTTACAGAGGACACAGATGTTTGTTTATTTAAAAAAAAAAAGTGATCAGTAGAATCAGAAACCTGAGATATTTGTATATTTACAGATACAAACAAGTTTAAAAAGTAATAATAAATGCAACATTATACAATTACAGTCCCATGAAACAAATAAAGTATGCATCCTCAATAACCAACTAAGTTTGTAAAAATATTACCATTTTCACCCCAAAACAAACAGAAAGGTAATTATGTATAAATAATTTAACAGAAGAGGTTGGCACAGCTCGCGTTACAGATAAAAAGCTAATACATGACTAAAATTCTTCAAAATGTTGCACACACACAAAAGCTACATTTAAAAAGTGGCATTTAATCACAGAATCCAGGTCAAAAACGTATATAAAAGCTTATGCAACAAGTGACAAATTCTCTTGAATTATGTGCTATGTAATAACAGTAATTGTATCCCAAACTTCATGACAGACACCAGATGCCAGAGAGATGCAGTAGGACGTCTACCCTGGCTTGTCAGAGTCTCTGAATGCTTTTACCTTCCGTTGTCATAATCACTCACCATTTCCTTGATGTGGCTTAACTTTGCCTTCATCTGCTTACATCTCTTCTTCTTCATCCTGTAGTCACCGCTCTTTTGATATAAAAATGACAAAGTAATCAACAGTTGTAAAAGTCAAGTCCAAGTTTCTGCCCATCTTCTTCTAGAATTCTGAATGAAACTGAATGGCCGTGGCAAATGTGAATGTCGAGGCCCTTCACCACTATTTTACTAACGAAAACATCAATTTTAAATCATTCTTACCTTCTTCTGTTCCTTCAGTGCATTGTACTCATCCATGGCATTCTATTTCAGGACAATGACAGGTCAGGAAAAATATGTGAAATTTATATTTATTAAATGTCTGCAGGCTAATCACACTCAGAAGCATTAAAATGGTGCAATATTACTGTGATGAATATTGCTTCTTCAATATCTGATGTGTGTCTATGAACTGAGCAATTTTCCATTAGTCTTAAAATTAATGAGGAGGCCCAGACAGAATATCTCCATTTTCTCCTACCAGGTACTGTTGAGTCCCTTCCTGAAGATCATCAAGCTCGTGATCAACCTCAGCAAGTCGTTTGTTAATGTCATCCAGCTCAGCCTGCAGACTCTTGTACACTTGGTGATCTCTGTCAAAATCGCGCTTGTAAGCGTCCCTTTCATGGTCATCAGCGATAGGAGGGTATTCACTGAACAGAAGGAAATACAAACTTACATACTTCCACCAACTCCAAGTTGAAGTCCACTAAACTGTGAATTCAGTTCAATTCAATTTTATTTTATTTTGTATGGCGCTTTTAACAATGGACAATGTCTGTTACACTATATGGCCAGAAGTATGTGGACATCAGACCATCACACCGATAGGTTTGCCTTCAGCAAACTGTGCTTGAAGCACACAATTTTATTTCCTTTTCATATTCAACAATGTAAAAAGTCATGCTGAGATTAAAATCTCTTTTACAAGAGACACCCGGCCAAGACAGCATTGTCTAAGATTGTCTGGAATGCCTTTGTATAACAGCGCCAAAATTTCCCTCTTTACAGGAGTGAAGTTTCCAAAACCTATTCCACCATGACAACACTCCTGTGAATAAAACAAATGATATAAAGATATGGTTTGACAAAGCTGGTGCTTAAGAACTCACATCCCTGACAACCAACTGAAAATGTTTGGGATGAATTGGAACACTGAGCGAGCACGAGGGCTGATCTCACCAAAGCTGAATGCGTATACAGTCATGTTGAGTGGTCTTCCCAATAGTGTGGAGGTTATTATTACAGCAAAAAGGGAAATAAATCTATGATGCAATGACCAACAATCATATATCGGTGTGCTTGGTCACGTGTCCACATACTTTTGGCCATATAGTACTGTATGTAATTGTGGTCTCAATCAGCCCCCTACAAAGGAACTTGAGTTGTGTTGATCACTTGTTCGATAACAATAAATAGGGATAAACGTATTCTGTTTACTGCATTCTGTTACACGTATGAGCGTACCTGGAAAAATCTTCATCTTCGAGTTCGTCACCTGATGATGCATATTCGTCATAATCTTTACCATCAGTACGGCGTGGCCGTCCTGCCCGTTTTTTCTTAGGCTTGCTTGCTGAGCTGCCCATGTCTGAACTGCTGTAATAGGGGGGTGAATTCTGCACTGGAATGTTGTGCTCCACATTCCTATACCACACAAATAAATAAATAAATAAGCTCGATAGCAGTGTAGTGTTCATACAACATACCACAGATCAAGTAAATTAAATGTTTTTACATTCACTAATGCCACAATGACAATAAAAGAGTGCCATCTAGAAAAAGTTCAGAGTGGGGATATTCCATATTTCTTCTGAGATCATAAACAAAGCAAACAAATGTTAAATAGTTTTAAGGGCATGCTGCATTTAAAAATATATAGGAGTCCCTGGTCGTCTTTGATGTATTTCTTGTTTAATGATGTGCCAAGTATTCTGTAATTTTCCCAAATGTATACAGTAGGTCAAAAGATCTACTGTAGAATGCACGCAGGCCAATTAAGCAGATAGACTCCTCTACTAAAAAGCCATGCTGTTATAATAGGTGTTATTACAGTAGGTGATTTTGCATCGCCCTGCTGAAATACACAAGGCCTTGCCTGAAAAAGATATCATCTAAAACCTTTATATACGTTTCAGCATTCACAGTGCCTTCCAAAACATACCAGCTCCCCATACTCATTGCACTTACGCACCCCTATACCATCAGAGATGCTGGCTTTTGAACTGAACGCTGACATCATGCTGGAAGGTCATTTTAAATAATCCTTGGCCCACAGGACACAACGGCACTTAACGACCATGTTCACATATGGCTTCCTTTTTGAATGATCAAGCTTTAGTTGGCATCTGCAGATGGCACGACGGATTGTGTTTACCGATAGTGGTTTCTGGAAGTATTCCTAGGCCTATTTAGTAACGTCAATGACACAATCATGCCGATGAGTGATGTAGTGTCGTCTGAGGGCCGGAGTACCATGGACATCCAACAAAAGTCTTTGGCCTTGTTCTTTACGCACATACACGTCTCCAGTTCCTCTGAATTTTTTATGAGTTTATGCACTGTAAATCATGAGATTTGGAAAGCCACTGCAATTTGACGAGAGGAACGTTGTTTTTAAAAGTATTCCACAATCTTTTTACGCACTCTTTCACAGATTGGGGAGCTTATGCCCATCTTTACTTCTGAAAGACTCCACATCTGTCTCTCCAAGACATCCCTTTTATAGCTAATCATGTTGCAGACCTGATGTCAATTAACTTGGCTGAATCTCCTCAACATTTCTTGCCTTTTCAGCCCTTTGTTACCCCTGTGCCAACTTTTTTGAGACCTATAGCAGGCTTCAAATTTTAAATAACCTCATTTAGTGGATAAAAGTGTGAAAAATTTCTCAGTTTAAACATTTATGTTCTCTTTGTTCCATCATGAATAGAATATTGGCTCATGTGATTTAAAAGTCTTTTAGTTTTCCTTTTATTCAGATTTCAAAAACGTTCCAGCTTTCCTGGGATTTATATTAAAACACTGGATGGAGGGAAATTAGATCTGTGATGTTAACCATGACATAGTCTTTGGTGCGAGTTTGAGTATTTCGGATACTGCTGATCTAGGGTTTTGCACATTGCACACACAGTGAGGGAAGGAGAGCGAGAGGGGGTGCTTGGGGGTATTTCTCTCTCTCTTGCATTCCTTTTAGTTTACTCTGAACTGTCAGAATATTACGCCATTATCTCTGCCAAAGAACACATTCTATTTCTTATAAAAGGTTTATGCAATAAAAGGTAATATAAACATTTTTAATTTCCCTTTAAAAAAACAAACAACTACAGACATACACAAACGTAAACACCATATGACGGTGATAAAAAGTAAACTCACAAAACACTGTTATTGGCAGGGTGGTCATAGTTTGAATGATAGTCATCCAGATGTTCCCTTGAACCTCCAAACTTCTCAGGAAACGCACTATTTATAAGCTCTGGTTCACCAGAAACATTATTTACCTGGAGAAAGACAGAATTCTATTAGATTTTCTCTTGCTATAAATGAGGGAGGATTGGGGCAGGTGTTCGGGGCTCAGTAGAACACACGTTGTAATTTGCACTTTTTCAAATGAAGGCAAAATGCATGTAGCACACATCTAGTGCTGATAACACATTATACTGACTACTTGTGTTATGCGTATGAGATATATACACAAAGTAACATTAAAACTCTACATCTGGCTTTTAAAGCAACTTTTGACACTTAAAAGCAACTTAAAGAGCTTTTTAAATGCTGGAAAAATATACTTTTCTATATTTGACTGTATCTGTAGGTCTGTTCCAGAAAGCATCGTAGTGAAACTGTCACCACAAACCACACCCAGAAACCAGTTAGTGGAGTTCCCTTCCCCCATTTTCTACTGCATAGAGAAACCTGTCTTTCCACCTGTGCTATGTTAGCAAACATCAATTGCATGTACTTCAGCTGCCAGAATCGTTAGTTAAAAATACAGAAACTGAAGCAACCGTGGCTCTCACATGTGCGTCACTGCATCATTCAAAAACAATTCCTCTGTAACCGTTTATGGTCAACAGTAAACAATTTAACTGAATTCAAAACAGTCACTTAATTCGAACCAAGGCACATTAACAAAAACACGCCTAGAAGTGTAAAAGTTTTTTTGTTGTTGGAAAAACAGGCATGGATGATTTAAGAAAAATCCATTTACCCAATCCTCTACATCTGGAGGAGCATTGAGATATTCAACAGGTTTCTCTCGACGCCACAGGATATTCTCTTTTCCATAAGTGTTCATTTTTTTCCGGGACAGGATAGCAAAAACCATCATGATTATAAGACAAATGAGGACCAGGAAGCCAAAAACAATGGCAACTGCCTGCAAAAGAGGAAGAGATTTAATTTTAAGTGGCCATACAAATGTTCATATTATAAAATAGATGTAAAACAGTTTGTATACATTTATGTATGCCTCTCGCTCTCATATACATACAATTATATATACATTTTATATATATATAACTAAAATCATATAAATAACAAATCATCACATATAACCAAATATAGATACAGCTACACAACCTTAAACAATAAGATATTTTTAGAACCTGCTATATCTTTCACTGTAAAACCGATGTCATTCCACTTGAACAGAAACTGCAAGTAAGCAATGTGCTCACCTCTTGTGGATCCACCACGCAATAGTGATACAGATACTGGTTGGTCAGGAGTTCTACAGGCTGAGGACCCTGGTACTGGGCACACAGGGATTGTACCTGGTAATACTGCACCGAGCCTGAGGTTTGTGCCATGGGGTTCACCGCAACCAAGTAAACCATAGTGGCCACAAGCATGAGAAGAGCCAAGATGGCTGTAATGATGATGACAACCAGGTAGAACTTCCTACTTTGTGCCCACCGCTTATGGGAGATTATAATGATAAAGATGCCCATCACAGTCGCAAAGGTAATAATGGCCATTGTGATCATAAATGCCTTTGCTTGTCTTGGGTCGTTTTGTGAGCCCAGAATGCCGTAGGCATAAGATCCACCACCAAAACCTCCACCGAAGGAAGTGCCACTGTAGCCGCCACTGTAGCCTCCTCCATAGCCTCCTCCTCCATAGCTTCCGTAGCTGCCCGAAAAGCCTGTCACACTTCCTGAGGTGTCCCAGGCTAAAGTAGATGCCACACAGGCAAAAATACCAACACATAGGATGATGCAGATGACCGCCATGATTTTTATGATACCTGGTGGCGAGTTCCATCGATAGAAGTGTTGGAGTTCATCCTCTGCATAATAGGAGTGTGCCGGTTGCGGCATCACATTGCTATGGATAATAAGATTTAATATTTTTAGAGACACACAAACAAACCCACAAACAACTAATCACACACTTTAATCTATTCACTGGATCTGACCAGGAAGGCAAAAAATTAACAAGTCGTGAAGATAAAATGTCATAAAACATTAGGCATGTGTTGAGTCATAACCAGAAACAAAAATTGTATTTAATAATTATTATTATTATGACAGATTCCTTTTTGGTCTAAACTAATTATATATATATATATACTGTATAACGTTCCATAGACTTACTATTCATGGTCGTACTCATAGGGAGGTGGACTCTCCTTCGGATGGGAAGACATTGTTTAATCTGCAACAGATGAGTAATGCGTAATCATTAAATACAACCTCGATTACTCGGGTGATATAAAATCGTTAAGTGCTTTTATTGTGAGCCTATTCAAATTTAAGTACCGGGGGAAAAAAATCTATTTAAAGCTAACAAACTCCGGTTTAACCGTTGATCTCCTTGCTCTATTATCTCAAACCTAACTAAAGCCATTGAGACTCACAAGAAATACATTAGTTTTTTTTTTTTTTTTAGAATATAAGGCACAAAATACGAGCTCAAATAGTTTGCTATAACAATGCTATGCAGACAAACGTACACTCAGCTCACCTGATTTCCCGTCACGCTCCTCCTCGCAGTGACTACGCTGCACTCTGCTGATTTTCACGTCCGTACAGGTATTCTAAGCTCCTCCCCCAGCAACATCAAGAAAAAACGTCAACGTCCCGCCCCTTTAGCCAAAAGGCTTATCTGATTGGCCTTTGAAATCCTTTTTTATACCAGGCGATAGTCATCTCTCTGAGCTGGAGCTCGAGGTACTACTCCTCCTCACAGATTTTATGGACTGGTGGTTTCTTACTTTTTATGTTACCTCCGAAGTATTTTGATTCTCGCAGCAGTGTTTGAGGGTAATTTAAAACGTTTATCTTTCTTTTGTTTTTCTATTCTGGACCTGGACCTTTTAATTTACAAAAACGTTAGTTCAAATTAAATGGATAATATGAAATTATATTAACAATTATATTATTATCTTTAATGTATTCAATTATATTATTTCAGGTTGAAGCCCACAAACACGTCTACCTGTCTTTGTATATGGCAGAACTCCCTGTCTAACTTATTAAAACAAAGAAATAAACATTTGTAGGGTTGACTCTTACACTAAGTTGTACTTTTTTCTTCTTCAGCCAAATACACTCCCAGGTCGGTAAGCATAGAAAGATCACAGACAAAATATCGCAAAAAGTAGATTTTGTCTTAAAATGACTTGTATTATTTCGGCACTGAAAATATTAAGTAATTCCAGTAAAAATATTCAGCTTTTCTGATTTTATATTTTCTTATTAGAGTACTTTAAAAAAAAGTAGATTATTAAATTCGGCACATAACTGTCCCTAGCATCGCTTTTACTCACCATATTGACTGCACTTGTGGTGCAGGTTAAACCTCAGGCAGATATCCAAGTACTGTATTAAGACTCGCCCACAGTTTGACGCATGCCCAGTAAGCTGTCAAACCTCACGGTTTATAATCTGGCACATTACTGCTCATAACTTACCTCCTACTCAACATTTTGATTTCATTTATGGCACAGCGTTAACTTCAGGCAAATACCCTCAGGACTGATAGTTTCATTTGTCATGATGCTCTGACAAAATCTGCCTGGACAGACATACTCTATGCAACATAAAAATATGATTTAAAGAGCGAGCCCTGATCAATGTTCAAACAACCTTTCTTTTATTTATATAGGTTGTCTCTTGGTATGACAAAAACTGTACAGCAGACACTTGTCTCTTTTTCAACCACTGCTGCTCTCTGAATTCTTAAGTCTGGTCAAGTTTCAGGCATGCAATAAATAAGAGGCATACATTCTCTGAAAAAATTTAGTCTACCCAAATGAGGCCGGGTTTCCTCTTGCGTCTGGTTTCTCTCAATGTTTCTTCCTATTGTCAACTCAAGAAGTTTTTTCCCAGCCACCATCACCCCTAGGCTTGGTCAGCAGGGAATATCTAATCATTTTGATTCATACTCATTTTTCACATTTCATACAAATGTCCATAATTTTCTTTTGATTGTGTAATGCTGCTTTGCGACAATGACAATTGTTAAAAGCCGTATACAAATAAAATGTAATTTAATTGAACACTTGACTAAACTGAGCTAATATCTCCTTAATGGTTGAACGTTTTGTACCTTTACTAGGTATCTTTTCATTTGGAAATATATGCTAATATGTAGACTCACTCACCATCTATATCGCTTTATCCTGTACACAGGGTCGTGGGTCGTGTATGTTCAGTCCATGACAGCAATGAACATACACACGCACACCAATCTCTATGTCTTTGAATTGTGGGAGGAAAAATGGAGTACCCAAAGGAAACCCAGCAAACACTGGGAGAACATACAAACTCCATGCAATCCAAGGCAGGAATTGAACCCGGACCAGGTACGTGCAAGGCAATGGTGCTAAGAGGAGAAGCCACTGTGCCGCCTGCTAGTGTGAACAACTTTTATAAACGATACAGTAGGCTTAATGAATGACCTCAGAAGTGTAAAGTCAATGCTTTAAAGATAGAGCAGACAACAGATGCAAATGACAGTGTTTAGCATTGTCACCTCACACATCCGCGGATGGAGGGTCAAACTTCACTGGAGTTTGCATGCATCTCCGTACTTGGATGGTTTCCTCAGTGCAAAGACATTTGAGATGAGATGTCCAAAGTACCCTGAGAGTATGATTGCCCTGAGGATGACCTGAGAGTGTGTGCCCTGAGGGAGGCAATCGTAGAATACAATGCAAGTCAATTGTGGAGTGGAAAGGTATGGTGTACCCTTGATGGCACTGACAGACATAATACTGAACCTTTCCTGGGTTCTCTAAGAGTAGTACTTCATATAAAAAAGCAACTGTTTTTGTTTGGCTTGTTTATACTACTGCCCTCCACCTAATTCTCAGTGTATATATAATTAGCTATTTCACATACTTCTATTTCAACTTTTTTTATTATTATTTAAAAAAAAATCTTTTTAGGTTTACATCAGCAGTTCTCAAGCCTGATTCTGGAGGACCCATTGCTTCAGTTTTCTCTGCTCCTCTTATTTAATGAATCAAATAATTAACATTTTTTAAATTAAAGTGGGTATGTAGAACTGGGAAAACACTCAAATATGAAGGGCAGGGGTTCTCCAGGAACAGGTTTGACTGAACCAATGTCATTTCTCACTCTCACAAGTCTTACTATGTAGACATAGCAAACCTGCTGAAACTAACATACATCAGATCGCTGAATAAGATCAGTAAGATGTGCTGGCATGCGGCTGTGTGTGTATCCATCTATTTAGCGTGACTCACCCTGTGAAGTGTGCTGATGCTAGGATGATAAGAATTTAACAGCTAGTATGGAGAATGTGTAAGATACCAATAACTAAACATGCTATATGTTACAAAAAAAACAAACAAAAAAAAACATACAGTATATGAATTTCAAGCCACGGGAAAATGGCCGACTCGACTACAACTTCAGTGAACACAACAGCCACAACCTACTGTATACATCATACAAAGGAAGTGATTTATGATTGGTCCATTTTTTTTAAGACATCACAAAACAGAATATTTTTTTCAGTGTAACAGACAGAAATATTTCAAATATACAAATAATGCGTTGTTTTCTATTACAGAATAATTGAACACAGCCATGGCAATGCTATTTAATGTCTTAGAAATATAAGTACATGTATATAATTACTCAAGAACAGTAAAATCTATAGACTTAAACGTTTACATTTTTGAAGGACAAAAGTTTAAGAAAATACTGTTAATACATTCCACACTAATACCTGCTGAACAGAAAAAGTAAAACTTTATGAAATGTGTGGAATGCCATTCAGTGCATGATTAAATGAATGTTCACTCTGTACACACAACACATAAAATGACAAACTGAACTTATGTGGACAATATCCAAAACTTTTAACATAAAAAGGTAAGTGCATTTTAGTCATAGGAAACATAATACATAAGACTCACAGTTTTTGAAGCTTTTTTTTTTTAAAGAAAATCATAAATGAAAGCAGTAGTTACACACAAGCCGAGTCAAACCAACCAAGAGGAAGAACTGAACGACCCACTAACATAAATAAGAATGTCAAGTCAATACTGCATTGCATTGAGTATATTGAGATAATTATGTAAATATAGCTCACACTTTCCTTTGGCTTAATCATCTGAAGTCATGTCTGTGGGTCATTTCACTTTTTTCTTCTTGTTTGTGCAGTATAATGAGATGTTCCAAGTTGAAATGAAGGACCATTACAGCATATTCCATCATGAACTCAGGAAGACATTTATCCATAACCATCATTCCATGTCATGACCTTATCGTATTCTTGAATGCGATGCTTGATGTGAGAGAGTTTGTTTTTGAGGTATTCACATCTTTCCTTTTTCTCAAGAAATGAAGGATCCTTTACATAAAGAAAAACACATTCTATTATTCTATTATCCCTAATAAAAGTAGCATTTTGACCTTACATTTTGCACAGAGGTCTACAAACTAGAACCTTCTACTACATATAGTGTAATTTGGTGGGCATTCAAACAAAACTAATAATTATTAATATTTTTTTTTATTCTAAAGCAAAATATAAAATATAAATCTTAAACACATGGTGGTAACTGGAGCATTTATTAAATATGCAGTTTTACTGAATGTAGTCTGTAGATATATAGGCAGATTCATCTTTGGATTTTATTTTTTGCACCATGTTTTCATTGTGGCATCAAGTATTCATAAATCAAGTATTTGCATTTGGATTTTTTTTTAAAGTCACTCTTTTGTCAACAGAGTCAACTGTCATTTCCTTTCCGGAAAAACAAATGAGCCCTTCTCTTCCTTTGGTCATTTACTCCGCTATGATTAAACCTCAGCAGACCAGAGGATAGCACTGTACATACACTGAAATAAATACACTGAGGATTAGGATTTTTGGGTAAAAAATAATTTAACTTACATTTTTCTTTTGCTGATATGCCTGAAGGATTCTATTTATGCGGTCAGATTCCTGGAGGAACAAATACAATGGTTTTAAATTTACATTACCTCTGCTTTTTGGACTGTGTGTCCAGAAGAAATACACATAATTTCAATATTTTAATTAAAATAAAACCCATGCCCAGTTACAGCACATTGAATGCAACTTCCAAGTCTGAGTTGTTCAGCAGCGATAACCTTTACTGAGATCTTTACAATTTCCACTATATGAAATTGTATACAAAACTATATACATAGTTTCCTTTGCACATTTATCAACTGGTCTAACATTTTAAGATCTCCTTATACACCACAGTGAAAGAGAGAAATGTACATAGCTGCAAAAACGGACTGCGTTCTTAGAGGGAAAGGGGTGGCATTCTCGCCCTCCCATGCTAGGCAGTCATGGGTTTCTGTGAATTAACACTGGCAGAAAAGGTGTTACGCTGCCCATAATGGTGCGTTAGCAACAATTTTTTTTTTTTTTTTGATTTTTCCCCGATTTTCTCCCTAATTTAGTCGTGTCCAATTCCTCCCCGTCACTAGGGGGCTCCCACATTAAGGCTACTACTACCACTCAGCCGGGAGGGCCGAAGACTATCACGTGTTTCCTCCGAACCACGTGACACCAGCCAACCGCATCTTTTCAACTGCTCGCTCGCGCACCGTTGGGGGCGGCGTAACACACTCGGAGGACAGCGCTATCCGCTCCCTCCGTTGCGCGAGCTCACAGACGCCCCTGACTGGCTGTAGAGCCGTGATTAATGTAGGAGCACCAAGTACCTCTCATCCCTCCCCTCTGAGAGAGCTCGGCCAATCAGCTCTCTCTAGACCTCCGGCTGCGAGAGGTTACAGCACCACCCGGGATTTGAACTGGCGATCTCCGGATGATAGGGCGAGCGCTTTTAACCACTGCGCCACTCGGAGGCCCCGTTAGCAACAATTTTTAGGAAAAAAAGCAGCTGGTTGGCAGCTATCAGTTGATAGCTGATAGAGAGCCCCAAGATGGATTGGAAACTGACCTCAACTAAATAAGGGAGAAAATCTCACTCACTCACTCATCATCTATACTGCTTTATACCTGTATTCAGGGTCACGGGGGGCCTGGAGACTATCCCAGGAGACTTGGGGCACAAGGCAGGGTACACTCTGGACAGGGTGCCAATCCATCGCAGGTGCACCCACACATAAACACACTCACACACTATGGACAATTTGGGAATGCCAATTAATCTAACCTACATGCCTTTGGACTAATCAGGAAACCGGAGTACCCGGAGGAAACCCACCAAGCACGGGGAGAAACATGCAAACTCCATGCACACAGAGACGGAAGAAAATCTATTTCACAAAAATATATTATAGTTTCTTAAAAGTGGGATATCTATGAAGCCATGGAATGGAAACATCATATACATATTTTTTAATTCTTTACTTATTTTACTAAAAACGCGCACATAAAAAAT
Source organism: Clarias fuscus (assembly GCA_030347435.1). Classification (NCBI taxonomy): domain Eukaryota; kingdom Metazoa; phylum Chordata; class Actinopteri; order Siluriformes; family Clariidae; genus Clarias; species Clarias fuscus. The sequence continues at coordinate 9,589,204 of CM059223.1, read as the reverse complement.
TGTGCAAGGACGCATAAAATGAATGACCAAATAAATAAATAAATAAAAAAATTTAATGTAAAAAGGACGTGAAAACTCCTGGGTCTGTAGGTGTCAAAGTATTTGCCAAAAGTACTTGTAAGGGGGTTCCATTTGCCAACATCCCAGACACTGAAAATATCAAGATTATGTGAGAATACCTGTGTTGAACGCATACAACACTAAATAATTACTAAAATATTTTTTCCCATGATTGAATGCGATTCATTACATATTTATGCATATTTCCGCATAAAAGAAATGTATTAATGTTACAAACCTGAACATACTCCGTTCCCGCACCTGTGAAGCCCGAAACTGAAATTATTAGATACTGCAACAATATGCAAATAACAGACCTCTTGACTGGACAGGTTTCGAGGCAGGTTGTGCATCATGCTATCCATTTCATTAAACTTTTTCAGTGTTGCATGAACTTCTGCATGCAGCTCTTTATACTCAGAGTACTGGTCATTAAAGACAGCTTTGTACTGGTCTCGTTCCTCGTCAGTTCGAATAGCTGGGTATTTACTGAAAAAAACAAAAACAAAAAAACTAATCGAAATATGTAACACCTGCCAATGTAATAACAGTCCACATATTTAACAGACCACAAACATATTACAGCAGTTAAATTTAACTGCAGTTAAATCTGCAGTTTTTAATGTAATGTAATTCCATAAACATAATAAATTTCTCACAAACATAATATCACATGCAATTTGCTTTCCACAAATGTAACAAATCCCTGAAAATGTAATAGCTATTTACTACATTTGTTGGATTATTACATTTAAAGTTGAAATGCAGATTTGTATCGCGTTTGTGGGCTGTTATTATGTTGCCATGTGCTACCATGGATTGAAAACTTGTGAAAAATTAAAAAGCGCTCACGATAGGTAGTCCGGTACAATCACAGGTTTGGGAATGTGTCCAGGAGGAATTTGTCCTTTAACCACTTTTGTCTTGGAAGGTGCAGGAGCATCTGTGTGAAATGGTGCAGAGGATATGAGGACAGGCTCAGAGATCCTTGGTCCAGACTACCAGGGGGGGGGGGGGGATAAAAAATTTTTATTGTGGTGATATGAAGATCCTTTAAAAAAAAAATAATAATAATAAAATTTAAAAAAAAACAGAAATTAAAGCAAAGCTTAGGTTACCATAGAGTGAGCCACAGGTAATTCTGGGAGCATCTGAGGAAAGAAAATTAAAACATGAGGGAGAACTTCTTTGTCACAGGGTGCTATACTATACAAGGAGCCCACCTTCCCCTAATATCTCATAAAAAATGCAGCAGTTAAATTTTTAGGCAATTTTTAGCGAACTTTACAACCTCTCGCTGCAATATTGTGCTGGTTATTTAACTGATCACTTTTCAGTGAACAGAGCAATGCATCAATATCTTATTTAAAGCTCATGACAGAGCTAACAGACATCCAGTGAAGTCTGTTCATGTCTGCCCATTTATTTTCAAATTCATATACACATTGTTTGAATGGAACAAAAGATTAACAAAAGATTAAGAGGCTTTTAGCACATCACTTTAAAACCCTGCTAGACACAGCCTCACTCAGGGTGAATGGGAGTGTGAATGAGTTCATTCTCCACAAGAAAAAAATATTCTAATGTTTAATGGACAGCACACTCTTTGCTTGTGATGACCTCTAAATGGAACATTACCTTCTGTAATGGTATAATGTGAAAATATAAAAAAATACTTTGTAAGTTTAAAGTTCTGTTTTGGATTCAGTTCCAAAATTTGTTGTTTATAAGTCAAGCTACAGTAGATGGGTGTTATTTGCTTCCTCAACTAACAGCTTTGCTGTTTATGGCATGACGTACTGCTATGATGACCTGATTCATCAGACTTTTGATAAAATCATGCTTACAAAAGACATAACACTGAAAGAAGGTGGAACAAAAAAGGTTGTTTTAGCTCTCTTGGGGAAATAAAATCAATTAGTGTTAGATTATGAGGAGCATTCACCATACAAATCCTTGGGAATGGCATTAGAACCAAGAACATATTAGAACAAGCGAATTTATATAATCTTATTAATCTGTACTGTATACAGTCATACACCATCTTTCAATTGTTTGGTGTAGTTATCAGGGCCTAAATAACAATTGTGTGGTCCTCAACAACAGATAACCTCAGGTGACAACAAAAACATAAAAGATGTCAAGATGTAGTCACGAAAGGTAAACCAGAAACCATGTGAGAAAATACATAAAACTTGTTTATAAATATTTTTTATAATCTTAACCAACTCTTCCTTACAACATTGCTTCAATTCAGTGATGTTTAAGGGCATTGACATGAAAGAAAATTCGCAATAGATATTACAGTTTGTTAAGATGTTTGTTAACTCATGCTGCCATATTGTTTTTGGAGAAAATGAACTTTTCCTAGCCACACTTTTTTTTCTGATTGTACTGCCCAGAAATTCAATAATGGGTTTGCAAAAACCTGCGGGGATTTCTGTTTAATGCTCAGAGATGCTCAATCTCAGGATGTCCAATCCTGAGGAAAACAATAATGTTTACTGTAGAATGGTTAACTTTAAATTGTTTAGAATTCTAATGAATTATAATGTTTCCCAAATTAATGACCCACAAAAACTGGGACAAATAATAAAATCTGTTTTGTGTTTGTTTATATGTGTTAGTAAGGACCACACAATTATCATTTAGTAAATAATAAATAAATTTATTTTATTTATCACAAAATAAATTAAAAGTAAAACTAAAAGTGGGTCTACTTTCTTGTACCAGCCACTACTGATCTAGATAAATGTCACTAAAAGGCAATTAGTGGATGAAACCTGACTGATGTGCTCTAATTAAAAAATTTAAATAAAATCACTGTGTGTAAGTGTACAGACAAGGTGATTATCCCATGAATTTGAACTACTGAAAAATCACATTGCAAAATTCATACATGAAATTGCAGTAATAAAGTCACATTTTTTATCTGCATCTGCTCAGCTGAGGTTCACATTAATCTAATCAGTCTCAATGTACAGTATATAAACTCAGGGGTTCTCAGATATGTGAATTGTTAAAAAAAAAAAAATTTAACAAGCAAAATATACTAACAAACCTTTTCATAATGATGTTACATAAATAAAATTAACTGAACAAATAAGAGAAACTTAATAACAAATGATGACAAATGTATATTGCCCTCATGCACAGTTTGAGGGGGAATTTCTTTTATCTATCCATCCTAAGACATCAAACTATTTGTAAGAAAGCTTTTTACCAGTTCACTAGATGCTGTTTGAACCAAGATTTCTGGTCAGGTGAGACCATAAATGAGCCTTTATTTTTTATTCATTAATTAATAGATTTTTCCAATACCTGAATTTGGGCTGGTTTCAGGGCCTAATTATCAGCGTTTAAATCGACTACACTGTATTTCACAGCTTTTTGCTTCAGTATATACTCCTAAGGGGTCTGAATTTAATAATGATTTAATTACTGGACCTACACCTGTGTGTGCTTTTTAAAAACTGACTTGAATTTATTTGGATATGGAAATTTGTTCATTCACCCACACAAAAATTAAGCAGACTAAAAGCATACTAAGCAAGTTTCAGTATGATTTAGCTCAAGGGTCGATGCAGGTCACTCAAGTTCTTCCACATCAAACTTGGCAGTTCATGTCTTTAAGGACTTGCTGGGACAGGTTTCGGTCCAGGTTAGTTCCAGTGACGGAAAATTTTAATGCATCATATGCAATCATATACAATTGTATGCTGCTTACTTTGTGGAAACAATTTTGTTTGAAAAATACCCACATATGATTGTGACTGTCAGGTGTTCACATATTGTTTGGCCAAATAGTGTAAATCTAAGAAATGCAAGAGTCTCACCTCATGGCCGTACTTCTCTCTATAGCGGCGTGCAGCTTCGTGTCTCCATAGTTTCAGGCATACAATAGCTCCTATCAGGTACACCAGCATCCCCATGAAGAGAAAAATGATAGCTGCTGTTTGCCCAGCTTCAATGCGACAGAAAGCTGCGTTGCCATTGTTGAAAACAGGGTAATAGCACAGTCCACCTCGTGTTGTGTCCCTTACATACACAATACCAGCAGCCATGAAAAGTATAGCAAGAACCAGGTTGATCACAAATTCTGTAACAGGCCACCAGTTTGAGTCTAAAAGGATAGCACGATAGTACATGGTCATGCCCAACACAAGCATTATCACAGTCACTATCCACGCCAGGCCCACCACAACAAGAATAAACGGTGTCTTGGGCCCAGTGTAATATGTGTCCCCATACATGCCATACACACCACCGTATCCACCATACATTTGGGGCTGTGAGTAACCAAACATATTAAACCACTCATTGTCTTTGTGAATGTATGCACAGACACAAGCAAAAATAGCTGCCCCTAAAAGCAATTCAATGCAACCAAGAATTCTTAGCAGCCCTGGCCAGGACTTCATGTATGCGTAACGCTGGTGGTATTCTTCAACTCTTTCACTATAGGTCAGAACAGTGTGTGCAGTGGTGTGTGCAGTGCGACCATCCAATGACTCTGGATGCTCTCCTAGCATCGCTTCATGCTCTTTGTGGGAATTGTAGCTGCCTCCAGAGCCCCCAAACTTATCATGATATGACTCTGAGACTGATGGCGAATGAGGAGGAGAGCACCTAATGCCCTCTGTAGTGGTGTTCAAATTAGCAGATACAGGAACTGAGCTATTGCTGCTTCTGTTGCTCCCACGAAAGAAGTTCTTCCAGGAGTCAGGAATGAAGCGGTGAACGGGTTTGATGTCAACTGATGGATTTTCACATTTTTCATTGTCACTAAGGTCAAACTCTGGTCCAATCGGTGGCTCATCAGGGAGAGGAGGAGGAGGCAGAGGGTCCAAGCTTAGAGCCAAATCTGATGACTTCTGATGTCGAAAAGTAGAGAGGCCATTACTCCACTGTATTGTGTCTGGTGGTTCATCATTATGGTGAGGAGCAGTTCGGGCACGCCCAAAGCGGCCCGGAGAGCCACCATTAGAGGACATCAGAAAATGCAGAAATGCAGTTTGACCTAGACAGACATAGAATTAGCTAACTGTTAATATTCAGTTAAACTAAATTACTTACATTAAAGAAATGGGAATACATTTTACTGTAACAAGCTTCAAAGTGCCTAAAGATACAATTAATAAATTGGTTGTTTATTTAACAACCTCATTTCCCCTCTTGTCTGTTCCAACCACGCAACATTCAGCATCACCAGTATACTAATCACCTGCCTGATCACCTGTCATTATCTGCATGGTTCTTACTGGTCCAAGTCAGAAATGAGGTGTTGTTTATGCTTGAATGATTCATAGGTCACTGTGTAGCTTAACAAACAAAAGACATTACTCTAAAACGAGTAAGCTACAGGGTCGACTGAAAATGAAATTAAAAAAGGTCCTTCAGGAATACTATTTCATAAGACTACATTAAAAAAATACAAGTTGGGGTCTTTGAAAATAAAATTTGAAGACATATGTAAAGTAACGTACATTAGAATTCAGTGACACCCGGTATACATCTCATGTCCAAAGCTACCCTATGCATATTTAACTCCAGCTACATGAATTAAAGCAATTTTATTTTCAATCATTCAGCCTGAGTAGTAACTTTTTTTCTGGCATTGTAAGCACACATTTTACCACATTAAATTCTACATGTTCTACAATGACCAAAGTATCTGGACTATGTCAAGAAAGTTGGTTTTTAAGGCTGTGGTGTCTAAAACAGAATTCACAGCTTAGGGGGAAAAAAATCTGGTTCCTGTTTGCCAAATTGTGACGGTGTGTGTTGATGGGAAGTTGAAAAAACTCTTCCTCTGTTTACAAGAAAGAATTTCACGTTTGTATTGTTTTATGATCGCTCAATTCATTTACAAATAATACATGTCTAGTTTCTAAAAGTCAAATAAAAGCAGCATAAGAACCTAATCTGGGCAAATAAAAACACTCAGTAAAAAGTAGATCCTCATTGTATATATATCACCTACAGGATGTAATGAGTTTTAGCGAATAAGACCTGAGGACCAACAGTAAGACAATACCGAGAGCAAGCTGTTCATGAGGACGGCTTGTCACGCTGTGTAACATGAACACGGTTCTGATACTACTGTAACCAAACCTTGTGGTTCACTCTCAGAGAAGACAGGTGAGCCAGAGCGAGCACCGCTTGGACATACAGTATATTGTCCAGGCAGAAAGTAAAAGAAAACTGAAGTCTTCAGTTTCACCAAAGCTGAGAATATGAAAAGTGCATTCATGTTACATTTGGATCTAATTTTGTGAAGGTATTTATTTAAATGTTTGAGTTGCTCAGGTTGTTATATTGGTAGTAAATGGAATGTTTTTACTCTTTCAAAGGCATGAATACGCAGAAGTTGGAGAGACACACTAATAGAAGATAGATCAATCTATTGGTGTCTCACCAACTTCTGCATATTCAAGCCCTTATGTCATTACCAATAAAATAATAATTCATAATGAATAAGAATTAGAATAATTAAGACAACATGCCTACATTTTATTGCTGAAGTAAGTATGAACTACCCGTAAAATTCAGAAATGCAGAATAACCCTAACCAACAACGTTGAAAAGTAAGAAATACAAATAACGTTACTAATACATAATCATGCAAAATAACTCCATACCCGTTATCAGGGAGATAAACGCAAGCGCAGCCAGTCATCATACAGCGCGCGCCATAATAAACAAGCTACCAGGTAGCAGTGAGTCGCGCTGGCCCAGAGTCAACCTTTCCTTTCTCCTGGAGAGTACTTAAAAACAAACAACAGACTCGCAGAAAGTCCAGTTAAACTTCTTAATCTTGACCGGAATACGAAACCTATCATTAGATCTCCTGGCTTTCCACCCTCACGACAAACTTAGACGGACTTTCACGCCGTCGCAATTTTTTTCCCCCTGGACCCAGCGGTTTGGAAACATACCACGTGACCAAGCCTATCCCAGCGCGTGACGTCAGGCATTGAAATTCGACGCTCCGAGGATAGCAAGTGAAAATTCTCGACTTTTTATGTGGTGGTGCAATCTTCGTGGCGACAACTCGAAACATATACTCAAATTTTATTCATGAATCCTATACTTTCGCTTTAAATCAGATAATGAACTTTTTCTGCCATATTAACAATTCATTTGAATATACTGGCGGATTTAGCGCTCGTCGATAACCGTTCATGAGTTTGTAGAAATAGGTTAAAGGTTAAAGCTAAACGTTAAGGTAATCAGTGATATTAGTATTTCAGGTTGAAGCCCACGTACATGTCTGCCTGTCTTTATGTAAGATAGAACTCTCCGGTTGCACTCTTAAATCTTATAAAATACACAACACCCTCTCTGTTACTGTCTCACTCGTGAGGTTTTGACTGAGTTATACAAGTTGCAGGTGAGCATTTAGAGTGCACTCTGTACAGGGGAGAATAAAAAAAAAATCTTATGTTAAAAATGTAAAGAAGGTTTGTGGCACATTACATTATACGCATTATATGGATAGGACTATCAGAATTTCAGACTATTTTTAATTAGCATTGTTTTTTCACAGCTACAGCATCAATCCCAAGATGTCCATCTGTGCACCTTCTCCACATGTGCCCATGCCCTCTCACCTCTCCATAACATTCCAGCTGGATTGGCTATGGTAAATGTTGCTTACTGTACATATGCAACATTATAAGCAATATGTTGCTTGTATGACCTATATTTGTTTTATGCCCATGTTTTATGCTGTCTTTTCATCCATAACCAGAAGCTTGCTTTCTCTGATGGATTCTCTTCTGATAGATTCTTAGTTGTCAGGTGCACTCAGGCTCCTCTGAACTTTGAGGAGGCAGTTTGATGTGGCGCCCATGAAACCTCTAACTCCGAACCCCTCAGGGTAGAGCTACACTCACCATTCACCTTGGACTACAAAACTATGTCGAGTTGAAAGTAAAGATAGATAGCGGGTAGCATTGTTGGCTTACAGCTCTGTCACTATGTTTTTCATGTCCTCACTGTGTTTGTGCGAGTTTATTTCAGTTTCTCCAGTTTCCTCTCTCCTCCCAAAACAGTGCTGGCAGGTGGATTGGCAACTCTAAATTGCCCTACATGCAAATGTGTGAATGTGTATGCTAACACTTTCTAAGGTTGACTGCTAAGGTTGATTTTGGTTATACTGTATTCCTGCACCATGCTTGCAGTTCCTGGGATAGGCTCCAGGACCAGCTAGCAGTCTTTCGTGAGTTTTAGTGAGGATTGTCATGTCATGTTATTATTGAATTTTTACCTTCTGCTAACTACTGGGCATAAGAATTAAACTTGATTATTTATTCATATGTCATATACGTATAATCTGGACAGTCTAAACTAAAAAAAAACCCTCTGATTTCTGTAGATAAACCCCATTCTTTTTTCTAGTCTTTCCTTTTTTTTTTTTTTTAGGTCTTTCTGCACCAAACAATGTCAATGTCATGTTTCTTTTGCTACCTTTGTTGAGTTCAACAGTGTTTTCATACAGGTCAGTGCAATAAGGTTACATACAACAAGGATCTCTCATATATCTAATAGGTTGTTACACTGTTCCAACAGTGGGGAAATATATATGATTATAATATATTACTCAGTATTCATTAATGTATATACAATACGTAATAAGGGAATATAATGCATGTCTAGTCAAGAATTCATTTAAAAGATTGTATGTAAAAGCAAACGTTAGTAGCATTACACATACAGTGGTGGCATGATTCAATTCAATAATTTTTTTCATATAGCGCTTTTAACAATGGCATTGTAGCAAAGCAGCTTTACAGGATCAAAAGAAAATTATGGAAATGTGTATGAAATATGAACAAAGGTGCATGAATCAAAATGATCAGCTTGTCCATGATGTGCTAACTGAGGGCAGCGGTGGCAAGAAAAAACTCCAGGAGTCCAGTTCATTATTGAAGACGCAGATAGATGTAGACATTTCAGTCCTGAACTATTGAGCGACTGCAATCACAAGTCCTCAGAAAACAGCTGTCTGCATCATCTGAGGCCAGGACCTTTTTCATGGTAAACTGGAACAATCCAGAGTCACAGCACACATTCCAAGCAGACCACACGGGGCATCCATGTGATGAGATCTCCAACCAGAAGCGGGGCGCAAGGATGAGTCAGACAGATCCAGAGGGCAGTTAAGTTCTGGATCAATGGCAGCTCAGGAGCGGCATGTGTAGCTCGACAGAGAAATACAGGGAGAGGAAGAGAAGAAGAGAAGGAGAGATAACAGTTAGGTATAATCTCAGTCACATAATGTCTAAGATAAATGTATATTTAGTGCAAAGTGTATGCAGGTACTCTGACAGGACTAATTATGACAACATAAGTAAAAGGGAGAGCCAGAAGAAAACACAGATATGAGAGCTCCATGGGGAGCAAAGCAACCTAAACAATGAGAGTGGTGAAGACAACATCTAAACATACCAATTCACCATAATACTGTATGTCCATGAGTTCCCCGGTTCTGCTCCTTTGCTTAAGGCAAATCTATTCACAAAAATGCTTGTCTTATCAGATAAGAACAGGAAACTGGGGCTAGACAATTGAAAACTGGTCTGATGTGTCTCAAATTCTGCTGCAACATTTAGATTTTTGTGTCTGAATTTGGTGTAAACAACATGAAAGCATGGGGTCACCATGCCTTGTATTAACGGTTCAAGCTGGTGGTTGTGGTGTAATGGTGTGGGGATATGTTCTTGGCACACTTTGGGTCGCCTAATACCAACTTAAGGTGTACCTACCTGAATATTGTTGCTGACCTTGTCCATCGATTTATGACCACAACATAATGCACCATGTAACAGAGCAAAAATAATCTAAAACTGGTTTCTACGACATGAAAATGTGTTCACTGTACTCAAATGGCCTTCGCAGTCACTAGATCTCAGACCAATACAACACCTGCCACAAAGAACTAAGGCAATTCTGAAAGCAAAATTTGTGGTCCAACCCATACAGTGGAACCTTGGATTACAAGTAACGCGTTTTGCAAGCGTTCCGCAAGACGAGCAAAAAATTTTACCATTTTAACGTGAAAAAAAAGCAAGTCTTGATTTACGAATACTGAGTATGTAGCACACATGCGCTTCTTGCTTTGACACACGAGTGTCATGTGATCACAACTGAGCCAATAGTTTCTCTCTCGTGCGCGCTGCTCGGTCTTAGTGCTCGTCTCTCAATGGTATAATCAACATCCGTGCACGTGTGTGCGCGTGTTTGTATGTGTACTATTGCACAGGCAAACTATTTTATCAAGGACAGCAAGTTAGAACAAAGAGCAAACATGAAATTCTGCATGAAACTGGGCAAACCTACAACAGAGACGACTGACATGATTCGGTAAGTTTACAGCATTGCTGCAATTAGTCGTTCAAGGTGTTTTGAGTGGCATGCGAACTTCAAGAGAGGAACAACATCACTGGAACACAATGAGTGATCAGGAAGACCTTCAACATGCTCCACCTCAAAAAATGTAAAAAAAAAAAAAAAAACTTTCGGCAACTTCTGCATGATGATCGCCTGAGAGCAATTCACAACAACCCAAGGAAATCCTAACATGTGATTTGAACATGCGCCATGTTGCTGCCAAGTTCATCCCCAGGCTGCTGATGCAGCAACAGAAGGCACATTGCGTCGACGTCGAAAGCAACAGTTTTCACAATGGAAGAGCCCTTCATCTCCACAACTGTAAAAGGCAAGGCAGGTCTGCACCCGACTAAGTGCATGCTCGTTGTTTTTTTCGACATTTGCAGCATTGTGCATCAAGAGTTTACCCTAAGGGCAAGACAGTCAATAGCAAATTCTACTGCCAGGTTTAAGGTATTTGATGGAGGACGTACAGTATGGCATAAGCAACATTCATCCTACCTGTCATTTCGTCTTACCCAAGCTAACTGCTCTTGTTCATGAAAAAAAATATGGCATGTTTTGCTGTAGTACCGCCCCAACTATATATCTATGCTATTTTATATTTGATGAGTAGTATGAGTTTTTTTTTTTTTTCATTTATATAAGCTAACATAACATTAAATCAATGTGTCAGAAAACACCACCAGCCTTAGGGGTTCACTTACTCACTCATTCATCGACTATATTGCTTATCCTGTATACAGGGTCACGAGCATATCCCAAGAAACCTAGGGGCACACACACATACATACATACATAGTACATACACAGAGACACGCTCATTCACACACTACAGGCAATTTGGGAACACCAACCAACCTAATCTAAACGTCTTTGGACTATAGGAGGAAACCGGAGTACCTGGAGGAAACCACCCAACCACTGTGAGAATGCAAACTCTATGCACACAGACCATGAGGCAGGAATTGAACCCAGACCCTGGAGGTGCAGGGAGACAGTGCTAACCAGTAAGCAACCGTGCCGCCTTCCAGCCCAAAACTACAGCTAGGAAATATTAATAAAGTAGCAAAGACTGATATAACCATTGCTTTTATTTCTATCAGTAAGAAATTCTGTCAGGGTCGGCGGAAATGACAGAACACCCTGGATCTGTGATGCAAATCTCTAAACTTTTTGATACCCCCTGGTAATTGTAACATTACAACCTTTTAATATGTCGAAATCAATAAATAAATAAACAAAAAAGCAATACATAAATAGAAAGCTTGTACGCAGTTATTAGACTATAATAAATTAGAGTGTATTGTATAAAGAAAGGGGTCTGCTGAGGCTCGTTGAAAGACGTGCACTGTCCCTTTAAGAGAGTTTTTCCTGTTCCACACACCGGCGGTGGAAATGGTCGCACTGTGGAATTTATGGGGAATTACTGATGGGTTTCTTGATGTAATACTGAAGCCCTTGTAAGGAGAGAAACAGCATAATTCCCTGAAAAAAACGAGAATCGGGACTATGACGCATTTTACGGTACTTAACTCAGAAAATAAAACCTGGCTAGTCGTCTTACTAGGTTTTGTTTTGTGTGTGTGTGTGTGTGTCAGTAAAGGGTTAGCTAGCCAGCTAACACGTAAACGGACAGAAGAGCTAGCGAGCTTCCTAGGAAGATATTTATCTGGACGTCGCGTTAGAGATATTAGAAAACAGAATATGTCTCGATTAGAAATTTTATAATGTCTGATCTGATTGTTATGTATCTATTTATATTTATTACTCAGACAGGAGCGGATGAACTGACTCGCTAACGTAATGTTGTTGCTAAGGGCTTATTTACCAGCCTTAGTGTTACTGTGTGACAGGGGACGGTTTACGGGTTACAGGTAACACTAGACTGCTTAGGAATCTTGTTAATCGTATTAATCCGTATATATATATTCTTGGTCATGTCGTTTAAAACAACTAAACAGTACAATATCTCTTTAATGAATGATTGACACTCGATATATACAGCGTGTCTAGTTAAATGTCAAGCAGCAAGGAAATTACCATGTTAACTTTACAACACTGATCTGCCTAGCTGATTATACTGACTTTCTTATATGATGTAGATAATATTCAATTTGCCTTTAATCTAAATGTAAATCAACTTGAACTGTTTCCACAGGGTTGAACAAAACAGACTCCTTCCCTAGGATGGACAATTACTTCAAAGCTGCTGTATGTGACTTGGACAAACTCTTGGATGACTTTGAATTAAACACAGGTTAGAAGATTCACCTTCTTTATGAATCTCATGTTGAAAAAGAGAAGCGCACCATTTCTTACTACTTTGTTCCCTTTTCGCTTCTATTCAAGACACAGCTAATTTTGTCTTCTGTAAAAGCTAATGAAATGGAACAAAAGACCAAAAAGGAAGCTAGAATGCGGTTGGTGATGTGATTTTTAAAGCGCTTCGTCTAATTAAAGGAAGGCCACCCTGGAAAGAGAGAGGTTTTTCATAAGTTTGGAGATCCTGGTTCGGATTTTTGTCTCATGCTGTATTTTTGTTTTTCCTGTAAGAAGTTCGTGGTTGTGTGCTGCTCCAAAGTGGCAGGGGGCACGGAGCTTCTTTCCGCATGTTTCTTCGCATTTTTAGCATTTTTAACATCAAATTAATGAGAAACCCAGCAAAGAAATAGCAGAGACTGAAAGCTGAATTTCCAGAGAAAGCTCAGCTAGTTGGTGAGACATGAGACGCACAATGGCACTGGCTGATCTGATTCATGTTTATTCGCTTGCTCACAACGCTAGACCAGGGGTACTGAACTAAAATTTTATAAGGTCCGGTCAATTATTTTTTCTTTCTTTTTTTTTTTTCTCTGGTTTGTGTTTGGCTTAAAATTTCCATATATGCAGTCATTGTAAATCTTAAATTTAGCATTTTAATAATATTTGTCAATTTAAAGTAACTACTTTAAACATGTGGACAATATAAACTTTGATGGCTTTACGTATTTATTTGTAAGGAATACAATGAACAATCTTTAACGATATTTAGTGAATCTTGTCGATTGGCGCTGTTGAGTGCCATGACCAGCTTAAGGAAAAAATTGCTAGATTACTGATATATTATTATATTATTTTATATTATAGCAAGCACTAGACTGTATATTCAGCGATATAGATTTAACAAGTATATATGGTAGTATGTTGCTTGATCTGAAGCTTGGCACTTTTAAAAGAAAACACTTTGTTCGCATGAACAGAAAGCATCTTAGGAAGTACCGCAAGTTCACACTTGAGAAATTTCCTTGGAACTTGGACAAGGCAAGAGAAAGACAAAGGGGTTTATTGAATGTATTGATCTAAATGACCAGGCAATCTTTGTAGTAGAGAATGTACTGTCGGTAGAGAAGAGAAACCATCTGTCAGCTGACAGGGCAGAGATGCCAAGCTTCCTCAAAAAGAAGCCTCAATTACCAGTGAGGATTTCACTCCAAGAGAGAATTAAAGACAGAAAGAGAGGTTTAGGAACAATTTTTTCATAAGAATGGTTTTCAATTAAGTATTGTGTCTTTTTTTTTTTTTTTTCCTTTTCTTAAACTCAGTTTAAAGGAAAGCTGTGATTGTAGTTCTTAATGTAGACTTACTTGAGCTTGCGCATATGTTGCCCTAATTTGACTGGTTGTACTAACTTGAATTGTCTTAAATCTTGAAGTGTGTAAAAGTAAGAATTGCTTATAGAATTAATATCATAGGATCAGTCTCGCAAAACTTAATAATGAAGAGCAAAAAGAAAATCTGGATTTGGACATTACTGGTTGGCAGGGAGTTAGGTGGCATTGTGGGTAATGAAAGAAGCTATTAAAAACAAAAACTATCAAATAATGAATCCAAAGTCAATTCAGATTTCATTACAAAAGAAATTTTACACTGCACTAAAGATCAAAGTAACTGTAAAGATTATTGTGCATGTTACTCGGGGGTTATTTTCTTTAAATATTTAATTGTAAGAGATCTTTCCTTCTAAGAGATGTATATGCAATATGCAAGTAAACAGTTTTTAGCCACAACAGAATAGATGCTACAGTAAACTGTTTAGTCTTTTTAAAATAATGTCATATGGTTTTCAATTAAGTAATGTTTTTTTTTGTTTTCCTTTTCTTAGCAATTTATATCATAAACTTCTTTCTTTTTTTTTCTCTCTTTCCAGAGGAGGCAGAGAACACGTCTACAACATTCATAAATTCTGCATGTCAGGATCCCCCGCTCTTCTCCCAGTGCTTTATACCTGAGCCATCCACAGTTTCACATTCTCTCCCTGACGTTAATTCTCTCCATTATGGTCCATCTGCACCTGTTGTTGCCCCTGACCAAAGAGATTTAGATACAAAAGGGAGGGTGTTGACTGGTGTTGACCTCCTTTCTTCTGTTGATAGCAGAGCTTCCAAAAGCTTGACTCCTCCTTGTCCAGATAGATCTTTAAAACCTATATGCGACCTTGTTAACGATACAGGATCGGCTAGTCACCCACGCACAAACAGTCACGATGGCTTTAAAGAGATAGAAGTTGCTGAGAAACAGCCTGAGGAAGGGCTGCTCGTAGACTTTGATGCTCCAGCTGTTTTTTATCCAGAGAACATAAAGTCTGGTCATGATGACTTACAGGGGTTGGTTGATGGTGGCCACTTTGATGGTCCCTCAAACTGTTTAAGTTTACTGGATATTATATTGCCTGCGGCTGTGGAGAAAACTGCTGAACCTCATAATATTTCAAATGACCTAGAGCCTTTAGATAATAATGAGGTTGAGGTGCCTCAAAGTAGCTTTCCAGAGGTATCTAATTCATCTGAACTCCAAAGCAACTCTCAGTGCACTTTAGAACCTGAAATAACCTCCAAAAGCCTAATTTCTTCAAGTGTAACAGAGAAGGACACTGCAGCAGTTGCTGATGTTAGTACAAGTTTGCCTAATGTACCAGATAAGGAACACTCTGTGGACAGCAGTGATGGGGACCATGAAATCACGACAGCCATTCCCAACAGTGAAAGGGCATCTTCACTATCCTGTCTCCCCATGACCGTATCCATTTGTGGATCTCTTGTGGCTTCTTTAGATCAGGAGACGATGGTGGTTGAAACCAAAGATAGCACAGAAATCCCTCCTTCTGAATCTAAAGAGACCCCAGCCACTGAAGTCCATGAGGAGACTAAGAAGTTCATTGTTCCATCTGAAGGAGTGGAAGCATCCCTGTGTCTTAGCGGACCGGATTCCTCACCTGAGGATGATCCTGAGCTGGTGCAAATAATGTCAAACCCTGCAGGGTCAACAACTCATACGGCTTCTCTTTCTAATAGAACGTTTGAATGCAGTTTAACACATTCAGAGAATTTAACCTCAAGGGATTTGCATGAGAGTAGCCAAGCTTCCAGCAATCTACAGAGCCCTGATTATCCAGTAGAGTTCGATTTTACCAGTGATTACCTTCCTGAATGTGAGCAAAATATGATGATGGTAACTGATGAAGAACTAGATGCTTATCTGATGGGTGAGGGGCAGAGAAACAACTCTGAGATTTCAGCTGAGAAATTTGTAGATGAAGGCTTTTCAGAATTTAACGGAGATTTAGGGGGAGAGTTACGAAGCTGCCCAGTTGATTCATTTGCCTCACCTGAAAGTGACCGGTCTCTTCGGTTTTTAGACGAGAGCGAAGGTTCCAATGTTTCTTCTTCATCACAGGAAAGTAGCCCCCTGAAACCAGAAACGACACAAACGGATAATACAGAAGCCACGCCAAGTTTGACTGATGTTCAGTCAGTCAGCAATGCAAACCAGTCTCCTTGTTACGGTGGAGCCCGACCAAAGCAGCTGTCCAGCCAAAATGTAAGACCATTTCCACCACAAGAAGGGCAGAATAGCCGATCTGAAGAGAATATATCGAGTTTGGAGGAGGAGATAGTCTCACCTGTTACTCCCATATCGAGACAGCCTTCCAACCATAGCAACAGTACTTTTGAGTCTACCAGTAATAGTGACAGCTGTGATCACTTGTATGGTCATGAAGAGCTTTCGGAGCCACCACCTTATCCAGGAGAGATTTCTGAAGAAGCAGTGGATCAGTCAGGAACAGAGGAGAGAGGCCTTGGTTTAAGGCAGCCTCCCTGGGTCCCAGATTCTGAGGCACCTAACTGCATGAAATGTGGCCAAAAGTTCACTTTTACCAAGAGGAGACATCACTGCAGAGCATGTGGCAAAGTAAGTCACTTTCTATTACTAGGGATTTCTAGATTCTATTCTCTGTGTTACAAAGCCTGTGGGGGAAAAATTGGTCCAGTAAAGGTTTTAATCCAGCCCATTAGTTGAATTTTTAATGATTGGAGACTAAGCTTGTGAAATTCCACCAGGGGGCAAAATCGAGCAGTTCAGTGTGCTAAACTCATCTACAGATAAAAGGTGTTAATGATGAGTATAGTTTTATCAGCATGCTAAAAGTTTAACATATAATCTGTTAAGTCTCATTTCATATCAAATTCTAGATCCTTTATGACAAAATGCTGATTGAACTTAATATTAAATAAATCAAAAAATAAATAAATGTTAAGCCCCTGTTATAAGAGAATGGTTTTTGGTTATGGGTCAATGATACTTGACATTGACATAAGTGTAACTAAAATGCATTTGACAGACCTGAAAGATCAGAGGCAGATGGTACATACGATGGTGTATTGTGCCCATAATAAAAAGGCATTCCATGAGTGCTGATATAGAGTTAACAGCACTGGGACATTTAAATATATTTCATCAGAGGTTCTAATAATCGTTAATTGCACTAACTATAGGTCACCAGCATAAGTGAATGTGAATAAGTGAGTGAGTCTGCAGTACTGGAAAGAAGGGAGAGCAACCGTCTGCCAAATCCCACATTCAAAACCAGTCACAGAAGCACTTTCAGCAAAAAAAAATAAAAAATACATCTGATGTCATGTCATCTTAAACAACACTTTGTTTCCTTAGTAATTGCTTCTGTTGTTCCCTAAAACCGATGATCCCTCCATGCTGTTCATGGCTAACATAAGCTACTAAGCTAACTAGCTTCTAGCATGAGGCTGAATCCCAAATCCCTCTGTACTGTAACCCCTGATCTACATTTGGTGTCTTGAACAAGGAATTGCACACCCTGTATTGCTTACTAGCTGTGACTCATTCACTTATCTTCTATACCACTTTATCCTGTTTCGGGGTCATGGGGTCATCCTATCCCAGGATACTTGGGGCATGAGGTGGGGTACACCCTGAATGGTTTGCAGTGTTTCCCACAAGTGTGAAATATTCTTGTGTCAGTAGCCGGCATTACCTGGCCAGCATTACCTGTCAGCACAAAAGTGGTCTACTACAAAACGTTGTCTGATATAAAGAGAATCTTGTGAAATTTACAGGACTGTCTACAACCTCCTTGTTTTATTTTCCTCACCATTTGGCTACATAGCACCAGTAATAATTTAAAACTACTTTCCCCCTGTTCCTGTCAGTCACCAGCTCTGCTAGTCACGGTTAGTTAGGTCCACTCCTACTTATGTGATGTTACATAATTATATAATTAAGCAGTTATTACCTGTGTTGATCTGTGGGGTGTGTAAATGCTAAGAAGTAACCCTCCAAAGGAAAGGAAATCCGAAAGAAAAACGTTCAAGTGACAGTCAATGTAGGATATGATCAGACTGAGAGCAAGGCATTCATCCACTATATTAAGAGGGATGATATTTTAGGGCTACAGTTCATAAACACCTTGTTATGAAGATAAATGCCTATTTGAGAATTCAGTTTGGACAAAAACCACAGGCACTGGACTATAGAGATGCTTGTGTGGGGGAAAGATCTGATTACACAATTCATCCTTCATTCTATTATTGACGAATATAAAAGTGCAGAAGTTATTCTAACTGATCATCTCTAGGAGTGTTTTTTCCCCCCCAGGGAGACAGCAGCTTTCATTGTTAGGGATTAATGACTATTTAAATGATGTAAATCATATGTGTTGTCAAAATACCTCAACCCAATTGAACACATTTGGAGCAAGGGGGTTATTACAGTGCGCTTCCATTCCATCCAAACAGTTTTTTTGTGCGTGTTTTTTTTTCTTCTTTCCTGTACAGTTAATGAAATTTGTATAATTGATCCCATGGGACATTAAATCTGCTCTGATGGCTTCTAACTTTTTGTTTTTTTCACCCCGCTTAATTTGATTCTTTGTGAGTCAGTGGATATTATTTATGCCATTTTTCTAGATTTTCAGAAACTGCTTGACATTGTAAAATTGTTCTTAATACCTTAATACCTTTCCAGTGTTATAAGCTTTTGCTCATTGACATGTCTGGTTATAGGTATATTGCGCTATTTGCTGCAACCGTAAATGCAAACTGAAATACATGGAGAAAGAGGCCAGAGTTTGTGTGGTCTGCTATGAAACTATACATAGAGGTAAGTGCTTTTTCTTGTCTTCATTATTTACATTGAAAAGCTGTGTCAGTTATGTTGTTCTTGGATTTTTTTATTTATGTTCATTTAAGTTGCAAGTAGCTCATGAAAATAATTTCTACCTCAGGAATGGGCGAAGCAGGTTACGTCTGGTGAGATCCAACTCTGTCTGATCTAACGTTTACATTTGGATTGGGACTTAAAACAGCAAAGTCGATTTTCTTTATTCAGTTGATTTGGTTGTTTAAAGGTGTATATGGTGCAACTAGTGATTGTGTTGCTGTTGGTATGTTTACTCCTGGTTGGGGGGGTGTTCTCTCCGATTTCATCCGTCACTAGGGGGCTCCCACATTAAGGCTACTATGACCATTCAGTCGGAAGGGCCGAAGACTATCGACGTGTTTCCTCCAAACCACGTGACGCCACCGACCTCATCTTTTCGAACTGCTCGTTCACACAGCGTTGGCGGCAGCGTAATACACTCGGAGGACAGCGCTATCTGCTCCTTTTGCTTGCGTGAGCTCACAGGCGCCCCTGATTGGATGTAGAAACATAATTAATGTGGGAGTTCTAAGTGCCTCCCATTCCACCCTGCTGGGAGAGCTCGGCCAATTAGCTCTTTCTAGGCCTCCGGCTGTGAGAAGCTACAGCATCACCCGGGGATGCTGATGGACTAATTGGTCCATCTATTGTTTACACAAGATGTTCTTTCATTAAGGAGCAATATTTCTGCAATGAAGAATTGTGTAATAATCGACTTTTCAGCTGGAAGGTGCCCTTTGTACTTAAATGTTTGTAGTGAGCTCCTTTTTATTACACAAAGGTGGTCAGGGTTGTTTATGGTCAGAGTTGTTGTGCATTTGCGGGGCCACCTAATATTGCAATCACTATTAAGTTTAAATGATGGTGCCTATGAAACACCAGTACTGTTTGCTCTGTTTTTCTGTTTTTCCTGACCACTATTCAGTACTAGACCCCTAACGTATAATCAAGCAATATCACAGCAGAGGACTTGGGGTGCACCCTCGTGCTGATATTCAGTACAACAGCACTCCCTCTTGTGTGACATTGTACCGGGCATAGCATCTGTATTTCAGTACACAGTACAGTATAAAACATCTATGGCACAAATACTGCAGAAAAGCAAATGCTTCACTAATCTGAAACTAAAATTTGGTGTTGATGTCAAACTTTTCTGTCATTAATTTTGTTTAAACCTCATTTTACACAAACACACATCATGTCTTTTGGTAGAGCATACTGTATGTGCATCAGTGTAGGTATTATCACACCACAACTGTGAATGCAGCATGCAAATGTCCAGACTAATTTGAACATACATTAGCTCCAATTGGATGTGCTCCAGTGGTAAGAAGAACTTTCAAAGAGTTTACACTTTAATAAATGTAACTGCAGGATAACATATAGCTGTGTATGATTTATGTTATGGGCCTACTCTACAAAATATTGCATGAATATTGTGTTTTATGCTCTCATCTTTCCAGCTAGTAATAATTCATGTTATTTACAGCTATTTCTTGATTAAATGTATGTCTGTCAAATATATGTAGATTTGAGCGACCTAAATAGCATATGTATTATATCTAAAACCTGACCGGCTGTACAGCAGTGAAACTATAAAGGGGTAAAATTTGACAAAATTAAATAAATGTTGTTAAAAAATAAAGTAATTGGTAGCTAGATAGCTAACAAAAGTGTTTTTGAAAACCCTTCAAAGATGCATATAGTACTGCTCGTTTTTTAATAAAGTTGTTAAAAGTTGACTACAGTGTTTCCGCTCAGGCCTGAAATATACTTGCGGTTGTACCAACCGCAAGGGTCGGCATTTAATTACTACCACATGCAACAAACAACAACATATGATTGACAAAATACTTTGATAAGTTTAGACGGAGCATGCAACCCTAAAAACCAGAGCATTTTTTTATCTCTTTTTTTTTTATCTCTTATTTCAGCACAACATGGGCACTATGATGAACTGAATTTTATTTCATGTTAACCATCTATACAAATGTGACTGAGCTGCAAAAAAAACCTGAATCACATAGGCAAAGAAAGAGCACAGATATACAAGATCACATGTTTTAGGTTGTTTCTGTGGGAAAAATGTATACATATAATAAAACTGTAACATCTATACATGAAAAAATTCGGGTAGACGTAAGATGAGTATTGGAGCACATCAAGATGTTTTTTTAGGAATGTTTTTTGAACGAATTTTAATAGGGTTGTCACAGGAGTATTTGGCCGAGCTTGAGCTAACATATACTGTAGGCTTTGCTTCAATGTAATCGGCCAACGGGAAATGAAAATATGTTACTTTGAAATGTAAATGGTAAACGATGTTATATCATTAAAAAAAAATTATAAAAAAATTTTTTATCTTGAAAAAATAATTAGTTCATCCCAAAATTCAACAGATGGCGCTGTATATTTTTAAATACACGCTTATGAGTGTGCAATTGAAATATACTTAATAAATGCAATCTCACACCTTCATTCCGTGCACTTCACGGTAGCACGTAAACATTTTACCTCATTCCAAAATTCAACAGATGGAGCTGTACAGTTTTTTAAATGCGCTTATGAGTGTGCAATTAAATTTCATGTAAACGAAGTCGCGGGCTCATCTCGTGAATAAATAATATGCACATTATGTGAGTTCTACATTTTACAGGAGCAGTACAGTAGGAGTAGTGCGAGAGGGAACTGTCCGCTCCTGGCTAATTGATCTCGGATGGCATCGATCTCATGGACAGATTTTTAAAAAGGGTGGCCAAATATTCTTAGGGGGCCATCCCAAGTATACATCCCAAGTGTGGGAAACACTGCTTTATAT
The DNA here is from genome assembly GCA_030347435.1 of Clarias fuscus. Lineage (NCBI taxonomy): Eukaryota > Metazoa > Chordata > Actinopteri > Siluriformes > Clariidae > Clarias > Clarias fuscus. The sequence goes on along the minus strand of CM059223.1, from coordinate 9,567,438 downwards.
CAGTTAACTAAGTGAGCTGTTTCATTAACAGTAGTTAGCAGTGTTGGTTTACTGTTGAACTAAGGAAACTGGTTAATAACTATAACCTAGTGCTGGCTACCAGTTGAGTATAGCCATAATTAACTAGAGATTTATTTTTACAATAAAATGTGAAGCGTGATTTCTAAACAGTAGCAGAGGATGCTGTAGTTTACATCCTCTTTTGCACAAAGAGACTTACAAAATTGTTTTGCCTTGACCTAGAATCAAACATCACCTGCAGAAGGCAATCCACTGAACCATGTGTATTACAATGCTGTGTGGGAGATCAGAAACTCTAATAACATACTGCGCTTCATTGTACATAATTATCACACAGGTAGTATGTCATCACATTGTTGTTGTCTCTAAGTTTTACCAATTTATATTATTATTGTAGTCTTTCACTTCAACCCATGTTTATCAAAGATGTTCCTGAAATGTAATTAAATGATTTATACTGCGTAAGGCTGCAGTTATATAGCTGGCAGAGCAAAGCAACTGACTCGACAAGCTTCAGTTTCTCTAATGCTTATCATGTAGCTGTCACTATCCACTTTTATCTAGATTTTACCTCAATGTGATTGGTCTTATGATCTGTTTAGATGAAGAAAAAAAAATAACAAGCATTTATAATGTAATTCATGACCTATTTTAGTTATTTTAATATTCAGGCAACCACTAGGACATAAATTAAATAAGGTAACTTCACTCCATCCATTTGTTCCATACATTAGTTTGAACAGCTTTTTTGGCTTTTGGCTTTTTGTAGAGCTGCAGTTTTTTTTTTTTTTTTTACAATTTCATAAAAGAATAGAAATGTAAGACACCCAATAGATATGAAAAATCTTTGGGAATGTATGGGAGAAAACAATCAGACTTTAGCAGGGTGCGTGCATACATGTCTGTAAAATAAGAACGCACAAAATGAAAGAATAATTGTTTAATGCAGCACCTGACATTGATGAGCAAGCGATATAGAAGTGATCTTTGAAGTTGCTAGAATGAGTGATTAACATAAGAAACTAGTAGAGAAACTGGGCTTTACTGCCTCAGTAAAGCATCTTCATCTCGGTCAATATCTAACGCCCTAATTTGCTAATGGATACCCAGAGATTATGATAAACACGAACATATTCCTCTTGGTTTACCAAAATCCATTTATTTATATGAAGGGACGGTGTAATGCTGAACAAGAATGTGTGAATTGGTGAGCTCTGGTGTGGTCTAAAAAAAGCTTTTTGCCGATGCAGAGTCATTTGCACATTAAAAAGGACAGTAATGAGCAATGTCGGTGCATGAAGGAGCTCAAGACAGAGGAACAGAGAGGCTTATTTTCAGGGTGGTGCCTCTGGGCACCGGTTGTCCTTGACTGTGTGTGGCACAGATCCACCTGGGATGTACAGTGCTCTCAGTCTCTCTGCTTCAGCTTTGGGCAGAAACACACACACGCGCGCGCACATGCACACACACACACACACACACACACACACTCACCCTCCTCTTCAGCGTCAGGACAGGAAGGCATACGTCACCCCCCTGTATTGCTTTCGGTCGTTTCTCAGTCCAGGACAGCCATTTAATACAGACTCGTCCATCTTAGCAGCCATTTGTTGTGAAGAGCAAGGAGAGAGAACGATTATTATTGTGGAGGTTAGACCCAGACGGGAGCACAGGATGATTGCCTGAAAGTGGGCCGCTCACCATTTGGGAAGAGACTCTGAGAAGAAAGGATGCTTGCCCTCTCTCACTCTCTCTCTCTCTCGTTCTCAACCCTTGCTGAGTTCAAGCTGAAATTCTCCAGGGAGATTGAACTGAACACATGCACCATGACTAAGATGAAAGGAAATTCAGGTTCTTAGTTAAGGTAAGGTGAATTGCTAATCCAATAACATCCATTAGATTGATAATACTGTCTAGGCTTTATGACACAAGTTCCTTGAAATCTCCTTGACACTAGCAAAGCGTCTTCTGTTCTTATGCTCCAGACAGTCAGATTTACTGAATAGTTGAAGGACGAGCAGTGTACCGTGCAGAGGTTGCGATCATCATCATGAGTCATTTGAGTCTCTTTGTTGTGTTTTCTGTTTGTCCTGCTGGTTTACGCATTCATTCATCAGAACCAGTGCCAATGTAATCAAGTCGATGAGGTTCTATGATGCTTAATCAATATTCCGCAAGGCAAGCCTTACTCAGCACTTTGGTTGGAGTCAGCAGCTATGAATGCCACATCTGGCACTAGAGCTCAAAAATAACTTTTGCCTACCTTAATGCATAACCAAGTTGCATGGTCTTCTAGTTTGTTTACACCTTAATGTCCTGTCTGTTACTTATTTTGTTTAGTCAGTTGTTTTGTTTAGAATAAAATAATTTTTGTTGAACAATCTTTTTGGTAATAAATTTGTTTCAATGTCCATTTGTTTAACATATGGTGGGTCTGCAATTTTTTTAATTCACATAATTAAACCAAACATCTTATTGTTCAATAAACAATAAACATCTTATTGTTCTTACTGATCCAGTGACCTTTTTACTTGAGAAATTGAAAGAGCATGGGCTATAAATATACTCAGTGTTGATATCAGAAAACGGGCCTGAAATGTAGAATCCGATCAGATTAGATTTGACTTATTTTCTGATTTTATTAATTGACCATTTTTTGCCATGAATGTATATTAAAGGTGAGGACATGCACATTCGTACTGTATGACTGTGAGGGTACAGATTGTCATCAAGCACCCTGAAGTGCTCATGCTAAATGTGACACGTGTCACATTTAGCATGAGCACTGATGTTAGTATGGAACAGATATACAAATGCAGGATTCCAAACACCTGGATCTCCAGAGTGTGTTTTTAATTGATGTTTTTGTATTTTTGCAGCTCAGGCGCTTGAGAGAATGATGAGCCCTACCGGGCCTAGTCCGAATCCTAACGTCCCGTCCGAGTATTGCTCCACTATTCCTCCCATGCAGCAGGCTCGAGCAGCAGGCACCCTCAACTCCCCGCCCCCCACCGTCATGGTGCCAGTTTCTGTTCTCAAGCATCCCGGTAATGATGGTAATGCACACACTTCTACTTTGCCTCAGTGGGCCAGTTTTGAGTGTGTTTTAAATAGTGCAACAGTTGTGCCTCAGCTGGTTCTCCCACACACAATATGAGGAAAAAATATTTAGTTATTGATTTTGCTAAAATCTTTTACTTACTATATAGTTAGCTAAATCTCTATGTTCATGAATATTTATTTGCTAGGATTCCCAAGAGAACAGAAACATGTCTGGTTTGCTGATGGAATACTGCCTAATGGAGAGGTGGCAGATACCACTAGGCTTTCTGTGAGGCCACGGAGAACATCTCAGGAGTCCAGCCCCATTACACCAGACCCTCCAACGGTATGGGGAAAACAAGCCATGCAGTTATACAAATGTCTAAGTTAAGGTTTCATTTTGACAATAAATCTTTGCCTTATACTGTACGTGTCTTATACCGTTTAGAAAACTTTATAGAGAATATTATATAGTACAAATAATATACTGTAGATATATAACTATAAATAATTTTATTTTAAAAAAAAAGCTTTCTAGGTCACACTGGCAGCAGACTAGAAAAAGGTTTCAATTGTCTTTTGATCTGTCTGAACTGCCTGTATCATCTTCATCAGCCAACTAGCAAATTCCCAGACGTAAATGAGGGGTCAGTACCTAGCTCTGAGACCGTTTCAGAGGCACCAAGGAAGGCGCTCAGCGGGCCCTGGGACTATGCGTTACTCTGTGGCCTGGGTAGCTGTGTTCAGCATTCTCCGAGTCTCCTGCCTGATGATGACGTTGGTCTGCCACCGCTGCTCATCACTACGGGGGAGGAAGATGGAGGGGGTGTGTATGGTAAACCTTCTTGACTGAAAGGGGCAACCCAAGGACAAGTTAAAGCAGTCTCATACTTTTTAATTATTTCATGCAATAGGGAAGAACACTGAACTATTTTCTTAAGCAGCGTATGAAGAAAATAATCATTTAAAATGACAGCCCCGAACATACTGTCCATAAAAAGAATTGTTGGTATTATATGGAGTATGTAGTCTTCTTACACTTGACCAAGACATTATGTATAAACGTGAATGGATGGCATTTCTTTCAAGCCACGTAGAAGCACATGCATTCAGCGGCATCAGGGGTGTAATGATGCAGAATTCCTCATTGTTGAGTACCAATAGTGGCTGATCATAAAGAGCAATATACTGGGTAAGAGCTCCTACTTTCACTCACCTAGTGTTGCCACTCACCTACCCCAGGCAGCCTTTGCTGCAGTATAAATGGCTACAATGTGTTGGCTGGTTGCTTACTGATATTTTTGCTTGTGGCATTGACTTGAATTACACCAGGACTACAGTATGTGTTAACTCTGTCAAGCCATGTGTCTCTGTACTCGATGCTGGCATAACATTCATGGTACATCGCCTCAGTTTTCTTAAACATGGTACCTGATATTGCTCTTTGCGCTTAGGTTGGCCATCACTGCGCTCTCTAGTAAATATCTTCCTTAAACATTGTGTAGATGTTTTATCAGATAACTAATCAGTAATTTTTAATTAATCAGTAATAGAGATGCAGTGATTGCAGTTTTCATGGCTAATACTGAATTCCGTTTTATGGGGTCTGACCTGTCGATACCAGTTTTGTCAGATACCAATTTACTTTTTTTCTAAAGAAGTATAATTCACCATATTTTTATACACCAACTTTTCTTCAATAGAAAAATCAATTTTATGTTTGTAATAAAACACAGACGTTTATCCACAATTTTCGCCTAAACTGCGAAAGGACTTTCTTGTACAAATTAAATCCAACTGCAACAAAAAATTCAACAGGAGTATGCTTCCTCTGAGTCACAAGATTATTTTTAGCTACTGCAATAGGTGGGTTAGGGGCAAGGGTAATGCACAGAGTGCTAGTGCCACTATGATTGATGTGAAAGTGCGCCCCACACCCCGGGGAGCATGGCCAATTTGCGTCCTCGATTCCAGGCCACAGGTGGCTGTAGCGAGATTCAGGAGTGCATGCACAAGCATCATGGAATTCTTCATATCTGAGAGTGATCACAGGTCAAGGCCAATCAAACTAAAATCAGGCCAATAGATCAGTGCATCTTTAGTTAGGATGATCCTGTAATAGCTCCTTGTGACCGTTTTGCAGAGCACAGCTTGTAGTCTGATTTTATGTGGTATCATTAATTAGGAAATATGCTCAGACTGCTATTGTTTTCTGTTTGTTTATTTATTAGCATGATATCATACACTAAATACACCAAGAGTCTCATGTGTTCTTTGATAGCAGATATTTTCTTATTTTTTATTAAGTAAATGATCATGGTATCCTATCAATACCTATACTGTACCAATATCTTTAGAAACAGACATCATTGTGTTGGTACTGTGTATGTTCCCATAGATGAATAGTCTTATAGCGCATACTGTATAACTGAATTAATAACAAAAGTAAGTTAAAAGATAAGATATACAAAAAGATAGAAGTCTCAGGCTGTGAGTGCAAAATGTAAATAGATAAGGTTTTTACAAGAATAGGTACTACACAATACATAGACTACATGGAATACATAGTACTACACAATACCTTTTGATTCTGTAAAGCTGCTTTGCGACAATGACCATGGTTGAAAATGTTATGAAAATTAAATACATGGTATCATGTAGCTTTGCTCCTTGTTGCAGATTTGTTAGTGGAAGAGCGTCCTGCTGCCTGTCAGATTATGCTGCTCTTAGAGGAAGGAGGTCCGAGACCTTTGACATTCGTGCTCAATGCCAACCTCCTGGTCAATGTGAAGCTGGCTGAGTGTATGTCTTTTGGTTGTTCTATTAATAGGCTATTAATCAGAATACACAATTGCTTTATTAATTTTATGATGCTTGGTCTTTTTATTGACTTTTTAACTGTAGATTTGTGTTTTAGGTTGTGGGCGGAAGTGCTGGTGTTTAAGCTCTAACGGTCTTCAGGGAGTCGGACAGAGAGAACTTGCATTCGTTATAGAGTGTCTCCCTGAAGAGAACAGTCTGCCTAGAGACATCTTTGGTCTTTACATAAACATATACCAAGATGCACAGAAAGGTATACATCATGAAGAATATACCATGGCTATGTTGTTTCTTGCTCTTTCTGAATTTAGTCTTTCATGCTCTTTTTCGATTACAGGAAAATATATTGAGGAACTTGGCAATGTGACGTTTGCCGACAGTTTTCTGGGCAGCAAGGAACATGGTGGCATCCTCTTTGTCTCTCAGAGCTTTCAGTCTCTGGATGGTCTTGGCTTGCCTCACAGTTTCTTCCTGTTTGGAGTCCTCATTCATAAGTTGGAAGTACCCTGGGCAAAAGTGTTCCCCCTCCGCTTAGTTCTCAGTATGGGAATAGAAAGTAATGGTGAGTCTGTCATATTTTCCCATTTTTCCGTTTGAAATTTGCCTGCATCTTAGATCATTTAGATTTTGAACCTCATGCACAGTAACAGTTACTTTATAATTAACACTAAAGTCATTTCATTATAAGTACTAGATGGAGGAACACTCACTTTTAATAACAACACTGTATAACATTATTAGAATTATTAGAGGAAATTATAAACAGTAACAGTCTGTGGATAAAATTACATGTGGTAACATTCACATTTAACAGTCAAATTCGCATCTTTCACAATTGCAGTGTATTTAGTACTTTTTTTTTCATTCCACAATAATGGCCATACAGCTAGTGGCTAGCTCTGGGGAAGTAAATTAGTTCAATTTGTACTAAATACACCATAACTTTGAAACATGCCAACTCAGTATAGCTCTGTTGGACTATGGAAGATTCATATGAGTCTTAGCTGAACTGTGTAATGCGCTTTTTTACGGAATGGGAGTAGTTGATTACTTACATTGTATTTGCAATCTGGGTAACAAACTTCACTGCCGGTGTGTAGAGCAGGAAAATTGATAACAACCAAGACCTGTGATGGCGTAATTATATGCGTTTCAAATTTGATTTAAAGCATATTTGAACAAATCAGATTATGAATTTCCAGCTTTAATTATGCTGCACATTCGCCATGTTTCAACCAAATGTTTGGCCAACGTTTGTTGTGTGGTATCAGACCACCCTATAGAGTCTTTAAATCATTTGAAGTAAAGTCTTCAAGTAATTTTAGCAGTCTCCTTAGTTGTTTTCTTTTCTACATGCTGGACCTACTATTTGATTACTCTGAAATACAGTAACATATTTTCCCTGACCACCGAATACAACTTCCAACAGTTGTATGTTGTTTAAGGAACAGGAAGCTACTGACTTCATCAGTTAGGGTTAAATGAATTGAAACAGCTAATCATTACAGTAATTATCTAATTAAATTACCTTAATTAATATGATGACCTTTTTTTGGCCCAGCAGTGCAGTTAGTCACAGGCAAACACATTCTACGAGCTGTGACGAAGTAATATTACTGAACTGGGACATTTCTGCTGTTGTCACTGGGTAATAAAATGAATTTAGACCTTTAACTACTTCCCTGTCATAAACAACAATAAAAAATAAAACAGCATGCACAAATTTTCCAGCATGCTTATACAGGTCTTATATACAGTATACTTTCACTGTGGTCGTACCGAAGGTCTTTAGCTTTCACAGTAGCTCAGTCACTTTTACCTAGGATGGTTTGATGGCAGCAAAATAGCAACAACTGCTTTTACAACTGTTTAAAAGCCCGCTGGTCATGCTTTTCTAATGAATATTGCTTTGTATCCACTGACCGTACCTTTTTATCTAGGAAGATTTATTTTAGACAATTTCCATTCAGCCTTTTTCACCATGTCCTTTTTTTTTTTTCTTTTTTTTTTTGGCCATGCCAGTGTATCCCTGTCCTTTGGTCAGTGTGAGGTTCCGTGAATCTGTCTTCAGAGAGACGGGACATACCATTATGAACCTGCTTGCAGTAAGTGCCTGCACCATGTCTTTTGGATTAGCATTGCCACCTCTCGCCTCCGGTCTCTGTTTGGTATGCATGTTCTTCCCATCCTTGTTGGGTTTCCTCTGGTGTAGGTTAATTGGTGTTTTCAAATTCCCCATGATTGGGTGTGTGTGCTTGTGCTTGATTCCCTCCCAGGTGTACCATACCCAAGTCCCCTAAACTCCAGGCCCCCCCTGAGACTCTGCATAAGCTAAACAGTAGAGAATCTTGGGAGCTCGTATTATATTATTTTACTCTGATAATAAAATGGCTACTCAGTTGATTGATGTCTGCCTTTAGGTCTTTCTCTTCAGCCTTTGTATTTAATTTTTCTAATCTCAGTTTCCTTCCTAATGACTCACATACACACGCAGCATTTTGGCATGTCTGTGCTAACAGGAGTTTATTAATTGTCCACAGGACCTGAGAAACTACCAGTATAGTTTGCCTGTGGTTGATGGCCTGAGGATACACATGGAAGTGGGCAACAGCTATATTGACATACCCAAGTCAAAGTTTAATGAGGTGATCTCGCAGAAATTTTTGTATTTCAAGGGTTCTTAAAATATTCATTGGTTGTTGATTGTTATGCTAAAAAGTGCGTCACTTGCAGATGCTGAAAGTAGTGAATTCTTCCAACGAGCATGTAATAAGTGTCGGGGCTTGCTTCAGTACTGAAGCAGACTCGCACTTGATCTGTGTTCAGAACGAGGATGGAAGCTACCAGACACAAGCCAACAGCATTCAGGGAAAGACCAGAATAGGTTAGATGGGTTCAACATTAACATACATATGCATTTGTTGTTTTCTAAGGTAACATTCCATTGTCAACTTTTTCATCAAATGCTTTCTTTATTTTTCAGTGACCGGGGCGAGCTTTGTGGTTTTTAATGGTGCTCTGAAGGCCTCTTCAGGATATATTGCCAAATCTAGTATTGTTGAAGGTACTGAGTCAAAGCCCATTTAAGAGGTTAGGTTTCGCTAGCTTAAAATATACCTGCATAATCACATAGTGAAGAAATGTAGACTCTGTGAGGCATCATGTAAAATCTGATTTGTGTTGTATGACAATCCCTGTTTGCTTTCATTATAATCATTCGTAGTAGTTATTGTAATGTATATATTGTATTGTATGTAATCATTCGTTATGTTTTAGTTTTTTTGTTTGTTTGTTTGTTTTACTAAAAGGTAAATTTGAAATTGATTTGAAAATCTGTAGCTCTTTAGCTGTTGAATAACTGTTTTTTTTATCTGCGAATCATTCAGATGGTTTAATGGTGCAAATCCCCCCGGAGACAATGGAGGCTCTGCGCCAGGCCTTACAGGATCAGACAGACTTCCGAATCACCTGTGGGAAAACTGACACGGCGCCAGAGGACAGAGAAAACGTCAACATACGCTGGGTGGACTGGACGGCTCCCAACAATACAGGGTAATGCATATGGTCTGCTAAATTTTACACAAATCAATACTAATTTAGAGCTTGTGGTAAATCCACTGCTGGTGTAGTTGAGTAGTTTGTTTAGTTGTACTAGAACGACTTTATTGATTGTTAGGTGCATTAAGTGAGTAAAACACATTTTTTTAAATATATGGTTTTATCCCTACAGCTTCTAAAGCGTCATGGCACAGTTTTAAGAATAAGTTTACTTCAGTTAAAGAATAGACATCTGTCACATTTTTAAAAATCTTTGTATCCCTTGTGTTGTCTTCAGGGTCAGACAATGACCTGCCACTATGTTTTTGTTACCTTTTTCAACCTTACATTTTATGACTTTTCCTAAAGTTACCTCAGCATTAGAAAAAGTGAGCCATCGTCTTTGTTTATATTTCCATGAAAGTTGTACACAAAAAATACAACTCATTTTCAGTTGAGTTGAAAATAATTTTTGCCATGGCAGGGAGAAAAACACACACACACACACACACACACACACACACACACACACACACACACACACACACACACACACACACAAGGATGACCTCTTTGTGACAGTTCTTTCATAGCCAGTAGATCCTCAAGAGGCTGATCATCATAAGTGGCACAAGTAAAAAGAACAAGAGAGTTGGGTTGCCCTTCACCCACACCACCACTCTGGTTTCTTACCCACCAGTGGGGAAAGGAATTGAGCACAGTACACAAGATGCCTGACATTAATTACCCTGAGGTCAAGAAGTCAGCCGTCATCCCCGAGTGCAAGAAAAACAAATAAGACATGGACACGGTGATCGCAGCTGGAGGAGAATGAATTGTGCCCTCTTTCAGTGATCTGGAACAAGATCAATCCTATTTTATTTTTAATTGTTGTTGTTTATATACAAGGCTTTTACCAAAAGTAATGAAAATGTGGGCTTAACTTTATTAGTATATTTTATTAATATTCTTTATTAGTATGACATTTTCTTTATGTACAAATGACCTATGTTTGTTAGTTAAAAGATTATACCCACTTTTGCATTACTTTCAGTACAGCCATCATACTTTGTGGGTGTAAACAAGGGTTAAAAAATGTGGTATGACTAGTAGTATATAAGAATATATCACGTGCCCAAAAATTTCAGTACTGTTTTTGGTTCCCTTTCTGCCCATTTATTGTTTCTGAGGCCAAAAATGTGGTATCTCTTGCTGAAAAAAAAAACAATGGTTGCTTACATACATTACGTTATAAGTTAGTGGTGTTCAAAGCAGCCTTTATGCACTGTGAAGAGGAAAAAATAGATTCAATTTCAGCTAAGCTGCTTTCTTTTAGAGGTTTATTGATGGTGGGTCAATTTTTTTACCCCGAAGACAAGGGGAGTATGCTGACTATGAGGAAAACACTTATTTTTTTAAGAGTGACAATAATCCTTGAGCAAACTGTATGCATACAGGTAAAAGTATATAAGAAAAAGAGTTTAACAAAAAATAGCTTTAGTGAGGTTTGGCATATGTTAACAGAAGTGTCCTTAACTGGGTAAAAGGGTTGAAAAAGAAGAAGATATATTTATTTATTTAGCTGTGATGGTGTTTGTCCCATCTGACATGTGTATGTGCTCTTGGGCAGGTTGAGATCTGGAAGGATATACTGTAGGTTATGATTCATTCATATCGAACCTGAATTCTTAAAAACAACTGCTTAGGGAATTAAACTCCTCCCATGTCAAATGCTCAAAGGGCAACTAGATTTTGCCCTGATTTGACACCCTGTCAAGTGTAAATGTGTTTCATTTCCAGCATCATCAGCCCCATAGACGGGAAGTCTCTAGAAGGTGTGTCCAGTATCAACGTCAAGCAAGAAGAGTTTGAGATGGATGGACGGACTATAAAGTGCACTGAGGTGCGTCTTTATAGAATTTGCTTGCATTTCCCTAAAGAGGGAACGACAAAACCCATTGTACCCTCCAGATTCCCTTACCTGCTCCTTTTCCCATTTGTTCCCGTAAGGTGTTTTACCTTCTGAAGAATCAAGACTGCTCCCAGTCTGCGGTTCTCATCTCCTGCTCTCAGTTCCAGAGAGAGATTGCCACTGCCAGCTGTGCAGCGCTGTGTCCTCACCTCTCTGTACTCATAGCCAATGGAATTAACCATCTTGCACTCCGCGTCTCTACTGATACTGACATGGTAACGGTCTTAATAAACTATAAAAAGATTAGTCATAGCCCATTTTCTAATAAGAGAAGAAATGATAAGTGTGTACACATGGATGCGTTTGTATAATTCTTTGTAGTACTGTAGTGTGGATTGCTCTGTTATTGCTTTACCTGTTCTTCTAGGTTGTAGGCTGTAATTCATAAATTATATTCTCAATGCAGTATATACCTTTTTATGTTGATATGACAACCTGTGTTGACCATTGCTGCCAACAACACTAGCAATCAGCACTGATTTCTGAATTTTAATTAATATTTAATTTGTTTGTTTAAATTAAGGTTGAATACCAAGCGGGTTCAGGCGGAAGCCTTCTGCCTCAGAAATATATGAATGAGTTGGATGGAGCACTGATCCCTGTTATTCATGGTGGAAGCTCCTGTGTCCCACACCAAGCCATGGACATGGAGCTGTTCTTCTACATTACACAGACCCTTTGAGTGTGCCGCATGTGAGCAGAGCCCTCTACTGACAGGGATGTTAGTCCTTCTTTGAACCAATTAATATCAAAGATGGATAAGCACACCCAAATATCTGAACAGACATGCTACATTCTGACTTTCAAGGTATGGAAAGTTTTGCAAACTGGATATAATTGATGTTAGAGCTCATTAAAATTTTGATGAATGAGGTTGAATTTTAATGTGTCTATACTGGATGCAGTTTTATGGACACATAAAATGATTTGTATTTTCTATGAGATTAGAGCAAATGAGAGACATTGCATTCTTTTTTTTTCATTGGTACATTGTTGGTGTTACTCTTGGAAGAAGCTTCATTTCATCCCGTATTCTGTATAAAGAACGTTTTTCATGTCTTTAAATACGACACGTGATCCTTTCTTTAATACACAGGGGTTATTGAGGTCTTAAATTTTCCAAAATTTGTACATGGATTCATCTCTCAGTTCTGTTAAGCTTTTATTAAGCTTAAAGACTATTTTTGCAATAGTTACACATGTTAAATAAAGATTATATTTTTGATAGGCCATTCTGCTAGTTTTGCAGTCTCATTGTCCTTTGAGGACCGTAATTTTATCATACTCATCCATTATACATTGTTAAATAAAACGTTAATGATAATAATAAAACACTGAAACATAAAAGTTCATACAGTATATTGCACAATTAGATATATCTTTATTTGTTCCTATTCAACTGAAGTAGAATTATATTAAGTTTGGTTAATTAAAATGGAACAAAGTTTTCCAAACCAACTCCATTACTCTTTACACTACAAATTGTGGTTTTAAATTATATTATCTTTTTTCCATAAATACTGTTTTATTATTAATTGTTTTTAGTGAATATGTATTTGACTTGAGTCATATCAATTCAAGTGATAAATAGCGTAGCTCTCACAAATCATCTGGTCAGATCTTTTAAGACCTTGCTGATTTTATGATGACTTTCTTTCTTCTTTTCTTTTTGTCCCAACATCACAGTATTAACATATTACTACACTATATAACTCCTCAAGAAGAAAGAGCTTTGTTTTGTTACACCACCTTGCCATTTGCTGAAGAAGCCTAAACTATGTTGGCTTATATTGCATAAGCAAAACCTCCTAGTGGCACAGGAGACAAACACTAATATCTACTGAATTAATTAATGCTTAATGCAGCAGATTGATTAGCAAATGTGAGCAAGCACACAGCATGATCGTGAGAAAGAATTGATCACAATGCTGACAGGCTGACCATTACATAAGACAAATGTAAAATGGGAAGAGAACACTATAGCATATTAGTAACGAAACAGTAAAATTTTTTTTGCCTAACCAAATCTTTGTTGAAATGATATGAAATGATGGACACCAGTAATATTGGAGGAAACTTAAAGTGCCAATATGTTTTTTGTTTTTTTTTCTGCCAATTTATGTGATGACGTACAGTGAAAAGAGAATGATTTGAATGATTTTGAAACTTATCGAGCTAAATTGCTAAGTGAGAGAGTAAGTGAAGAGAAGGGAGAAACCAGCGTACAATGAAGTTCTTGGATACCAGCCATCAATAGGTTCCAAATAACAGAATATGCACTTTCATAACATGAACTTGATGACCAAGAAGTGATTGTATGTTCTTATTAGATTTCATGTAATGTATACTGCATTTTTTTCTTTTGTTTTTCTTTTTTTCTTTCTTTTTTTTTTTTGCCTGAAACCAATTGTGATTATATGGTGTATAATTCTACATCCTGCTTTCTGAGAAGTGTTTCTTTTCATGAAACCAGATAAAAGAGCCTAATTAAGTCAATACGTTGTGTGTGCATTTTCTTTATCTATCTATCTGTCTATTTGTCTGTCTATCTATCTATCTACCTATCTATCTATCTATTTCTATCTATCTACAGTATTTATCTATCTATCTATCTATCTATCATACAAAATAAATACAAAGGTAATACTCATTCTATAGACATACAAATCATTCTGATGGACAGTTAAAGATGAAATGTGATACTGTGCATCTTGTATAATGTTCTGACCAATTATACCTGGAGGTTTAGGATGTTATATTTTTTTCCACCTAATGCTGTCAGTTAATATTAATGTACTGTTAATATTTAAACCAAGAAAAAGAAACGCTGTGTATCTGTTCAGTGATGGTTCACATGTAACTACTGTATATATTTACAGTATGTATCACATTACACTTTATGGGAAAATACAGAATTTTTTTCTTAAATATGTTTTAGACATACTGTTTGCTAACAAATTTTTGAAGAATTGTTAGCCACCCTTTCATGAAAGCTACATTTCAGTGTGGCCGAATAACTATATGACTCTTTTTTTTTTTATGAGTGTGCTTTCATGAATGTAAATATTTAATGTGCGTAAAGTGGCCTGTAGATCACATGATGTAATTCTTCAGGATTTTAGTTTATATCTCTGAGCATTAAACAGTCTGAGTTTGGATTGAATTTGCTGTGATGCACACTCCTGGCAATCATGACAACTCGTCAAGGCTTCCGCATGTAGAATGGCGAATTTTAAATTGTTTGGAGATTGCCTTATAATCCTTTCCAGACTCCTGAGGTCATGTCTAATGTCCTTTTGTCTTGGCATGATGTAGACACCGGAGTGTTTCATTAAAACAAACTGCCAAATGTTGTGCTTTTATTGATAACTGACTAACAGCTATGATTGTAAAGGTAGGAAGAGTGTTTATACTGTAGGAGCACCATGGTGCCATAAAGGGGGTTAAGTAAGGATTATTCCAAGAGCCCCAGTTATTCCAGTTCCAATTATTCCCGATAATATCAACTCCTAGTCATGGTTGGGGTCCTTTTTATTTCTAGCATCAATTTGAAGGAGGCTACACTTTTTCCTATTACTGTATATAATATACAAATATGTTCAAAAGTTAGTACCCTTTCTTTCAATTCTAATTGATTTTGTGTAAAAACATCTGATTATAGCTGGTCTTACAGTAGTATTAGTCACATATAGCCTCAGACTAATAACATGTTTTTTCACTTTGCCGTTATTTATTTAACAAAAATGAAACCAAAAAGAAAAAAACAGAATTAAAAGACTTTAGTCTTACAGTACAGTTATAGAAAAAAGAAAGTATAGCCTACTTCAAATTGATGTGACCATACAGTAGGTCTCCAGTTGTAACTGAAATATTCTGC
Organism: Clarias fuscus; assembly: GCA_030347435.1. Taxonomy (NCBI): domain Eukaryota; kingdom Metazoa; phylum Chordata; class Actinopteri; order Siluriformes; family Clariidae; genus Clarias; species Clarias fuscus. The sequence goes on along the minus strand of CM059223.1, from coordinate 9,552,169 downwards.
AATGCAAAAGCATTCTGCAATGCAATCAGATAATGCTCAGATTTCCACAGCAGTCCTGTGCTCAGCTGGCAAACTTACAAGAATGCTGTTTAACTGATCTGGATCACCTACAGCAGAGCAAAGATTGAGCTGTTCATGTTGTGTGTGCATACCAGATAACGCCCCCCATCCCCAATCTTTATTACAAATGTCCCTAAACGTCTCTGTAGGATCCCTGTATATTTTGCCACAAATTATGCTGTTCAGTACCAGATGGTAGAGTCAACCAAGTGTCTCTTTCTGGATTCTGGATCTACATTAAGATGAACATGGCAGCACTTTTTCTGGTGGACAGATGGTGATTAGGAGTGCATAAAACTGTTCAGAAAAATTTCCAGAGGGCATCTTATGTCTAAAACCATTCCCCAATGTCTGAGGGCACAGAATGTATCCAAATGCAAAATGGTGCTCAAGGAGATCAGGGCTTGGTGCTAAACAATTTAAAACAATTGATGATGCATAGTTTAACGTGCATTATCTCTTTCTGGCAATCACGATGGCTATATTACTATTATTTATCCCAGATTTAATGCATGTTAAATACATGCACTTTTCCTTACATTGTTGTACAGCATAACTGAGCTCACTGCATGGAAACAGGAAGACATTTTGAAGTTGGGGGTGCTGAAATTTTAAGAAGCATATGTATGACATGTTCTGTCACACCCAAATTATAGTAAAATATTTTTTTCTGTTAACAGAGGATGTGTATTGATCACTATGATATACTATATAGAACAATGTTAAAGAGAAGAAGCTTAAAAGAAAAAAGTGCAATGAACATGCAAGCATTTTTGCATTTTGAGCTGTGTAATAAATCCACACATTTCCCGATACAGTAGCAGCAACAATACAACACTGTATGATAGCAGATTTTTTAGGGGTGGGCTACGTCAGACCCTAAAAATGATTAATATTGTTATTGTTATTATTAATAATAATTATAATAATAATAACATGAAGCCGGACCAAAAGTAATGCATAAGTGGGCATAACTGTTTTTATTAATTGTTGTAGGATATTCCAACTGCATGTGGGAAGTCTCTCTACACAAAGGTACTACTCAACATAGTCTCCAAGCGATGCATTTGACCCATCATTAAATGCAGTTCCAGAGATGTCTTTGAAAATCCTCTTTGTCCCCATTTGATGTATTTGAAAATCCTCTTTGTTCCCACTTTTGATACAGAATGTTTTCAGGGATGACACACTTGACAAGAGCAATGCACACAGATGGGTGAAGTTTAAAGAATGGGGCCCAATTGTACTTTATCAATATATAGTATATGTTAAATACCTAAAAACCTTCATATCTTCATAACTTTTAAGTACTGTATCACTATAATCCTTATTTGCTGTGAAATTCAAAGAGCATGAAAAAGAAAATGAAAAGTTACTGTTAGCTTATTTTATACTGTGAATGGTTAGTGGACCACGGTCACATGTTGTGTTATCCCCAATTTATCCTGGGCTTTAATTTACCCAGAGTTGTATACTGATCAATGTGTAACCAGTTAAACATTTCTTTATTGGGCAATTTTCAAGAAATCTGTGTATTACATACATTGAACAGCCAAAAATATATACACAGAAATTTCTATAAAATAATAAAATAAATAATTAAATGCAGTATCTTGCTTATAGCAAGTTATCTTAAATGTGTGCTGGATATTAATCTCATGCAAGCTTCTCCTCATTAAAAAGCAAAAATCAATTGCCTTAAACTTCCAATGTTTTCATGTGTAAGGTTCATTTACCTAATGCACTGCATTTCCAAGATCATTAACCAAAGATCTCCTTACGGTTACCTAGCTGTTTGATTTGTTCAGGCTGCATGGAGTGTCTTCTCATCAGCATTCTTCTGGTCTTGAGATTCTTTGGTAAGCCAGCAGGAGCTGAGGGTAGATACTGCCTTATGCCTGTCACCAAATCACATGTTGGCTTGTTGCTGGGGTAGACGTTATTAGAGCTGCTTGCTCCGGTCATTTGTGGGCTTGAGGTATGATGATTCAGTGGTGGTAGAAAGCCTGGTCTAGAGTTAATTGGTAGATCTGCGAGAAGAGCCCCGGATCCCCTCCTCTCTAGATTGCTTTGGTGTCTCTTGTGGATATTTTCCAGTAAAGTGCTCCCTGTTGACTCCTGTGAGCCTATCAAAGTGGACGATTGTGAAGTCAGTAACTGCCTGTTCTCAAGCTGTTTTTTACCTCCTGCTAGGGAGTTACCCGACACTGAAAGCTGTGAATCAGAGCTGTAATGGTCCATTCCAAGCTTTCGACGCTGGATGATGTTGATTAGACTTGACACTGCCAGATTAGGGAGAAGCTTTTCTGAGTGATTTTCTGCTGGTAAAAATTCACTGCTTTTAAAGTGAAGATCTGGGTGGGAGAGAGAGTACTGTGAAGATAAGCCATTAAAGGACATGTTGTGGGACATTGCTCTCTCTGGTCTTAAATATCCAGAATTGCTTTTGTTGTTTTCTTGATGCTGAGGCATGCTCAGACTAGTTGCTTCTTTGAGGTCAGTGCTGACCTGACACAAACGAGGAGGGTCAAATGCCAGTCGTCTGTCAACACTGAAAGCGAGTTCTTCCTCAGGTGTTATGTCAGGCAGTTCTTCCATTTGAGTGTTACCTTTGGCTTGTTGTTCTGATAGAAAGGACTGAGGTATCTTCAGCCATGGTTCTGAGTGTAGTCTATGCAGATGATGATCCTTGTTCAGTCTTCTGTGTGCAAGAGGTGGCTGGTGAGAGGGAGGGGTTGTCTGGGATTTGGCCATGTTCTGCAGATCCTGGAAAGAGAACTTGTGCTCTGAGAGGCTGGAGGAAAGTTTCTCTTGGGGTGATGTGCTGAGGTGAATTTCAGAAGGAGAAGCGCAGGGTATTGAGGAGGAGTACAAGTTATCACACTGGTCTACTTCTGGCCATGAAGGAACTTTAAGATTCTGTTTGACCATCTGCTTTCCGCAGACAAGTCGGTCTGTGGTGATGATGATGACCTCTTTACCTCTGGCCTTGAAAGCATCCATTAGCAGTTTCAATGTTTCCTCATCACTGGACCTAATGGCATGGATCAGTGCAGAGGATCCTACGTGGTCTTCTAGACAGGGATCAGCTCCACTATCTAGAAGTACAGACACCACCTCAGGTCCTGCTTGTTCTAGACAGGCATGCATCAGAGCAGTCTTTCCACTTTTGTCCTGTATGTTTGGATCAGCCCCGCTCTCCAGAAGATATCCCACCATCTTTGCCTTAGGAACCCCCTGGGTGTCAGAGTATCTGCTTTTACAGGCAATCATAAGGGGTGTCTCTCCATGCTCATTGCTCTCGTTTATGTAAGCCCCACCCTCTAGGAGAAGGCGTGTCAGGCGAAGACGGCTCAGGTACACTGCTTTGAGCAGAGAGTTACTGTCTGTGTGAATGCTCTCCACACCATTCATCTTTGCTTCTTTTGCTGTCTGTCAAATCAGCCAACAGACTACAGTGTTGTCATACTGTAGCACAGCCTGTGAGAAGATATACATTTTATTAAATACATTCTTCATCATTTGGTCCAAGTATTTAACCTATTACATTCAACAGATTTGTTTTAACTTTTAATGTTTTTTTGTTAAAAAAAAAAAAAAATTAACATGATAGTTTTCATCAACATTTTTTATTTTTACACATTTTTTAGCATACTTGAAATATCTTAAATGTCTCATCTTCATCTATGAATTATTATTATTCCTAATAATTGCTGTTTTCTTTGGAATGAAAGTTCAATTATAGGAAACTATTTTTTTATTACAACGTATTTGAGTGATCTCCAATCAGAGACATTAACAATTTTTTTGAACACTTTCCTTCTGCAAAGTATATGTTTCACCCTAATCTTTCAGCTTTTATTGTATTTTATTTGATCATGGCTATGAAAACGTAGTATGTACAAGTATTTAAATACAAGTATTTATTTTTATTGCTGTTGCCAGCTGCTTCGCACTCAGTGCAGAATAATCATCAGGCTTTGTACATATATACTGGATAGTAATTGTTCTGACACCTACCCTCTTCAGATCTATTTGCTTCACTCCAACTGTGTTAAAATAAATTGATATTTAATTACATTCTTTATACACATAAATGTAGCCTTTACACGGTCGTCTGAGCAAAGAACTGAAAAGCACTAAATTCTAATGATTTTCAGGACAGATTTATAGGACAGAATCATGACAGCCTTTAAACAGATCCAGTCAGATTTCGAGCTGCCAATCCATGTTACTCTGCAGTCGATATTCCCATAAGAGTTTGTTAATTCAATAGGCTTAGGCAGAAACCTTGAGGCCAGACAGCATCATTTCACTCTAAAGCCAATTGTGCTTGCCAGCCTCACAGTTACTCTCTTAGTACTGCAGGCGATGCTTGCATAACATCATGGCTCAGCACATTATTTTGTAAAATGTGTCCGAACACTTGGCCTGCACATTTTGCACAAGTCATGCAGAAGATGGCAAATCACAATTTGAGTCCTGTAATATGTCCGCAAAAAATATGATTTATGCTATTTCCTGGTGGTTCGATAAATTCAGGTCATCAGCTAACTTCATTTTAGTCCCACATAATGTTGCTGAGTCTAGACCTGTCCAGCTAAACCAAACGCAGCTCATAACACTACCTCCAGAGGTTTGTACAGTGAGCACTATGCATTATGGTTGCTTCGCTTCATGCACTTCCCTTATTATCCTAACACGCCCATCACTCTGGAATAAGGACAATCTGGACACATCAGAATGTACTGTATGACCTTTTTTTTTCTTGCTCCAAATCTCTTTCTCTTTCTGTCGAGCTGCACACGGTGTTCCTGAGCCCACCTGGTCCACTTCTGGGTGGAGATCTTGGCGCATGGAGGCCCCGTGTCGTCTGCTTGGGATGCATGTGGTGACTGGGGACGGTTCCACTTTACCATGAAATGGTCTTGGACTCAACAGATGTAGGCAGTTTTTCTTTTCTTTTCTTTGAGGCCTAGTGACTGCAGTCACTCAGTGGTTCAGGACGGAAGTTCCTACTGTACAAAAAGCTTTGTACCTGAGCCTGGAAACTGGACTCCTATCTCCTATTATATGAACTTGCAGCCACTTCGCGGCTGCATCCTGTATTAATTATAAAAAATCCGCTTAATCCTGTATTCAGGGTCATGGGGGCCTGGAGCCTATCCCAGGAGACATCACAGGGCACAGACACACACACATATCACTCATTCACACACTACGGGCAATTTGGAAACACCAATTAGCCTAACCTACATGTCTTTGGACTGTGGGAGGAAACCGGAGTACCCGGAGGAAACCCAACAAGCAGAACAAACTCCATGCACACAGAGTCGGGAATCGAGCCTGGCCGGGGATCGAACCCGGACCCTGGCGGTGCAAGGCGACAGTGCTAACCACTACACCGTGCCACTCAGGGACAATCTGATATTTTGATTTATACATACTGTACTTTCTCACACAATTCATACTCATTTCCCTAATTTTATTTAGAATTAAATTGTATTGAATTGCACAGACCCTAACCCAACCCCTTAGTTGTTTTATTTGTTTGATGCAGCCCGTTTTGAAATAGTGCCTTTTTTTTTTTTATTAGATTAGATTAGATTTTTTTTTAATCTAAAATCTAACCTGTAATGAGATATGAGGGATATGCAGAAAGTAATGCAAAATTACCTGATGTAGGTTATTCAAATTTAATATGTTGGTATAATAACTGCTGTACAAAGGTATTATTCAACTTATTCTCTATTAGAAGCCATGCATTTGCACCATTGTTGAACCCAACTCTCAAATTCTTTTAGAAAATTTCCTTTGGCCCATTTGATGTTCTCCCACTGCACTACGGAATGTTTGTGGAGATACTATCAACAAGAGCAATGTGCACAGACAGCTGTATATTTTTCACACGGCATTTCATTTGGTTTTTATTCTACAAAGCAAGGTTAAGAGCAAAAATAATGTTTCAGTCTTGTTTTTTCCTGCTGCCCTTGTCAAAGAATTAGTAATGGCTGTCTTCTTTCACATGGCAAACATGCCTGAGGGCTTTTGTTGGTTTTCTGGGAACCAGCCTTATTTCAGGTGAAGGGATGTGTACAGTATACAGTAACCACAGTCCAGGATTATCCACTGAAAATGTTTTTTCATGCTTTATTCAGTTACAATCATTTTCTGCAATTTATTTTTTTAAATCTGATTCTAAATACAAGTTTTAAAAAAGCTAAAATGAAATTCCTTACATCGAAATTAAGATTGTGAAAGATTGAGCTATGAAATATATTCAGATTTAGATTAATAACATACATATTTTAGCAAATACTGTATGTATGCGAAACATTTTGTATGCCTTTTAGATATAACAAGCACTAAATAAGATGAGGGACATGCAGGTACTAAGCATAGAGCCACTCATGGCATCACAAGATCCTATTAAAGAGAAATGCAATGGAAAAGCAGCTAAAGAAAGCATTGCTGTTCGCAGTGAGTGCACAGTTACCATGGAGCACATGTGCATTGCATGAGTGTGGCAGCAACTTCTACCCCTGTCAGCAATGTTCGGATGTGCTCCAAGGGGAAAGGCTTTGTTTGAATCACATAGGCAATTGTTCCATAATTACAGACTTAAATGGCCTTGTGCAAGCCTCTCCAGTCGGAACAGATTTTATGACAGAATATAAAGAACTAGGCAACGGCAGGTCATACAGCATGCAGTACAAGATAATCCCCGAGCAAGACTGCATGTGCTGGGTATGCAAAATTCTTTTAAAAAGCCATATTCATTTTGCTCTTGAGGTTCTGAAGAGGTTGTCAAGTGTTTCTATAATCATCAAGGTACAGCTTTTCAAAAATGCTCTCTCAACATGCTCAGCTAACAGACGGCTTTAGAGGACAAGTAACAAATTTGATTACATTCGATTTTAATAATGTTTTAGATATTCTAAGGGAAACAGAGGGAAAACACTGTACAGTATATGTCTGACAGAAAATGATAAGTGAAAAAGGCATGTAGTATAGTAGCACTCACCCTGAAATCTTGTGAAGAAATGTAGTCGTGTTGATGCTCTATTAGTTATGTTAATGCCAGTTGGCCAGGCTGTTGTCTGACTGTCGAGTTAATGCAAGAGTGGGTGCGTAGATAGCAGGTGTGACGTTGGTCAGATCTGAGTGACAATGTGGAGATTACTCATACACAAGAGAGCTGTTTGGGAGGGAGAGATGGAAAAGAATAGAGAAAGGACCACGATGCACAATTCTCTGCTTTAAACATACCATTCATTTACATGACATGGCTTTCTTTAAATGAAGAAGCCATTAGGAATGTTTAACATGTATTTATTGTTTAGTTATTTTTACAGTGATTACCCAAAAAGACATTGTTGATCTGTAATGATCTGTAATGATCTGTAATGCAATGTGAGCATAGATTAGATATTAGGCTAAAAATGAGTTCTCTGTCTCATGAGTAGTGTTCATTAGTCTTCATGATACAGTATGTTATGCCCAAAATGTTATGGTACCTCAGTCATTAAGATTCTGTGCTAGTGACTGAACAGAAATCGACTCCCAAGAACAGCAAGGAGCTGGAGGATTCTTTCACTCTCATTCACTCATTCAAGTCGTCATTGTTGAATATTGTTTGACTGCAATGTCTTTTACCCCGGTGGTTATTGCTGTAACATGACGTTAGATTATGTTGTTGAGGACCCCAACCTTCTGACGAACTACATGTCCAGAGCACCACACTAAGCAAACTCCACACACATAGACCAAAGGCACAATTCGAGAATCCAGCCATGGATGTGTAAGACGACAGTGCCAAGCTCAAAGCCACTGTGCTGCCTGAGTCCCTCATCTGCCCAGATTTCTGCTTTGATTTTCTTTCATTTACAATTTAAGATGTATTCATCACAGGCTGATGGGAAGGTGAGCTGTAATTTTGATGATCTTTGCAATGCCATCACTATGACAACTAACCATAGCTATTCTGCTTTTTAGTGTGGGTTGTGCACAAAGAACCAAATTATTATTAAAATATTTTTTGCCGCATTTTTTAGCATAGTATAGTTTCAAGGCCATTTCAAAATAAATGAAACTGAATTAATGTAAAGAAATAAGATGAGATAAAACATATAAGGAATGGCCACTGGGTTTCTTCATAACACTGTCATTTATTTGTATATATGGATGTTCTCTTTCAACATTTATCGGTAACAAAATAATTTATTTAATTATATACATTCACTATGCATTATATTTAAATATACCTAATAATTCCTGAAATTCAAGTTAAATCTTACAGTACATCAATCATGTGTTCAGCCACCAATACAAAGAGTAATGCAGCTACAGGCTTTGGGTACTGATCTCAGTTATTTTGTAGTCTGGCAAGTAATTTTTCTCAAACACACACACACACACACACACACACACTAAAAAAGGCAATCGTTTTTGTACTATACAAATTTCTCACATTTCAGAAACTGAGAAAATGTAGATGGAAAAACATCTTTGTAAGTTCAATGCCTTACACCTGTCATTTTCTTTCCTTTATTGCTAGCTTTTAGGTTTACCATTGTTTTATCTTCTTTAATAATTAATTTTCTAACTAACACTCTGTGTAATATTATTTGTTCAGCCCAAAATCACATCTGTGTTTATGTCCTGCATTTGTGCTCTAGAATTGGGTCACCTGAAGTGAAGATCTAACCAGTCAAAGATGTGTCAGAATTCTTTTAACCAGTCAAAGGTACTGCATCTATTAATGCTAGAACGGGATCAGTGCTGTCAAGTGTACTTTGAAACATATAAATATGGGATAGATGGGATTCTTAAGAAATGCTTCCCCTGGTGGTCGGTTTCAATCTCACTTTATTGTTATTGATTCACTGTGGTTTTAGCACAATTTAATACAGTATGTTATCGGCATCTGCCAGAAGTGCTGCGGGTCTGGCCAATCTAATCTATATAAAATGTCAAGGGCTACATCCATCTATGCCAAACTAAAATTAGTCCAATTATTTCTTACATTATGACGTCATTTTTTTTAGCCCAACACAATAAAGAGTAGTGCAATACAACGCCAATTAGAAAAGAACTGAATAACCAATTTTGCCTTTGTGTTACCAGCGAGTTCAATAATTTAACAAATATCCAAGGGTCAAGTTTTTAGTTTGGTTAAAAACATATCTCATGTGTTGAATTATCAGTATGAGCTGCTAAATTCTGGGAGGAAGTCCAGGTTGCCCTTATACGCAATCATTTTACAAACTAATTTGTTCCTTTATATTTTCTTCCGTAAAATCTCTTAATCTGTGACTACTATACTGATTACATGCTAAACTACAGTTTTGTTGATTTTGTGTTAGTGAGTAGGTATGGAAATGTCTCTGCTGTACAGTATGTTGTATATGCCGGTTTGAATGTGTTAGTATGTGTTAATGGTTAATGTGTAGTTTTTCGAAGGTTTTAAGAGAGTGTATGGCTGGTTTATATACTGTATATAGTGTGTGTGTGTGTGTGTGTGTGTGTGTGTGTGTGTGTGTGTGTGTGTGTGTTTATATATACAGTACATATGTAAATTCACTCATTCAACATTCAAAATAACCTCAACCAGGTGCTTCCTGTAGCAGTGGATAAGACCTGCATGAGTTTTAGCCCGTTTTAGCCCGGGAGAACTACTGTACTTTAGCTTTGTCGTATTCTTCAGACATCTCATGTGTATGGCTCTCTTCAAGTCATTCCACAGCACCTCTATTGGGTTGAGGTCTAGGCTCGGACTCCAAAAAGGCCACTCCAAAAAGCCATTGTTTTTCTGAAGCCATTCTGTTGTGGACTTGCTCCAGTCTTTTGGGTCATTGTCCTGTTGCATCACCCAACTTTTACAGAGTTGATGTACAGACATTCTTACATTATCGTAAGGATTTTTTTTTTATACGATTGGGAATTCATCTGCCCCTCAATGACTGCACGCTGGCCAGGCTCTGATGCAGGTCCAAATCATGACTATATTTTACAATTGGGATGATGTTTACATGATGATATGAAGTGCCCTTTTTACATCAGATGTAGTGCTGCGTGTTCCTGCTAATTAGTTTAATCTTAGTTTCATCAGTCCATAAAACATGTTGCCAATACCGCTGTGGAGTGTCACTGTGCTCTTTCGCCTCTGCAGTCGTGCAGCAAATGTTCTTATTTAATAAGCAGCGGCTTCCTTTGTGGACACCCTACTTGTGTCCACTTGCCATGGACACCGTACTCGCTTCAACTATGCCGTCAAATCTTTGGCTGTCACTTAGGTTGTTTCTTTACCTCATCGATGAGTCTTCATTGTGTTCTTTGGGTCATTTTGACTGGGCACCCACTTTTGGTAGAGTAGGAATAATCCCTAAAGGTCTCTATTTGTAAAACTATAGACTAGTACATTTCTAAAGTCTTTGAGATCACTTTGTAACCTTTTCCAGGTTTATGTAAATCAATAATTTTCATAAATCATAAATCCTCTGAAAAATCTTTTTGGCCAGGCATGGCTTATTTATTCTTCTTGTGTAGAGCAAACTCAGTTTGAGTGGTTTTTAATCCTTTTAAATGTTTTTTTTTTAATCTATTTTAGTTTTAAGAGAATGAATGTTCTCTGATTATTTGTAGTTATCAATAGTTTGTATTATTTATTTATTTTGTTACTACCTCTACTGTATGTACAGTTTTCTACATATTTAATGACTCGTAAAAAATAACCTTGAACCTCAGCAATACAAGCATATAATGAATGTATGCAAAGCTCAAAAAGACAAAAATGTACAATTGTTTCAGAATAATGTTATAAGTATATGTCCTGTTGAGAGATCTAAAAACAAAAAGTACTATTCTTAGATATAGTTCTTAAAATGGGGTACAAACCTAATTTTAAAAATCTAACAACGTTCCTAAAGTGTACAGAAAACTTGACAGATTGGACATTCCATAAACCAAATTTTAAAAAAGCTGACCTAAATTTTTTAGCTGGATTTCTGTCCAAAGGTCTCACTAATCTAATCACTAACAACCTGAGGAATGGTGATCCTGCTCTCAAGGGTGTCAATATAGCAAATGTTTTCCAAGTAAAACCAACTTGTGCGATATATTTCATCTTGATACCTAAAAAGATTATTTGTCAGTTTTCAGTTTTAAGTGACCAGCAGTCAGAATATTACATACAGTCTTGTGCAAAAGTTTAGGCACCCCTTGATAAATAACAGATTTTGGTGATTTTTTTTAATTGAAAAGATGTTAACACAGTCTCTCTTGGAACTGGAAAAATGCACAATATTTTCAGCAAACATTGATGCCTAGTTACTTCCTTTGCAATAATTTGAACAAAAATTTAAAATAAAAACATTATTATGTCACTGTGCAAAAGAGTTCCAGAGTCTCAGATTCTTTTTTACAAGGTTTCAGACCTTTATCAGCTCGTTGGATCTGATGCATGGCAACAGCTGTCATTAGTAAATGCCAATTTCAAAGCTTTACAAATACTTTGACTCTTCAAACCTTGTGCGCACACTTCTGGACACTCAACAACCATGGGTTCCTCTAAGCAGCTGTGTAAGACTCTGAAAATGAAAGTTATTGATGCCCACAATGCAGGAGAAGGCTACAAGAAGATAGCAATGTGTTGTCAGCATGCAGTTTCCACAGTGAGAAATGTAATTAAGAGATGGCAGTTCAGGGGAACTGTGGAGGTCAAGATGAGATCTGGAAGACCAAGAAAATTGTCAGAGAGAACTGCTCGTATGCTGGTCAGAAAGACAAATCAAAACCCCCATTTGACTGCAAAAACCTACAGGAAGATTTAGCAGATTCAGGTGTGGTGGATACTTGAAAAGACAAGACCTTCATGGAAGAGTCAGCAGAACTAAAACAGAACTCTTTGGCCACAATCAGCAAAGGCATGTTTGAAGAAAAGGGAGCAGCATTTCATGGAAGAACACCTTGCCAACTATTAAGCATGGGGGGTGGATCTATCATGCTTTGGGGTTGTGTTGCAGCCAGTGGCACAGGAAACATTGCACGGGTGGAGAGAAGAATGGATTCCACTACATACCAACAAATTCTGGAAGCAAAAATCACACCATCTGTAGAAAAAAAAAAAAAAAGCTGAAGCTGAAAAGAGGATGGCTTCTACAACAGGACAATGATCCTAAACATACCTCGAAATCCACTATGGAATACCCCAGAGACTGAAGGCAAGCTGAAGGTACTGGAACGGCCATCACAGTCCCCTGATTTAAACATCATTGAAAATTTGTGGCTAGATCTTAAAAGAGCTGTGCATGCAAGATGACCAAAGAATATTACAAAACTAGAAGCCTTTTGCAGTGAAGAATGGGAGAAAATCCCAAGTACAAGAATTGAAAGACCTTTAGCTGGCTATAAAAAGCATTTGCAAGCTGTGATATCTGCCAGAGGAGGTAAGTACTGATCATGTAAGGGTGCCCAAACGTTTGCACAGTGCCACAGTAATGTTTTTATTTTTTTTATCTTTGTTCAATTTATGACATAAAAAGTAACTATGCACCGATGTTTCCTGAAAATATTGTGCGTTTTTTTCCATTTCCAAGAGAGACTGTGTAAACATCTTTTCAATTAAAAAATCAGCAAAATCTGTTATTTATCAAGAGGTGCCTAAACTTTTGCTTAAGACTGTATAATGGTGTCTTGATCAAATAAAGAAAAAGGATTTTATTTAAACAATTTAGTATTTAAAATGACACCTGTGACAGTTTGCATCGTCATTTGCATGACTTGCCAAAAGATGGCGCTGTATGAACAGCCTTCCAGTGAAATAGATGAAAATTCTCTATAAATGTAATAGTCTTCACAAAACACTATTCTTGTATTTATCCCAGGACTTATATTAACAATAAGAGCAAACTGAACATCAGATATACCTTTGATAGTCATAAATAGCCATGATAGTAATGATTCATAACCTCACCAACCGATGCCACTCAGACTAGAATGCATTACTTTTGACTTTTTGTAAGTCTTTTTTCTGTTGTTAAATTGACTATTGTTATACAAATACAATTTTACTTGACTTATTAAAGGCTAAATTTAAAGCCAACTGAAATTGCTGTCGTAATTTACTAATGACTACAAATACCCAATACTGTAACTTATATTTAGTCCCAGAGTCCCATTTTGGTTTCTTTTTTTTTATGTTTAAATTTTAATTAAAATCTTAACCTCTTAACTTTCTTCAAGTGTCACATTTTGTTTTGCAATTTATTAAACTGTAAACTTACCTTGTGTTTAATTTGAACAAAAATATTATAATTTTTCAACTTGTAAATATAAACTTTCAGGTATGCAAACGTCTATCTAAAAACTAAAGGTAAAGTAGTTCAATCTTGAATTTGTGGCACATTTTAAAGCACTTATAGCCATAGGACAGTGATTATAGATCATTGTGGTGGTATGTAGTGTACACAGCAACATCTTAAATGCTAAATAACAATACTAACTTATTACCTAATACTAACAAAATGTTAATTTCCTTTGTTAGCATTTTAAAATTTGCTGGCTACATAGAAATACATATTAGATCACAGTATTTTAACAACTGCAAATAATTTCTCCTGCAGCAAAGAGCAATAGCTGGATTTGGACATTTCTGTACACCACCATGATGGATTTGAAATTAAGCATTCAACATATAATTAAAGTGTAGACTTTCAGTTTTAACTCAAGAGGTTTCATTATAAAAATGTTTCAGCCAGTTTCTTAGTTATTTTGCAAAACATTACGGTTATGACATTTGGTAGCTGCTCAATGGAACCACCTATAAATAGTTAAAAGTGGTACCGATGCAAGCAAAGATGTCATCACTGGGCTGAAAAAACCCAGATCTATCAGAGACATTACAGAAACTTTAGGAGGGGCCAAATTAGCAATGCAGATCTTCACATTTATGTATTTTAACCATGCATAAATGTGACCACACTCCAATTCACTATCATTTTAAATGAAATGTAGTCTAAATTATGAGATTATATGTGCAAAAAAATACAGCAAGGGTTAACAGTTTAGCTATTTCTGGGATTGACAGACATAGCAGTAATCCACCATAATCCCAGGAATTTCCCTTGATTTCAGTGCAAACACTTCTTAGAAAAGCTTTGCCACAGTTTGACTTTTTTATGTGTGAGATCCACTGATTATAAGAGATTGAAAGATGTTAGTTTTAAATAAGGCTTTAGGTTTACACCCCCATGTTTAGTTTGAGAGATTATTATAATAAAATGCCATATTTTATGCTTATTTTGTTGGTAATTCACACTATGAGCTGTTTATCTCCTGAACTTGGAATACTGTCTCTGTGGAGATTTTAGTTTCCCCATGTTTGAGTTGGTTACATCTGGGCTCTTCAGTGTCCAATAAACTGGGATGTATGTGTGAATTAGTCCATGGTTGTATGTGATGTACTGGTGTCCCATTCTGCGTGAGTTTTCCATGACCCTTTAGCAGGTTAAAGTAGTGAAAGTATTGGTATTCAGGGCTTCCGAAGTTCTATACTCAACCAGAGTGCAGATTTATCTAGAATCAGGGAACACTCTCTCACTCATTGTCTATATCGTTTTATCCTGTGTACAGGGTTAGGGGGGCCCTGGAGCCTCTCCTAGGAAACATGGTGTGCAAGGAACACCCTGGATGGGGTATCAATCCATCGCAGGTCAAACACATACACACATACTCACATGCTCATTCACACACTGGGCAATTTGGGAATGCCAATTAGCCTAATCCGCATGTCTTTGGATTGTGGGAGGAAACCAGAGCACCCAGAGGAAACCCACCAAGCACAGAGCAAACTCCATGCTCACCGACCCGAGGTGGGAAACGAATCCGGACCATGCAGATGCAAGACAACACTAAGCCACCATGCCGCTTTATCAGGGAACACATTTAATTTCCGTTACTGAATTTTAAAAGAAGCTGTGTGTGATTGTAATGGCACATTTAACATTTAATCTTTGCAAAAACAAACAAAAAAACTCAATTACCACTAGAGGGTGTTGTCTCTAATACTATTAATATGTTAACTACTAAAAGTGCACAATGTGAAATATGCAATCACTAATAGTCAGTGTTCTTTTGTATGCCTAATAAACTCTATATAAATATAAAGGTAGGGTAGGGTAAATGCAAATACAAAAAAAAACAAAAAAACAATAGAAAACAATCTTCTGTAGTGCTCCTTCACATCATTAATAACAGAATGTATTTGTGCCTCAAAAAAAAAAAAGTAGGACCAGTGTTAAAGAAGTGTTTCGATTTTAGCGCTCTTTCCAGATGTTTAGAGCGTCACTGAGCTTTTGGCGTTCCACAGTAACGCGCGCGCCTTCTCTGTCTCCGGGGATCAGCAGCGCATCTTCAGCACCCGGCGAGGAAACCGAGCTGTGTCTCTTTAAGTTGCGACTAAAGCCGATTAGGGTCCATTCTGCTGTTAGCGTCTGTTGACTCAATCTGTTTTTATATATTACTGAGTGCACACTAGACGATCCGGCGATTAATGAGATCTTTGTGGACTTAAGCGGACTCTTTAGTCACAAGGTTGTGCTTTACTGTTGTGGGTGTTTGTGTGTTACTCACGGATCGGATATTCCTACATTATCTTTCTCCATCCGTCCAGCGTTCTTACTTTTTTTTTTTTTTTTTTTTTACACCTCCGTCTCATGTGATGATGATGGTGATGGTGAGCTCATGCAAAGCGCTGTGAGAATTCGGGCTGGAAAATGCAGAAAAGTGTGCGCTACAATGAGGGACACGCACTTTTTCTCTCGGTCATCGCGCGGAAAGAGGGAACCAAACGGGGCTACTTGAGCAAGAAAGCGACCGAGAACAGTCGCTGGAACGAGAAATACTTTGCTCTGTACCAAAACATCCTTTTTTACTTTGAGAATGAGCAGAGCACCAGGCCGACGGGGATTTACTTACTGGAAGGCAGCAGCTGCGAGCGCGCATCAGCGCCCAAAGGATCCGCGGGCAGCCGAGACAGTTCAGATAAGCAGCAGGTACAGCTCGATTATTATTAGGAGTAGTAGTAGTAGTAGTATTAGTGTGTGTGTGTGGTGTGTGAGAGAGAGAGAGAGAGAGAGTGTGTGTGTGTGTGGATGCGTGTATACATGCGGTGTGTGTGTGTGTGTCAGGTGGTGACCATAGTAGCACATTAATCGCACTCAAACATGAAAACAGGTGGGGAAAGATGTGACTCTGGCACTAAGTATAGTATTTTGATCCTCAGTTGTACTACATACTGTACCTGTAACTCCTCGTCTGTAATGAAAACAACACCTGCAAATCCGATCTGCAAGGTGCAATGTGGCATCTACAGTACAGTATATTAATATGGGATAATACTGTACTTACAGCATCTCTGAGTCGCACCGCTGTACAATTCAACTCAATTCAATTTTATTTGTATAGCGCGTTTAACAATTGACATTGTCGCAAAGCAGCTTTACACAATCAAAAGAATTAAGTTTGTATGAAATGTGAATCAGACTGATAAGATTGTGCCTGATGAGCAAGCCGAGGGGCGACTGTACACTATCTGCATGACTGCATACATGGATAAGAGCAGATGTGTCTGCACTGCCCTACTATTACTCACCAACCTTCATTAAGCATCACACTTTCTATTATGTTTGCCCTGGTCTGGTCACACACTTACTGGACATTGATTCCTTTACAATCTGAATATAATCCTGTCTAGCAAAAAGATGAAAAGTTAACTTCTTTGACACTTTTGGTCTGACTTGTCATGGGGACATTTTACTTGCTGAGTCTACTTGCCATGTTCACCACAGACAAGGAAGCAATTCAGGTTATTTTCAGTGACACCAGATGTTATACAGCCTAACCAGTACCCACAAATGTGCCAGCTTGGAGTTACACATTAATGTATAAAGCTCATGAGAACTGTGAGCTTCAAATAAATGTTTTGCGAATTTGGTTTATGTGAAACTAGTATACCCGTCGTTGGTCGGGAAAAAGAGTTATTAATGATCAGCTGAATCCGTGATATTATTATTTCAGCAAATCAACCCACGTACATGTCTGCCTGTCTTTCTGTATGGCAGAACTTCTCTGTCTAACTTTTTGATACAAAGAAATAAAAAATTGTAAGGTTGAGGTTCTTATGGCTAGTATATGCTAAATTGTACTTCTTTGATTGTCAGCCAAATACACTTCCTGTTCGCTAATCAGACAGTGAATCTCAGATGAGAAATCAAGAAAGTAGACCAGATAAAGATTAGGTTTTGTCTTAAAACGACTCCAGAGGATTCAACTTCACTTATACCACTTCAGTGGCGAAAAATATGAACTAATCCCAGTAAAAATATTCAGTTTAGCTTTTCTAATTAATATCTGTTGGTGCAGGTATTCGTTTATATTGAGCAAGTAGCTTATTAGTGTCTTATTTTAAAGTAGATTATTAAATCCAGCTCATAACTGTATTACATAATCATATAATCACTTTTAACTCACCACTTGATTTTAGAGCATAACAATGTGCTCTCAGTTCGGGGATTTTACATGCTCTCACCTTGGACTGCTGCGGATATGTTTGCTCTAACAACCCCTGTTTTAGCTCATAGTCAGATTCCACATTACAGATTGTTATTAGTACCACAGATTCGGAACCTATGAGACAAACTGGTTCTAAACTTCACGCAGGTAGAATAAACATACATTGATCTGTCCATCAATATTTGAAGGGGCAGTTTTCATAGTGTTTTCATGTGTTTTTGGAATAAGCATTGCTGTGTCGTGCGTTCATTTGTGTTTCGTGAGCATTTGGGCGCTTTGTAGATGCATTACCGTTGTTTCTGTGTCGTAAAATAGCGTGTTGATTTGCTCTGTTGATTGACACTTATAGACCCGCCCCCCTCGAAGGGAAAAAGCACTATATTCATCAAAAAAAAGCGCTGGATGCTGTGACATAATCTGGCACATAACTGCTCATAATGTCCCTTTATTATTCCAATGTTTTTTATTTTATTTATTGCACAGCTTTAACTTCAAGCAATTACCTGAAGTATTTCCAAAGTTTCATTTGTTTCATTTTATTTCTGTCCGGTCAGTTTTGCAAAATGACAGAATCTGGATGGACAGACATACAGATATACAGACAGAATTTTTTTTGAGACTGTTACATTGGATCCTCCAATGTATGAAATGTAAAGATTATCACTGAAAGAGCAACTACTGACCAATGTACAAACAAAACCTTTTTTTTTTTTTATATATATAGATTAGGCATACTCAATATTTTTTAGTTTCTTAGAATAAAAATAAAAATTGATGACTTGGTGCTATCTTTGGGTATCTTGGTGTATCTAATATTTCTGATACTGAAGAATAGTCCGTGTAATGTAATGTATTTTAAGTTCAGTTAAATATTTGAGTAACATGTTAATGTTAAATTCGCAAAGTCTTTCCAACAGAAACAGCTCAAGTATTAGGATAGATTCTGTCGAAATCTGGACAGTTTTTTTTTTTTTTTTTTTGTGTACTCTATTTAATATCTTTTTTTTCCATGTAGATAATGGCATCTTAAATATTTAGTGTGATTAAGGGAAACTATATATATTTTAATACACACTATTTTGTAATACACTATTTTTTTGTCACCACCAAAAAATACTTCATGGGCTCCCTAGTGCCTGAACCGAGATGTGTTTGCCCCATCATCCGGAGATCACAGGTTCTTGATGGTGCCACAGCCATCTGTAGCCAGGAGTCCAAGGGAGCAAAATTTGGTATGCTCTACGGGAGGGAGGGGTGGCATACTCTTTTTCCCCAACAATCACAGCCAATCATGGGTGTCTGTGAGTGCTTTCCTACGAGTGGGTTTAGCTACCTTTGGCCTTGAGTTAGCAGATGTTCTAAAAGATGTGGTTGGTTGGCTTCCCTATTCGCTCATGATGGAGTCATCCTTCAGATATAAAGGACGTAACCTTGCTAAACTCCACTCAATGTTATGTATGTGTACTTTTAGCTACTTTGAAGAAAAGAAATGCAGTACATCCAGTAGGATGGAGCAATATATGAGTCTATGGAGCAATATGTAAGTCTATATAAAATATGGCCTGTAAGTTTCCTTCAATATGCCCCTCCCTGTAGATATATCTGTTTCTGTGGCAGTTTCCTTACAGGGTCGGGTTGCCAGCTCAATACCGATTGTACCTGAGTGGTTGAAGTTTGAACCAGGCATGTCCTGAGCAGCAAAGTCCAACATCTTAGCTGCCGAGCTAATATTGTGCAGGGTTTTTCTCCCCAAGTGAAAAAAAGTATGCTAAGTATATTAAAAATTAGCACGCCAAAGCATACTTAAGTTTACTTTAAGCCAGAGTGATGACTAGTATATTTGAAGTTTGCTTTTTTGGAACAACTAATTTTGTACTAAGTGCATTCAAGTTGTAATTAAATTGTACAAAAGCACAGTTTTTATGGGTATTAAATATACTTTTGTGTGCTAAAGTACTTAATACACTCAAAGTATATGGTTGTGTATGTACGAATGTACATACCTGACAGTAATTAATGAAATTAAAGTATATATTTAATGTATTATAAGACCATTACAGCAATTTTTTACTTTGTTACGAATACACAAGTAATATAGTATAAATATATTATTTCAGCAGTAGCATGCTGTTATACTTCTGGCCAATTCCAAATACTAAAAAGTATACTTTGTGTTTAATAAAAATATACTTTATTATATCATAGAGTACACACACGCATCTATACTACTGTAATGCAAATTACAACTGGTAAGAAGTTTTCATACAGAATACTATTTTTAAATGACAGCTAGACCACAGATTTTTTTTACACACACGCACACACTGCTCGGCTAAAAAGATGTCACCACCTGGATTTAACTAAGCAAATAGTTAAGAGCCTTTCATTGGATAATTACTGCAGTGGTTTATATGGTTCGGCATAATTATTTAACCCTAACTGATGCAGTGAGTGGGTTTTCAATTATTGCTATTATTAGTAATTATTATTTTGTGATTAATTTTATTTTATTATTTAAATATATTTTAAATCTATTTTGAATAACACCAATAGTTGAATTATTAGTAAGAAACATTTTTTAAAGGAAAATGAAAAATAGAATATGCTGGGAATTAGGGTTGTAATTACTGTATGTGGTAACTTTTCCGTAATTTGCTGTGTTAATCCTGCTCTCTCTCTCTCTCTCTCTCTCTCTCTCTTTCTTTCTCTCTCTCTAGCTGGATGTTGGGATAATAAAATTAGCAACGTGTGTCACTTTTTTTTTTTTTTTTGGCCAGGTAGTGTTTAAGAAAGGTAGTTTTGAAATAGTGTATAAATAAATAGTACCTTTATTGCTTTTGATTATTTTTTTATTTAATTCAATAATGTAACAAACTAACAATAACAATCATAAAGATTGGCTTTAATACTTGAAAGAAAATCCTTTTCAGTCAATGACTGTCTAAAGTCTGGAACCCATGGACATGACCAATTGGAATATTATTTTGGATTTATACATATTTCTTCACACATTTTCATACTAATTTCCCTAATTTTATTGATTCTTTAAAGCTGCTTTGCGGCAATGACCATTGTTAAAAACGTTGTGTGTACACGGTGGTGTAGTGGTTAGCACTGTCGCCTTGCACCGCCAGAGTCCGGGTTCGATCCCCGGCCGGGTTCGATTCCCGTCTCTGTGTGCATGGAGTTTGCATGTTCTCCCCGTGCTTGGTGGGTTTCCTCTGGGAACTCTGGTTTCCTCCCACAGTCCAAAGACATGTAGGTTAGGCTAATTGGTGTTCCCAAATTGTGTATGTGTGTGTCTGTGCCCTGCGATGGATTGGTACCCTGCCATGTGCCCTAAGTCTCCTGGGATAGGCTCCAGGCCCCCCCGTGACCCTGAATACAGGATTAAGCGGTACAAATGATGAGTGAGTGAGTGAATTCAAAGCCTGAGTTTCCTCCCCTGAGATGCTTTGCCAGGCCTTCAGCTGCTGTTTGTGTGTCTTTCTGTCTTGAGTCTTGTATTCAGTAAAGCAAGACTAGCTAGCAAGACTTCAGAAAAGTGTGTTCTATTGGGTTGCAGCATTTGATTGGACTGACTTGGCCAGTGAAGCATATCTCATTTCTTTGCATTGGGTAGCTTTCACTGTATCAGTTTTCCAGCATTTGGCTGAATTTAGGCAGAGAGTATAGCGCTATAGACATGCAAACAGGAGTGACCTGGGTCCATTGGTAGCCATTTCACTGCCCCCACTATATTTGACAGATGATGTGGTATGCTTTGGATCATGAGCTATTTTTTTTTCTCCATTCTTCTCTCTTCCCGTGGTTCTGATAAAAGTCATTTTTGTTTCATCAGTTCAAAGAATCTGGCAAAGTTTTATGGCAAAGTCTAAGATGGTCTTCCTGATCTGGAGCGTTACCAGTTGTTTATACCTTGTTGTGAAGTATCTATATTTACTATATAAAGCTCTCCCCCTAGAGTGTAGACTTTGATAATGACATAAATACTTCCTCAAGAGTGTGTATGACTTGGCTGGGTGTTGTGAAAGGATTCATCTTCTTCATGGACAGAATTCTGCAGTCCTCCACTTTGTTTTCCGTGGGCTTTCAGGCCTTTTGCTGTTGATGAGCTTGCCAGTTAATTAGGTCTTAAAAAAGAATTCTTTCCTCTTCTTCTTTTTTCAGCCTAATGATGGGGAAAGCTGAGATTTATTGACATATTTATGAGTCAGTCTAGATGCAGCACTGAATGCTAGCACTTTTCATCAAAAAATTGGAAATAGGGTACAATCATCTAAATAGGCAAGGCACTTTCAGAAGGTAATTCCTTAACTTAGCTGTTTTTTGCTAGCAGTAGTCAATTCTAAAGGCCCTCCAATAAGAAGTAAGATGACCAAAATTGTTTGGTTATTTTAATTATGATGAATATATACAGTAAGTGGGTAGAATATTATGAAATGATTGAGGATGTTATTGTGGTATATTGGCATGCTGGTTTAAAACCAATATTCACAGGGAACATGTGATATATAAATTATTATACAGTTGTACCTCGGTATACAAATTCAATCCATTCTGGAGGCCTGTTCTTAAGGCAAAATTATAAATTGTGAAACGCAATATTATTAAATGCAGATCATCTGTTGTAGCCAGCTAAAAATGACCAATATTACCAATTTCCATCCCTATAATCATATTTTTGCCACAAGAAACAATTAAAACATTTAGAAAAGACATGTAAATGAAATAGAATATGAACTAAACTTCCCCAGGTGGAGGAACTAATTGAACTAAAGATACCCCCCCTCTATGCTTAAAAGGCGGGACGAGAAAAGACTGGACCAGTGGCGGCCGGTCAATACGGGGCTCAGGGGCGCCGCCCCCTTAAAGTTAGGCAGAGAAGAATGCTACTTTAACATGTAATTATTTAACATAATAGTTACTAATTTTAATAATGAAATAAAGTCATTTAGTCACAATATTCCGCTGTATTTCTTAATATAATTTATTTTCAATTTTAAAAAATCGAAACTGTATTACGTTCATTTGTGTTCGTGTACGTGGGGCGGCGGACAACTGAGTGTCTATGTAGGCACGTAAATCTTTGAAAAGCATGTGACTTGAGGCTGAGCTCTGATTGGATCTTTTCAAATCACCCTTCGGGTGCAGCACTGTGTGCCCTGAACCCTCCCACTTTTGTTCTTAGCGAATCATATTGTTTTTAATTATTTGGGCTCATGTGATTGGACCATTCTCAACGAGTCTTCCAGAACTTCTTATGGCAAGCGGAGCTGCTGACTGGATGCATTATTTTATGCTAGTAGTAAGGATCACCGCATAATTACCTGATAAATGGCTATTTATAGGCGAGTACTAAAAGTTTAAATTTGTATTTTGTTTGCGCCCCCCCAAAAAAAATTTTTTTGCACCAGCCGCCACTGGACTGGACACTTGCTACTCTTCTTGTTTGAGAAGCCAAAAGACCATATTCAAAGCACTCACCTTCTATACTACTTTATCCTGTATATAGTGTTGCAGGGAGCCTCTCCCAAGAGACCTTGGACACACATTGTACACACTGACACACTCACAAGCAATTTGGGCACACCAGTTAGCCTGATCTGCATGCCTTTGGACTATGGGAGGAAAGCCACCAAGCATGGGGAGAACATGCAAACTTCCCACCTCAGACCCTGAGGTGGGAATCAAACCTGGACCCTTGAGGTGTAAGGCGACAGTACTAAGCCACTGTGCTGCCCGTTTTTAATTAAATTCAATTTAAGACTGACATTGTGACAAAGCAACTTTACAAAATAAAAAATATATATGGACAAAAAAATAGAAAGAAAAGTAAAAAAATATATATTACTAAAATTAACATTTTATGAGAAAAAACTCAATGACGATAGGAAGAACAACTGAGAGGAGCCAGAATCAACAGAAACCCTTCCTCACTTGGATGCTATCAGATATTATGACCACAAATCAGTCCCTGATATATCGCTGTGTTAAAAACTATAGATATACTACTATAGGTATAAAACTCTTCTTGGGAACAGGCCTGTTAATTCACAGATTTTTTTTCCCCTTAATAATCTAATGCATGTATACAATGTGCTAATGTGCTAATTAATCCACAAGCATTATTTCCCTGCAGATTGAGAGTCCCAAGTCCAAATTGTGGTTTATTTTTTAGCATTAAACTGTACCATCTGTCATCAATCACTTGACCTTGATTCAACTTACAAAGTTTTTCTCAACAACTGAACCAAAATCTGGTTAGGAATAGCCTCTGCAAATTCATTTAATAGTTCAGACTCTTACATTTGCCAGTCCTGCAAGTAAGGACTGTACAAGGAAGTAACAAGGAAGTTGGCGGGAGGCACTGTCAAAGACAAATGTATTTTTAAAGCACATTTAACACTACACAGTTGAACAAAATGCTGTATAATCCTACATATCTGCAGACATGGTAAAAGACTATAAAAATAGACAAAAACAATGAAATAAAATCCAAATCAAACAATAAACAACAATAAGAAGTCCACCATCATTGCATAAAATAAGCAAATAAAACAATAAATGAATAATAAATGTAACTAATAAAAAAAATGGTTAAAGTATACTGTATGTCCTCACACTGTATTAAATGGCAAGAGTAAAAAGGTATTGAGGTGTGATTTTAAAATCCTAGATTTAGGATTTATAAGTAAAGATGATCACCAGACCTGAAAGACCATGCTGGATTGTATGGCTTCAAAAGGTCAGCAATATATACTGTAGTGGTGCTACTGTAGATTATTCAGGGCTTTGTGGGTTCTTAACATGACCTTGAACCTGACCCTGAACTGCACAGGAAGCCAGTGTACAGATGCCAACACAGGAGTTATGTGTTCACGCTTACGTGTTCCTGTTAAAAAATGTGCAGCAGCGTTTTGGACCAACTGCAACTGTCCAAGACAGGCCTGGCCAACACTAACATAGAGAACATTACAATAATCAAACTGACTTGAAATAAAGGGGTGTATAGACTTTTCAAGATATTTTTTGTTAAAACTTTGGACAAAAGACTAATCTGAAAAAAAAGCTAACTTTAATGACAAAATTAATTTGCTTTTCCAAGTTAAATATCACTGTCCAATAAAAAACCCAGGTTTCTTGCTGTTGGTTTTACATAAGATTTAAGGCAGCATGTCTCTATGAAAGGGTGAACACAGACTCCACTGGGTACAAAAGCCAGCACTTCGATTTGAATTTCATTAAGACTTTTTTCTATGGCCGTCCACGAGTTGGCATCCTCGAGATGTTCCAACAGTGGTGTTAAAATGTTTTTATTCCTCTGTTGCAAAGAAAAATAAATTTAAATATCATCTGCATAACAGTGAAAAGATCTTCTGTACTTGTCAATAATGGATCCCAATGGCAGTAGGGTAAAGTGAAAATAACCAACGCCTGAGAATAAACTCTTGAGGGACCCCACGTGTGAGAGCCTGAGGAGGATACAAAGTCACCAAGACCAACAGAAAAAAATTCCACACCATGCTGTAGATGATAAATGAGAACATAAACTGCCAGGATCATTTAACACTGGCTTTAAATAGAGGAATTGAAAGCTCTGTTCTTTGTAGGTGAAGAATGTTAGGAGGTCAACATGCAGCCCTGGACTCTGCTCAGGCAATGTTGAATGCTCTCACTATCTTGACCTTGGAAGCTTAACCTTTTCACACCATGCCTGTTCCTGCTCAAACCCAGAGAAAGAGAAAACGTGGCCAGGCACCTTTATAAAGACATTCCCTTTAAGAGGTCGTTACTTGCAGACTGCAGACTTTGTGCCCCTCCTACAATGCAGGCCACAGCTTTCCCCTAGGTAGAAGTTAATAAATGCCAGAAATGGAATACTTGATACAACATTGATAATTCAAGGAGAATGTTCTCTCTTGTATTCTCCTCAGACATTTAGAAATCCAGCTTTGCCAAAGGGTCAAATGGCCAGTATTGACCTGTGCAATGCACGCCTGAAGAAGATGGCAGTGGGGCAGTGAGGAAGAAGCTGAAGGTGACCACTAAATATTATTGACTTTAGAGTGCCCACAAACCACTTGTCTTCCCTGTCTCACCAGGTCACTGAAGAGGTCAACTTTGGCCGGCAGCAACAGGAGAATGGCACTGTTGGGGTTCTGAGCTTACTAAGAAAAGGAGAGCTAGACCAGGTGTGCACAACAGAAGCTACAAAATGAGCCTAGGGAGTTCAGGACGAAGGGCTGGGACAGGTCCAGACTTTGACAGAGAGAAACACCTAGTCCTGTATATACAGTAAACAAAAATCTTATCCCAGCTGACCATACGTATGCAGGCTAAATCAGTGATTAGCTTATAGCTAAGCCGGGAGTACTGTGATGGTGGATATACTGTAGCACAATTCACATGCATGGATTTCCCTTCACGAAACTCAACGTACAGCACCAATTCAGCACCAGTGCCTGGAAAAGCAGAGGGAGGAGGGAGGCAGGGAACAGATAATCACTCATCCTCCAGAAGCAATCAACAGCCTACAAAAGACACAGCCTTCAGTGGTGCAACAGTGTACAAACTCAGTGCATGATGGTCTCACAAGCTCGCTCTATCTTTCCCTGCAGCACAGACTCTGACAGCACAGACACAGTGACTCTGATGGGACTGTGTGCTGGCAGTGCACAAAACTCCACCGTGCCTCCCATAGCAGCCATTATTTTTCCTTGGCATTGATGGCCAGCAGCAATCACAGTGATCACTCCTACTCTACTGCAATGCACTGACTGTTCTGCACTTTGTAAATAATAACCAAGTTGTCTTCATATTTGAGCAATAAAAGAAAAAAAAGCATCTGATTCTGATCTAATCTCTGCACATGTCTGCAATGAAGCTCTAAACTACTACAAAAGAACGGAGCTTCAAAGTAATAAAAGGCATTCTAAAAGCAAATGGCTCATTGTAATTTGTTTGTTGGCCAGCTGCACTGAGGAGGCCTTTGATATGTGTGAACCACTCTGCATATTCATAGAACAGTTGTTTGTGTAGTCATTATAAGATTCATTATGAAGTCCATCAAGCTACCATCATTCATCTGGAAAACAAAAATCAGATCAGTGTATTTTTAAAGCATATCTGATACATTTTCATTACTCAATTGAATTATTTGATTAAAGCTTTTAAAGGCAAATAGAGCTGTTAAGTGTTAAGCATGGTCAAATTTGACCAAATCACAACAACTATTATTAAGACAATCAATCTCTTTGATTGCACCTGCTAAGGATTTTGATTTCAAATGAAACATACTTGACAGAACAGGAAACGAGTTAAAATGTCTCAGGTTACCATGGAAATCGGGTTTCGTGTTATGCTGAAGTGGTCCTGTATTATTATTCCAGAAGCACTCACCACAAAATGTTACACAAGATATCCTACCCCCACCCCCACCCCACTAGTGAACTCTGGCCTCAGATGCAAAAACTGCATTCTTTGCATACAGTTTGCTGTAGATTATTCTGTATCAGTTTGTTGATTCGAAGAACAAAGCCATAGGGAAAGGGGGGGGGGGGGGGCATTTACACAGTGTTACACTCGACTAAAAGACAAGTGCACATGCAAGTGCGTCCCTGCTACAGTATATAATGCACCACTACTTTACAAGTAATAGAAGCTTCCATGGTAGTACGTATGTTGCCCCTGTACACAACCATTTGCAAACTCGAGAGGTCTGTGAGCATTGTAGGTATTTATATACACACACAGGAAATACAAATATTAGTTCCCCTTTCAGGGAGTATACAGTGGTAGCAAATATAATTAAATAAGTAGATATAATGCAGTCAGATTCACACACACATATAAGTGATACAGTATCAGGAGACATGATTGTGATGAGGAGTTGGAGTGGTGGATGTGAGGGAGATTGAGAAGTGTGTGTAAGGAGACAGTGATTCTATTGTTATCTTCCAGCTTAAACAAAGCCGGAGGCTGAGGAGAGTGCATTAAAAGCAGAGATGAGAAGCAAAGGCTGTTACATAAGTGCAGATATGCGCGTGCGCACACACGCACACATACGCGCACACACACACACACACACACACACACACACACACATACACCAGATGACCTGCTATGCAGTAAGAGAAGACAGAAAGCCCTTAAGCTTAGGTTCTACATGTTTACACATACTCGCATATTGACTCTCGCCCTATTGCATTAACACCCTTTTGGATTGCAAATCACACTATAATCCTTTAATGGAAAGGAGAATATGATAGAAAATCTCTCCTGTTTTCACATACATGTGCTGCAACTGTAGCATACAGTACATGTCCTGCAACACTTCTACTTCAAGGAAAATATGTCAATAATGAGACCTTGTTCTTGCCAAGCAAATATCTTCAATATTACAGTTTTTATCATTGTTTATACTCTTCTCAATACTGTACTGTAAGTTCACCTTTTAAAAACCCTTTACACATTTTGCTTTACAAACATGCAGCTTGGCACTTGTATGCAAAATGCACCAAGTCTACCAAAACACACACACATGCATTCATTTGTTGCTCATAACAGAACAACCTAAAGCCATTAAGAATGTGGCATTAACAGATGCAAAATTGTATCTTTAATTGATTTTTTCTTTACATACACCTACTCGCATCAAACATTTTAGTATATCTTCTCTAAGGACAATACTACAAAAATTAAACTTGGTTACATTTTAGAGTAGTCAATGTGAATATACTGCTTGTATAACAGTATAGATTTGCTGTCCTCTGAAAATAACTCAGCATACAGCCATTACTGTCAGAATAGATGGCAACAAAAATGAGTACACCGTAAGTGATAACAGCTGTACATCTTTCACCATGCAAAGTCACATGTCCTATTCATCATGTTCATGTGTTTGCCAGAATATGCCATGTACTGTATGTCTCCAGACCCAAACCCTATTTAGAACCTGTGGGGCATTTTGGTGGCGAAGCGTGTCTAACATCCAGCAGCTCCATGATAAGAGGAAGTTGATCACATCCTCCCAGGATCCCAAGAGGATTAAGGCTGTGCTATCTACCAATGGTGCTCACACAAAATATTGACACTTTGGAGACAGTTTTGACATGTTCACTTAGGGTGTACTCATTTTCATAGCCAGTTATTTAGACAATAAAGTCTGCATGTTGAGTTATTGTTAGAGGACAGTAAGTCTATACTGCTATACAAGCTGCACATTGACTAAAGTATATCCAATTTTCACTTATATAGTATTATCCCTTGAGAAATATGAGGGGTATACTCACTTTTGTGAGATACTGTAAACCCATGGCTCCAATACAAAAAAAATGGCCTTTCATTTTTGCAAATGCAATTCCAAAATACCAACATAAAATGGAAACACACACAAAAAATGAAACAGCATTTCCAGCACTATACTATAGAATACTCATTGATAAACATGTACATTATTGGTGTAATACAGTCCTCTGTCTGGGGCCGCAGGGTGTCAGTGTCAGAAAAAACCTCTTTGAATGCTTAATCCATCCCTTGCAATCTTCCACATATTTTGGTGGAATAGCATATTGTATCATTTACAGTAATTGCAAATATTGGCATATTTCTCCCCACTTGTCCCCAGTTCTTCAAAGGATATTTCTGCACACATTGGCTCACCTCTTACCAGGAACATCCACTGTAGCTCTTTTCCTAAATTCTTCCCGTGCGGACCAGGTTGAAACCAATTTCACTGATAAATGCAAACATGTGGAGTGTTCGCCTGGCCCCAGTTTCAATATCACTCTAAATCAGACCCACAACACAAAACAGTTAAAATACCATTACCATAGGTAATACTGATGTGTGTGCTGCAGCCATGGGCCTGGAGCCTTAAGGCACAAGGAGGGGTACACCCTGGACATGGTGCCAATCCATCAAAGGGCACATACACGCACACACTTTGGGCAATTTCGGAACACCAATTAGCCTAAACTGCACATTTTTGGGAGGAAACCAGAGAACCCTTAGGAAACCCACCAAGAGGGGGGTAGAACATGCAAGCTCCATGCACACAGAGATGGGAATTGAACCTGGCTGGAAATCAAACTTGGACACTGGAGGTATTACCCTCCCAGTATTAAACACTTAGCCGTCAGATGTATAGTTCATTTTGCTATATTTTGAACTTAGGTTTAAAAACATCATAAACAATCAAAAACATCATAAACAATCATAAAATCTTCAAAAACAGGAGTGTAGGAAACTGGAATTTTGCTGGCGGATGAATTTTAAAAGATGTTGTCAGTAAATGCATTTTGTGTCAAAGCAATGAAAAATAGTCCACAGTTGTTGTGCTAGGTGAAACTTTCAAAAAGTATTAAGATTTTATGCTCATTATAAAATATATCAGTTATGTCTTTTAACTATAGTACATACCACTTGCACAGTTTTCATTGTATGACCAATGTGTCTTACAGTGTGACTTTATCGTCTATCCCTTATTAAGCACTATTTCCTGGTCATCTTCGGACATGACGGGCAGAAATCTCTGGAGTTACGAACCGAAGAGGATACAGACTGTAATGAGTGGGTGGACGCCATTCAGCAAGCCAGGTACAGTAACAAATGAAGTAATTTATCTGATTTTTGTGAGAAGGAAGCACCTTCAGCTTATGTAAGGTGTAGTCCCTACACACTATAGTACTTCAGAAATACTGAACCTGTTTCAGGAAATGCTGAAATGTTCTCATTAAGTGACGTGTCATTTCTGTGGTTGCAGTTTTTATGTAAAAAAAAGAATTTAACTTTTAAGACCCACAAAGTCAAAAGGAAGCTCTGCACAAGAGAAGCTCTTTGATCCATATACTGTTTGGACAATGGTTTACTCTCAGGGTTCCCATCAACACTACCTAGATTTGAAGTTTGCATCACTAAACTAATACAAAGCCTTTGATTGCGAGCATAATTGGTTCCGGATGCATGCTTGTATATCAAAGCACTCGTATATCAAAGCAAATTTAAATAAGAAGAAATAATGGAAACTCCAATGATTTGTTCCACAGCACAAAAATACTGCTACTTTTCACAATTCCCAGGAAAAATTCTTCCCAGAGGCCATTGTTGCAGTATAGTTACTACAGAATAGTCACTTGGACACCAAATCTTTTTTTAAATGCTTTATGCACGCACGCACGTTGTCACAATGTTATAGTAAACAGTACACACGTGCATGAATGTTGATGAGTGACACACACACACTGACACTGAGCATGAGAGACTATTCCACAATCCCACAGCGCGCGAGAGAGAAACTATTGGCTGTTTCGTGATCATGTGACACTCGGCAGACAAAGCATATATGTACCACAGTACTTCTGTATAGTATATCAGTAAGTATATCAAGATCTTTACTAAAATTTTGTGAAAATTTTTGCTCATCTTGGAAAACACTCTCTGACCAAGTTACTCGCACTCCGAGGCTCAACTGCATACATAAATAAAAATATATATTTATGTAGGGTTACATATAAATATAAAGAATAATTAATTTATAATATTCAATTGTAATGAAATGCTTTCCATGAAGAAATAGCATAATATGCTGGAGTTTCAATCATTGCTTTTATTTTATTCATCCGTTTGTCTTTATCTTTCTATCAACATTTATTCTTCAGCTACTCTAATCTCATCATTGAGCGTGAAGTGCTTATGCAAAAGTACATCCACCTGGTCCAGATCATGGAGACAGAGAAGGTGGCTGCCAATCAGCTTCGCACACAGCTTGAAGACCAGGATACAGAGATTGAAAGGCTCAAGGCTGAGGTAAAAATTAACCTAATTAAATGAACATACAGTATGTAGTGCATTTACCCCTGGCAGAATCAAGGAATGAGGTAGGATCCACACGCAAACATACTGTAGGAATAAACCTTAACCAAAATCCTGGCAACAACTGGAAAAACTAATGCAAACAATTAGAAATAAACACATAAAAATGTGAAGAAAATGCAATGCAATTAATCAGACCTGAAACAAGTACTGTACTCTGGAACTTAAATAACACACAGAGGACCGTAACTGAATTGAACTATAATCTAAAACAAAGAATACTAGGAACTAAAATCTGTGTCAACATAAAAGCCATTAAAGAGAGCATGCCATTCTCAAGGGTGGAATGCATTGTAAGATGAACAATAAGGAGATCACAGTATTTTTAAGGCTAGAGTGCATTTCCATGCATTATATTCTTGAAGTGAGGAGACTGAGAAGACACAGTGAAAGCGAACCAGTAGCGTCATCAGAACATCCTCAGCTGAGACAGAGTAGCACTTGTAGAGCATGACGGCATCACTCAGACATTGCATGGGGTCACCAGGCCATAACTCTGGGACAGAGTTCTAAAAGAAAACAAAAAACGGATCTTATCTTGGTGGGACTTGGTGAGGCAGTTCTCCCTGTTGACCTCCACCTGCAGCTGGACCAGTTGGATGGCAACCAGCGCCCATTGCTGCTGTAGTTTCTGCAGCCCCAAATAGCAGGTTTTCTATTTAGGAGCAGGGCTCAGCAGATGTCCAGATAAACTGCTTGATGCTGAAAAGAGTGCAGTTGTCACAGCTCCATACTGTTGGCCCTAGATTGGTCTGGTAAAATGAGCCTCCTTACCATAGACACCTGCATTTTCTTTAATTTTGGTCTTTCA
This sequence comes from Clarias fuscus, assembly GCA_030347435.1. Lineage (NCBI taxonomy): Eukaryota > Metazoa > Chordata > Actinopteri > Siluriformes > Clariidae > Clarias > Clarias fuscus. Next base: position 9,519,852 of record CM059223.1, on the reverse strand, counting down.
TGTAATCACAAGCTGAGTCTGCCCAGTCACGGTTCTATGAAGCACCATTGAGAAGCTGACCTCTTGTCTGGCTTTGTTTAAGCTCTTCTTGCTACCAGTTTCACACTGGATCATGAGTTGACAGCCTGCCCAATCAAGTTTTCCCCCTTGCTCTGTGCTGCCAGCTGTCTTAGAGAGTCTTAGGTCTTAGAAAACCCCTAAAAGCATTTCTGTTAATGTGCTAGCTGAGATACTTCTCAAGGGTAAGTTTGACAAAATGTGTATGAATTAAAATGATTAGATAGTCCCTGATGAGCAAGCCGAGGGCGACGGTGGAAAGACAAAACTCAAGAAAAACTTGAGAGGAACCAGACACAACAGGAAACCCATTCTCATTTGGGTGATAACAGATAGCAGGAATCTGATCTGCAGTCATACTGTATGTTGACAGCTGGAAGATTAATGTTAATGGCTGTGAAAATTAAAGTTGATGTCTTTAAGTTAATATGAAGTCCAGTTTGTTATTGGATGTTCCGGTAGACTTTAGGAAACTCTAGTCACAGGTATTCAGAGAACAACTGTCTGCATCAGCTAAGGCCAGGACCTCATGGTAAAGTGGAACTGTCCCCAGTCACCACACGCATCCCAAGCAGGCAACACGGGACATCCAGACGACATCTCCAACCAGAAGTGGGGCACCAGGACGGGTCAGAAAAGTCTGCAGGGCAGACGGGGTTCTGGACCACTGGCAGCTCAGGAGCGACATGTGTAGCTCGACAGAGAGAGACGGGATGAGAGAGAGAGAAGGAGAGATAAAGGAAAAGAGAGAGAAGAGAAGAGGAGAGAGTAGAAGAGAAGGAGAGATAACAGTTAGGTATGGCCACAGTCACACAATGTACAGTATAAGGTAAATATATATTTAGTGCAGAGTGCCAGCAGAGACAACTAACTATGACAGCATAACTAAAAGGGAGAACAAGAAGGAAACACAAACGTGAGAGCTCCCTGAGATATAAAGCAACCAATCTCTTCACCGTGAACAAACCTGAGTGATCAATGAGAGTGGGGAACACAGCAACTAAACATACCAGTTCACCATAATACTCTACGTCCATGAGTCCCCCAGATCTGCTTCTTTACCTAAGGCTAATCTATTTACAAAAAATCTTGGATAAATATTTTTTTTATGTTTTTAGCCTAGATTTAAACACTGAGACTGTGACTGTGAGACTGAGTCCTGAACATTAATTGGAAGACTATTCCATAACTTTGGGGCTTTGTAAGAAAAAGCTCTGCCTTCTGCTGTAGTATTCCTAATACGCGGTACTGACAAATAGCCTGCATCCTTTGATCGAAGTAGGCATGGTGGATCGTGAGGAACTAGCAGTTCACTCAGGTACTGCGGCACGAGACCATTTAATGCTATATATATCAAAAGTAGTATTTTAAATTAAATTCCCAGCGGAATTTCACTGGGTTCCAATGTAGTGTGGATAAGATAGAGGTGATGTGCTCATATCTTCTGGTTCTAGTGAGGACTCATACCTTCACACTGATTCTCTTGTACATCCAGATTATCTCCCAAAATTATGAGCCTAAAGATTTATCCTGCTTTGGCATGCAATACATGCTACTATGAGCAACATATTAGCCTCACAAACTAACAAAATAGTTCAACAAACAGTAACTTTAAAAACATGACCCAGTATTGATCTGCTATCTGCTATGCCCAAGTAAAATCTTATGTTCCAATTTTAAGTGTCTATATTTGGCAGTGGGTTATGTTAGATTGATAATAATGGGAAAAGAATGTATTTTTTCTAATGCACAATGTTAAAGCAACACAGTTTATCCCAAAATACATGTTGAGGTGCACCTTGGTGTCTGGGTCTATACACCACAGTGCTCATCCATGCACAGCAGTGTGCATCTTGTTGCCAGTGAAATGCAGCTCACAATGTATTGGCATGCAAAACAAGAATCATGACTAAGCTATTATAACAGAACGGGACTAGTAGGTTTTATAAATAATACTGATGATCTCATAGAAACTCTACTGGGGTTTTCACACCCAACAGTCTCTAGAGTTTGAATGAGTGAGTGTATACTTTATTTTAAAAGGCTTGACTCAATTCATAAGATTGTTTGAAATCCCTGGCCCAAAAATATTTTCATTATTTTTCTACTAGTGTGAAATGCAGAATAATGCAAACATACAGCAGTTTGAGCAGCAGCAGTATGGCATTAGCACTACAAGTGTGTAAAGAAGGGAAGTCTGTATAGCACATTAGCATACATGCATCAGAGATTTAAGAAAAAAAAAAGTGTTTGACTAGAGGCCTGTGGCCCAGAAAGGCTTTATATCTAGCAACATCCCTGGTTGTCACCTCGAATGATTTTATCTGCAAGATCTCACACAGGTTTTATGCCAGATGCCCTTCCTGTCTCAATTATTCTTTACAACATTGCTGAGGCTTTTGGCATTCTCTTATGCACAGGTCTTTTAAGGTCCCACCATAGCATTTCAATTGAGTTCTGGACTTTGACTAACTGAAATTAACTGGTGTGCTTCGGATCATTGTCCTGTTGTATGCCAAAATTTTGACCAAGGTTTAGCTGTTGGACAGACGGTTTCACATTTGCTTCAAAATACTTTGGTATACAGAGGATTTCAGGATTGACTACAAGGTGCCCAGGTCCTGTGGCTGCAAAACAAGGCCCAATCATCACTTCTCCACTGCTGTGCTTGACAGTGGATATGAGGTGTTTCTGCTGAAATTCTCTTTGGTTTTTGCCAAACATAGCACTGGGCATTTAAGCCAAACAGCTCCACTTTGATCTCATCTGCACATATGACATTGTTCCATAACAATGTGCATTGTTTTTGATAACTTCAGTCATGCTTTTATGTTTTGTTTTGTTTTTGTTTTTTATACAGAAGAGGTTTCTCCTGGCAACTCTTGAAAGCAAACCATACTTGTTCAGTCTTCTTCTAATTGTGCTATCATGGAATTTAACATTTTCCATGCTCAGTGAAGCCTGTAGGGGGTTTTCTTGTATTTCTCTCGGATGAATTTGCTAGGGCGTCCACTCCTGGGAAGACTACTGTACCAACTGTCTTGAATACTTTTAAATTGTGAAAAATCTTTTTCATTGGATAGCCGTGGCCGAAAACGATGAGAATGACACAGATATTAATTTTCACAGAGTCTGCTGTTCAGAGCTTTTAGATCTTTTTGTCAAATGTTACTTTGGTATACTTCAGCATGTCACCTTTTTTTTTCCGGATGCCTCAAACAATCGGAAAGGAGATTCACCCGAGAAAATTACTTTACTCCCAATCTGAGTAGTCCAATCCCTGTACCATTTGCAGTATATCAGTCTATCACTGATATTTTTCCTGGAGAGAAGTGGCCATCTTGCTGCCCTTCTATTTTTGGGCTATTTTTGATGCCTGCATGTGGTTCCTTGCTGGTAACCATGGTTAACAGAGGAAGAACAATGATTTCAAGCACCACCCTTAAATGGAAGGTTCAAGCTTCCATTCTGTTATTCTAACTCAGTCAGTATGACAAAGTGTCTCCAGCCTTGTCCTCGTCAACATTCTCATTGCATTAACATACACCTGAATGCTTCAGACCAGCAACCTGCCAAAACTTCAGCTTTTATAGAGCACACCTGCTGTTGATCAATTAATCAAGGTTGATGAATACTTTTTCAATTAAATTTTTTTCTTTTTTGGCTTAATTTTTGTTAAATAAAACAAGGTATGGTGAAAAAAAAAAGTATTGGTTGTCTGAGATTGTATTTGCCTAATACTAATACCCGCTATGATCAGATAATTTTTACAACAACAACAAAAAACGGAATGAAAAGAGGGGGCACTAACTTTTACACATGACTGTAAGTAATTGGGGACAAATTCCACAATCCTTATTTCATGCCAAAATGCATTCCTGGGATTTATATGAAGCTTCTGCAGTCCCACTGAGCCAAAGCGTGTTGGTATTCTTTAAAGTTAAACTTAAAAAAAATACTTCACCGTAAATGGTGTAATCCATCTTGTAATCATATTATATTCATTTACAAGAATTTTTGTAGTATCTATTTTTATAATTTATCAAGTGTTTTTTTCAGTGTACATTCAATAATTAATTTCTGTTGTGTGAAATTTCCACAGTAGCAGCAACAGGTATCTGGGGTGATTGCGTTACCAGGGTAATGCACCAAGGGAGTAATGTCCTGTTTAGTGGATGTTGCATTGAATTAAAAATGGAGAAATAATGGCATTCCCTCAACTTGGAGTAGGGAGTATGGATTAAACTCCACTGTGGAACAGAATGGAAAATATGCACTTAAAGGATACAAGGAAATGAAATCTGTTTCAATATAAAATTCCTTAAAACACACAAAAAAAACACACATGCAGTGTCCTTCAGGGGACGACCATGATAACCCCCCTTCAACCATTTTCACATTTTGTAGTGTTGCCACCTAAAACTGAACTGGACTTAATTAGGATTATACATTTACTGTCCATTCCTATGATACTTCGATTTGTCAAGTATTAACCTATTAAATTAACCTGATGATTGTATTTGACCTTAGGTTGGGACCCTAAATAAATCTAAGGAAAAAAATTTACCTTGCCTTACCAATCAAGAAGAAGATGATCCTGACATAAAGAAAATAAAGAAGGTCAGTAGTTTGACTGTACTATAGATCCATCTATAACCATACATAATTTGTGAAATGAATGTCAAAGACATAAAATCATTATGAATTTTGAGAGATAACTAAGTGTATACGATGTACAGATACAAAGCTTTATGCGTGGCTGGCTTTGTCGGAGAAAGTGGAAGATCATTGTTCAAGACTACATCTGCTCACCCCATGCTGAAAGCATGAGGAAGAGGAACCAGATTGTTTTCAACATGTTAGAAGCAGAGACCGAATATGTCCTCCAGCTGTCCATCCTGGTGAACTGCTTTCTGAGGCCACTCAGGATGGCTGCCAGTTCCAAAAAACCCCCAATTGGCCATGATGATGTTAGCAGCATTTTCCTCAATAGGTATATATCCCATAATGTCGTCATAGTAAAACATGCTAGTCTTATTTTATACTTTGTATAGCTTTAAAATGTCCTTGCTAACTATTTTCATCTAACTATCCCCCCCAAGTGAAACTATAATGTTTCTACACGAGATATTTCACCAAGGTTTAAAAGCAAGAATCGCCAACTGGCCAAGATTGGTTTTAGGTAAGTACCATTCGCTATTTATGGATCTTTTTGCAGCCCAAGCATATATAATTGATTTTTTACCAAAGCCTGAATTAGAAATCCAAAACAATAAACCAAATTAAAAGTAATCATAAAATTAGATATTTGAAAACATAGTAATTTGTTTAGGGGCGGCACGGTGGTGTAGTGGTTAGCACTGTCGCCTTGTACCGCCAGGGTCCGGGTTCGATCCCCGGCCAGGCTCGATTCCCGACTCTGTGTGCATGGAGTTTGCATGTTCTCCCCGTGCTTGGTGGGTTTCCTCTGGGTACTCCGGTTTCCTCCCGCAGTCCAAAGACATGCAGGTTAGGTTAATTGACGTTCCCAAATTGCCCGTAGTGTGTGAATGAGTGAGTGTATGTGTGTGTGTCTGTGCCCTGCGATGGATTGGCACCCTGTCCAGGGTGTACCCTGCCATGTGCCCTAAGTCTCCTGGGATAGGCTCCAGGCCCCCCGTGACCCTGAATACAGGATTAAGCGGTATAGATGATGAGTGAGTAATTTGTTTATTAATTTAAAAATGGTAATTTAATCATAGGGTTTTATTGCAGCACAATCAAATACACAATTCTTGTTTTGTTTTTTTTTGGTTTGTTTCTTTTTATCTTAAGTAATAGTTCTACGGACAACCTGTAGGACTTTTTTGACTCTCATTTTTGTCAAGTTGTTTGTGTCTCACCTTCAAGTTCAGAATCATTTTATTTATTAAGCCAAACATGAATCATTCAAGCATGAAAAAACATTCTAACTAGGCATGAACCAGTAAGAAACAGGTGCAGACAAGGACAAATGATCAGGCTCGTGATTAGTATACTGGTGATAAAGGGGAAATACTGATGTTGTTTCATAAAGAACTACTTTTTAAATTGCATTTACAATAAATGAAGGCTAGATCAAGACCTTTACACAGTATTCCATTACTTCCATTACTTAATGAACATGATTTAGGATTCACTACAATTTAAAATGAATATATGTCTATTCAAAATCTTTTTTTCACTTTTCAGCTGATCTTTTTGATATATTGTTGCCGATGTTAAACATCTATCAAGAATATGTACGGAACCACCAGTACAGTCTTCAGGTTCTAGCCAACTGTAAGCAGAACCGGGACTTTGACAAGCTACTGAAACAGTACGAGTCCAATGCTGCCTGTGAAGGCAGAATGCTGGAGACATTTCTGACCTACCCAATGTTTCAGGTACACATCTTTGAAGTGTATTGTTTAAAAGAGACAATTTCTGTTAAATGAAACCTAAGCTTTGATTTTTTTTCTTCAACTTTTTAAACGTGTCTTTAAATGTCTTAAATATGAAATCTCACTGTCTTCCAGATTCCTCGATACATCATCACTTTGCATGAACTGCTTGCCCATACTCCCCATGAGCATGTAGAACGCAAGAGTCTGGATTTTGCCAAGTCAAAACTGGAGGAGCTGTCCAAGTATGCAAAAATATATTTTTTCTGACAGATAAACATACTTAATAATAAGTAGGTAATTATTACATAGATAATCAGAGTTTTCCAAATTAGCTAATGAAATGAACCCTGGTTGATACCCTTCACTCTCATATAAGTTGTCATACTCTCATGTACCAAAAGCCAATACACAGAGGACAAAAGGATGGAAAAAATGTGTTGCACAAGATGGTTTGGGTCATGCATGTCCCTTGGGTCTTAACTATTATTTTGAATGCTGATAATGGTAATTAGAATTATTAGGGTTTTTGTAAATATTCAGGTAATATTCTGTACATTGTTGTAGCTGCACAGATTTTGGTTTCATTTTCAGAATGATGCATGATGAGGTGAGCGACACTGAGAACATCCGTAAGAATCTCGCCATTGAGCGCATGATTGTGGAGGGCTGTGACATCCTCTTGGACACCAGCCAGACCTTTGTACGGCAAGGTGAATCACATAGAGCTGTGTCCTCTTTTCCAAACGTTCCCCTACTTTTGCTTCAGCGATTTCTTCACCTGGAAAGTGCATACGATTATTATTTAGGGTAGATCGTATTCGTTTTCCTCAAAAAGCTGTCTTGCTCTTTCAGGCTCCCTGATCCAGGTCCCTTCAGTGGAAAGAGGTAAACTGAGCAAAGTCCGCCTAGGAACACTGTCTCTGCGCAAAGAGGGTGAGCGCCAATGTTTCCTCTTTACCAAACACCTCCTGATCTGCACCCGTACCTCAAGCGGCAAGCTGCATTTGCTCAAAGTGAGTTACCCCATTTTCCCCTAAAATATTTCTCTTTGTGTACATCGTATCAAGTTAGGAGGTATTGAGTTGCAAAAGTCCGTTTTGTGCTATAAAAGTGCCAATAGTGTGCAGGAAGTGAAATGTATCAAATTTAAAATTTCCGTCAAAATTGGTTGATAAATACCTTATCTCCTTTATCCTTCAACAGAAATGTTGTAATCCTAAACATTTTTATGGAGCACTTTAATGAACAATATCCATACAGGTTACTCTAGTCATGATAGGATACACGCATGTTTTACCTATAAATCCGCTCTCCTGGTGAAGTTACTGTATTTTTAGGGTTATTATGGAAATCCTGGTGTTAAAAAAAGGCAGAGGATTCCTTCTTTCTTACTACATCATGGAATGATGTCATGGTTAACATTTGTTTCTCACTTGAATATTTTATGTAGAAAACGTTCTGCCGTCATTTATCTTGTTTTGATTTTTCACGTCATAGAAACCCACAGTTTTAACATGGGTGTGTAGACTTTTTCTATCCATTGCATGTAGTTACAATACTGAGGAATGTAAGCCTAGACAAGTCTGTTTTGGGACATTATAAGGTTAGAAGTATGGCATGCTTTCCAGTATAATGACACAGCGTTTGCCTTTTTTTTTTCTCAGCAAGGAGGCACCCTGTCTCTGATAGAGTGTACCCTCATTGAAGAGCTAGATTCCAATGATGAAGACTGTAAGTGCTGAGACAGCCTTTAAGTTGACAAAATATAAGCTGTTTAATTTTGTGTAGGTTTTCTTGGGTTTATTTGTCTTGTAGCAGACCTACATTACACATTAGAGTTTACAAGTTATATTTACATCACATTGCATATTTTAGAACAAGAAACATGTACAGTACTTGCCATGCTCAAATTCAAATATAGGTACAGTAAAAGTTGATCTTGATCTTGCTATTACAGCACACCCTGAAGGATTTTTTATTTTATACCGCAGGAATTTGCAGATAATTGTTTAGTTATTATTGAACAATATATAATATACTTCAGCCATTTTTTTTATAATTAATGTTGAAAATAGGTTTTCCTGTGGTTACTGATATTCCTTCCAAAAGTGCTAAATAAATGTTTTAAAAATCTGTACCATATCAGTGATTTTACTTTTTTCTTAGAAGACAAATTTTTTTTGTAGCATCCACTACACAAGCACCTGTCAATTAGTTATTATAAGAAGTGCTTTAATTAGTGATTTGAGTTACACCTGGCACTAATGTCAAAGTCGCCCTAACAGAAAATGAATCGTGTTGTTGTATAATCACTATTTAAAAATGATTATAATAAAAAATATATAAAATTATAATAACATGATTTTTGTACCATTAAAATAGAGTGTGAAACCTATATTTGCTCCTTGTGTTCCATTCAGTGGCTTCATTGGGAGTACTGGATAGAAAAGGACTTCAATAGATGCCATAATTACAGATTTCTTTTGTCCTTTTAGATACTGCGGCAGGTCAGGGCTTTAGTCATTTAGAATTTAAGCTACTGGTTGAGCCACCTGATGGGCCGTCCTTCTCAGTAGTCCTGCTGGCCCCATCACGCCAGGAGAAAGCTGCCTGGACCAGCGATATCAGCCAGGTAAGGTCTCAGTGTGTGAAAAACAACATTAACATCTGACTTAATTACAGTTTTGTTTTTAAATAATTATTATGATTTGAAAGACAGCTGGTCTGGTGAATGTGCAAAAAAAAAAAAAAACGAACTACCAAGGTCATATACAAGAGGGATCTCTGGGGATGCTGTGTGTTTTTGTAGTGCAAATGAGGTTAAAGCTCTGGGGAGCACAAACTGCTTGTTTTCTTGTGAGCTTGAGGGTGTTTCCAGCTCCTCCCTTCAGCTGCAGTACTTCCTCTGGGCCCACAACACTCTGTGGTTTTACTGCGTCCTCACCCATATTACACCACATACTGTATAGTATGTAGCCTTTTTAGCAAAAAGAAAATTATGAATAGATGTGGTTATTAGTAAATAACTGTGATGGATGAGTGTTACTAATTACAGTACTATACATTCCCTGATTACATTTTAATCTTAAAATTATACTTTAATAGGTGCTCCTGGTTATTTTTAGTCCTTTTTAAACACTCTATAAAACCAAATCAAAAGAAGACGGCAAAGGAAGATTTGTGTAGTAACAGGAATTTTGAGTTCTAACACACATGACATCTGTTTAGTTTCTTATAGTCACCTATTTGAAGTCAACATTTGATAGTGATTTTTTTAATACGGTTGATGTGTAATCTTTATAGTACTTTTATTCAATTAGTCTTTTAAATTTTTGAAGAACCCATGGGAGAAAATGCTAACCCATTGGGAGAAAATAATATAGTCTAATACTGGAGTAGACTATAGTAGTAAACTGAAGTATTTACAATAATAATTACTGCATGCTCTAGTAAATTGTAGCATTTACTGTGATAATTCCTGCACACTATAGTTAACTGTAGCATTTACTATAGTAGTTACCACACACTGTAGTAAACCTTACTATTTACTATAGTGATTTCTACATGCTGTAGTAATCTGTACTATTTACTATAATACAGTGGAACCTCGGATTGCGAGTAACGTGGTTTACGAGTGTTCCGCAACCCGAGCAAAGATTTTTAATAAATTTTTAATCGGAAACTGAGCAAGTATTAGTTCACGAGCGCCGAGTATCATGTATCACGCATGCGACTCTTATTTTGACACCGAGCATCACTCTATCACCTTTCACTTAAGTGATTCCGTTAGTATGCGCCAGTCTCAGAGAGATGTCTTTTTTCCGTTAAAACGGTGTTTCTGCTGTGTTTCTGCGTTTGTTTTGAAACTTGAAACTTAAAAAGCAAGGTGGGGAGAGGGAGGAGGACTGTTGCTGTGTAAAACGAGGCGAGGGAAGGGGCTAACTCCACACATACACACACACACACACACACACACACACACATGGCGCCTGCGCGCACCAACGGAAACACTTATCTGTCGGGATTTATTTGTACGGGATTTATTTGATTAATTTGTTTTATTTTCATTTTATAGATTGTATTAATTATTTTTATGTATTTATTTTTTGGGGCTGTGGAATGAATAATTAGAGTTTTCATTATTTCTTATGGGAAATGATGATTTGGTTTACGAGTGTTTTGGAACATGAGCCCTCTTCCAGAACGAATTATGCTCGTAATCCAAGGTTCCACTGTAATTACTCCACACTATAGTAAACTTTACTATTTACTTTAGTAATTAATGCATGCTGTAATAAACTGTAACATTTATTGCATTATATTAATTACCACACACTGTAGTAAACTCTAGCATTAACAATAGTAATTACCCCACAGTTTAGTAAATTTTCCTATTTACTATAGTAATTACCGCATGTTGTAGTAAACAATAGTATTAACTATAGTAATTACTGCATGCGATAGTAAACTATAGTATTTACTAAAGTAATTACTAAAAGTTGTGGTAAAGTGTAATATTTACTATAATATAATATTTTTTCTATAAATTTACAGTAAAAACAGTATTTAATATAGTATTTTTCCTTATGGGATGTGGGAAGTACAAATTTAAAAAGTTAAATATAAATCCTTTATCTTATTCTTTTGCATTGTTCTTACAGTGTATTGATAATATTCGCTGCAATGGCCTAATGACCAGTGTTTTTGAAGAGAACTCCAAGGTCACTGTGCCTCATATGCTCAAGTAAGTATTACAACATCAAGAAGAACAAATTCATTGCAATGAAATAACATTCTTTTCAGACAATGATAACATGGCTAGTGAATCAAGTTAAAGCAGTATACAAATGTTAAGTGATAGCTCTTATTAATTATTAGTAATAATGTGTTGGCATGAAATACGAAGAATAAAAGAAAACTGGACATATCACACAATTGCTTTCTTTTCAATATCAGCCGATCCTGTTTTATTCCTCTTGCACCACAGCAGTTTGTATACTATTTTCATTACAGGCAATTTTTTAAATTAATGACACATCCAGGAAAAGTCACTTCATCATTTGAAGTTATATTTACTGTTGTTTAACATATGTGACATAACCTGGTGGTATACAAGATTTTTAATTGTACATTATATACAATTTCATGGATGTTGAGTGCATACTATTTTTTATATCTAATTTGCATTTACAAGCAAAAACATACAACAATTAGCTATAACATTATAACAACTTGCCTAATATTGAGTAGCCACCAAAACACCTATGCACTGTCTGTTCTGACACCTTTCTATGAGAACTAGCAAGAACTCTTTCAGCAGAACAGTCTTTCACAGTCCATCGCTGTTTTGTTATCCAAAGGGGGACCTACTCAATATTTGGCGGGTTGTCATAATGTTATGACTGATCTGTGTAAGTGGTCTGAGCATCAATCCATGAGGAACTCCATGAACAATAGTATTCGCTTTTGATACATGGGCACCAAGGCTAATACCTGCAGATATACATTGCGTAAATTCAACATATTGTGTCACATAGACCAACCAGAATTTTGCATATTTTCAGGATTATATTGTTCTCTATACAGTATATTCAATATCTCCACATTATTGTTATTATTTATAAGGCAAAATATGACATAAAACACAAAAATCGATATTCCTCTGCAGGTCAGACACACGGCTACACAATGACGATGTGGATATTTGCTTCAGCAAAACACTCAACTCCTGCAAGGTGCCACAGATCCGCTATGCCAGCGTTGACCGTCTGCTGGAGCGGCTCACTGACCTTCGCTTCCTCTCCATTGATTACCTTAACACGTTCCTGCACACTTACCGCATCTTTACCACTGCAGCTGTGGTCATGGACAAGTTGAATGACATCTACAAGAGGCCTTTCACCTCCATTCCTGTAAGGTCAGGCCTTACTGTTTTTTGTTTGTATGTTTGTTTGTTTGTTTGTTTGTGGGGTTTTGTTGATGATGTTATTGTTTTTTTTTGTGCATAAAATATATATTTAAATGTAAAGCATTTATATTAATTAATTAAGCTTAATTAGTGCTGGTTCAAGAAACCCAGATCAGAAACTCTGCATTTAGTTGAGTCCACCTGTTTGCAATTAATGTATCACTAATGCATCTAGCATCCTGAAGCTATCAAAACAAATCCAGAAGAAAGTTCTGAGAAAGAATCAGGGTTTCTCATTACAAATTTCCTACTTGTAAACATCTTGCATAGCATCATTAAATCCATGATTAAAACATGAAAACAGTAATAGTGCCTAGGTAATATTGGAGGGCATTAGTCGGGAAATCAGCCAAGAGTTCAAGTATAACTCTGGAGGAGAAAGCCATACCTCAGATCAGTGAAGCTGTTTACAGAATAGCCATAACCCAGAAAAGCTGAGCATTATAAAAGTGTGGCCAGCCGCATAATATCCTGTTTGAAATTTGCCAAAACATGTTTGGACTTGCAACAAAGTACTAGAAACTCGAGCACTACTCATCACCCTAAGAACACCCCCATGCATGCAATGAAGCATGGTTTTGGAGGTTGAATAATTGTACAGTGTGCATCTAAATTCATTTTAATATTTAATTGCAATTAATATATAAAATAAATTAAATTAAGTTAATAATATATTTTTTAAGCTTATATTCTAGACTTATTACACAAGAAGTGAAATATTTCAGGCCTCTTTTGTTTTAATTTTAATGAAATTAATGGCTTAAGGCTGATTTATGCTTCTGCATCAAGAAGGTCATCACTGAAAGGGCTTAACGAACTTGGGAGCACGTCACAAGGATTGGAGTAAGGTTGGAGTCAGTGCATCAAGAGCCACCACACAGGAAATGGAAATTCAGGCTTCAGGAAATGGGCAACTACTGTAACATTCTTAATATCAAGCCAGTGCTGAACCAGAGACAATAGCAGAAGCACCTTATCTGTGCTAAGGTGAAAAGGATCTGGGTGGTTACTCAGTTGTCCAAAGCCCTCCTTTCAGATGGAAGTAAATTTTGCATTTTTTTTGGCAATCATGGTCCCAGAATCTGGAGGAGGAGAGACAAGCCACAGAATCCAGAATGCCTGAAGTCAAGTGTAAAATCTCCACAGTCGGTGATGAATTAGGGTGCCATGTCATCTGCTGGTGTTGGTCAACTGTGTTTTATCAAATCCAAAGCCAAGCATTCATTTACCAGGAGATTTTAGGGCACTTCATGCTTCCATCTGCCGACAAGCTTCCATCTGCCGACAAGTAGATATCCTTTTCCAGCAGAATTTAGTGCCAAAGCTACCAGTAACTGGTTTTCAGACCATGATATTACTGTACTTGATTGGCCAGCCAACTCATCTGACCTGAATCCCATAAAGACTATATAATATCAAGTAATATCAAGACGAAGATGAGAAACTACCAACCCAACAATACAGAAGATATAGGTCTTTAGTAATGCCTGAAACGTGCCACAGGCTGATCGTCTCCAACCCATGCCAATGATACAGAAATTCACACTAAAGGAGCTCCGACCAAGTATTGCGTACATAAATGGGCATTCCAGTATTGTAAATCTTTAAAATGAAATATCCTATGATTAAGTAAGTCCTAATATTTCAGGATACTGGACTTTTTTATTTTTATGAGATGTAAACCATTAAACAGAAAAATGCTTTAAATATTTTACTTTACATCCAATTTATTGGGATGCACTATATATAAAGCTTTGTAAACCACATAAAAATCTGTTTGAGGTTTAGTGGTAGTATGTGCAGTGAATTGAGCTGTAACCCAAAACCTCTCCCTTCCTCCCTGCTCCACTATCACTGCCATTTACAGAATTCAGTACCACTCATCTGACCGCTTGTCCATCTCCTCCGTCTGTCCAGACTACAGCCTGAAGGTCACAAGGCTTGCCCTGGACCAGTCAAAGTAAATCTATCATACATTTTTGTTTCTCCCTCTTCTCCTGTCTCTCATCTCGTCCTCATTCTCTTATTTCTGTATCTTCTTGTGCATTATACCTAATAACATCAGTCCCTTAATTATAAACATATTTTATGCTGTATATCTCTTACTTAATTAGTGCAACTCTAACTCTATGTGTTTTAAACTCCTAAGGGATTTTAGGGATTCCCCGAGGTCAGCACAGTCATTTCAAATGCTGTTTTTGGAGTAAATGTTCCAGGCTTTTTACTTCAGCAAGATCAGTTTTGCTCTGCATTTATGAATCTCTCTGCTTTTCTCTCTCTCATTCTCTTTCTCTACACCTCTGCACCTCATCTGGTCTCTCAGGTCGCTAGAGCTATTTTTCGCCACTAACCAGGGCCCATGGGGCAATGAGCTCCTGAACAACAAGTCCCCCCGACTGACACGCAAGTTCTCTACACCTCCTCCTCTCTCAACCCCTTCCCGGACATCTTCACCCATGCATTGCCGTAAACTCTCACTCTGCTCACCTGTGAGTGGGGGTAAAGCCATGGCTCTGGATCTCTCAGCCTCGTCCTTGGCAGTCAGTAGTCCCACATCCACCTACAACCCCATGGTGCTTTCTCCACCACCCAACTGTACTAAGGCTCCACTGGACCTGAGCAAGGGCCCGCCATCACCAGAGCTTGGCCCCATCACACCAGGTGGGGAACTCCCACATATTGATGCGTTCTGTGGCAAGCTGAGGAGAAGCGTTAGGCGGAATAAGTCATGAACATTTGTATGTATCGGTGGGTATTTTTCCCACTTCCCGTTCAGAAACAAGGATTTACCCAAAAATTATTACTCTTAGGGTTAATAGTTTTATAGTTAAATTGTACACCAAATTTTACTGGAATAGTCATTGCAAAAGTAACTTCATCTTCACATTGTGTTTATTGTTAATTTCCGCATAGAAGAAGTACCCGGATTAACATTAACATTGTCCTTATCCTCTTATGAATTGACCATTTGGTTCTCCAACCTGCATTAAGCTTAGAAAAGATTAATGTGGGGGTCAAATCATTAGCCCCATAACCTCCATTTTTAAATAATCCTAGTCTGCATAATATATGCATACCACACCTAAAAGATTACCATCCGTTTCTTCTGACTGACACACTCACCTATCATAATCTAATGAAAAAGAATTTCAAGAGATATCACGGGCAGATAGTGTAGGCCACTTCACATTGTTGAAATTTACAATACAGTTGCTATGTAATCACTGCAAAAACGGCAAATGATAAAGTGGAACAATGAACACACAGAGATCCTGTATGTATCTTTAAACACAGCTTTTTGCAGTTTAACATGGCGTCAGGTCTGATGTTTATCTTTGTCCTGGAAGGAAAACAATGTCTACTTAAATGTAGGTGTCTCCGGTTCATATCTGGGATTGCTGCATGAGTTTCCTTTCTTCATTTCAAACCTCAGGGATGGGAGACACTGAGGGCAGCAGTGGTATTACTGTTTAGATGTTTTATATATATATATATATAAACTATTTACTGTGTGATAATATTAGGAAGGTGGTGGTGGCCAAAAACAAAAAGAGAAAAAATAAATTCAATGTTTAAATGACAATCTCAATTTATTTATGCTGTGAAATTGTTATACAACATTGAATATTTAATATGAAGTACTTTATCTTTTAAAAGCTGCTGGATCCAGTTGGTCATGGCAGTTTGCTGGTGTCAATCGCTTAATCCACACCTGCTTGGTTGAAGATCATGTACAGAAGAGTTCTACTGTCTTCATCACCACTGACCAGCAGTTTTCTGTTGGGTATAGGTCCAGAGATGCCCCTGGCCATGGCTCCAGAAACTGTATACCATTGTCACATAGCCTGTTTTTCACTAGTTTTTCAGTTAATTAGCACAAGGCTAGAACTAATTAGTAACATCATCTGTTTTATGCACAGGGAGAACTTTAATATTTGGCAGACGTTGGATTTGTTACATGATACAGCTATCTTGCCTGCTTGTGTTAAATGTGTATTAATTAGCTAGCTCTTAATAACACTGAAGAGTCATTTAAGTAAATATTATTAATTATCTTGTGCCCTGACAGATTTCATAGAGTCTTTGTCATTTGACAAGTTCATCCCAGAGACACCTACCTCTGTTGAGTCAGGAGATTCATCTCTGTGCAGCTTGCCCTCTACCCCTTCCTCCACTCCGCGCCATCCCCGTTACAGACAGCCAGGAGGTAAATGATTTAGGATTTCTCTATTTTATTTTATATCTGATATGCATTATGCATTAGTAGTGATGTTTTCAGTGCATTCCAGCACACAACTGTTCAGTACAACACCAGTGCTAAAATTAACACCAGCACCACCCATGCACAGCACCATTATATTTGTTTTTTGCTATTTAATGACAACCATCATCCCCTGCTATGATAGGTCAGTCCATGGAGAATTTGCGCTGTACAGTGTCCCCTGCCTCTGCCTTTGCCATCGCCACAGCGGCAGCTGGACACAGTGGCCCTCCAGGTCAGACAGTGCTTATGAGATATGACAACTCCATTATAAATCTCTCACTTGTACATGTAAAACATAACATGTGCCTAAGGGTGGCAGGTGTTGGTTTAAAAACATTTACAATGTGTAGTGTTGAAGTTAGTGTTCTTTATTTTTATTTAAATAACTATTTTAATATTTGAAAGAGGATTTTACACAATTAATTACACAATTAATCACATAAAAAATTGCAATATGGACTGTGCAGTTATTTAATTGCTGAAGATGGCAATTTATTACAGATATTTATTTATTTTTTAATTTTTGTTAACATTATTTCTTTTCTTCTTTTTTTTGATAAAAAATATTGGCAATCATCCTCCTAATGAGATCACCTGTGCCATTACTTCCTATTACACTGGATAAATGTCACAAACAAACGGAGACAGACCAGACAACTAGCAGTTAGCCCTGTAGCGTGGATGGTAAACCCAAATGCAGAAGTAGCGCGAGCAGGCAAGATAACCGGAGCGAGAGCAAGAGTTTACACTTTACACTTTACACTCAATCGAAAGCGAAACCCAAGAAAGTGAGTACTCATGATTAGACGGACAAAGCGTCGGCGATAGCATGGGCAAAAACTTAATGACTGTGCGATGTGAAACGCCATCTTGTCTCCTTTTATGCTTCCTGAATCGCGACCGTACTACTTCCCGGTCCTTGTGCCGGTTGCGTTAGGAGTGCACATGACAGTACGCCCCTGTCCAGGACCGGCACCCGACGTTCCTGGGGTGGAGGATATCCAAACACGGTAGTCCCGGATGAGCTCGGGGTCGAGAATGAACCGTGCCGGAATCCAGGACCGCTCCTTGGGGCCGTAGCCCTCCCAATCAACTAGGTATTGCACGCCTCTACACCGAGGCCGCAAATCAAGAATCCGACGTACGGTATAAGCGGGGACCGCCTTCAATGATTCGGGGAGGAGGAGCAGGGTGGGTGGGTGTAGGGGAAGTGGGGAAGGGTTTGAGTTGGGATATGTGGAATACCAGGTGGATCCGGAGTGCCGCAGGCAGCTGGAGCCGGTAGGTGACAGGATTAATCCGGAGGGTGATGCGGTATGGGCGGATGAATCTGGGGGAGAGTTTCTGTGATTCTGTCTGTAGGTGTAGGTTCTTGGTAGATAGCCATACCTTGTCACCTATCTGGAACAGTCGTCCCGGAGGCGATTTTGGAGGGTGTAGCGGGTGTTGGAGTGTCGGATGGCGTCGTTTGCTTGGTTCCAGAGCCGTCGACACCGGCGGACCAACTGTTGGGCCGACGGTACTTCAATCTCCGTTTCTTGATGGTCAAACATCATCAGAGGTTGATAACCGTAGCATGCCTCAAATGGGCTTAGATTGGTGGCGG
Source organism: Clarias fuscus (assembly GCA_030347435.1). Taxonomy (NCBI): domain Eukaryota; kingdom Metazoa; phylum Chordata; class Actinopteri; order Siluriformes; family Clariidae; genus Clarias; species Clarias fuscus. The sequence continues at coordinate 9,501,553 of CM059223.1, read as the reverse complement.
AGGAGACGTGGAGGTTACGTGATAATTCTGCCCAAATGAGGTAGTGGGCCCAGGAGCACTGGCGATCAGCGACAAAGCACCTCAGGTAGCGCTCCAGTTGTTGGTTGGTCCGTTCCGTCTGACAGACTAAGGTGGAATTGATCAGACGGCAGAAGACCTTCCAGAACCGTGAGGTGAACTGGGGCCCCCTGTCCGAGACGATGTCCCTTGCGAACCCATGCGGGCGGACTACGTGTTCTAATATCAGTTTGGCTGTGTTTTTGGCTGACAGGAGTCCGGGGAGGGCCACCAGGTGGACAGCTTTGGAGAACCGGTCGACGATCGTGAGGATGGTGTTCGTTCCTTCGGAAACCGGCAGGCCCGTGATGAAGTCGACGGCAATGTGCGTCCAGGGCCAACGGGAAACTAGGAGTGGTGGAAGTTCTCCTGGTGATGGTTGATTGCTGTCTTTGGCCCGGGCGCACACTGGGCATGCCTGGACGAACTCATCAATGTCCCTCCTCATGTTAGGCCACCAGAAGGCGCGTTGGATGAATTGTAGAGTGCGTCGCCTTCCGGGGTGGCCAGAGAGGAGGGAGGAGTGCCCCCATTGAAGAACCTCTGGCTTGATGATGTTGGGCACATTGAGTTGCCCAGGCGGCACACCTGCCGTTTCTGTCACCTCAGCCTGTGCCTGGCGAACCCTCGTCTCTATGTCCCAACGGAGTGGTGCGAGGATCTTGATAGGTGGTAGGACAGGCACAGGGTCCTCATACTGTCGTGAAAGGTCGTCAGCTTTGGTGTTCTTGGACCCCGGGCGGTATGACAGGTGGAAGTTGTAGTCTTCAAAAAACAGAGCCCACCGCGCCTGTCTGGGGTTCAGCTGTTTCAGTGTACGGATGGTGATGAGGTTCTGGGTATCAGTCCAGATGATGAATGGCTCTCTGGTGCCCTGGAGCCAGTGTCGCCATTCCTCTAAGGCCCACTTTATGGCCAGCAGCTGGGGTCAAATATCTTGGAGAAGAAGCTGCAGGGATGTAGCTTTTGGACTGGACCTCATTGGGAGAGAACGGCCCCGGCGCCCACGTCCGACGCATCCACCTCCACAACGAATGGTTTGTTGGCATCTGGATGAAGGAGGATGGGAGCTGTAGTGAAGCGGCGGCAGAGTTCACGGAAGGCGGCGATGGCAGTAGAGGTGAAGTGGAAGGGGTGAGATGATGGGCGCATTAACGGAGCTGCAACCGTACTATGGTCACGGAGAAAGCGACAATAGAAGTTCGCAAACCCGAGGAAACGCTGGAGTTGTTTGAGAGTTCTGGGTAGGGGCAAGTGACTCACAACCTCCAGCTTCTGTGCGTGTTGTACATGTTCATTGACCGTTTGGGAGTATATGAGGATGTCGTCTAGGTAGACAAACACCCATCGACCTAACATGTCTCTTAGAACGTCGTTAATTAATTGCTGGAAGACAGCAGGGGCATTGCAGAGTCCAAATGGTATTACCATCTTTCATAATGGCCGGTGGGAGTGATGAAGGCCGTCTTCCACTCATTGCCCTCCCTGATGCGCACCAAGTTGTAGGCGCTCCGGAGGTCCAACTTAGTAAAAATGGTGGCACCAGAGGGGGCGTCCAGGGCAGAGTTGGTAAGAGGCAATGAATTTCGGTTCTTGATGGTGATGTTGTTGAGCCCCCGATAATCGACAAATCACGTTTCTTCACAAAGAAGAACCCCACGAAGGCAGGTGAGGAGGAAGGCCGGATGGTACCTTGCCGAAGTCCACTGGAAACATATTCCTCCATCGCCTGCGTCTCGGTGGCAGATAATGAGTAGAGGTGGCCGCAAGGTGGCACGGAACCTGGCTCCCCAGTCGGTCTGGACGGCGAGGGTTTGGAAATCCGCCATGAAGCGGCTCACGGACGAGCCTCCCTGCCGCAGATGATATAATTTGGAGTCGGTCTCCACCTCAGCAGCAGGATGTTCAAAGGTGAGTTTTTAGCTGGCGGGTGAACTCTGTGTAGGAATAGGCTACATCTGAATCAGATCGCAGGACTGCCTTGGCCCACTCTGCTGCCTGCCCGTATAGCAACGAGACGAAAAGAGCAACACGCAGTCGGTCTGTGGAGTATCTGGTAGAATTAAACTCAAACACAAGATCCAACGCAGTTAAAAAAACACTGCATTTCCCATCTGTGCCATCCCACTTATCTGGTAGAGCAATGAAGACATCAGAAGAGGGGGGGGTGGCGCCGCTGCAACGGGCGCGGCAACAGCCGGCTGAGCGGCCGCTCCGCGGAGCGTCGCGTTCTCCTGCCGTAGCTCCGCCACCTCACGGCGCAAGGCCGCGACGTCTTGGATGCCTTTGCGGAGAACCGCGACTTCACTACGGAGCTGATCGATCAGCTTAGCATGTTTGTCAACTACATCGCGGAGGTGAGCATAATCCGCTGGGTTTACTGCTGGTGGCTCAGTCATTTTGTCACAAAAGACGGAGACGGACCAGATGACTAGCAGTTAGCCCTAGTGCGTGGATAGTAAACCCAAACGCGGAAGTAGCGCGAGCAGTCAGGATAACCACGCTGTTTATTTTTAGAACTCTCTCGGAGCAAGAGCAAGAGTTTACACAAATAAACCCGCGTTCTAATAATACCCACTCAATCAAAAGCGAAACCCAAGAAAGTGAGTACTCACGATTAGACGGACAAAGGATCGGCGATAGCATGGGCAAACTCAATGACTGAGCGATGTGAAACACCATCTTGTCTCCTTTTTATGCTTCCTGAATCGCGATTGTACTACTTCCAGGTCCTCGTGCCGGTCGCGTTAGGAGTGCGCATGACAATAAATAAGTTTGAATGCAAAATGTAATGGTTAGATATCACAGTTTAAATCACAATATGTCAAAATAATCACAATTTTATTTTGTTTATCAATCCATGCAGCCCTATCATATCTGTACAGGATTTCACTAATCCAGGTCATGAATGCCTAGTAGTAATCACTTAATTGATTGAAATTTCAGAAAATGTTAACTGGGATTAGCAGTAAAATGTGAAATGTGGCCAAAAGTACAAAAAGCCAACTTATGATCTAAGTTATCTAAATAAGTATAAAAAGTAAACTGAACTAAGATATTTTAATTTGAAATGTTCAGAAATAATTCTTAGTTTATTCAACAAATATGCTGCTTCAATGTTAAAAACTGTATAATACTAAAAATGTTTTGTAGAACTTACATTAAAATGTTAGTTTTGCGTTAAAGCCTGCGTTTCTTGTTGGCGCATGCGCATATGGAGCACATATGGAGCCTGATATTTTGTAACTAGACTTGGGCAATTTAATCATTATTTTTTATTAATTCGAATTTATGGTTTATGTCGATTTTGAAAAATGAAAATCGATTTTACAGTTTCACTTTGGTGCGGCACCGCGAGCTTCTGTAGTTCTGCGACGCCCCTCTGTGACTCACACGTGAGAAATACGAGCTACAACATGGCAACAAGCTCTGATGAAACCAAAGAGCTCGTGTCCACCAGAGTCGCAGTCTCTTCAGTCGTATGGAAATTGTTCGGGTTCGCAACTTTACACATTGAACAAGCCAAAGCCCGGTGTAAAATTTGTCTGAAGTTTGTGGCAACTAAAAGAAGCTAATTTACTCGATCACGACTAATTTCCTCAAACAGAGACACACTGTTGAATCGGTAGCATGTTTGGCAGTGCGAGCAGTGGTGGCTCAGTGTGTTAAGGCTTCGAGCCCCAGCTCCGCCAAGTTGCTGCTGTTGGGCCCTTGAGCAACGCCCTTAACCCTTAATCTGCTCCAGGGGTGCCGTAAAAATGGCTGACCCTGTGCTCTGACCCCTGCCTTAATAGGACAAGAAGCTGGGATATGTGAAGAATAAAGAATTTCACTGTGCGGTAATGTATGTATGTAATGTATGTGTGACCAATAAAGGCTGACTTAACTGACTTAAAAAAAAGAAACATTTGTTTTGTGGTTTATTACATTTTAATTATGAAAATAATCATGAATACATAATGGATCAATCTGTCATAATTGCCTTTAGCAAACAATATTTTTTGTTTTGTTATTTGTTAGGTAAACAAATATATTTATTTTGTGAGAACTAAGGATTTTAACAAAATACTTCAAGTTGCTTTGTCTTCAGACCTTGTTCAGTTAACTCATAAAAGTGCTTGTGATAGGTTGCCTTATTATTTTAAGTTAACTCAACTTTTTTTTTTACAGTGTATGTGAAAAGCAGACCATCACATTGCTAGATCTTTCTTCCTCAAACTGTGGTGACAATGTTGGGAACACACAATAGTATAATGTGTTTTTGTCTATTTGATGCATTACAGATTTCCTCTACTAGGCCTAAGGGACCCAAACAAAAAGCAAAGAACTCGAGTGACGCAGAGCCCTGACCTCATCATGACCGAAAACCTTTAAGATAAACTAGAATGCATCCTACATCTCAGACCTCCCTGACCTCATTAACGCTCGTTTGTCTGAATGGCAATAACCCAACAGCCACACTCTAAAGTCTAATGGAAAGTGTCCCCACAACAGTGGTGGTTATGGTCTCACCACTGGTAACAATGGGGGACAAAATCTGGAATCAGATGATGAAAAAGCATGTGTGTGTGTGATGGACTTGTTTTCACAAACTTTTGGCCATATGATGTATCTTCAGGATGATGCTCAGTCATAGTCTAATACTGAATACAGTCATAGTCTAATACTCGCTCTCACTAGGTTTCACCAGCCCAGAGAAGTCATATGACAAGGAGTTTCTTATCCGCCGAGCTGCTACAAACAGGGTGCTCAATGTCCTGCGGCACTGGGTTTCCAAACACTCCCAGGTTAGTGCCATAATCTCCTGTATCACCTACAGTCATGAGCCACACCTCATTTTTTCATATCTCACTGTTTTTCCATATTTCAATTGGCATGGTGGCCCGCCAGACTTAGGGCAATTGGGGTACACCCTGGATGGGGTCCCAATGAATCATAGGGCACACACATACACTCACACACTGAGTAATTTGGGAACACGAGTTAGTCTAATCTGCATGTCTTTGGACTGTGGGAGAAAACTGGCGTACCCAGAGATAACACACCAAGCACGGGGACAACATGCAAACTCGTTTCATTTAGTTACATAGATTAAATTAAAGCCATTGGAATAAATGTTTCTACCGTAACTGTCAGCACGAGATGTCTTTAATTCCTCTATCCGGTCACACCATGATTTTATGACCAGCAGCAATGTTTTGAGATTATTCTAGTGAGTGCAAGGTCACTTTTAACAAGTTTTTTTATTTATTTTTTATCTAGCTTCATGGCAACACTGTTGATTATTTGGCCATGCTCTAATGTGTATACTGTAATAAACTGGCATTTCATCCAGGGTGTATTCCTGCCTGTTCAGGCTCCTTCACAACCCTGTGACCACATTAGAGAGTTTATTGAAGATGAATGAATAAATGTAATGTTTATGTGTATGTGTGATGTACAGGACTTTGAAATGAACAGTGAACTGAAGGCGGACGTGATCACTCTGCTAGAGGAAGTGCTGAGGGATCCCGACCTGCTACCTCAGGAAAAAAAAGCCACAACCAACATGCTAAGGTTGTACCAGAAGTCTTATCGCCCTGACCGCTGACATTACCTTTATACAGACTACACTGTAAGAACGTATAGATTTTGTAGCCTACATGTTATGTTTACTGTTATGGATTATAAAATCCAAAACAAATAATAAATCGAGAGTATTAATTCTACTGAGCCATTAATTTGTGCTAATTGTAGGATTTTTGCATTCCATCAAAACATTTTTTTTTTTTTACTGTAACTTCTAAAGCATATCACACTCAGAAATGACTTATTTACATTTTAAAGCTTTCTGTAAAGCTTTCCTAAGATTTGTAGTGTGCCCAAGAATGAAGCTTGTGTGCTTTTCTTCGCTCCTTTGGTCCTTGAGTGTTGCTGGGTTTCAGGGATTCACGGCTTCCTGCCTTCATACGTCATCACCACTGCCACATTAGCAGGGGCGAGAATCGTTCATAAGCCAATGCAAGTCTGTAGAAATGCAGCTCTTCCCAACTGATTGTAACAAATGTGTGTGTATAGTCAAATTGAACAATGTGTATATAAAAAAATTTTCTTTATTTCACTATATAAAGTACATTATATATTTACTATTTATTATTATAGGTTTAATAAGTGTTAGTAGATTAAAATGTACCACCAGTACTGCTCATTCAAGTCTACATACATTGATCAGCCACAACATTACAACGCAAAATATTATGCCCAGTATTATATAGGTTTTATTATCCCTTTGTGTAGCCTGGGCCGTTCTGGCTCCTCAGGCATGTACAAGACCTCTGGGGTGTGCTGGGGTGTCTGGCACCAGGGCATTGACTGTGCGTTGCAGGTTAGGGCCTCAGTGGATTAGATTTGTTTGCCTGGAATATCCCATGGGTGCTCGATCGAATTGGGATCTTGGGAGGTGAGAGGGCTGGGCAGGTGTCCTTTGGCTCTTTGCCGCGGTGGGGCTGTGGTGCACTGGATGTTCTGGTGCCTTTCTATTGTGACCAGCATTGCCATTTTGTTTTTGATTGGTAGGTTGTGCTGCATTGCCATTTCTGTGAGGCCAAACTTGTGCTGCCCACAGGCTGATGAAATCTGGGTAGCTTTTGGGAAGCCTAAAGTCAAAGTTCTCCTAAGATAGGAGGGAAAAAAACAGTGAAAGGATTTTTTGACATGTGCTGTTTCATGAGAACTGTCCTCTCCAATTTAGTTCCATTCAGTTTTATTTCTATAGCACCTTTAACAATGGTCATTATTAAATGAAATTCTATATGGTATTTTAAAAAATTGTTCCCAGGTAATAAATAGTCTGCAAATAATGTCCATCCTGTACCCTTTCTGATCCTCCAGTGCCCTTTCTCAAGAAGAACCAGATGACACACAGCTTAAAATTAACGATATTCTCCAAACGGTGAGTACCGGCTGTGCGCTTTATTGTATTGAATGTTTATAGTGAAATATTGAGCTAAAAAGCTTTTATCCTCATCAGCCAAGCCTCAAACAAATAAAGAGGTAGTAAGTAGTTACATTGGATTAATCATTAAATCAGTATGTAACTGTTAAGCAGATCTTTTAAGTGGATTATTAATCTGATAGATTACTGAGTAGAGTTTACCGTAATTTAACACCTACCTATTGTAGACATTGTATACACTTCCATAACCTTTATGTGCGTTTGTGTGTGTGTGTGTGTGTGTGTGTGTGTGTGTGTGTGTGTGTGTGTGTGTGTGTGTGTGTGTGTGTGTGTGTGCGTGTGTCTCAGGCCAAATACCCCAAAATTGAGTGTTTTGAGTCTCTGTCTGCTATGGAGCTGGCTGAGCAAATCACCTTACTGGACCATATTGTGTTCAGAAATATTCCCTATGAGTGAGTATCTTTCAATAGATCCTGCTAAATAGGCAGTTTTGTGGTAAATACATGACACATGACCCTAAAGTTTACTATTGCTTATATGTGCTAGTTTACCATGGGCATAGTACATGCTATAATGTATTACACTGTAATATATTGCAGTGATAGGGCGGCAGGGTGGGTAGTATAGCCGCTAGCACTGTGGCCTCACATCTCTAGGGTTGACGGTTCTATTCCCGCCACGGGTCTGTGTACATGAAGTTTGCATGTTCTCCTCAGGGTTTCCAAACCCAGGTACTCCGATTTTCTCCCACAGATTAACTGGCTTTCCCAAATTGGCCGTAGTGATGGATAGCTCACCTTGTCCAGGGTGTGCCCTGCCCAAACCTCATGCAACCCTGTATAGGATAAGCAGTGTAGAGGATGAATTAATTAATGAATTACAGTGGTACTTCAGTAATACAGTATCTCATAGTGTGTTCCATAGTACCACACTGCAGTGCAAGGTAGAACCATGTACCATAGGGTAATACATGTTCTATATCAGCACATAAGCAATATTAGCTATATAAGCAAATATAAAACTACCTATAACATAATATTTCTTATGGGATTATTGTAGACTTCTCTCAGAAGATAGATATAAAGACACAGAAAGAGATTACATAAATAGTATTTCCTGGGCAGGGTTGCACTGGTTTAGAATACTTGAATACCTCTTGTTCTGCATTTTAGTGTTTTTGCTGAGCTAATACACACTTCAACTCAGGAGGGGGTGGTAATTAGCTGCCTATCTGATGTGGGTGTGTTCGAGCAGGAAAAAACGTTGCATTTATAGCACAGGGTTAATCCCTGATCCGGGTTGGGAACCTGTGACCTACTGTAATCTCTTATGTGTCTTAATATAACGTTCCTGTTGCTTCTGGCAGGGAATTTCTTGGCCAAGGATGGATGAAAATGGACAAAAATGAAAGAACACCATACATCATGAAGACCAGTCAGCACTTCAATGATGTGAGCAAGCACAGACAAACAAATCAAAGATTTTCAAGCAGGTTTACTTGCCTTTATTCAGCTAATCGTCTCTCTCTCTCTCTCTCTCTCTCTCTCTCTCTCTCACACACACACACACACACACACACACACACACACTCTCACTCACACACTCTCTCTCTCTTCCTCTCTCACTCTCTAACTCCCTCACTCTCTGTCTCACACACACATACACACACACTCTCTCTCCCTCTCTTTTCCTCAAACACACACACACACACACACACACACACACACACACTCGATCTCGCAGATGAGTAATCTGGTGGCATCTGAGATCATGTCCCACACAGAGGTGAGCTTCAGGGCTAACTCAATTGACAAATGGTTGGCAGTGGCTGATATCTGTCGCTGCCTCAACAACTACAACGGAGTGTTGGAGATCACGTCCGCTCTAAATCGCAGTGCCATATTTAGGTTGAAAAAGACCTGGGCTAAAGTCTGCAAGCAGGTACACTGCCATGCAAACATTAAATTATGTCTAATAATTAAACATCCAACCAAGGAAAAGGTATAGAAAATACTTCCATTTTAAATATGTTTTGACTAAATGCAAATGGTTGCATTTTTCCTTTTAAGGCCAAAGCATTAATGGACAGGCTGCAGAAAATAGTGTCTTCTGAAGGAAGATTTAAAAACCTAAGAGAAACCCTGAAAAAGTAAGCTTGTATTATGATAATGATACAATACTACTGTATAACCTATGATGTTTCTAGAATGGTGTATAATATTTTTTTCCCTATTACCCACAGCTGCAATCCCCCATGTGTGCCATATTTGGGGATGTACCTAACAGACTTGGCATTTATTGAAGAAGGTACACCAAATTTCACAGAAGAAGGGCTGGTCAATTTCTCCAAAATGAGAATGGTGGGCATAGAACATACTTTTCCCAAACATTCATTCAGTTTCAGTGTGTTCCTTGCGCGCACACAAACACACACACACACACACACACACACACACACACACACACACACACCTATAAAACTTGTAACCAAACATTAATGGTCAAGCTAACGCTGAGCTATTATACAGTAGTATAACAGTTATATGTTTATAAGAACACATTTTACACCTGCACAGGCATTCAAATCAAACCAATCAAATTTGTCATGAAGGAAGGCCTTTAAATGTCCTTTAAATGAGGTCATTAAATGAGCTTTAATGAAGACATCAAGCACAGTACAGTGATGAGATATTTAGCCTTAGTAAAACATTTGGATTGTGCAAAATGTTAAATAACTCAGGGTGGCAATATCACTCAAGCCCTGTGAACATCGAGCAAGTGGACCGCCTGAAAATTGACGGATAACTTGTAGTCAACCTGTGGATGAGATGCATCTGTCTGTGGGAACTGTACATACAATCGTTCACAAACGCCCCTGCGTGTGCTGGGAGTCACTGCCACATCCGCATTCATGGCAAAGTGATTTCCACATGTTTGTGCCATTAAATAAATTCCTGGGAGGCCAGCGTTTCAGATGTGAATCAGGAAGATTGATCACATCTCTGGCGTACTTTCTACTTTCTACCTTGATGATATCCACGTACTAGTAAAATGCTGGGATAAGTGCTTTAGTATAGCAAGGCATGTAGCACTTTTTACTCTCATAACTGATTCTTTCCTGCACAATTACACGTCGCCGTCTAAACTTTTTTTAGTTGAAGAATGGGAAAATGGCAGTTTAACCAGCCTGTGGTCATCATAGCCTCAGATTCCTGTTCCTAACTAAAAGCAATGGAGCCTGATGTGGTCTTCTGCTGTTATAGCAAGGTTTAATATTTCTTGGCAGCTTGAACCAATCTTGTGTTTATCCTTTGACCTCTTGCGTTTCTACACAGAGATCTGTCACTCAACATGTTTGTTTGTTATTTGCTCCATTCTGTGTAAGGTTTATCAGTTTCAGTAATACTCAAACCATTCCAGAACATTACCAAAGCTTTTGAATTGTAGCTGCATGTTTTTTATTGCATTGCCGCCACATGAATCATATAACAGCAGAAATGTTTAGGTAAACAATAAAGTGGATGGTAAGTGTAGGTATAGGCTTGTAATGATGACGAGACATTGCACAGGGGTCAATATGGCCTACAGTATAAAAAGTATGATGGCATACTGGATTACTGTGTATCATTTACTGTGTGCCTAGGATCTCATTTATTAAAGTGTATCAAAGAGGTGTTTGCACAGATGCACACAATGGATGCTGATAAAGCCCATATATTCTAAATTGCTCTGCTCATACACAGACTCAAGTGTGCTGCATATTCGGTTGGGAAATGTCAGACCTGTCCCCTGTTTCTTGTTACCATGTGTCTGTGGATAAAATCTCTACAGTAGCACATGCGTGTTCACAGGGCTGTTGCTGCATTTTGTTGGTCTTGCCAAAAGCAGGACAAGTTGAACAAAATTGCCTGATGGGCAATTTTCCCCTCTCAGGCAAGAGGTTTTGAAATTAATCTAATTATTAAATAAAATCATTTAAAATCATGTAAAAGATCATTTTATATATATATAAATGTGAAATAAATATTGAATGTGGTTTCCAGGTAAACACGATGCTACGATGCTAGCTTCAGAACAATTGTAGTCTGTATAAAGAGCAAGTCCACTGTTGTTTTGGAAACACAATGCCTACAGTTGGTAAACCCTAAAACTAGTGTATACCTTGAAATTACAGATGTACTTAAGTGAACACACATTAGATTACATTACATTAGTGGAAGCTAAGCTGCTCACCTAACTAGCTAGTGCTAACTACCTTCCTTAACATTAGCCTACTTTTGTATTTTTTTGATCCCTCGGAGACTAATTTCAAAATTTGGCAGTTGTAGTCCCAAATCAATCACTACAATGTACTGTATATGTATTTCAGTTTGTTTTATATAGGTCTACACTACCTACATTTAAATTTTCCCGTTTGCCATAGCTTTTGTTGTTAGAAATGGGCCCGATTTATTTCAGTTATTTGCTTTGAAACTAAATCTTGGCAGACAAGGACTGTTTTCAGCCCAAAATGCCACCAGCAGAATTGCTTTTGACAACCTTCAGTGTTGTTAGAGTGCTAGCGCAGCATGGTCGTTCCCATGGCATGCACATGTGGCAGTTAGCATTTGAACAAAACATGCATGCATACATTTAGCTTTGAGATTTCACATCTGGAGATAAATGTAAGATTTGCAATTATATGTAACATTTAGATTCAACTCTTATATTTAACATTAGCATTTTCATGTTATAAGTTAAAGTTATTATTTTACATTTGTCAGTGCATAATTGTATCAAAATGACCTCAACCTTTTAAAATATGACAAAGGAAAAAATATTTACTGCGATGGATTGACACCCTGTCCAGGTTAAGTGGTATAGACGATGAGTGATTTAAAAAATATTTTACTTTTTACATTTAACCCCCCCCCCCATAATAAATGTAGGTAGAATTTACTATAAATGACTTTATGTAATTAACAGGATTGCCCATGTTAGCTAGCAACGTAACTAAATGCTTTCATTTTAATGGCTTAGTACAAAATATTATGTATATATGTAGTAAACTGGGATGTGTTAAAATATGCACTCTTTGGCTAAAAAAGTCAATATTTGTATTTCAAAAAGAAAATTCTTAATTTAATAAAGCATTATTAACTTATTATTAAAAATAATGACTTCAGTTATTAATATTTGTCAGCTGGCAGCAGTTTCTAACACTAAATGATTAGCATCTCATCATTTAAACAACCCTGCCAGAAGGCATACTCTGCATAGTCATGGAAAATATGTCACTGTGTGTCAGAAGAGTCAAAATTTTTGCCTGCATCAAGCAACGAAAACAACTAAGGAGATTGCTGGGATTATTGAAATTATTATTAGAAGTAATTATTCAAACCTGGAAGGATAGGGCTGAACTGTTGGATGAAAAGATATATAACTGTGATTAGAGATCACTTAAACATTTGGAAAAGTTGCATTGTAATACATCAACAACTGCTACTGTATGTATAATAGTGATTCCCCTCACAGGGTTTGGAATAGTTGTATTCATTAGGCATATAGGCCACTGTACAAGCCTAGGGTGCTTTAATTGGTCAGGTCAAGGCACAGCAACGTTATGTGGCACTAAAAAGCAAACTAATGTACTGAATGGACAGGTTATCCCATCAATATATTTTTTCATTCTTGATGACATGGGCACATTCCAACTCAGACTCAAAATGTCAAGCTTCATCAGGCTCAAATTGTGAAGGAGTGATTCTGGGAGCATGAGGAATCATTTTCACACATGAACTGCCACCACCCTAACCCCTTTGGGATGTGCTGGAGCAGACTTTATGGGGTGGTAAGATTCTCCAAAACACTCATCAATACAAGTAAATAAATGTTTTAATGGTTGCAAATACACAAACATTCCAAATATTGTACTGTATGCAACTTTTCTTTGGGCCAGGCAGTGTATTTTATACATACACAGTATATTGTTATGGTTAGTGTTGTTAAAAAATGTAAATAAATAAAAAATTGTAAAAAAATTTATGGCAATCATTTATTGCCATAGTGGCTTAGTGGTTAGCACTTTCGCCTTGCATCTTCACGTTCCGGATTCAGTTCCCGCCTCAAGTCTGTCTGCATGGTGCATATTCTCCCCATGTTTGGTGGGTTTTCTCCGGGTATTCTGGTTTCCTCCCACAGTACAGACGTACAGATTAGGCTCATTGTAATTCCCAAACTGCCAGTAGAGTGTGATTGAGCATATAAGAATGAGCGTATATGTGTGTACCCTGCCATGGATTGGCACTCTGTCCAGAATGTACCCTGCCTTGTGCCCTAAGTCTCCTGGGATAAGCTCTAGGCCCACCGTGATGTTGCATACAGGATAAAGCGGTATAGTAGATGAGTGAATGAGTGTTCTTTTATTGCATAAATACAAAAGAGATCCTTATCACCCAGATGAGGATGGGTTCCCTGTTGAGTCTGGTTCCTCTCAAGGTTTCTTCCTATTGCCATCTCAGGGAGTTTTTCCTTGCCACTGTCGCCGTCACCCTTGGCTTGCTCATCAGGGACAATCTCATTATCTAGACACATTTTTCTTACACATATATACATTTCCAAAAGTCTTCTTTTCATTTTCTTTTCATTTCTGTGAAGCTGCTTTGAGACAATGACCATTGTTAAAAGCGCTATAGAAATAAAATTGAATTGAATTGAATTGAAAAGGTCCACATCACCATACACATCGTTAATATTGTCAATTCGGTACCAGGAACATGCACAAATGCTCTAAACCTTATTTCAAAACTGGACACTAAACAGAATTTTGAGACTTGAATCTTAAGATTTACTGTAAGACAGACTCCAAACTATCCCTTTAATATATTGAGTGTGTGAGCAGTAATAAAATCTCTGTGTGTAATCTATAGATTTCTCACATCATAAGGGAGATACGACAGTTTCAGCAGGCCTCCTACAGGATAGAGCATCAACCCAAGGTACTTTATCATCTAAGCATTACAGCAGTACACTGTATATTGGGGAGCAGATGCGAATTTTAAACACGACTTATCAAAGTAATTCAGCTATTTAAAATGCCAGCTTTTAAAAGGTGTTTAAATAATTTATATTTTATTAATTGTATTAAATATGTTATGTTTTGTTTCACAGATTTTCTAGCTTAGAGAGACTTTGGCAAATGTTTTGTAATTCATCTTCCTTCCCTCTTCTGAACAGGTGACACAGTTCCTGCTTGACAAAATGCTCGTTATGGATGATGACACACTGTATGAACTGTCTCTAAGGCTTGAACCAAGAGTCCCACCTGGCAACTAAAGTCATCTTTTAGCCCTTCTGTGAGAGCTAAATGTGGGAATGTTGAGAGATCCTGATTATCTCACCAGTTTGTTTAAGATCACACATGACATTTATACAGTGCAGGGCAGATGTTTTAATACACTTAGGCTGATTATATTCATTTTTTTTTTGTTACCGCATATTTCTTTTGGTAAGTCAATTATGGCATTTAATTTCTTCATATCAGCGGTAATTTGAAAACAATTCATTAGCAAAAGAGGTATTTCAGCTTTAAATTCCAGGAGATCAAAAGCATACATATATCAAGTTGAGCATCTTTTTAAACAGTATGGAAGATTCCACAAATATATATAAGAACATGAGTGGCCTACACAGGGCCCTGATCTCAATCTGGCTAAACAAGGCATTCATGCTTACTTTTCTACGTGACATCAGAGCATTGTTCAGGATGGAGCTACATATTAAAAGAGAAGGATGAACAAACTTTGGTCTGAAAGGTTCAACTAAACCATGAGACAGCAACAAAAGAACGGGTGAGAGGCATCAGGTACCAGAGTCACTCTGGATACGCTCATCTGCCAAAGGCCATAATGTAAATATAATTTAATGTGAATTAAGAGAGTCCTGCATCACCATGATCTGAAGGAGAAAGAAGGAAGCCTGTCCTCCAAGACTGGCATAAAACAAGCCAGAATTAGGTTTTTAGGCAAGATTCAGGCTGTTGGAGGAGTGTTCTCAGGTCAGATGAAGTAACAAGAAAATGCTAGTAAAAATGTCCTGCATGGCCAAAAAGATCAACGATAGGTATTGGGGGAAAGGGTGAGGCTTATAATCTGAATTGAGCCTTTTAATTTTTCATCCCCATTGTGAAGTGTGGCGCTGAGAGCATCATCTTCTGGAATTGTGTATTCCACTTGTGTATTAGGGACTGGTGTCCTTTTAAAAAATACAGTAGATGGTTGTCATGAGAAAAGAGGATTATCTGAAAAGAATACTGAAGCAACACTTCAAAATCTCAAGTTACATTTGGTCACAACTGAATTTATAGGACACTGACCCTAAATGTACCTTTTTCTTTTTCTTTTAAAAGAAATTGTAAAGATGTAAAGAAAGCAAAGTGAAAATAGTGGAGTGGCCATCATAAAGACCTGACCGTAACCCAGTTCCCAATTTTTAAAATAAAAAGAAGAAAAAATGTGTCTGAGAAAGAGGGATGATTTACACTGGTTCTGGTCAAGAGAAATTTCAGGAAAGTGAAGTGTGTGGAAGTCTATAAATTCAAGCCATTAACAATTTTGAAAAAGAGTAAGAAAGTAAAAAAAGACTAATAGAGTCTGTAACCTTTTGGTCTTAATTGTACATAAACACATCCATCTTATAGTACTGTTCCTGTTATCACGTTTCTTATTATGTAATATTTATGGGACATTTAAAATACTAGATGTAGAATATTTTCTAATATAATACTCAGGTCATACTGTGCCTTTCTACTGAATGCGAAATATCTGTGTAAAAAACAAAAATCATACTCAAAGGCAGAATGATTTGGACTTTCCTAAATTTTAAAATGTTTGCACTGAAACAGAATATCATGGGGCCATGCTGAAACACAATGACTTTAATCAATTAAGGTACTGATGGTGTGACAGACTGAACACATTTAAACATTGTGTTCATGTCTCTTTGTTTAAATGGCTGTGAAGGTGTTCAATGTGGTCTATTGCATTAACAATGGCTCCACCTAGTGGAGAAGAGTGAAACATCATGCAATCTCAGGGATTAAGCCCGCACAGCACCTTTAGTTATTTGTGAAATTATATTAGCGATGATATAAATAGAAAATGAAATGCTGCTTTTATTGTGATTTATTTATGTTATATATTTTTTGATAGCAGATTGAATGTTCTCATATCACAAATGTCTGATTTATGTTTAATAAGGTATTAGTTTTGCATTATTAATAGTGTATATAAAAAGCATTTTACTCTGCAACTCAGAAATACTAAAGTACCATGCGTAAGGTCTTTTTATTTGATTATAATTCCTATCACATCTGTAGCATTTGCTATATAAGAGAAAATGAAAATAATTGGGAAAGGATTTCTTACAATTTAAACGTCCAAGCAATACTAATAATGTCCCAGCATGCCAGAATATCGTTAAACTTTTTTTAAAAATTGTAAAGCTTTCATTTTTGTTTTGTAATTGTAAATAATTTAACAATTTAACATATTCGTTTGAATTAACGAATGTAACTAATAACCACTTGTTTATTTAAAATGCTACTGTGAAATTTAATCAGTGTAATTGCTTGTTTTGTTTTGTTTTTTCATGCACAAAGCTGTGTGATTCAATGCACTCATTTGGTCTATGTGTTGCTAGTTTAATATAGTCAGCTGCAAACAATTATATCTATCTTCAAAAAGCAAGCATTGTACGTGGAAATAAAAAATACAGTACACTGACTGACTACATTATTCATCTGTACCCCTGCCTCTTTCTGCTATTAATCGATATCAGCCAATCATGTGAAGGCCAAGTTTATACAGATGGTGCAGAAAACAAAAAGCAATCTGTGGGCAGCAAAGGCTCGATCAGAGCCACAAGTCTTTTGGTACTCAAATAACTAATGGTGGTGAAATGGATGTGCTACAACAGCAGAAGACCACTTAAAATTCACTCCTTTCAGCCAGGAAGAGAAATCTGAGGCTATACTGGACACAGGTTCACTGGACAACTGAAAATTGGAAAAATGTTCCCATGCAGGTGGGGGGGACGGGACGGGACGGGACGGGGGGTCTGTGACCACAACTAGAACTCATTTTCCACTTGATTCTATTTGTGATCTAACCCCAAAACAATTCGTTTGTTATAACTTTTTCGTTTTCTATGGTTATTTTTAAGAGGAATAAGTTGAGATATAAAGAAAACCTCCATGGTTTATTCTCCTCGCCTTTTGGCTACATAGTAGGGACAAGAATTTAAAAACATGGTTGATGCTAATATCTTCATTATTAGTATATAGGCTGATGTTGGTCTTTTGGTCTTGGCACAGGATTTACACCGGATGCCCTTCCTGATGCCACTCTCCCATTTTATCCGGGCTTGGGACTGGCACTGCATCCAGTGGCTGGGGTTTGGGCATTGGCTGGGAATAGGCTATTTCGGCCTTTCACATGGTAGACAAGAAACCTACCACTGTCATTCATTTTTGCAAGCAACGATGAGCGGGCCCAAGCACCTGCGCCATCACCGCCAGGGCACACCATGCAACCTGTGTGTTTTTGAGCATATTAAGACCGCCAAAAAGACCCAGGTGGTGGAAAAAATGCATTGCACTATGAATTCACGAAATGTGACATCATTCAGTATGATTTCACTTGGAACGTTATTTGCCAATTTTTGCAATAAGAGATGTCACTCAATATGATGCCACTCATATTGAGCTTGTTAAGGTTATTAGCCTTAACAATTAGCCTATTAGTATAAGATTGTTGTTAAGGTTATTACTCACTTTTTTAGGAAGTTATTAAGGAGTTATGAGCCACTTTTTACCATACGTTCAAGGCCTTGCCACAGCTGATCCACAGGTTGATGGATTAATTTAATTCAAATGTGTACCCAGTGTACCCAAGCCAGGGAAGCACTTGATTTTCATCTAAAATGCAAACAATTTATCTGAGGACACAAGCTAACACTATTCCCACACTATGCAGCCCTAGTTGGTGCCATTGCAACAGCTCAGGGGAAATAAATCAGGGCATGAGCTCCCATCCAGTTAATGATACCTCAGAGCATCCAAGGACTGTTTTGGAAAACATTAAACATTCTAAGGTGAAACATTGGAATGTGATATCATCTGTATCACACATCCTCTGACAGTCCATTCCTGATGTAAGATGTAAAACTCAACTGCCAGTGTAGACTGCAACAGTGCAACTGCTACTACAGAAAGAGGCCAAAAATAGCCTCAAGTTCTTTAAAAAATTTCTGATTCCAAAAAAAAGTTAGACATGACCTGTTCAACTCAACCATACAATCAAACCATACACTGATGACAAAAAATTAATACTGGCTGCAATAGAAAGATTACAAAACACCCAGTGCACCACAGCCTGCCATGTACTAAGCCCAGCAGGCAAAGAGGCCAAGGCCACCAAGCCAGCCTCCACACTTCCCAGATCAAAATCTGTTTACTGTCCATGGGATGTGATGTGCCAGACAACATGTCCAATCTACGTATACCTCGCGCCACAACCCACAGCACATAAATGATCCACTGCCACGTCCTGCCACACAGCGAGGGGCCAGAGGTGCCCCGGTAGCTTTAATGTTAATAGTTTTAATATTATGGCTGATCTGTGTATGAGCAGAGCTATCAATCCAGATTCCTTCTCTTTGGCTTCGCTCTAGAAGTGTTTGGAAGGTAAGTTGCATAAGAGCTCTTAGAATGTTAGAATTTCTGCAGCTCCCTTTTCTGGATAATTGGCTGCTGTTTGTACAAAGCTCCTGTTGTATTATGTAGAAGCTCTGGGTAAAAAAAAAAAACAATCAGGTTTACTCTAATTCAGTATGCCTCAGCTATTGCAGTTTAAAAATATTACATAGACTAGAACCATCTGAAATGTCCATCTTTTGATTCCACCTGTGGCTAATGTGGTTACATGCCAGCTGCCGTAGGTCATGCTTTAGAGTTGACCAGATATTGGTCATTCATTGCTCAACTTTGTTCGTTACTGTTTGACATTCTGGAGTTATGTCCAGTAGTTATGTACAGACGTGGACAAAATTGTTGGTACCCTTCGGTCAATGAAAGAAAAACTCACAATGGTCACATAAATAACTTTAATCTGACAAAAGTAATAATTAAAAAAAATTCTATGAATGTTAACCAATGAAAGTCAGACATTGCTTTTCAACCATGTTTCAACTGAATTATTTTAAAAAATAAACTCATGGAACAGGCCTGGACAAAAATGATGGTACCCCTAGAAAATACTGAAAATAATGTGACCAAAGGGACATGTTAATTCAAGGTGTGTCCACTAATTAGCATCACAGGTGTCTACAATCTTGTAATCAGTCAGTGGGCCTATATATAGGGCTCCAGGTAGTCACTGTGTTGTTTGGTGACATGGTATGTACCACACTCAACATGGACCAGAGGAAGCGAAGGAAAGAGTTGTCTCAGGAGATTCAAAAGAAAATTATAGACAAGCATGTTAAAGGTAAAGGCTATAAGACCATTTCCAAGCAGCTAGATGTTCCTGTGACTACAGTTGCACATATTATTCAGAAATTTAAGATCCATGGGACTGTAGCCAACCTCCCTGGACGTGGCCGCAGGAGGAAAATTGAGGCCTGTTCCATGAGTTCATTTTTCTTTATAATTCTGTTGAAGCATGGCTGAAAAGCAATGTCTGACTCTCATTGATTAACATTCATAGAATTCTCATTTATTATTACTTTTGTCAGATTAAAGTTATTTCTGTGACCATTGAGTTTTTCTTTCATTGACCGAAGGGTACCAATAATTTTGTCCACGTATGTTCCTATACCGTACCTACAAGGTAGAAATTAATTATGAGATGCACATATATGTTGCTGAGGTGTAAGATTACTTGTTCTACGCTGCAGTTGTTTTTCATGACCATTACTCGAAGGCTATCATTACCAAGGCTGGTCCCATATTTGTGAACTTTTAAGAATTAAAACAAATATGAGAATGGGTTTGTAATGTGTGAAGAGAGTTGTGTATGAACTATAATGACCAGGTTAAGCTCAGATGTCAGTAGGACGAAACCTTGAGAGGAACTATCCTCATTTGGGTGGTCTCAGATAGCAGGGATTGATCTGTAGTCATACTGTATGTTAGGAGGCTGGAAGTTCAGTATAACAGGAGAGGTGGTTAAGTTAATATGAAGTCCACTTTTGTTGGTGGAGACTCGGGTGCAGAACTGTTTATGGGAATTTCAGTCTTAAACTACTGAGCAACTGCAGTTATCAACCGAGTAAAATACTGTCTTTATGGTCAAGTGGAACTATGCCAAGTCACCACACGCATCCCACGCAGGTTGACCTTAAACCATTAGAATTTAGGAGCACAAGGCCAATGCAGCTTTTTTATATGACCAGACTTGCCATGGCTCTAACTCATGTAAATAGTACAATTTGCATGTCATTTTTCAGTCAATGCATTGCCCATTTAAATATTAACACTACACGAGTACAAGTTATCTGAAAAAGATGGCTGAGGTCTTTTTAATTCAGAAAACAAGATCCACCTTCTTATTCTGACTACATGAGAAGATGGGTTGGGTTTATTGTGTTGTCACCCACCATGTATAAATAAATTGGTTCCACTTGGTGATAAGAATACATCAGACTTACCGTATTCTGCTGAGTTAATATAGCTTGCAAATAATAATAAAACAAATTATTCTGGTCCCAGTTGTGTGTTAATCTGGCATTATTTAAATACAATTAAAGGTAAAATAAGCAATTTTGAAAGTTATAGTATCAAACTATATTCTATTACTGTAAAAGCATTCTTACAATCAGACACAAATGGTGTTTTTTTTTTTTCTTCCTTTTTTATAACATCATAAACATTATACTGGAACAGTGAATAAGCTGAAGTTTTGAATATTGGATGAATTACAGAGGTTATGAAGAACATAACACTTCGTTCCACAGAACACAGTGCAACCTAAGCAAAAACAATAAGAATAAAAAGAAATATAAAAGAAATGTATGCCACACACCTTTAGAATTTTGATACATTAAGTGTCGCCTACCATGGTTTTTAGCCTGAACAAAGACAATTTTGTGGAGGAGAAAGTCCGAAAAGACATAACAGAATGGAATTCACTGTAGTAATCTGCTCTGGGAAAGGAAAAAAACAGTCACGGTTCATTGCACAGCAGGTTTTATGACCAGTACACAGCTCTGTGCAAATTAAGAACAAATTAAAAGGAACAGCATTTACCTCCACCCTCCTCACCCAAAACTTGCCATTTTGTCCAAGTTTCCATTTACACTTGTATTTGGATCTCATTTGCTTTATACACTATAGAAAAACCAGCCATCCAGTTGGCACCCAGAGGGCATGTAGAACTGAGTCATAAAAGTCCTGTAGCGAGGTTGAAATGCTTTTGGGATGCTCTGCTCCAAGTTCGGAGTGGATGCTGGGAGCTTGGGTGGGAGGGTGACAGGTAGAGGCAGAGGTTTAAAGATCTGGAGAGGTGGGCAAAGGAGAGGAGTGAGGGTCACACTCATCTTATTAGTCCACCGGCCGCTTTTCACCATGTTTCTTTGTAAACTCTTCTGCGTTCTTAAAGAATTTTTTACGGTCTTTCGAGTATTCCTCTGCTAGATCGGCCCTCAGTGGGTGCTCTGGCTGAGGGTCATTGACAAGGGCGATGAGAGACTGGATTACTAATTTGTGGGAGGAGGAAAAACAGAAGAAAAAAAATAGTTGGATAAGAAAGGACAACAGAGACCTCAATAGAACGGCTGATTATTTACATTTATATTATATTACTCAAGCCTACATTGCTTGTTCACGTTCATAGCCCTTACCTTGATCGGTTTTGGTTGCAGGTTTCCAGTTTTCAGCACTTATGACTGGCAAGCACACCTGACCTTTCTCATCTATGTTTGGGTGGTAAATCTTTGTTTTGAAGGTGATCTTGGGTGGCTTAAAGGGATACTCAGCAGGGAAGATGATTTCAATCCGGAATGCACCTTTATCGTACGGAGGGTTGTCCTGAAATTCACAAACATCCATTTTAATTATTTCTACCTAATCTGGTTACAAGTGAAAAAAAATGGATACTTAAATTAAGTGTTATGTTTTAATGCACCACCTAACGTTGACAAACATGTTAATGCTCAATTAACTCAAATTAACTCAATGCCTGACCAAATCGTGATTACTGCATGAAACAAAGGCCTTTTTTGGAAAAAACTGCATCTGAACAAACTCTGTTGGATTACAGGCATTTTTAGGAGTTTTTGCCCTTCTGTTGGATTTAAATGCAGGCCAGTATTTTGCACTATAACAAAAGCATTATTCAAATAACACTGCAAGACCCACGCACAAGTTCACCTTGCCCTCTGTGAGCAACCTCCAGTCCAAGGCCAGAGTCTTAAAACTAGTTTGAATTAGTTAGTATTTCTGCTGTTGGGGCATTTCCACGTCGTAACATATTCAAACCCAAACAAATGTTCATATTCAACCCCGAACAACTTCTGGCATTACTGAACTGCAGCATCACAAAACTTAACACATTGCCTGTTTACTGCAGATTTCTTTCTGATTTTAAAAGTGGTATAAAATAAATATATTAAAATCTGAATTAAAAATTTTAACAAGAATTCCTAACCCACATGACACAATTTGCAATGGATTCTAAATTTACTGTGATGTATAATTGCAGTAAAATAATTAATGTATAACATACATCAATTAAAAATAATTGTATACATTGATAAAATAATATACTTAATATATATTCAATGAAATATCACTATACAATGAAAACACATACTTACAGGAACAATAAGCCCTTGCCAAGTCAAAATGTTTGACTCGTCAACTTGGATGTTGCGGAAATTTTTCATTCCAGACTTGCGGATTTCATCAAGTTCCTATGAAACAAATTGCAGAGATCCAAGAAATGTTTTTGACAATAGAGGTCACTTTGCACACCTGATACTAGGCTCTGAGCTTCACATCACGTTAGATTATACTGAACCAACACAAACACAAGACTAATAATAAAAAAGACTTGGCCAATCAATATATTTTTTAAATGGGTGATGAGGTAAACAACTTCATACAGCTATATTTTCATTTTCATCTTAAAACTGGAACTCACGAGAACAGAATACTTCACGAGAACTAATTGCTGTGTGAATCACCAGCTTCGTCATAATGCTTAGATTACAGTCTACTACAAATTAACAAATGTGGGAATAAATTAGGGACTGATATCTCGTTAATTAAATTAACAATAATAGAAAAAATCTCGAGATTTTCAGCGACGAGAGTCTCGCATACTGTGAAATGTAAGTGCTCAAAGTCAAAGCTACACCCATTCGACACCTCGGTGACTTCCTGCTTCTGTCCAACTAACACTTTTGCTATTAAAAATCCGTGTTACTGGAAGGTATAACGACACTGTAAAACGAGGGGAAAGCCAGTCGCCTATACCAGCTAAGGTTCCATAATTATAATGTTAACTAGCTGGTTATGATTTTGTCCATGAGTAGCATGAATAAATTGACAACCCATCAGCAATCCCATAGCTAGCTAATTTGCTCCTAGGCCATCTGAGTCCTCGGCTAGCTAACTTGCTCTCTTTTAACCCAACAGTTTCCTCAAAACCTTTTCAGACAGGTGACAACAGCCAGATAATCCCTTTATTTACCTTTAATTCAACTACAATTAAAACACGACGCTTACGAGAAATATAAGACACTTTAGCGCAAAGTACATTCGGTTCTTTTTGCCGGCGGCCTTAGCAAGCGAACATGTTCATTCGCTTTTTCACTAGCAAGCGGGCTAACAGGCTAACTACATAACCAGGCTGTCGGCTAACGTTAAATGCGATGAAACTGGTTAGCTTATTAGCTTCCCCATGATCATATTTCTCAGACTTAAGACAGAACTTACAGGAATATTCCACTTTGAATTTACACCGGCTTCTAATAAGCACGACATATAAGCGACTAGGCGGAAAGTGGAATAAATCTTATTTAACAACAATAATTAGGGATTACTCAGGGTATTTACCTTATGCAGCCTCCTGCTTGCCGCCATCTTGGATTTGCTGACTAACTACCAGAATGCACCGCGACAGCAATAACTATTCTTCTGAAAACACCCCCCCTTAGCACGTACAGTGTGTCATCAGAAATTCAAATGTGAACAAGAGCAGTAAATTGTTAAGAAATATAAATAGATGTCTATCTTTTACTGTTACTCTAACTACATTTATATGTTTTTTCTGTGTTTGTTTTTTCTGCATGGTTCATGTTTTTAGTAAAAACCCTATATAATTAAATGTCACTGTGAGTCATCAAAATAGTTCTGTGTAGAGTCATCATTTAAATTAAATTTAAAGTGTTGCTCTAAAAGTGGCGGCACGGTGGTGTAGTGGTTAGCACTGTCGACTTGCACCACCAGCAAAGAAATCTTGCACAATATTTGATACAGGAAAGCATTCTGTAAGGAGACGTTTATGTAAGAATTATAGACAAACTCTCCAATTTAAGAGCTTTAGTCAGTACTGTATGTTTTCCTTCACAGGATATTCTTCATGAAAGAATTGTGTGCGCTTTCTGATATCTCTGTAACATGACAAGTCTTATCTTGTTAACTTAAAGAAAGCCAAGTAGAAGAAGAGACTGTTGAGGAAACGACAGCTTATTGTAGCTGTAACGTCAGTGATAACAGGAGCTCGTCTCACAGGAAGTGTAATTAAAATTGTTGGTTCACCACTATCCTTCCAGGTTTTAGTAATGTGTTTTTCAGTTCTTAACCAAATTTTAGTAATTTCATGAATCTCCCTAGTTGTTCTCTTTTCTTGGTGCAGGCCAATACTCTTCTGAAACAGCATGGATATGACTTCTGACATGGTTGTTTAAGAAATGAAAAGCTACTCACTGAATCAGTTATGGTTAAAGAACTAGTTGCCAACTGAACTATATTAAGCATTGCAGTAATCATTCAGTGGAAGGCTCTTAATTATTTGGGGGGTTCTTTCGACTTCACAAATATGTGTCAATTTTTGCTGATCTTTCACATAAAATTTCAATAAAACACATTTGTGGCTGTAATGTAAGAAAATGTGGAAAAGTTCAAGAGGTTTGAATACTTTTGCAAGGCACCATATACATATACCGACCACGAGGCAAGTAAAGATTTTATCCAGCAGGCGATGGTAAATAGAATGATATGATGTTTGTTCGTATTTAAGAAGACTGGACAACAAAAAAAAAGATCACACTTTTGACCTTACCTGAACAAACTCTTTATTATAATGTTTTTAGTCATTGCTGAAGTCTATGTATATGGATTAAAGTTGTTGAGTAATGTACTGTCAGCAGTTCTATCTGCATGGCAAAACAAAGGTGTACATTAGTGCATTTGTTCAATGTTATCCATTCTATAGCAAGATTTAACTTTAAAATAAATTTCATGTACTCCCTTAGTACATTTTATGAGGTTTTCCAATATTAGGCTCATCATTTAAATGCATATAATGCAATAATTCAATTTAATAGTCTATTTATTAGTGCCATAAACATTGTTTTTAATTGTCATTAGATTCAATCTGATGCTATTTAAACTGAGATTTAAATTAGACCAGTTAAATTCCAGTGAACTGTTAAATCTCTTTATTACTTTTTGAGAGAAAGAATGTAGAAGGTAGAAGCAAGTGAGGAAATTGTTGTTTTATAGCTAATTGATTTAAAGAATTTTGGTTACATATAAGTTTATGTAATATTGTATTAGATGTCAGTGAAATATGAATCTTACAATAATTAGTTTTAGATTCTATAAACCATTTAAATGTACAGAATTATTATTATTATTATTATTATTATTATTATTTTATTGTTATTATTATTATTATATAGACATGTTTGTTTGTTTTTTAAAGAGAGAAAGAGAGAAACGTTATAAGGGGAAAAAATTTTAATGTCTCTCAATATCCTCTGGGTGGCGCAGGAGTACACAGCATGACGTCCTGTCTCAACACCTCAAATCAAGTCCTAGGATTATTAGAACAAGGTGGGAAGGTGAACACTGATATCCTTGAAATACTTCCAGATCTGCTGAAAACCTGAACTAGCACAAACACATGATTCTGCTTATGAACTGCATGATAATTACCTAACAAGTTGGATCAAGTGTATTAAAACACTGGGAAACCCCTAAATTACTGTATGTATTACACTTTGCACTCCAGGACAGAGGAAACACTGTTGAACTGACACCATCAAGAGCCATGTAAATCTCTCACTCTTTTTCTCTCTCTTATTATGCATACACTCTATGAGTGATAGCGTAAATATCAAAATAAACTTTGGCACAGATTCTACTGGAACACTACTGGATGAATCCAGGTAATTCCTCAAAAATATTCCATTGATTTGATCATGAAAGATGATAACTGTTATGTTTTATCAAAATTTTTATGGCTGTAAAACCATAGGGTTTACATTTTCATCTTATTCATACTCATAAACAATGTGTAGATTCATATATGAGGAAGCATTTTTTAACCCCCTCATTGACCATTACTCTGGAACATTTATCTTTATTGTTCAATCCGCTGCTTACTGGTTGAATGCTCTATTACACAGCATCTCTGTGTGTACAGTATAAACGTTGTTTGTTGTAAAGCAAATGTGCCTTCAAAAAAAACAAAATTAAATGTTGCTACATTATTATTATTATTATTAACATAAAAACACATGAGGAGCGTTAAATAGTAATAAAGTTATTTGTGTGTGTGTGTCAACTGAGTAGAATGAGACACAGTTTGTGCTTTTTTTTATTATAGAAAATTAGCTGGAAAATTATGGAGCAAATTAGAGGTTGTGCTACAGTTCTTAGGAAAATTTCTGTTGCTATTCTTTCTTCCTTCATTTTATTCACACATGTTATGTGTGTGGCTCAGCAGGCAATGAGCCCAAGGCCACCAACCCGGTCACAAAATTCCCCAGATCCTAATTGGATTGAGCACCCATGGGATGCACCCGACAAACAAGTCCGTATCATGAAGGGCCCAACACACAACCCACAGCACCCAAAGGATCCACGCTGCCAATGTCAGACATCTCACCCCAAAGGCCCTGCGGCACCACGGGGCCAGGGGTGGCACAAGGGGATTTGTACGATTGTGGTTTTAATGTTGATGGTTTTAATGATATGGGCATGGTAATGGTTTTATTGTTTTATAGGCCAGTATGCTAAAGGATGTATAATTCCTAATAATTAGTGAGAGTATATATGACAGTGGGCAGTAGCGCCTGGTGAGGGTGAGGGTGAATGGATCATACAACAAACAACTGAATATAAGCAACCGCCTCGGGCACTGAAGCGAATTGGTGGCTCCCTCTCTTCTCCCCCTCTGCCTTTCTCACCCCCTCTTTTCCTGGCTTTTATTCAAATTTGGGTCAGGGGTGAGGATTCTTCACGTCACAAGCCTGCAAGATGGCGCTCGCAGAGCTGTGAGATGAGAGAGCAGGATGGCTGTGTGAAGAGCTTCGGTCGCTGTATTCAGGTAAACTCTTCTTTATCTTTATCTCTCCTTTCGGCGGCAGGGCACAACAACTCGCATGCGTTTTTTTTCTTAAGAATGCGGGTTTTTAAATAAAATAATATTGCTGAAACTAAAGCACGGTGTGTGTGTGTGTGTGTGTGTGCGCGCACGCGAGAGAGAGAGAGAGAGAGAGACTGTGTGCGTGCGTGCGTGCGTGCGCCCACAGGGGCTTCTCTTGTTTAGTGCTTTACACCAGGACAAGCTTGGCAAGCTAGTGGCAATGTCCTTTATTCACTGGATTTATTTGCTTATAGGTAAAGATCGCTTTCTTCATCATTAGTGTAGTAGTAGTAGTAATAATCATAATAATAATGTGATAAGTCGCTCTGTTTGAAGCAGCTTTATAATGTCCGTATGTTTCTGGACTGTGTGACAAATAGCGAGTTGTGGGTTTACGTATTTATTTATTTATTTTTTAATCTTGTTTGCTTTTTTGTAGTCCAAATGTGTGTGTGTGTGCGCGCGAGTGTGTGAATACTAGATAAAAGCTTGTTTTGCGGTAAAGGGGAAGCTGCGCGTGCGTTTTGCGTGTACTACTACATATGTCTGTGTAGCTTGGGATTGTGCACGCGCAGCTGCAGCCTTCTGTTTCTGTTCAACAGTTTAACTATTTTTGTTGTTGTTGTTTTTAAATTAAATCCTACCAATATGTGCAGTAGCATATTTTGATATAATCGAAGAAAACCCGACGTTTGCGTTTTCTCTGTTCCTATTAGCTAAGCCGTTCTGAACAGGAGATTATGCTAAGCGACGAGCTCTGGCGTTTACGGCAACTTTATTTCTCCTGGTTCTCTCCTTTTTTCGTACTAAACGTGATTGGATTTCTTAAGTGAACCTTTCATCTCGTCTATTTTAACGACTTTGGGGGGGAGGGGTGTTGTTTTACAGTGGCCTTTTCGGCACAGAAGGTAGAAGTGTGCATGACAGTTTCCCTGAATGAGAGCAATCCCAAGGGCTTTTTCTCCCACCCATGCACTCACATTAACGTATAAGGTTTTTCCTGCCCAGGAGGTGCACACATTGTGTTTGTGTCATTGAGTAGAAATTGGAACGATAAATGTTTCAGTTAAACGCTTATAGAAATTTGGATGATAGACATTTCTCTGTAAATGAATGTTTTTTTTGTGTGTGTGTGTGTGTGTTTTTTATGTATAACATAACATGTACTGTGTTGCTTTAAGGCAGTGCCATATGTCTGAAATCCTTCCCAGCATGCTTGGCATGTTTGTATATTGTAACATTTCAACAGTTTATTTATTTATTTAGCAGAATGGTTAACTATTTTATATATAACTATTATTATATATAGTATATATTATATTTTTGGTAATTAGCTGTCCCAGGTCGCCTCACACAACCTGCGCAATATCTCACCATTTAATTTTTAGTCATTATTTTAGTAAGTCTAGTCGCAGCCAGTTTTTAAAGTGGAGAGAGAGAATCTTTGACTCATTTGACGAATTTTAACCATTTCTAGCTAAACTCTTGCACACAGATTAAAACGACAAAAAGCTGAACACAGCCTTTAATTTTCATCAGCTCAAATCTTTTTATTTATTTATTTATTTTTTTTAATTCGTCGACTTCAATCTTTTGTCCCGAGTCCTAGTTGAGGCTATCATCAAAGTTATCATTCAGACTCGCACCTGAAAACATTTTGTAGGCTGCTTTTTGAATACCTGAGTGGAATTTACTGAACCTTCATGGTTAGGTTTGACAGAAACAAGGTTGGTCTCTGATAGGAAATGAAAATGGGTTTGGGCAGTGAAACGAAGATGTCTTGCATTCTTGAGATAACATGCTCCTGGTTCTAACTGGCATTTTGATTAAATTAGTGTTTATGGAATGCGTAAAGACTGCTGTCTTTTTAAATGCTTAGCAGATTTCTTTTTTTTTATCTCTCTCTGATATTTCAGAAATCATAAATAGGGGCTTTTGAGCTAAGGTCAAGGGAAGGAAACTTGTAGCCTCTCGTGCGTGTGTGAGAATATCTTTAATATTATAGTCACTTTTGAAAAAAGGCCCATTTACCTTGACCTAGTAAACATATAAACTGTATTTACATGTTCTAGCCAGCGCAATGTTTCAAAACCTTTTTAATCCTGGCATAGGTCTGTTTTTATTGAACACAATAAAAACAGACCACAGGGAGTTTGTGGCTTTGGATTTGTTTATGTGGCAAATCACAACCCACATTAGACTTCGCTTCTTTTTGTTGTTGCACTTTTTTTTTTTCTCCTACAAGCAATCTCCCTGATTAGCCCAGTTGTTTCATCTCTGTCCTGGTGCAGGTCTGTTCATGGATAGGAATGTCTACAGAGCAGTAAAAAGAGTCAGGAGCAGCTTATCAATCTGTGTGGAAAAGATAAATTCTTACAGAAGGCTTTGTATGTTTCTAAAAACAGTGTTTCAATCAGGATATGTTTAAATAACTGTGGGGAAACAAATTTTCTGGTCTGATTTTATTCAACTTTTCACACCTTGGATGTAGCTGTGTTGCTCCGTCTTTAGGTATTTAAGGTCTATATTGCCATATATTGATATTCTTCTTGCCTGGTCAAGGAAAGGGCAATAAATTGTCATGTCGGAGTAAATATGTTGGTTGCGTTTCCAGACAGCTTTGTGTTTTTTATAGGATCTGCACAAATGGGGAAAAGAAATTATGTTCTCAATGGCTTGTGGAATCTGATTAATTTTTAATTTTTTTTCCCCCAAGGCTGCTAATGTTTGTTGCCGCACAAGGTTACCCATTGTATGTCAGATCTGTTCCTTTGCACTTTGGCTTTTTCTCCAGGTAGCAATCTTGTTGATTAGGCCAGTCGTTTCATCTTGGTGCCGGTGCAGGTCTGTTCATGGACAGGAATGTCTACAGAGCAATAAAGAGGGTCAGCAGCACCTTATCAACCCGTGTACGCAATTCAGATAAATTCTTTTCTCTCATTGCCTTTACTGTTGTTATTTTCCTGCCGGTGGTTAGGCAGACCTGAGATTTTTTTGTTGTCACTTTGGTAATCCTTAAAGTGTGCTTTTATACTTCAGGGCTGAAAACTATCATTTGAGTGAAGGTCTTACTCTGAGTAGAATTAGGGTTGGCTTTGATGTTGGAGGAAGACTAATTGCAAAAGCCCCCCCACATGAGCTGTTAACCAAAGTTGTTTTTGTTTGTTTTTTCCCCCTGCAAAATAATGTGCAGTAATCCACTGTGATCTAGCCAAAGTGGGGTGTTAAATCAATATATTACATGTTGAGTTTTTGGGAAGATTCCCAAGTTATATTGCCATATGGAAAAGTGGCTGACACTGGCTGACATCTGAGATACCGGGTGTGTCAGACTGCAGTACTGGAGGCCCAAAGGCTGATTTGTGAATTATATGTACCCTCTTCTAACCCAAAGGATAGACTCCATGAAGTCCTAGATAAGGAGCTGATGCATTGAATCAGTTGTGTTAAATGAAGTAGAAGGCTAAACTCTACAGTGTGGGGTGGTTAACTGGAACTAAAGTCAGATACTTCCGATTTCTAGAAACCAGTGGTAAGTGGAGATATTAAAAGGAAGAGCTCGGTTCACATGATCTACTTAAATAAGGTCGGTTGCCTAACCATAACAAGGTTGTACTTGTTATCCTTGTAGCTTCTTTTACCCATGAATATTCTTCTCCACAGCTTTTCATTGACCTCCTCTGTTGGCTGCAAAAATTCTACAATTAAAAAAAACAAACAAAAAAAAAACATGTTTTATAAGACTCTGCCTACATCCTGATTGATTGAATGTATGGCATTCCCTGCTGTGAAAGACAAGCTCATGGTTGACGTTTGTCAAATAGATCATAAATAGTTAAGCTGTCTGTGAAGCCTCTGTATATTCTTATTTACAAAACAGATTAAATGTAATGCCTCCCACAGTACAAAAACTTTGTTTAGAATTTATACACTACGTATGCTATATTACTTCGGCTTAATTCATTAAGTTCTAGGTGAAAAGTATTATGTATGTATGTATGCACACCTAGATTATAACCATTGTAAGATCTATAACAGTAGATATAAATGGCTCTATAAATCCGCTTGTAGTTGCAGTTTGATTACTAACGACCATACTTCTTTTAGAAGTATTGATCAAGTATTGTGATATCCTATAGATTCCACAACCAATACCAGCACTTGTTGCTAAATGACTTAACCTTTATCTTGTAAATTGCAAAGATTCTGTTACAAGTCAGGGCCTGCTTATCCAGTGGAGGGACTGTTGGCTTACCTGTTCCCACCACACCCTAAGTATCTCCTCTGGCTCGAGTTTCATGTTGTCCTTCATGCAAGCCAGCCAGAAACATCCACTGGTCTCCATTCCCCAACCCCCACCTTTCAACAAAGAGACTGACCCTGGAGGCTGGCATTAATGAGTGGTGGCAGGAACGTTAAGAAGGCTAAGTCGAGAAAAATGTTACTATTGGCTGCACCGCCTTACCTGCTTTGTGCTTGGACTGGGGTGTTTTTATTTGTTTTTGTATCCGGAAAAAGTGCAAAAATAAGATTGTCTACACTTACAAAGACTGAAACTGTAGTGTTTTGTGCAGCACAGGTTTCTGCTTGAAAGTCTGTTATGGTTGTGAAATAGTAATTTTTCCTTAATATTGGATTTAGTTTAGGCCACAATATATTGTTACCTGTCAGAAAATTACTGTCCATCTTAAATGGATTGAACAGCATTTTGAGTGTTCTGTTTGTTTCATTCTTGTTTTTGATCTTCTTATGTATCTTTACAGGTGTCTAGGTGCAGGAAAAAAAGCTGGAAATGGAACTGCCAAATCATGCCAAACAATTGCTGCTGCAGCTGAACCAACAAAGAGCCAAAGGTTATCTGTGTGATGTGATTATAGTTGTAGAAAATGCCCTCTTCCGGGCACACAAGAACATTCTGGCAGCCAGTAGTATCTACTTTAAGTCCCTCATCCTTCATGACAACTTAATTAACCTCGACACAGATATGGTCAATCCGTCAATTTTTCGGCAAGTACTGGACTTTATTTACACCGGCAAGCTTTTGTCCTCAGATCAGGTCAGTGACCACAATTTTAATGCCCTCCTAACGGCAGCAAGCTACCTCCAACTCCATGACCTAGCTGCTCTCTGCAGAAAAAAGCTGAAACGCAACGGTAGATCTCTCCACAACAAACCCACAACTCCTACCAATGGAAGAACTTCTAGGAACCAAAGGCTGTCCTCAACACCTGTCACACCAAACCAAATTTCAGGGTTTAAAGACAGTGAAAAAATAAAGAGACATGATGAGCTCCTTAAAGATGAGTTGTCCGAGGATGAGGTTTTTGTCAGGAATGCTCAGTGTGCAAACCCAGCCAACTCTCTCAGTCCCTCTACTAGTAAGAATGGGAGCAATGGCCCCATTACAAGCAGTGGTGGCCTTTTGGAGCTTGGCCTGGACCTCTCTAAGAAAAGCCCTTCAGGAAGCACAGTTACTGAAGAAGTAAGTCCAAGCAGTATCCCACAAGAATCACCTCAGTCTGCCTCAGAATCCACAGCCAACAGTGCCTCATTCGATGATCTCCCTACTAATCCACAGAGCCTCACTGCTGGAGAGCCTATGGAAACTGGTGAAGCAGAGGAATGTGATGAGAACCAGCATTTTCCAGATGCTGAGCAACAAAAAAGCACCCGCCAGACATCAAGGTCCCGGCGACAAGCCAAGGGCGAGGGTCACAAAGGTGAAGATATGGAAAGGTCCACTTTGCCCAACGGAGTTGCCAAGAGGCTGAATGTGGCTGGAGAAAGGCTTACAGGTGGAGGAAATGTCAACTCGGATCTGTCCTACCAGTGTAAGGATGAGGAAGAAGGAATGGAGAATGGCCAGGAGCAGAGTGAAGAGAGTGGCCACAGTGAAAATGAAGGTGGACGCAATAGTGCCAACTATGTCTATCGGCAGGAAGGCTTTGAGCCTGCCCTTGGTGACAACCTTTATGTCTGTATTCCCTGTGGTAAAGGTTTCCCTAGCTCGGAGGAGCTAAATGCCCATGTGGAGACCCATACTGAGGAAGAGCTTTACATCAAAGAGGAGGAGGACGATACCTATCCAAAGGAAGACGAGGCTGAAGCTGAGGACTTGTCATCTCAGACGGTCCAAGTGCATGGCGTAGAAGCGCGACGCTTTTGCTGTACAGTGTGCAATAAAAGCTACAAAGATCCTGCAACGCTGCGGCAGCACGAGAAGACGCACTGGCTCACGCGGCCTTTTCCCTGCAACATCTGCGGGAAGATGTTTACGCAGCGTGGCACCATGACGCGACACATGCGCAGCCACCTTGGTCTGAAACCGTTTGCCTGTGAGGAGTGTGGCATGCGATTCACACGCCAATACCGACTCACAGAGCACATGCGGGTACACTCTGGGGAAAAGCCCTATGAATGTCAGCTTTGTGGGGGCAAGTTCACCCAACAGCGTAACCTCATCAGCCACCTTCGAATGCATACCTCCCCATCATAAGCCAAAGACATTTTGAATGGAATACCTTGAGCACAAAAAGATTTCGTTACAGTGCACACCTGTATTCTGTAAAGATGATGGCTATGAGTGGGTGATCTGACGGAGCGGTCGCTCTCCGTTTGAGTGACAGGAGTAGTATTTCTATATATTAATGCCCCAACAGTTAAAAGACAAATTTTTTTTGTTCCAAAAATTTTTATGATTCTGTGGCTTTTTATTATTATTTTTTCTCTCTTTAATTTTTTTCCCTCCTTCAATGCTGCGAATGTATGCCTTGAGCAATGATGCTGTTTCAAAATTATTTGGGCTCTCCAGATCGCTTTAGACCAGCCTATGCATTGGTTTCATTATTTGTTTCACTTGTTGTCTCCAAGTATACAATTTGATTTCCTTTGGTCCTTAAAAGCAAGGGCGGGAGTTAGGAAATGGTCCACAGTGTGTGTAAAACACTGTCTCTAATTGATTAACTAATTGCTAACCCCTTTTTTTTTTTTTTTTTTTTTAAGTTTAAAGAGATTGAAATATGACTAAGAGACTTTAGAAATGTTTATAGTGTTCTATAAAAGCTTTGTGCATCTGACCAAACGAATTCACAAGCTTTAGTACCATATGCCCATTGCCTATTTCTAGCCATGAAGGAGAACAGGGTTCATAAAAGCGTTCATACAATAGCACACATTTTCGATTTAAATCAGTTTAGATTTTGATTGTTACATAAAACTGACATGCTGGAGCTTGTTTGCTGTCCCTGATCATGGTCCATTCAGTAGTTGCAAAAAGTGGTGTGAAAAATAGGAATTATTGGATGTACCCTTTGTGGTTCCTTCTGTGCCTGACATGGGCAAATTGGGGTATAGAGGAGTGATTCCGGGTGTTCTTTTAAGCGCTAATGTTTACTCGTATAATATATATATCTATATAGGGGTTTACTCTTGAGACAAAAAGCCAAAAGTAATGGTACTTGTTTTCGATAACTTATTGTTATGCTTCAGTGAATGTTTAAACTGGAAGTTCTTTTGATATTTCTTTGGGGTGGGGCGATTCAGGTGATTTTGGTTGGGTTTGTTTTATTGAATTTTGAATGTCAATTTTGTTGGTACTGTTTTTCAGTTTTGTTTGTTAAGGTTTTTGCGTCACTAAAGATCCTTTATTTGTAGTCTTGTCACATTGCTACCTCTTAATTCTTAAGAACAGTCGTTCATTGGTAGAAAAAGTCGGGGTCTGGATGTAGCTTGCCCCCACAAGGTTGTATAAAGTTTGGTAAGGTTTTCAGAATGGTCCTAACCTGCCCATCTCACAACAAAGGTTTGACGTTTGTGGGTTGTTTTTTTATTTTATATATATATATATTTAACGTAGTAGAACTAGAACTTAGCTTGTTGGATGCATGTATTTAAGTTTTATGTTAAAGAAATCCAAAGAGAAAACTAGTACTGAGGAAAATAATGGCTTATGAACAAAACTTTTTTTTTCTGTAGAATGTCACTACCAAAGTTTTTAGATAAAATACAGAAAATAACATTTCAGGAGAAAAAATATTAAACTTTTTTTTTTTTTTTTTTTAGTTCAGTAAAGATGAATGATGTTAGTTTATACTGGACATTGTACACAAAACCAATGAACAACTTTTGTAAAACTTCTGCTGACTGGTGGGCTGGCAGTTTTTCAATTTTGAAGTTTAAATTAGTTTCTCAAGTTGGTTTGTCATTGCTTTTGTCTTCAGACAAACTTTATTGAAGGACTTCAGAAGGACTAATTTATTTTAGTTCAGACCAAAAAAAAAAAAAGGAAGAAGTAAGACAAACCGAGTAGAGTTATGTCTGTGTTACATGACCACCATTTTGGAGAAGTTCATTCAATGAGGAATCAATACACTGGATTGTCTCTACAGTCAACAGTAATGCTCTTGGGCTTTTTTGTGGCTCATACAGGAACTGATGTTGAGTATTGTATAAATCCTTTGCATAGTTCTGAGAAAGACGAGTTATTCCAAAACCCTAGTCGTCGTCCTAGGTTACTGACTTGGGGGTCACTGTTACATTATCTGCTCAGACGGTATCTCTGGTAGGAGATATTCATATTTCACTGCTGTAATTTTTACCCTCAGTTTGCATTATTTCTTTTTTTACAGCCAGTTCCAGTGCATCACATTCCATGTGTAACTTTGACCCTTGTCAATGCAAGTTTTAATGGCATTCCTTTAGTTTGGTTTTATTTGTTCTGGTTCTTATTCCAAAGCCCAGTGCAAGTGCTTACTAATGATCATGAGATGCAGCTATTGTCATATACTTTAGAACAATGTACACTGCCTTCCTTTTTCCTGGAATTTTGTCTGAATTGATCTTACCAGAGACTTAAATCAATATACAGTGCTGTGCAAAAGTCTTCAGCCACACATAATTTCTTCATATTTTGATTCCAAAGAGCCAGGCTTTCTTGTATTTTAAATGTAGTCCTGAGGGATAATTCTCTAGGATTCCTGAAGGTATTTTTTTTCTTTTCTTTCTTAAATCCAGTCCCTGTAACTAACCAGTTTTAGAGAAATGTTTTTGTTAAGCCACACAGTGACCTCTGAATCATTTAAGCATTAAGAAAATGTAACTTGCGGCATGAAGCAGTGAGAAACAGGTGCAGATGATGGATGCTCAGGCCGGTGATTAGTATACAGGGGTTGGAAGCGATGAGGGGGGGAGGAATGAGGTTGCTGCTGAGGTTGTTAAATAAACAAGCAAATATTAAACTGTATCTTTAGGCACTTTGCAGCATGTCACAGTAAAACATTTGTTCCCATTTGTTTATTCAACATAAATAAATTTTATTTAATATGAAGAAATGAGTTGTGGCTCAAAACGTTTGCATGGTCCTGTATATCATGTAACTCCATAAGTAGACACTTAAGTTTTGACACTTAATTTTTTCTTCTTTCTTCCGAGGATTAAGCAGTTAAGAAGATAATGGGCAGCATTAAATTCTCAGGCCGTTAGTTAGTTAGTTAATGCGGCCCTGCCCATTTGCTCATTTCTGGCATTTTGAGAGCTACTCTTGGTCCAAAATCTAAATTCTTTGAATGGTTACTTCATTAAGGTTAATGTTGATTTCCTTAAAGAGACAAACTTTGTCATGTTAATTAAGCAGATTTGGCATCCACTCTGGTGTTGAAGTACTCGTATCTGCTCAGGGAGACTCTGTGTCCTCCTTGTCACTTTCATAGACCACACAAGATTCCAGGAGAAAAAAAAAGCTGCCATTTGATCTCTGTGTACATATCAGCACTTAACCAGTACATCAGTGTCATAGCAGAGATGTGTTGCATGGCTGAAGTGTTCGGAGCTATAGCTGAAAGAGCATGAAAAGGATGGCAAAGTTTCAAACTGTGACAATAATGTTTCTACTTCAGACTTCAGGGATAGTTCTACATATTTTGGAAATGTGGAGCTTTCGACTACATTTGTAAGACTGTGTCAATTTCTGTATTTTAAATGATGAAAAAAAAAAACAATAGTTTCCTACAAAATAGATTTTAAGAGTTCCCATTTCAAATGACGCTTTCGAAGAAAAAAGGAAAGAAAAGAAAAAGTAAAAACCCAGAGATGTACATGAAAGTTTTACTTTTAAGTTTCAGAGTGTTTTAGAACTTAAAAAAAATATTAAGCATAAAGTGTATAAACAAATAAGATGAAGCTCATACCCAAAATTTCAGACTCTTTTTCTAAACCAAAGCACATACCGAATGATTGACGGCTTGTCTGATGGAATGATTCTTGTGTATATCTTGCTGTTTACATAAACACTTACAGTCTCCGACCTCAGGAGAGGAGAGGCCAGTTTGAGCAAGCTTCTTTATAGTGGTGTCCTAAAGTCAAAGAAATCAAAAACACCACCACCACCCACAATCCAGAAATGGATATAAAGTGTGGTATGGAAGAGAGATGGTATGTGTGCCCTTAATGTATTGTCAAAAACAAGGTTTTATTATTATTCTGCTGCTTTCAAATGTCTACACTGGTATGAATAGAAGCTACACAAACATCACTTCCCTTAGAACATGTCGAAATTTTTTATTTATTTTTTTTCGGTGAGGGATATGGGGGTTGGAGAGACACAGGGCTCTCGTTGAATCTGCTGTTAATTTTCTGATGATTGTTGTTTGTTTTTCTGAGCCATTTGCTGAAAAAAAAATGTAAAAGAAGCAGCTTCCATGTGACTGGCCTCTCCTCTGAATCACATTGGTGCAAACACTTATTGACAGTGTTCAATATATATATTTTTTAATCAAAGGTCTATTGTCAGTGATGAATGTATTTATTTTTGATCCTGTTTTCACGTTTGTTAAAGATTTCACTTTGTGCGAGACGAGGTGTTTTCAGGGTCTTGATTTTATTGCTTAAAAAGACAACGAAACAAATCCCACATGGATGTAGGCATGAGGAATGTATGTGGTCCCATGAAGTGTTCCTGTTCTTAGCTGGATTGGCTCCATCCTGATCCTTCTCTCACTCAAAAGCATGCATGTTCTCTGGATCATGTGTCCCCCCCCCCCCCCCCCCCCCCCCCCGTATTAAAGACTTGAAGGCTGTTTTTTTTTGTTGTTGTTTTTGTGTTTTTTTTTTTCCATATCTGTTTGCTTCCAAATATGGGACTTTTATTACTTGTGTAAACCAGCACTCTTGTGTTGTTTGTCTTCTTTATTGAAAGCAATGGTGTTGTCATGCTATCATGGTTCAAGGCTCCTAGTGGATTATTTCTTGGAAGGTTGTCAAAGGATTGTCCAATTTGCTTATGACCAACAAAGCCAAAGCTTCTTTTTTTTTTTTTACATCGAACTCTCTCCTGCTCACCTTCACCTCCCAAGTTTGTCAGAAAGCAAGCGACATGCAGACATGTCGTGTGGTTAAGAGATGGAATATAAGCTTTATAAAATGCACTTTGCGATTTGACAGCAAAGGTCCCTTAAGAATGACCTTTTTAAAGAATCGGGAGAACTTTCTCAGTTATCGTAATGATCACTTGGTCAATATTTTGAGACTGAAGACGATTGATCTTTCATTTGCTGCTATGATTTGTAGCCTGTTGCAGCAGCGCTACATATTTCCTGTGTAGTATTGTCAAGTCTCACACTGCTAAATGTTAACCAACCACTTGAACCTCAATTTACCAAACCAACCCCCCCTTCCCCCCCCCCCCCCAAGTAAACCAAAGCCAGCTTTACAAGCCTCTGTGTTTTTCACTTATTTTCTTCTTGAGGCCATATTGCACCTAATACCTAATACTGTGTTCTTGCTGCCAGTATGACTGTTCAGTCAGCCTTTTTTTCCACTGTGGTTTATCCCATCTCTGTCCATTCCAGTGTCTTTATGTCTCTTTGACTTTATAGACATTATTCTGAATATCTATATCTGCATGTTGTCCGGATTTGTTTACCTCAGAATGGTACGTTTCAGTTGCAAATATTTGTTCAATTACTGTCTTTTATTACAGTTTTTTTTTTTTTTTAAGCCTTGAACATGGCTTGCGGACAACACCATGGTTTCACGTTTCAGTTCCTCAGAGATCTTGTATTCAGGGCCGAGCTACATGAAGCTTGCAGCTCGAATTGTGTTATGCGAACACAATATGATGTACAGAGGTGATCTCATCTCCTTGCGGTCTTAATGTACAGCTATGAGAAGTCATTTTAGAATCATTAAAACTTTGATCAAAATACCATACTCTTGCCAGTTTTCTTTCTTGACATATGTTTGTGGGTTTTTTTTTTTTTTTCTTCTTTTTTTTTTTTCCTCCGGGTGATCCCCGGTTTTTCCCTGTCCAGGCCTGCATCATAAGTTTTGTCCCAACGGCTCAGTGGTTGTTATGCTGTAGCGTGTGCCTCGAACTGGCAGTTTGGGGGTTCACCGGTGATTGATGACGAACGGGTGAAAGGGAAGCCGCCCCAAACCAGTCATGGCACAAACCTCCGTCTGCCATCTGGGAGCCCCTTTCCAAGCATCACCAATGAAGGGGGCCAACACTTCACTGCTCTCCACAGCTAAATTCTTACCATGCGCCATTTTCCTCCATCCTTTGCAGCCCATTTAGGCCAGCCCTCTTCCTTTGTCTCCCCTCTCGAGCTTGCCAGTGTGTGTCAAGAGGCCAGCGAGCACCTCCCTACCCCAGGGGAATAGAGGGTTGGCATTTTTATGGCCCTTGTGTGCCTGATTCCATAGGGCCATTTAGCTCCGCCTCGAGTGGTGTCACATGCCAAATGACCCTGAATAGGGTCAGTTTCAGGCACAATGACTAGTATGTTGATGCTGCATCCCCCTCCCCACTTTCCTTCCATCTGCTAAGTATAGATTAACTATAGTCACATCTGCGAGGGGGGCCAAATCACATGCAGATCTTGCACGAAGCTGCTGAAGGCATGAAAGGCAATTCAGTTGTCAGATGCCCTCGATGACGACGATTTTTGTTGCATCTGCTGCCTAATGCAAATGTGCCCTTCACATCTGAAAAAACAACCAAGCTTACCAGGTGCTACAGCTGACAACTTCGCTCACATTTGAATCCCCCCCCCCACCCCTAAAAAAAAAAAAAGTGTGATTTTTTTTAACTTTTGGACACAATTCTTTTTGTAAACCTATCTAGGCTTGCATTTTTTTTTAAACAAGCATCATTTCACCAGGTGTCTGCTACATTAGTACAGCAGCTGCCTCTCAAACACTGGATTAATTAAAAAAAAAAAAAGGCGGGGGGGGGCTAACATGCGAGTCTGTCCAGCAGCATTGAATCTATTCTATTCTTTTCTTTCATCCCTTCTGCGCTGGGCTGAATGTAACGGTCCAGTCTGCCCATGCTGACTGCCACAGCCTAAAAGAAATGGCACTACAGGTGGCTGGCACAAGGAGGGTGCACATTTAGCATATTGAGCCTTTCACATGGAACAGTACAGCAGCTCTGTCACAGAAAGTGAGAGAGAGAGAGAGAGAGAGAAAGGGGCCTGTACTCCTCCCTCCTCCATTTGCCCTGTGCCATGGCACTATAGAAAAGCAAGCTTTGGGACTAGGCATAATGGGCTTCTTTTCTGGAGCTGAAGGGACTAGACCACAAAAGACCAGGCAAAAAAAGATTCAAAGTAGAATCTGACATCTGTTTTGTTTTGTATTTTTTTCACTCTCTCACCCTGTCTTTTTTTTTAATTATTATTATTTTTTACTGCCAAACATTTCTCGATGACACTGCCAGACGCAAAAGAGAATCATTTTCAGTGAATAAATGATGAGTAGAGCTGTACCTTTGGGGTAAATAGCTATAGTTACAGTTTACAGCTTTCCCATATCTAAACTAAATAACGTAACCTCTTGGGTAAGCATCAGTGCCAGTTTTAATTGTATAATACATCATCATTTGTGCTTTTTCTTTGCATGTATGCTTGGATAGTTTGACACGGCGTGTATGCAGTGTAACCGTTATGGATGGACACTCCTAATAGTTGTGTTTGGTTTTTTTTTTTTTTTTTTTTTTTTATCAAAGGCCATCAACTGTATTTGATTAACCATAATAAGTCACTGAAACCAAGATGCTGGGTGTATGCAGATTTAGCGTGGGTTGAACAAGCAAAAAAAACGACCTCAACACCCACATGCATAAATACACCATTGCTGCATCCAAATTCAGTACCCCCTTTAAGCCCATTCATCACTGTCAGCTTGTATTAGCCCCATGTGTGTGAGAGGGAGAGCAGGGTATGCTATAAAAACCTATGCCACTCCATGGCTTTGGTTTTTCCTTTTTCCCTTTTCTAAAGCTGCTAACATGGTCGCTTTTAACAATACTGGCAACACTATCCAAAACTCGCTCTGATCACCTCTTCTATCAAATTAGCCCTGAAAAGATTAGAAGCAGGCACTTTAATTGTATTTGATTTGCATACTTATTTAACTACGCTGCTTTGCAAATGGATTTACAACCAATCCTACTAATGAGGATTTTGATGACCCATCTCTAGTTAAAACGATTAGCAAGCTATAGGCTTTCATGTGAATGGTTTGGTACAGTATACCCAGCTAATAAAACATGAACAGTATCTTAGTAATGAAACCCATGATTAAGCTTTAAATCTTTAAGCTCATTTAAGAAATATCCGTACTCAGGCCTGACTGAGCTTTTATATTTTGTCGCACCCTGCTTATGGGTCTAAAATGTGTGTGTGAGAGAGTATGTATTCATTCACTTGAGTTCTTACAAATTATAGCTTATTCGACTTAATCAACACTCACTAGCTAAAAAAATAAAATAAAGACTGTAAACCTGTTACATGACAACCATGACGTCAGTCATAATATAGGATATGTTTGCGGTATATTTCTGGGCCAAAATAAAAGATTACTCGTTGCTTTGTCAAACAGATAAAGAGTAACCTAGCAACGGATAGCTTTTGTTCTCCTGATTTCTTTCATTTAAAAGAGAAACAAGCATGTGACAATTTATGAAGAAGGTAATAAGGATATTAATGTGCAGAAGTTTGATTTATCATAACGTGATTAGTTCAGA
Organism: Clarias fuscus; assembly: GCA_030347435.1. Lineage (NCBI taxonomy): Eukaryota > Metazoa > Chordata > Actinopteri > Siluriformes > Clariidae > Clarias > Clarias fuscus. Next base: position 9,458,901 of record CM059223.1, on the reverse strand, counting down.
CGGTGTACAAATAGGTAAGTCCTCCGGGATCTGGTGGCGTTCGCTAGCGATAGCGTTAGCTCATTCAGTGCTTCTGTTTACAATAACGACAATGCTACGGAATATGCTGTGTTTTAAATTATATGCAGGAAATGTTAACTAATACTGGCATTTCAAGCTTTCCAATTAATAGCCAATCACTGTTCTGTCCCAAATAGTGTAAAATGGAAAGCTAGTGCGCTATGGAGAGTGTAGAATCCCTTGATCAGGTGTTTGAGAGGGACTTGGGATTCAGCCTGGTGTTTAGAAGCTAGTTAGCTTTGTAGCTTGGCGTTTACGATAAAACGTAACCTGGATGGTTCAAAGGCAATTCAGAACGAGTTAGTGGTGACAAAGTATTGTTTAGCATGACCTCATTAGATGTTTTCTTGCATGCTGATGTTTCCTCCTGAACGTGCTTTCGTGACTGGTTTTGAATGTAGAGTTTGGCACTGATACCTGCTAAGTAACATCCCTTTTGCCGTACAGTGGGCAGGACAATGCCCGACAGACATCTTGAGGTCAGGTGCAAAAAGTCTGTTACCAGTGAAAAATTCAAGAATAAAAGTCTCCCCCATGCCTCCAATAAATTTCCCAAATGAATATGATATACAGTGAAAAAATGGCAGCGCAGTTTCTCACAGATTATCACCTTAAATGATTAGAGTTGGAGGTTCGCATCTCAGCTCTGCTATCCACGCATGGAGTTTTAGTGTTCTCCTGTGCTTGCTGGGTTTCCTCCTATAGTCAGTGATTAAGGCATTGTGTTAAGACAATGGTTCAGAAGATCTGAGGTTCAAACCCCACAGCCACCAAGTTGCTACTCTTGGATTCTTAAGGCACTTAACCCTCAACTGTTCCTGCTGTGTAAAAGCATGCCAAATGCTGTAGATAGATAGATAGATACCATCCACAGACATGTGATGTAGTCAGATTGGTGTTTCTAACTTGCCTGTGGTGTGTGTGTGTGTGTGTGTGTGTGTGTGTGTGTGTGTGTGTGTGCGTGCATGCTCTGCAATGAGATGGATGGTGACCCATTCATTGTGTCCTCTACCTTGTGCCCAAAGTTCCCTGGGATAGGCTCTATCCCCCCTGTGACCCTACACAGGATAAGGGGCATAGATAATGGATGGATTATGTACTGAATATGAAATTAAATCTCTACTAAGCACCCTTGCTATTTATTTTACAGTATATATATATTTTTTTTACAGTATATTTATACTACTATAAAACAGCTGCAGAAGAGCACATTTTAACTTCTTCATAGCTGTAGTGTCACTATCATGTAATGCAGGGGTAAGATAATATTAACTAGTTCCCACTTCAATAATGTGTTTGCTAGCACAATTGGATCAATAACAATGTGAGTAGGGTGATATTTTTAGAAAGCGTTTGCCACAAGCTAACAAAATAGATTTCTTTCAACAAACTGGAGAGACAAGGTGGTGTTAGCTATGTTGCCCACTTTTGTGTGCCTTGAAGGGTCAAATTCTGGTTGAGTGTTGTGGGGGGTCTGTCTGCAGCCTGCAGGTTCGGGCACGTCTTTGAACCGAAATCCAGCCTTAAATGCCTCAGAGATCCGGTCTGATTTCATATTAGCTATCTAGATTTAGAGAAGTAGGTACAGAAGTATAAAAAATGATTAAGTGTAAATGTAGGTCGGAGAAATATTAAAGCTAGATAGCATGGCAGCGTTAAGAAAAAAATTTTAAGGGGAAAATGGTAGCTTTGTTGTGCTATAGGGGATTTTGCTGTCAAAGTGTCACTGCAAGTCAATATAAAGTTCTTCTGGCTTACCAACCTGATGGGATTTTCCCCTACTGTATGATAATTCCCGACCCATACAGGATACAGGTTGAATAGTTGAACGAGTATGAAAATAATGCAAATCACATGCCATGGCCAATACGGTCACCGGATCTCAAACCAGTTAAACACCTAAGGGAGAGGATGTTTTATGTAGCATGCTCGATTATCATAACACTAATTGATGAAATATCTTTTGGAGAAAAGGTGCTCATCTCTCCAGTACAGTTCCAGGATAGTTGCGAAGCTGTTGTAGTAACTCGTGGTTGCCCAAGGGTTTACTCAGTAGTGCTGCATAAACATAGCTGGCCCCGTGATAAGCCGAGGACTGTGTGCTTGGGGAGGGGATGTTTTCTGAAAATTGCTTGCCGTGAATGAATGGCCATGTTGGGAAGGTGGGGGACACAGTGGCAATACCAATTACTGCTGCACACACACACACACACACACACACACACACTCGGAACACTCCCACCCCCCTTCTTTCGTACCAAGGGAGCCAGTTACCATGGCAATGCTGTATTTGGCCTAATGTATGGATGGCCCTGGAATTCCAAGAGACTGGGTTTCTGGAGAACGAACTGATAGTCTCGTACTCTGTTCCCTTATTCTTACAATTCTGAGATGGAACAATTATTGTGTATGTGTGAGAAAGAGAGGGTTCAAGGACACAAGGAATGAGAGGGAAAGAACAAAACATGTTTGGCGACACCGCCTGCTGGAGGTAAATTAAATGAGTTCTCATGTATTTCTACATGGAGGCCCTACAGAAGTGGAAGCTCTCAATGGATCACCTGTGTTTTTGTGCCACACTACAACGTATTAATTAAATATTAATAAAAGCAAGACTGAGCATGGCCAAGCATCCCTCTCTGACCAAACAGACTGCTAGATAAGGCTTTCAGAATATGATAGATATGATCTTGCATTATTCTTTGTATTTTATTGGAATTTTGTGTGATGGACCAAGAGAAAGTGGAATGAAATTGATGAATGGTTTCAAAATAAATAAAATATCTGAAAAGTGTGGCATACAGGTGCATCTCAATAAATTAGAATATATATACGAAATGTTAATTTATTTCAATTCAAATAAGTAATTCAATTTAAAAAGTAAAACACATATCATATAGATTAATTACACATAGACGGATACATTTCAAATGTTTATTTCTTTTAATTTCGATGATTATAGCCTAATAAAAACCCAAAATTCAGTATCTCAGAAAATATTATATTGTATTATATTGTATATTATATATATAATGTTAATTATATTGTGAAAAAGTGCAAAATTGGAGACTCATGGTGTCAGTCTAATCAGTAATAAATAATAATCTATTATATCTATTATAAATATCTATTAAAGTAATAATTGGTAATAAACTCAAAACACCTGCAGAGGTTTCCTAAACCTTTAAATGTTCTCTCAGTCTCGTTCAATGGGCTACACAATAACTTGACAGTTATTCAGAAGATGATCATTGACACCCTAAACCTGGAGGGTGAGACACAAAAGGTCATTGCTAATGAAGCTGGCTGCTCATAGAGTTCTGTAACCAAGCACATTAATGAAAAGTTGAATGGAAGGAAATAATGTGGTAGAAAAAGGTACACAAGCACAAGAACAAGGAGTGGACTGCAGCTGGAGTTAGTGCTTCAAGAGCCACCACACACAGACACCTGGGCTAAGGACAAAAAGGATTGGACTATGGCTCAGTGGGCCAGAGGCCTCTTTTCAGATGAAAGTAAATTTTGCATTTCATTTGAAAATCAAGGTCCCAGAGTCTGAAGGAAGATAAGAAAAGCACAGAATCCAAGTTGCCTGGGGTCCAGGGTTAAGTTTGGACAGTCAGTGGTGGTTTGGGGAGTCGCCATCTGCTGGTGTTGGTCCGCTGTGTTTTATCAGGTCCACACAGTGCAGCCATCTATCAAAGTTTTAGAGCACTTCATGCTTCCCTCAGCTGACCAGCTTATGGAGACGCTGATTTCATTTTCCAACAGGACCTTTCACGTGCCCACACTGCCAAAAGTACTAATACCTGGTTTAAGAGCCGTGGTATCCCTGTGCTTGATAAGAAAAATATTTAAAGAAATTGGTGAAGTTCATGACAGGCCCAGGTCTGTGGACAACTGTTCGAGAGGACCGTTTGTTGGTTCGACAGTCCAGGGCAAGCCCTTTTTCAACTGCAGCAGAGCTACATAACAACTGGTCGCCAGAATCCCCTGTATCTACAAGAACAGGTTGTCGAATTCTCTCACACAGTGGTCTCAATGGCTGAATTAGTGCTTAGAAACCCAAATTAAACAGAAGACAAGTAAAAAATCGTGTTGCATTTGCCAAGGCCCACAGCTTGCAGGAAGGATGGACTGTGGAAAAGTGGCAGAAGGCTGATTTTTCCAGATGAATCATCTATTGAACTGCATCCCAATCATTGCAAATACTGCAGAAGACCTATTGGAACCCACATGGTTTGGGGTTACATTCAGTATGGGGGCGTGCGAGAGATCTGGAGAGTGGATGGCAACATCAATAGCCTGAGGTATCAATACATTCTTGCTGCCCATTACATTTCGAACCACAGGAGAGGGCAAATTGTTCAGCAGGATGACGCTCCTTCTCATACTTCAGCCTCCACATCAAAGTTCCTGAAAGCAAAGGAGGTCAAGGTGATCCAGGTTCACCAGACATGAACATTATTGAGCATGTATTGAAGATGAAACCAAAGAATCTTGATGAACTCTGGGAGTCCTACAAGAATGCTTTCTTTCCCATTCCAGATGAAGATATGATGGTTATTTGAGTCATTGCCGAGACGTATGGATGGAGTCCTCCAAGCTCATGGGAGTCATACACAATATTAATTCTTTTTCCACTGCACCATGACTTTATGTTCTGTACTGTGACAAGTATTGTTAAGTGACAAGACTTTTGTCGGTCCTTCTGATCTTCTTGTCCTAATTAAATAATTAAAAATCACGGCATGATGAGATTTTATTTTGGTAAAATAAGCATAATCTAGACCATAATCTATAAGCCACTTCTTGTTGATCATTTGGAATCAGAAGTCAGGTTATTTGTTGTTGTTCCTACAACTTGGATAGGCGACGAGACTTTTGTCAGAGTGTGTATTTTTGAATTGAATTACTGAAATAAATCAACTTTTCGATGATATTCTGATTTATTGAGATGCACACATTCACATACGTTCTTAGTTTAGATCTGAAATGTTAATGCACTGAAAAGAAATTGAATAATAAAAAATCCAAACACTTTTTTTTAAAACCATTTGTATTATTTGACATAAAAGCGTATTACATTTCAACAGAAACACATTATCATTCTACATTAGGCGTACTTGAAATGCCAAGCGATCAGCAAATTTTCTACATCCATGCAGCTTGCGTAAAGCCAACTAGGATTTTGACTGTAGAGCACTAGACTATTGAGCTCACCACAAAAGAGCTTACCATGGCAGCTCCACTTTTCCAACCAGCATGTAACGATATGCCAGTAAAATAGGGGTCGTTGCACAGCTGTATAAATAAAATACACCAAAAGGAACAAAACTCGCCTTGACAGATACAGAAGGTGGTGAACAATAATCTATTAATGCACTAATGGGATCATTAAGGCTTACAATAAAATAAAGTTCTAGGTCATCTTTCAACCACTGAAAACATTCCCTTCTAAAATAAAGTTCTAGGTCATCGTTCAGCCATCTCATTCACCTTTCAGACTTTATATATTCTCTCTCACGCACACGAAACACATACAAACACATGAAATACGATTTTCACCTTTACCTCCATATACTACAATAGTTCTCTGGATAATGTTGTTTTTTTAAACAAAATCATTTAACAGATGATCCTTTAAAGATTGCCACAAGCGTAAGAGCTGAATTGTGAAGTCAGATTTTTTTTTTAGCAAGCAAAGGTATGACCAAAAAGACACTTCAAGTACATGCAAGAACACTCCAAATATATGCATGTCTCTAAGATAAGACCAGTGGTTTGATCTGATTAATAATTAAACATCCAGTGCACAATCCTGTTTCAAAATGTGACACGTTAAACATACAGGTAAACATACTGCGCAATTTCAGGAGCACGCAAGAAATTCCAGTACTATATGGGTCAAGGGGACGAAGATGACTTCTCTGGTAGTATACAAGACATACCAAGTCCTGCACATTAGAACACTGTAAACATTCAAAGTGGAATGTTAACGTAAGGGCTAGGAGTGCATAACAAATGCACTCCTAGGAAGATAAAAATAACAAATAAAAAAAACGGATTCATTGCACATGCAGCATTTTGTACAGCAGATGACTAAAGCAGCCCTGGGGAAAACAACCGAACTTTAATCACCACTCTGCCTTAACCTTCACTGTGACTGGGCTGAGAAATAAGGTAAAGTGCTCGTCCTAATTTATGGACATTTGGTTTGATAATATCAGTGATGTTAAAGGAAGGGGACAACAAAGAAGTGTAGATAGTAAAAGAGTAAAGGAGGTGTAGTGTGTAGTGAAATCAATATGGGATCTGGTTTTGGTAATACTGTAGCATGTCGTAAGTTTTGCTCCTGCAACACAGAAAAGTGCTTCATTAGTTGAACTATAACATGGTTATTCACTAGGAGTAATCAAATAAAGTATTTAAAATAAAAGTTTTAAATACAAACAAATTGGTGTGATACGAGTTACTACTATGACTGATGCTACTACTACTACAAATGGAATGACTTCCACTACAGTGACCTACTGATTACAACTATTATGACTAGTACTAAACTACAACACCTACTATAACTACTATGACTAACACTATTACGACTACAATAACTATTACTCCAACTCCTACGACAACTGTAAGTAAGACTACTACTACTACTACTATAACTACTACGGCTACAACTACTGCTATGACTACAACTTCGACCATTACTAAGAAAAAGAAGGAGAAGAAGCAGCTTGTACCTGCTACTGAGGAAGCAACGCTCAATGACTTTAATCATAAATGCAGCAGCTTCTTTTTCGCTCATGTTGGGGTTGAACCTTTGCCTGTAAGACAAAAAAACAAACATTTTTAAACATTTATTTAGAAGTAGGTTGGACCAATGTTAAAAACACTGACTCATTGCAGTCTATGCTCAAAACTCATCCACGCATCATTCTATAATCTCATCTGGATTTTATAGATTTGTACCCAAGACCTGCTACTTGAATCAGGTCTCATCCATTAACTCATATTCCCATAGTGAAAATCCTTTCCAGGCATTCCTGCATGAGGATATGCCACGGTACCCATCTTTGTCAGCTTGCAGTTTGGCACCAAAAAATATAATACAGTACACAAAACTGCCAAGTAATACACCTAATCTGGTGCATATCATTTGTGAGCAATAGTTATGCATGGGATTGCATTCTATATTGCATGACTTTAGGGCAAGTGTGAAAATGCCCAAAGTACTTTTTGCTTTTACTCTCGTAGACCTGTATGATTTGTAAGAATTTATAATTCCACAACTGAGTACATTCTGAAGAGGATGGGTTTCTTTTTAGAGTATCAATGTTTCTTCTTCAGGTCACCTCTGATTAGAGCTCTAAATCTACATCTGGGTTTCTGTAAAGCTGCTTTGTGATGATGTCTGCTGTTCAAATGAAACACAACATACTTGAGTAGTTTTATGGTCTGCCCTCTGAAGCATGGAAGGCCAGTATCCAGCATCAAGGTCACCAACGACACCACAGCATCCATATATGGTCTTGATTATCCAGAAACAGAGACAGAAATAGTGGTTAGAACACAAACACAAAAACTGTGCCCTGCACATAGATTTCTCTCACCCTTACAAAAATCATGCTGAACTCTAACCCTGTGTCCTGGCCTTACACCTTATCCATTGTCATCAAATATTTACAAGACTCAGGTCTCACCTTACAGCCAGATATCCACGCACACACATCTCCATGAACCACTTAAATGGAGTGGCCTCCATTTTGCCCCCCATGATCATCACCATCTCATCGGTCAGCTTGATATCTGGCTCCCAGCCTAAATTCCCACCCGGAGAGCTCTCGAACATGAATCCGAAATCTACAGCCACCAAAAAGAAACAAGACTTGGTTCTATTTTGCAACACATGAGGGGTTGCTGTTATAAGAAAAAAAAAAATCAATGATCAGGTGGTGTGACGAAATCACCTTCATGAAGCTAATTATTTTCCTAGAACAGCATGTTCATCCATATATAAATGTTCCATCCCTTTATGGCATTGATCAGCCATAATATTATGACCACTTGTCTAATATTGAGTAGGTCCAGACCTGCAGTGATCTATGGAAGGAAAACCGGTGAACCGGCAAAAGGGTCATGGGCGGCCAAGGCTCAGTGATTTGTGTGGGGAGCAAAGACTGGCTGTGTAGTCCAATCCAATAGAAGAGCTATTGTATCACAAATTACTGAAAAGGTTAAGGCTGGTTTTCATAGAAAGGTGTCAGAACACATGCTGCACACCTCTGTTATGCTGAAAAGGGGTGGGGGTGGGGGGGCTACTTAATGTTAGGGGGGGTGGTCATAATGTTTTGGCTGACTGGTGTAGTTCTCACGCTATTTTTAAATTAATGAGACAAAAATAAATGCTGCTTGTTATCAAGAAACTGCATCCTTAGACATGAAGAAGCAGATTTACCTTTGATTGTTAAGGATTGCTAACACTAGAGACATCTTCCACAATTTAAATACCTCTGTTTACAGAATGACTCGTGTTAAATGACTCCGTTTTCCTTTGTTAAACAACATTTTAACTTGTTATGTGGGGCAATACAAGTACTTTAATAATGAGGAATTAACAGAAACCAGTTATTTGCCTGGCAACAGACACTACTGGCACAGCTGCAATTACAGAAAATTACTCAGCACCGTCTGATGA